>CM031698.1:4899615-5547115 GCA_018466805.1 Hippocampus abdominalis | reverse complement strand
ATCAAATGATCGGATGGCAGCAACAATTACAATAATCAAATGATCGGCTTTCAAAAGTGCTTGAATTGATTTGGTCAGTAAATATTCCTCTGACAAACCTTTTTTGTAAACAGAAAGCCACTTTCTTGCGAGAGTTTTTGCCATGACGCCAGAGTGATGGGCTGTTGTTTCGTCAGGGACGTGGACACGTTTTTAGAAAACAAATCTCTGTCCGCAACAAGTGAGGCCACTACAATAAGTTCACCAGTTCCGGCGTAGTCTACTTCTAACGGGTCGGCACGTGGCTAAGCTCACTTCAAATTAATGCTTTAACCCCCCCCCCCCCCGTACGGACTGAAGTCAGCACTACCTTTGCTCCATATGTAGACCTAAACATATATGCTGACATGTTGCATAAAGTATGCATAAATCCTCGTTGCGCCTCGGCCCTCGTACAGATGTGCGCTTTTATCTGCGGCGTCCATCTCTTCACATCATTCGTTAAGAGCGCTCCCGGGGGCGAGAGAGGCTATATAAACACAGAATCTGAGGACACCTCTGCTCTTTCACCCCACTACAGAAGACTTCAAAGTCACCTCTCCTTACACAGCAGACGAACGCCCACCATCTGCACGGCTGATATATGGGCCCCTGCTGCCGCCGCCGTCCAACTGTAGCGGTGCGAATAAGGACCCATCACAGAGCCTGAGCTTGGCCATTTGTTAATTTCGGCTCCGCCGCCATGACGTGACGACAACGCTTTGTCGGATTGTTTTACCGTGTTGCCTATGCCGTCTGTTGTTGACACTGCGAAAAGCACAATGCAATTTAACGGTAGGGTTCAAAGAGGATCGTTTCAGTGAATATGTGAGAGTCACGGCACCGAATGAGCTTCTTAATTATCAACCATATTAACAAACATTTTTCCGAGCACGTATATCGTCCAAGTGGACAGAAACGCACTCAAACAAGTGTGCAGGTTGTATTACATTTGCTCTTTCGATCCTGTCACGCGCCCGGGCTCCATCCAGTCATGAGGGAAGGGAAATATCCATCTCCAATAAGGACTTAATGAATAGCCTGATGAGTGTCGGGCAGAACTGAATTACCGGTTAAATTTGAAGAGCACGGGTGTGCGTCCATGTATGTGTGTGATGGCTAGTTAGAGGGTCATTGGAGCACATGAAGGAATTCAGTCTGTCTGAATTTAAAAGACAAAAAAGAAAAAAGGGAATTATCGAATTCTGTCACAGGGCCTCATGGCCCTTCGTATCATTCTGGTATGAATTTCATTTATAGAGGTCAAACGGAGCACATGGGACAAGAAAAAAAAATCGGTTCGTGATAAAGGGACAGATTTAAAAATGGGGTTTAAAAAAAAAGGAGAATGAAGAGAAATGAATAGGAGATGGAGCAAGAAGAGAACATGCGCCTGAGTGCTGTGAGAGACAGCTTGCCTGGGCCAGAGCATATTGAGGGCAGCAGGTGGAAGAGTGGCACAGTTAATTAAAACGCCTGTCTTAATGTCTCAGCCCGTCACTCCAGGGAGGGTGCAAGGGAGGGAGGGAAGGAGACACTTGCCAGGCTAGAGCTGGTATGCACCCAGCCAGCCAGCCATCCAGCCAGCCCACTAGGCCCACATGTCAGACAAGCCCTGACACTATGCCCTTCACCCTCCCTGCACTCTCTACAAAAAACATTCACAGTCTCACACCCCGCCTATTTGCTCTTGTCCATGCATATACTCACACACCCAGAGTTAGCCCAACTCATCATTAAAATCGGTGTTTTAGCAATGATATGCTACAACTAAATTATGGTATCCACTCAAAGAACACCAGTGAAGCATTGCATCGTGCTTTGGGACTGTTTCTCTTATGACGGAACTGCATGGGACTAAGTCAAGGTGGAAGGAATTATGAGCAGGTCCAAATACCAAACCATGAAACAGAAGAAACAGGAAAAGCCTACTAGAACGATTAATTCTGGTTGATAAGAGGTAAGACTACAATTACGTTCCCTGTCTAAAGTATTTTTTTTTTCAATTGAGTTTTAGAGGTCATAGATCAGATCAATGGTGGAAATACAAACCTCGGTTTTCGTCCATAATCCGTTCCAGAAGGCTGTTCGAAAACCGAAATTGTTCAAAAACCGAAACCACGCTCTTTTTAAAATAAAAATGTTTACTGAACATGTCTGCTCACAATGGAAAGCCACAAGAGGAAGCGTCACTTCCTCGTCCACCCGAGGAAGCGTCACTTCCTTGTGTAAGGAAGGCGAGAGGAGTCAAATGGTGCATTCAAGTGCGCTCAGTTTGTTCGAGAACCGAAATGTGTTCGTCATCCCGAGGCATAAAAAACTCGAAATTTTTGGTCAAAAACCGAATTGGACGAGAACTGAGACGTTTCGAAAACCGAGGTTTGACTGAATGTTTGAAAGGATTTATCTCATCCTTTCATGTCACAAAAACCTGCCATGTCCAAGGACTCATTGCTGAAGTACAATTCAGTTGTATTTAACTTTTGATTCACTTGCAATTCATCTTTCAGAACTGTCAGCATTTATTTCGCTGTAATGTGAATGTTTTATGTATTTTCTAATTGAACCATTCTTACAGCATACAGTACTTCTTTTTTTTCTATCATCATGTATTTAAAATCACTTGATATTACACTTTAAACTTGGTGACAAGCATAACATTTGAAGTTACTCATTAACTTATTCAGTTAATTTCTGTCTCATACTCCATTGTAAAAATGTGTTAAAAACATGCATGGAACGCTAATGACAGTTTCAACATGTGCTATGATTAACTCGCCGATACTATTTACCGGGTTATTAACCTCAAAGCTTCCTTTGGCTTTTGCACAGCACCGTCCGTGTATAGCCTACCTTAATGGAAAAAAGTACAAAACACTTCTGATATAAGGTTTTGCTCAGCATCATCTCCACCATGCCTCCAGTCATCCAGCTTTGCACTGTAATCTGTCGCTTTTAATAATTCAAAGCAAGTGCAGCCTTGTGCACCACGTGCCGAATAGCGAGGGCAATGGAGGTGTTGTGATATTTCTATTTGGGCCTGTCTGGAGCAGTGAGCCAATCAAAGATCGGATAAGCAGCCATTTCGGTGTCATAGCACCGCCGACTGGAATCGTTACTTCACGTGGAACTTGACAAATCCATTTTACTTACTGTATGCCAGCTACAAAGTGGTGATACACAAAGGAGATTCTCCTCTTTGTTGTTACTATTAGGTTGCACCAGACTGTGCAATCGCTGAAGATTGTTATTACACATCTACAGCTGCACTGCGGAATCGTCTAATGTCTCGTCATGCGTTGGCTGTATCACTCCGACTTGCTTTGTCAATATCCACCCTGCCGCCTCAGTGAACAAGAATCGGAGATTGTCAGACCGAGCGACAGGTTCGAGATAACTCAAAGTTATTGGAAGTGAAGAAATCTTTAAGGGCCACTTCTTAACACAGCAAATGCCAGGGTATCACTCACAGAGCAGCGCTTTGTTACTAGTGACCTGTCTGTCCATCAGGTCCTCTTCAGGAGGGATTTACACTTGGCATCTTATCGCTCTGACGGCCTTCCGCTAAAAACGGCCCTACTGCCATCAATAATGATTAACCGACTACGTTTTTGTTTTCTTATCATTGACTGATTTTTCAATATTCATTTATCTGATCCATTACGCTTAAGAAGTGTACTGCATGTTATTGAATTTTATCATCACGAAACAACACGATATGCGGTGGAACACTCGTTTCTTCAGCCTAACCGTCATGAACTGACATGACGTCATTTTTGCTGAGCCTACAAATGGGCGAATGGATACTATGATATGGGGAAGTACCGTATTTTTTCGCACCAGAAGGCGCACCTAAAAGAATTCAATTTTCTGAAAAGCCGACAGTGTGCCTAATAATCCGATGCGCCTTCTATATGGATCAATATTCTGATACGTTGGTTGATAATGTTCTGGAAAGCGCTTTGTTACAGCTGCAGTGCGGTTATGAAAGCTCTAGATAATTACAGCTGTATTGTATTGTGGTGTATTCCGTTTAGCGTAGCTCCATCTGGTGGCTGCGTAACACAACCGCAACCACTATTGTGGCTCCTATTACATGCACCTTATAATGCAGTGTGCCCTATATCTGAAAACAGTTTTAAAATAAGCCATTCATTCATTCCAGGTGCGCCTTATGCTCCAAAGCGCCTTATAGTTTGGAAAATACGGTCCTATAAATATCCCAAATCAACCTCAATTTAATCGGAACTCCTAGTTTATCATGGTGAATTCATCGTAAGAAGTTCATGGTTGAGAAAAGCAATATTTTGGGTGCGCATAGTCGTCTTTGTGCGTGCCTCGGGAAAGTCAGTTCTTACAGACAAGAAAACTCATGTCCCGACCTTGCGTCTTGTGTTCTGTTGCACCCCCTCAGTAACTAAAAGGAATGCTAACAAGTAAAGCTGAAAAATAGAAGAGAACATAATATGGACAATTTAGGCGGAGGAAAAACTGAACCTGCTGCATCGGCTGATCCAAAAGATTTCTTGGGCCCTTTCCCCTGTTTGAGTGCACCGAGAAATAATGAACGATAAGAATGGAGAGGGAGAGAGAAATGAAAGTGGAGGCTACGGGGAATGACCGGCGGAGAGGAAAGGAAATAAACAAAGTGGAAAAGAACAATTTCCCCCATTCTCCCTCATAATGGTCTCAATCCCTTGCCGGAGCTCCCTGTCTCGGAGACGCAGCGGCTTGCTTAAAACACATCAGGCTCTTCAAACTTCCATTAAGGGTGTTTCACTCCGTGTGCGCTACCAATCCGGGAAGGCAGGGCAAAAATAGGCAGGAGCAAGAAAAGCGAAAGGAGGAGAGATGAAAGACGGGAGTTGATGGCAACTGCAGAAAGAGAGCGGGAGAGAATTCATCCAGAAACGGGTGTGATATTTAATGATCCTTGTATGTGGAAAGGGAGCCAGCTTGTTCTCCTCCGCCAAATACCGATCCCTTAACTTAATTTCCTGCTCAATTGCTGTTCTATAGTGCATAGTACAGTGATACAGGCTGGTAATATAGAAAACAGATTGCCTGTGCAGCCGAGTGGATAAGACTGAGGCTTGTGCTACAGGAGACCCGCAGTCTCCAGGGGGGTCTTGTCGGTGGGCTTCACAAAACCAACAAAGCCCATCTTTCCTTGCGACTGGCAGCAGCTGGCAGGTAGATCTTCAAGCGCTGGAGGTGGGGAAGTGAGTCTGTGTGTGTGTGTGTGTGTGTGTGTGTGTGTGTGTGTGGTGTGCGCGTGTGTGTGGCTCCACCGGGGTGAGTGTGTACGTGCGGCAAAAGAGTAATGCTGTTGTTTGTAGTGAAAAAGTTCCACATCTCGTCTTCGCTCATGAGTCCAATCTAGTGGAAAAATGTCGGCCCGCTCTGTGTGCCACCTTAGCTCATCGTGTTTTCACAGATACACGCTCCCTCCGGAACAAAAGCAATTTGGTACAAATGCCTGCAGTTGTCTGCAGTGAGTGTACGGCTTTTATCCGATGTTGCTCATATTACAATTACCTACATTTTTATATCAGGGTTTGGGCTAAGCCTCTCAGCTCCCTGAGTTGATATTGCAGGTTTGTCTTGACGTCAATTTGTTTTGTGACCATGCTCCTACATCGAAACACAGGTGTCTCCGTTCCCCTTTAAATTTCCCTGAAATGCCATTGATCCAGTCCAGCCACACATTGCGCTCCTTCTGGGAAATGCACAATGGCCACCAGGGGGCAGTATAAAATAGAAATGCAGATATATACGAAGAAGATGTTCACGGTTGCAGTCATATTACACACAGAAGATGAAAATCTATGCTTGTGCGTATTCCCGTGTCTGTCTACATGTGTTGCTGGACCGTTTGTGTTCATACATTTGTTGTTTAAAGGGTTATAACACTGCAAAGTCAATGACATTTGTTAGGGCCTTTCTGTGTTTCCATGGTAACGTTTTGTGGTTTTAAATACACAAGTAAACTGGGGGTGGCATGAAACAGCTTTTGTGAAGAATTTTTCAGTTTGCCAAACTGCTACCTGTTCCAACTGGGATTAAAACTGTGTGCACACAACCCGTCGTGGTGACCCCTGTGGCAAAAGTCATAACAAAAACCTGATGGGGATTTTACGAAAGTAACAAGTTCACAATCAATCAACTATACAGCTCCAAACGTCCGTTCCAGTCCCTTGCATTGGGAAGACTACTGCTGTAGAGTAACAGTAGTCTATGTGGATCTAGTTTTAAAAAAAAAAAAAAATCAATATGGATAACAACTTATAAACCTGCACTAAAAACGAATTAGAACTAAGTGAATTTAAAAAAAATCTAAACGAATCAAAAAACTGACTGCAATGAAAAATCAAATACTATCGTAACCCGTACAGACTGACTTCTTAACCACACAGAAAAAAATGTTGAATTTACTTAATTTTATTTCATTGTGTCTCCCATGTCTTCTTCCATTTTAATTTTCTCAAATGTTGGTGTGCGTGTGTGTGTGTGTGTGTGTGTGTGTGTTCTAAGAATCCACAAATCAAACCAGCAAGTATGGCTTTGATGAATATTCCCATACAGACACTCTAATGCGTGTTCCAGTCAAAGAAGCATCACATTTGTTTTCCTGACGGTGCCGTATTTACCGCAGACGTGATTATTGCTGTCTCATCATGTCGATTTGACGAATTGGTAAAATGTGTTTCTCAGATTTTTTTTTTTTTGTGTGTGTGTGTGTGAGTGTGTTTTCTCTCTCTTCCTGTACATAACCCCGATGCTATTTGGTGCTTGCTAACGTTAGCCGTGTGAACCCCTCCCGACCTCTCCAAGTCCCGGCGTTTTTGTTGTGTAACAAACTTGTGTAATGAACTTCCTCCCAGGAGATGTCATTAGGGATGGGAATGTTTGTCTTCCGCTTGCACCAAAATGAATATTCAGCTATTATCACTTCACAACTTCCAGATTTCAAGTTTCGTATTTCATCCTGAACAGAAGAGAGACACGCATCCCTTTCAGATTGGTTGTATTTGTTATATTTGTGATAAGTGACACCGATCTCCTTACAGAAGCTTAATTTTGGATTATGCGATAATATGATTTTTATTTATTTTTTTATCTTGTAATCTGACACGGATTGATCAACACCTATTGTCATTTTTTCCATCGAAGGCCACAGAGTGGAAGACTGCCCCGCATTTCTCTATATTTAACTTGACTTGAGAAATTGCCCATAATAATTGAGTTACTTATTTATCAAATATGGCTTTAAGTAGATTTGATATATGGGTAAAAGTGTTCTTCCGTTTTTGTCCTTGCGGGGGAAGCAGCCTCCATCTCCCGAGGCCGTGATTACCTATTCCCCTTTGAGCGTCGTCATCATCATAATCATACTGTACGTAGAACTGCAGGAAGTGAAGGCCCCTGCTTCAAATTATGGGGATGTTTACACAACTTGTCAGTGGAGCATTATTTTTTTTTTCTGATCAAAGATAAACTGATACTGAGGGGAAAAAAAATAGGAGTTGTAGTGAATGTAACAGTGGGAAAGTGGAAGCAGCGGGTCCCTGTAGACTGATGTACCATGTAAAGCGATCCGCTCACATTGCCAAAATGGCGCTTGGATTTGACCTCTGCACATGTTGCCAGGCATAAATTTCCCCGATATCCGACCTCAAAATGAACTGCGGACCAATTTATCACACTCTACTCTGGCTGGTTTTATTTTTACTTCATTAAAGTCATGATTTTCCCCTCATCTTTTGAATTCTTTTGAGCTTTCGTGGGCTGGATCAATACACCTGAAGGTGTGGCTTGGTTGCGTCCCATTTCTGGTTCTCTCGCTTGCGTGGACCGCTCAGACACAGTGGCGTAAATCGTTGGCAAACACTGCTGACACAGAGCTAGTTAAATGCAACATCAAGTTTAATTGCGGAGTTTATGGTGAGGCTTTTTTTTTTTCTTCCTTTCTTTTCTTTTTTTTACCGCTAACCTCAAACTGAACTACGCTATGCTATGTCCTACTGTATATTTAATGGAAGTCTGTGATGAAACGCACAGCATCTAAAAAAGAAAGTATGCAAGATTAATGCCTAGGTCATCAAGAGGGTGTGCGCATTTCTAAAAAGTCCCGCTTAAATGTTTTATTTAGTTGGCGTGTTGATTGTATGGATCACTAATGAATCGAATGTTATTATTTCACCTGCTCATCCAAGGATCAATAGTTCCCCGTGCAAGGGCGGTCAGTGTGTTAGCGTGTTTCTTGTATTAAAACTTTATTTAGTGGATGACATCACCAAGGTCGGTTGACTGAAATTCTGTATCAGATGTCATGGATGTATTTTTTCTTCCTTAGACTATCGTTTTTTTCCCTGTTTTTTTCTTTTTCGAGGTCACGATCTAGCCCAGACAAAGGATGAACAACCTTGACTAAATTCTTGTAAGACTCCCTGCTGATCTCTGAGATCGATGACAGTAACAAGTCAAACGCCACATTTTGTGAATTATACGGTTTCACAATGAAGTGCAGCACTACACTCACCCTCCGCCGCCGGATTCACACGTTCAGTCGTAAATCACAGTCAGACACCTTCACGGCCCCACAGACCGCCGGAACTTATTGAAAACTGTTGCAACAATCCATGAAACCAGACTGCAGGGTTAGAGTTACACAAGTTCCAACTGAATGGGAATTGGAAGAGCCAGCTAGTGGGTGGCGAGAGTACAACCACGGGCAGCTAAAATATCAATGGTGTCACGATTGGTCGACGTGGATTCAACTCTCATCACCTCAACGTCAAGTAAAAACATTAAAATAAATACAAATCTGAAGTCACCCTTCTCCATCCCTCCACTAAAAAAATGTTTTGTCATGAGCCACACTGTAGTTACGGTTTCCCTTGGAGGGTCGTTATGAACTCTGGGAAACCATATAAACGTTTAATCCCCTCCACATATAACATACACAGCGCACAACATATTGATGGATAACTCGTTTTAAAATCAGAACTCAAGAATAATGACACGCCTGATTTGCTTACGCGGGCCACATAAAATGGTGTGGTGGGCCAGATCTGGCCCCCGGGCCTTAACTTTGACACCTGTGTTTTATAGCAACCATCCATCTATCCATACGGTATCTGTAGTACTCTCTGGAACAAGAGTGAATTGGAGTTTACCAAACCGAAATTGCGCACGAGGAAGTCGTATACTCTTAACCAATCGCCAATTCGCCAAATGGCTGATGAAGAGTGACAGACGAGCTTTCAGTCAAATTCACACTTACGAGCAATTTCCCAATTAGCAAAACCAGATGTTTTAAGTCTGTGGAAGGAAATCTGAGAACCAGGAAACCCTGCAGGCTCGAGTATTCCACAGAGGTAAAAAAAAAAAACAACTCACATTCTTCTTCCTTAACGTTCTTTTTGTCAGGTGGGGCATGCCGTTTTAATGCCATTTTTGTTGGTCATTTTCCCGTCTTCCAATTCAATATAGACTTTTTGAGTTTGTAATTTTGGCTGTATGAGGAACCCATTCATTTTCAAGGATCTTTTAAAAAACTTCACCAGATCCCACTTCTGCTCCCATCTAGCATATCAATGTCATGATTCTGTTTGTGACCAACAGGTGGCACTGTAGGGCCCTCCCTGCAGCTGCACACCTGTTGGTCGTTATCTAATTAATGCTTTAAAAGGACTCCCGGCACAACCACTCAGTGTCGGGTCGTTGTTTGTTTCTTTGTTGCTGTCATGTACATTTGTCATGTTTAGGTCATGTTTTTGGTCATGTTTCTGTTATTGATAGTTTTTTAGCTTCACTCATGGTTTTGTTTGATACTTTGGGTTCTTTTTGTTCTTTGGACTTCGTTTTGGATGTAGTTTTCTCTGTGTATCACTACAACTCATCAAGTACACCCTGCTCCTCCCTCTGGCCTGCTTTTTGGAGTCCATTCCATTCTGGTACCTTCACCTTTGAGGCTTATCTGGGTCAGTAATTCTCCAAATGATTCTTAACCCAACAGTTGGTCACACAGAACACATGAATTTATATAAAGATTTAAAATAAAAATAAAAATCCGAACAGTACTGAGGCATACATACAAAGTCCCCACATAGAACATACAATATTGGGTCAGGAAATGTCACTTATGCTCAAGTCACTTCCTACTCTGTAAACAAATACAGTGCAGCTCAGCCTTTTCCTTTGATTTAATTGTATTTTTTTTAGACAAAAAATGTTCATTGCTCTTAGTCAAAATAGGTTGTGACTTTGCAAAAATAGGAAGACGCTGGTCGCAGGGTGTGAACAGTTGAGAATCACCCATGTCGATCATTTAGACCTCAACAGTTAACGCTTTTTTTTTTTTTTTTTAAACTTTGTCCAACCTCTGGTATTGCTTTTTCCCCAAAGAAAATAAAAAGACCAGTGACGATTGTTCAACTTTTCACTTTATTTGCTTCTTCAGTCCTTCTCGTGATCATCAGTATGTAATAGGATCGTTGTCCTAATGACCAACTATTTCATACGTAATGCTCTCATTACGATAATTACTTGTACTGTATTTGTATCGGAGTGCTTTGTTGGCATTTTAAATCTCAAATCCATAACACGCAGCCATCATTTTCAGAAATAATTTCCACATCTGTGTAATAGCTTTTTCTCAATGACTTTAAGGTTATGACCTGCAAAGCCACAATGACCAAGAACGTGATTGAAAGATATTGTTACGTGCCCATCGCCGTTGTTGTAAAGGTAAGAACATGTAATGGGTGTATTTATTCAAGATATAGATGCACATTATGTCAAAGAGGGCTGCGATGTAAACATCGGACAAATAAATATGCTTGAATCTGTCATATTGCTCGACGAGAGTCAGTGAATGTCAGAAAGGGGTTTCTGGTGAAGAAAAGTCCAGCTGGGCCCCAAGTTCTCAGGACCTGTGGGAGGGAATTATTATTAGTATTTTTTTTTAATTCATGCTCACTTACTCTTCCTCCATTATTTCATCCATACGTGTGCACACAGTAACACACCACCACGTCTCATTGTCTGGCTCCAATCGTTGCGTATCGTCATTCTCCACATCATCTCCGCCCACCATTGCCTCCTTTACTTTCGCTGTCATTTTTTTTTTTTTTAACCCGCCTTTCCATATTTGACCTAGTGGCTGATAATGATGAATTTTTCTCAGCTCTCCAGGATTTGGCAGAAAAAGTTTGAGCAGCCAAGTGTGAAGATAGTTCCGAAATTAGGACAAGTTCAACGTGACTGTCCATATGACGATGACAGCGACTCTCGTCTCATGCCACATCTGTCACACACTTTGCATAGGTACTTTTTAAGCTGTTCTTTAATCGAATTTTAAGTTTTTTTTGGTAGTTTTTGTCTCAACACTCTTTAAATTACAGGTCTTCTCTTTCAAGTTATTTGAATGCAAATACAACTGCTCATTAAAGAGAGTGAGGTTGAATATCGATGCAGTAACTCTGAATGACGGCTTCTTATAATCAGGTGGTTTGAGCCACACCGACTGGTGAACTCATTGCTTTGCTTGAGTCTCTTTCGCTTTCAGCATGAACTTCCCAGCATATGTTATTATTGCCATTGGACCATATCCATTCACGTAGGTCCCACAGTCTAACCGCGATGCAACGCTCTGCAGGAAAGCACCGCTAAGTGCCTCAAACGCTTGGGCCAAAGATTTACTGGTGTTGTAAAGTTCAGTATTGTTTTGTTTTGCTGTTTTTTTTGTTCTTTTTTTTATGCTGGACATAATCTGAAACATGCCACAACAAGATGGAAAATAAGGAATTAGTGTACCTTTTTTTTTTCCCATAAGTTTTCGTCTGTAGAAGCCATACTTTCGACTTGAAATTTGGAGATGTTTGTCCATTTTTTGAACCCTCATGCAGTATTTTTAAGCGGCTGCATGAGGGGTATTACGTCCCAAAAATGTCCCTCTTCCAATGTGCAACAACTTTTTTCACTTGTAATTTTTTTTCACTTTCAACCCCTCAAAATGTTCAGTGGGAATTGGCCAAGACATAGATTTACATCCTATGCAAAATTTCAGCTTCGTGGAGTTATTTTTCACGGTTTTGTCTGTGGTGTCCATTTGTCCAACAGTCCAAAATCGTCCAAAGTGTCCGAAATGTCCAATTTTGGGATAATTACTGCATGGGGGTTAATCTCTTCTCACGTTGGCTTCTGCAATTAAAATGTTCCCACCCTCAGCACATCTGCTCAAAATGTTGCTGCATGACTACGTGCCAGGTCCACAAACAGTCTCAAATTCTGCATTTGTGTGCACTTTGACTCTGTTCTCTGAAGGGACTGCATATTGCTGATCTTGATTAAATGTCCCCTTTTGACCGCATGTTACGCACTTGACTCGCCACAGCCCGATTTGATCGGATGCGCTTCCCCAGGAAAATGCAGGTTTATGTTCAAGCCTTATGGGTGATGTAAAGCACTGCTGCCTTCTGATTGACCGATCAAAATTACCTTAGCAACGTTTGAGGGCACACACAAGTGAAATGTGAGGTCATACTCTTATTGTGTATTCGCTCTGGGCGCTGCAGTATGAGAGTCAACTGTCTCCACTTTGTTGCGGCGGCGCTCCGTCTCCTCGCTGCCCTCAGTCTCTGCTCTAATTAAATGTCTCTGCTTACTGTGACGAATGCCCACATGCCAATTGTACTCACAGCAGAACCTCCATCATGCTCAGCTGTTGTTTGTTAGCGTACCTCAATCGGGACCGACTCTTTGGACGGCTCCAAACTGAATTAAGTCGAGTCGAGCTGAGCACGTAGGCCTTTGCCCGATGTTACCAACCTGTTCAGTCATCTCATGTTTGTTGCATGCCAAATAACAATAACGCAAAGGAAAAATCTATTTACTCAAGCTACAACAACAAAGATATTCCAAACATCGGGCTCATTGGCCTAAAGCTCTCACATGCACTAATTCAATTGCAAAGCCTCCAAAGGTCCTCCTTTTGACTTATTATTTTTTTCTTCCTCCTACCTCTTTCGTCGCTTAACCTCTCTCTCTGGAGGATTATGTTCAGGTTATGGAGCTAGCACAGTGTGGATTAGTGGGGTCGCTCCTCCATGCTTGCTGCCTTTTCTTAATGTGATTATACATCATCAAGCTTGTTTACGGTTAGATAGCTCATTGTGGAGACCTGACAAAAGTTCAGCCCCCTTCAGCCCACGAGCTGCTGCCTACGCCCAAACACTCATACTCCGCTTAAACTGTCAACATCCCCTGCTCATCCCTTGCACCAAGTACTTTTTCAACAGCAACACACTATAAATTTTAGTGTTGTCAGAGGTGTGGTTATGAGAAAAAATGCATTATAAATCAAGTCCACAACTCATGTTGATTTTTTTTTTTTATTTTTTTTTAATGTCTCAGAGCTATAGTAGTGGTTCTCAACCTGCCTCGGAGGTTAAGACACACCCGACTCAACATGTCAATTAGTTGTGACACGCCCGCTGCAGATGATCACATGACATCACTTGTCCAATCAGTGCTGCGGGAAATTTTGTTCGCTCAGTCGTCAATGTGTGACTGTCGTGATAGTACATGGTGTGATTTTTTATTTATTTTTTTAGAATGTTTTTTAAAAACATGATAACTATGTCGAGGAAAAAAAAAAAAAGTGGTCCAACAAATATATACAACATGGATTCACGTGCATCACGGAACGTGCAAATCTGCATGATTTGTTGTGCCAAGTTTAGCAACTCTAGTCTCGCATCGGCAAAACTGAAGGAAGACACTTCTTGAATCATATTTTTATGTTTCACCAATAAAGGGTGAATGTGCATATGAACTGGTTGGGTTTGGTACCTCCAACAAGGTTAAGATTCACTGAGCTAGCGTAAGAGAGATCAGGTGTCAGCCAGTGTTCCAAACCATCTATAAGCGTCACACACCTCGTCTCATTAGCTTAATGAAGCTATCGCGACAGCCTGTTTGTACAGAGGACGGCCGCGCTCTGTCAGACTTTGCGGCGGCGCACTCCGTCAGTGGCGAATGAGCCTGTATGGCCTGAAGGGGGGGTCGGTTGTGACTCAGCCTCGCCGTGTCATTAGCCATTGACGTTATTGGCTCATTATCTCCCAATTAGGCCGCTATCGGAGGTAGCTGGCGTTTTCATTACGACCCAGACCTCCGCGATCTAACAAAGACCAATGGTGCTGATTAAAGATGGTTTCAGCAATCCCGTGCAGCGTGTGGTCTTTGAACTCTCTGTGATATAGTTAGTGCGAACACAACGCGGCTGATTAGAAAGGGCATGTCTCTTATTGTGCCACGTCTTGGGGGTTAAGTCAGAGTAATCCTGTTCAATGTGTTCTCGGTATCTCATAATATAGACTCAATTATGGGTCGAGAAAATTCACATCGACAACAATTGCCTACTTTTGTAAAAGTAAATTAACTTCCATCGTCAATGCATGTGCTCTATGGTATCTGCACCCGGTGGTTTTCCATCTATGGTACCATTCAAACTTGTACGAATCCTTTTCACACCCCATAAATGACTTCTCCTTGGGTAAATATTATATAAATATCAATATCATCATTGCTACGTTTGTCCCTCAACTTGGCCATGAACAGTGCCCGCGATGCAGTACTTCTCCCTCGTGCTGTATTATCTATATACTATTAATTGAGCATATCCTCTTCAGAGTGACGAGATGCATTAGTTCAACGCAATCGCTTATCTTGCTTTTTGTTGCGCGAGAGGACGGGCGCTAATTGGCATGCCTCCCTCACGTTGCGAATGACGACAAAATCATTTCGGATTTAAATGTCGAGATATTGTAGCGTTCTTTATTCCACTCGTTTGAGGGATCGACGTGGCGAGTGCCGCACGCGCCTCTCGCGTTGTGTTCACCCAAACGAGGGGTCGGTTCCCGGATTCACGAGCACCCTTTAAATGTCTGGCGATTAACTTCCCATCACGGCGCTTCTTCTCCTTTGCTGCATAAACGGGCTTTAATTGAGAGAGCCAACTCCTTCGCAGGGAACCTCTTTTAGTCGGCGTCGATTAAGACGTCATTTTACTGCCCAAAAAGAAACGCGTTCCCAATCACTGCCCTTGAATTATTGCTCTGTAGCTCCGGGCTTGTGTTTTAAAGTCACTGAATAATTGCAATCAGATTATTCTAATCAAGTGCGGGCACAGTAATTACAGGTTGCAGTGATTTAAACTGTACCCTGCAAGTGCCATACGCCGTGCCGGTGTGTGCATATTAAAAGTTTATGTCATAGGAGATAAATTTAATGAAGAGGATTCTAATCATACCGGCTACTTTTTAGATATGTGGCATGCGGAGAAGTGGCAGCTCCGGTGGCAGTTAATGACAGATATTGTCTTATCCTACGCCATTCTCTCTCTGCCCCCTTCAGTCAAGTGTGCATTAGCACCGAGCGGGTCCCCCCCCCCAATAGGACTCGACGCGTGTCCTCCCACTCATATACCCCCGTTGATAACCTCATCCGTGCCCAGGTCTGCATTTCATGTCGAGGCAAGCGTTAGGTGACTTAGTGCCAAGCTGTCAGAAAGGCATGAGAATTTCAATCCGGAGGTCCGTGTGACAGTGAAACCGACGCTCTTAATCCTGTTTACGCACATCCACATCACCCCGTACCGAAATCACCATTTGTGTGTGCGGGCGCGTGTGTGTATTTTTACGTTATTTTTATTTCTTATTATTTGCACAGCGTGCGTGCATGCGGATGCATACGGTCCCGTCGATTTTCACCCCGGTATGTGTGTGTGAATGACTACTGTCTGTCTATGTTGTTTCCGCGTGTGAGTCTCCCCGCCGTGTTGTGTCGATGTGGAAGGTGGCGCACAAGCTCTGAATGTATAATTCAATATGACTAATCATGGCGGAGACTGCCAACCCAGAAGCACTGGCTGACAGACCGGGCCCAAAGCTAATTTGATAAGGTTACTGTACTCCAGAGCTGGAATTCAAATTCAGCAGTTGTAGCGGCTCAGCGGCGTGAGTCGATCCACTTGCACCGCTACCTGAGATGCAGTTCCAGTTGATGACTATGGGCTCCCGTCGACTGTATGCGCCCTTAATCCACACCCGATTTCTATTCCGATGACTTGAAAGCAAAGAAATGAACCTGGCTTTGTCTAAGAGCGTTTCACTTTAAAGTCTTAAAATGCAGAACCTAGAAAAAAAATTCAAAAGATTCCAACTCAATGATGAAATCAACCTTAGTTACATTCATTTGTGGTATTTCTGCTCGTGTAAGACATTGTTGCAGCCATTCTTACGTTCTTGTCATGGGGGGGAAAAAATGGCAGAATAAAAACATAGTTGAATCGTTAAAAAATATTTAGCGAGGCTAATGGCGAAGTCCGAGACAAAAAAAAACATTTTTTAAATGCATAAAATCCGGATTTGGGTAATATACAGCCCTGGTTTGAACGATCACGCAAAAACTTAACCGTTGCTAAAAGTACAGCAATCTTGTACTGCCTCAAGTTGAAAATGTTTTTTTTCTAGCTGACCATTTCTATGTTGACATTCTCGGGCAAAAAAATCCAACGAGATTTGACATCCTTCTTTAGCGTTAATTCGACTTCAACAAGTGACGCCGAGAGCCAGAGGCGTGGGATGTTAGCCAATGGTTAAGGCACAACTGGCAGGTCATTACACTTTTCGTACCATTTTCAAAGCCCGATATCAAATTTCTATTATAAGGACAATTAATTACCGGCGCAAAATGGCAAGTGTGCATCCTTGTCAGGTGGAGTGTATCTCTGATGGCCTTTCCTCAAACGGAGAATGTGAAGATTTGATCTCTTCTAATGGTTCTGCAGGAAAGGGTAATTATGACATGGTCAAAGCTAATTTGCTTTCTGCCAGATGAACTGTTGTATTTTATTGCTGGCTGACATTTCCAAGTAATTATGGCACTGTTGACCCCAGACAGTTTCACTTGCGCCGTGGTCTTGGGTGATCCGAGCTCCTTTTCTCTCTCTCTCTCTCTCTCTCGGAATAAAAGTCAGAGGCGTAACAAGGTAATGACACGGACGGAGAGAGCCATATGGGGCTCCCCCATCCAGCTCGCAGCTTCAAACCTTCACATCATCATTACCCACCATGCATTTCACATTGACTTTGCATCCAGAAAGAAATATGTGCCACGACTTTAATTATAGTGTGTGCGTGTTGGGTCCTGCTGCCTTATTGTGTATGTGGAGGATGGGATTGGAGCAGGGGAGGGGGGGGGGGGGCAATGTGTATTGTCCCCTTTCATCCCTGGGTTGCATTCACAGCCCATCTCATAGATCCATGTATCGATGAGGGTGTAATTATGTGCCTCACTGATCATCTCTCCCGTGTTTTTAACCGCATAGAAATTATGCAGGCAAAGGTCAGCGTGTGCTCCTTGAAAGCTGCCTGCAGAAAATCATAAGGTGATGAGAGCAATAATGTTTTTTTCCGCTCTATAGATACCCTCTCACCCGCTTGCGTTTTTTTTTTTTTTTCGCCCCTTCTCTCGGTATTGTTTCTTCCTTTTTGTCAATAAACATTTGAGCAGATGTCAATCGATCCGTGCCTGGAGCAGCATCCCTATTATTTGCACCACGGCCACCCCCATTCAAATAATCTTGACCGTATTCTCATGTTACTTCGGAATGTGCGCTGGCGTTGGCCGCCAACCATCGGAGCAGTGAAGTGTTAACCGGTGAGAATTCCTACTAATGAAAACAACAGTGCAGAGATGCTTCATTACCCTGGAAGATTGTGTGATTCTTTTTTTTTTTTGCCAGCGGCAGGATGTGCAAAACACATTTTCACTTTGATTTATACGTATTCACAAGCGTTATCCTTGTTCTGCATTTTTTATTTTTTTTTTAATATGACAGACAGATGTTAGGCATACAAAGGACAAGCTGAAATGCTAAAAATGCCATGCAGGTTGTTCTTTTTGGAAATTTTATTCATCTTGGAAGCCACGGCGTAATCATGCCTCAATGTCACAGCCACTGGTGGCGTTGGCAAGTTGACAGTATTTTAATGAGTGATGGTTTTCACTCAAATCAACTCAAAACCGATGTTTAATTGCGGCAGCAGAACAGGCTGATGCAGCCCGGGCCGAGCAGGTGTCGCCTAAATATCCCCGTCTGGAGAAACACACACCCTTTCATTCGGCCCGTCAGTGAAGACAAAGGTACAAAAAGCCCCTCGCCTGATACGCACACAATGACCACCATGCGCAGCTCGGTGGCTGCTGTCTTGTGGAAGTACATTGAAGCAAAGAGACGGCTGTTGAACTAGCCAAGGCCAATCAGAACTGAACGGGATTGCATTTTTAGCCCCAAAAAATGTATGCTATGGAGTGATGCTAAAACCTTTATCACTCTTCATTTTTATTTTATTATTTTTTAAATTATTTACTTGATCGAGATTGTCAATTGAGGAATCTATTTTTAGATATTTTCATGAAGCCACAAAATGTTCCACTGCATCACATTCAACAAGGCATTTTTATAGGTTTACTCCTTTTTTTTTTTTTTTTAAATAAATTTGCTGCCTGTCTTTTAGGTAGGATTGGCTGGCAAATGAACAAATAACTAGCAAATTCTGGCAAGTAACCTACTCAAAAGATTTGGTGCTTGAAGTGCCCTGCGTCAGAGTGTAAGTTAAGACTTTTGAAAATATCGGGCCTTAACATTTAAGAAGTCATTCATATCATCCGCAGCTATTGCCAGTATAGCTTATACATTATTGTTGTTGTATATTATTATACAGTCAAACCTCGGTTTTCGAACGTCTCGGTTCTCGACCAATTTGTTTTTCAACCAAAAATGTCAAGTTTTTTATGCCTCGGATGACAAACAAATTTCGGTTCTCGAACAAACTGAGCGCACTTGAATGCACCATTTGACTCCTCTCGCCTTCCCTACACGAGGAAGTGACGCTTCCTCGGGTAGATGAGGAAGTGACGCTTCCTTGTGTTGCTTTCCATTGTGAGCAGACGTGTTCAATAAACATTTTTATTTTAAAAAGGGCGTGGTTTCGGTTTTCCAACAATTTCGCTTTCCGAACAGCCTTCTGGAACGGATTATGGACGAAAACCGAGGTTTGACTGTATATGATTATTATTATTTTATCATATAATGCTTCAATCTGTAACCCACAATATATTTTGTTCCTTAGTCTATTTGATGAGATTGTCTTTTTTTTTTTTTTTTTCTAGACATTGATTTGATATTGTTGCCCCTTTAATAAGCCGGACTCGTGTCTAAATTGTAGTTGGGTTATTGATTCCTCTTACATGTTACATTGTGGGTTAAAAACAAAGAGAAAAAAAAAAAATCTAGCGTACTGTAAGCCATAAGTAGCGGATTTTGTACATGAAAAATAAATGCTAAAAGTTCCATGTTTACTTTAAACCTTAGATTAATGTATGGGCTTGAACGCAATTGTAAAGCCGAACCCTTTTCAATTCAAGTGAACCTTTGCTTCTCTTGTCTTTCTTTTGCACGCAATACACGAGCCATCCCCAAACAGAGAACGCTACATATGCTACCTCGATGTTTTAATAACAGCCTCCTATGTCATGCAAGCACACGACAACGACTCTCCTCTCGCTTGCATTTTGGCACCATAATTGAAGTTAGTGGCGGTATAAAGGGGTTTGGGGACCTCGACAACCTCGATAAAGAACGGGGTTGTGCGATCAAAGGCGTCATGGCTCTTCTCTGATGCCTGTAGGGGTAGTAAAAGAATATATAGACCGCTGTGCATTGTGCGGCTCACATCTCTTCCTCGTCTTGTCAACAGCATCCCTAATTATAGAAGCCTTTTTGATTGCTTGATATTACTTTGATAATGGGAGCCTCCAGCCGTAATATGCTGTACATTTATTCGAGCAACACCGGAGACTTTGCTAGCCTATTCATCTTAGCGAAGAAAATATTCCACTTACAATGAAGTGTATAAAGGATAATGGCCGATGTGATTAAAAATTGGATTGTTACTGTACAATGATGGCATAATCGGAGTGTCTTCATTTCTGCTGAGCTTGGCAATGTCTCTTTCAGTTTCTTAATGTAATATTCTGGATGGGCAGAACCACTTATTCTGAAGAACATTCTATTATTGATCTTCAGCGCTCATCGTGTGAAAAGCACAAGGCCATAAGTTACATTTTGTCAGTCTGTTGGTTGCCAAGGAGGATTTTTCCAAACTGACGCAAACAATTGCCACAACTTGGGGGATGTTGCTGATACAAAGAAAGAAAACATGTTTCAATTTGCTGCATATCTGGATGCAGCACTGCCATTTTCATCTTTGTCACACACAGTGAAACTGTATCGCAATATCATTTTTGTAAAGGACATTTTAAGGAGGGCGGCACGATGGTCGACTTATTAGCACGTCTGCCTCACAGTGCAGAGGTGTAGGGTTCGATTCCGGCTCCGGCCTCCCTGTGTGGAGGTGGCATGTTCTCACTTTGCCTGCGTAGGTTTTCTCCGGGTATTCCGGTTTCCTCCCACATTCCAAAATCATGCATGCCAGGTTAATGTAAGACTCTAAACTGTCCCTCGGTTTCGGTGAAAGTGCGAATGGTTGTTCGCCTCTGTGTGGCCTGCGATTGGCTGGCAACCGGTTCAGGGTGCCCCCCACCTACTGCCCGAAGACAGCTGGGATTGGCTCCAACACGCCTGGCGACTCTTGTGAAGATAAGCGGATCAGATAATGGACAGACGGACAAAAAAATAAAATCTGTATGCCAGAAACTAAAAATCCTCCTTCTCTGGACCCTGTCAGTCATGCGTCCTAACTCGGTGATCACTTTTCTCTTATGGTACCTCTGGCCCCGATTAATCAGCAAGTGTGTCGTCCATTTGAAAAACAAATACACACCACACCTTGTAGAGACACCTCATTTTTTAAAACTGGCTCTACGGCTTGGTGGCTGTAATTACCTTTACTATGACAAATACCTGCTGCAGAACAGACGTATCCGTAAAGCTTAATTTCACGATAGAGTTTCAAGAGAAATTGCAGCTGTCTGCAGCGCAGAACGTTCCCATAGAAGCTGTTCAACGTTTTCGTTGAACCACGACTAATTACAACAAAAGCTTTGGCGCTCCTTGCGTTTGTGTAGCAGTCACTGTATGAGAAAATAAGCTGTTCTTTGACATTCTCTATCTTCTTAAAACCTATTTTGGTTTAATCAAAAGATCAGATTTGAAATTTCCATCCCTTTATTCAGAAAGAGAACATGATTTCAAATTGACGGTGCTTGGTTCTCTAACATGTCAGAAAGTAGGCAAAAATGTTGATGCTTGTTTATGAGTGATTTCGCAAATGCCTTCTTTCTTGGGGTACCAATATCTGAACATATTTACGGTTGAGAGGCTGAAACTCCAAGGAACTGCACAATTTGAAGTGAAACAAGGTCTCTAAATGATCAGCCGATGATCAAAATAGTCATTTAATTTCACATTCGATTAGTTGTCGATTAACTGATTAATTACTGTGCTCTCCTGTGATTAATTGAAGACTAAATAGTTTGGGGTTTTTTCATGTCAGTGTGATTGTTCATCGTTGTTCTCCCATTCAGTATGTACCTTGCGATTCGCTAGTGACAGTTCCAGGATGTACCTGCCCCTGGTCCGTAGTCAGCTGGGATCCGCTCCAGCCCGCTCGTGTCCCTACTGAGAATAAGAGGTTTAGAAAAAGGGGGAATGGGAGTTTCCTGTGTGTACGAATGTTTTGAGTTGTTTCAAAAAATACTCTACATGTTCAGTACATGCCAAGAAAAAAAAATATTCAAGCTTTCAGAGTCAAAATTGAACAAAATCAATGTCACTTTCTTGTATACTTTACACCCATGTTGTTACGCGCTTTGTAACATTACCTTATTTTCTTGCAAACCTGAGTGGAGGACACAACTGCGCGACTCACACAAATGGAATCTGCGCACGTTCGTGTCTGTGTGCCTCTGTATATATGAGCGTTGTGTGTACCGTGGGGGCAGGGACATTGCTTTCACAGCCCATCACCTTCACTTCCACACCCAATTTGTCATGAATGTCACACGTCAAGATGAAAGCTGAGGAAGTCGCTGCAAGAAAATGGCTACTTCCACAACACAAATGGAAGAACAGAACGGGGGGGGGGGGGGGGCAATGGCTCTGGAAGAGTCGCCAGTGGCATTGCACGATGGACCAAAATTAGACTTTTCAGGCTTTCAAATGACAAATTACAAACCTGATTTATTTAATTTCTCGTTGATTGGGTTGAATTGGGTCAACAATCACCGCCGCTACCCCCGAAAAGCCGCGCCGTGTCGTGTGGCGGCGATGCTGACCGACTGGGTGTGGTAGGTGACATGGCTCTCAAGGCTTTGACTCTGACTGATGAGCTGCGCGGTTGGTACCGGGCATCTATAAACATCTGCCCGATTTTTGAGTGACAGGTCATTAGTAATTTAATCAGATTTTAGCTCCAGCGCTGGTTGTGATTATTGGTTCATATTACCCAACGCCACAGCTCCCCCACAACGATTCTGCATGTAATTACAGCTGTTGATGGCTTCGTCTGCATTTCACTTTCCCACTTGCGTACGGAGTACGCGAGCCCTGTGAAACATGCATGTATTGCGACGGTTGTAATTATTTTTTTCTCTGTGAGAAAGGTTAAAACAAAGAGCACTAATAATGACCTCTCACTATGATTAATATCTCCGGAACCCATGTCGAAAGCAACACAAAGAAATCAGAAACCAGCGCTGGATTTTTGTGTCCTCCGCACGCACATTTCCATTCCGTCGCTTTTGTGTGGGCCTAAGCCGAGTGGTCCCAAAAAGCCATTACAGACGGGTAATACTTGTAGCCGGGGGATTATGGATTATTGCCGTCTATGTTAGTGGCAAGCTGGGAACTATCATTGACATCTTCGCCAGGTCAAATCCGGCAGCATTAGCCTCTCAACTGGCTGACCCGCAGTCACAAAAAAGGGGCTCAAGCCCGAGACGTACACCACAATGCAAAAGATTACGACCTGCGAGGGTGTAGATTGAGTTTTGAAAGAATGATTTGTTCTAGATGACTGACTTGGCCAAGGAGGTTAAAGTTTCACCTCTGAGCTATTGTTTCTCAGTTAGGTTTAGGAGAAAGTGAAAGAGAGAAAACTTGACGGAATGACTCAAATCTTCATTGAGCAGTCAGTTGCAAACCAAGGAAGATGTATACAGTGTATATTTCAGTTGACCTTCTAAGGAAGCAGATCCATTTCCTCCCATTTCAGGCCATTTTCTTAATTTTCCTGAGATGGCTAATTGAATCTTCGGGGCAACATTCTGGAATACATGGCAGATTGCAAAAAGGCTCAGAATTTTGCCACGCATTTAAATTAGGATTGTTTGGCCGTGACGGAGGTCTGTACTTCATGGATTACTATATTTGCTCATATTAGCATTGTGGTTTTTGTCCAATTAAACTCTACAACAGGTAGTGTTTGCTTTCATGTTGGATAAGAAAACTACTTTGTATGTAAATAACACTGGGTAACATTTTGGGGGTCGGGGAAATCTGTTGTTGGATTTTTAATCATGATTAAAAGTAAAATTGGCATACGGATTCCAAAATTGTTGGGGGGGGTTTTAAGCACGTCAATTGTTTTTTTTTTAATTCTCCACTCTTACCAGATAAGCAATGTTCCACTGATGAACTGTAGTGAGACTTGCCAGTTCATTACGATGGGAATCATCTGCAGATCTATGAATGTGCATCTTTTTTGGAGGGGCGGGGGAGGATGCTCAGGTGCGCCTTGATGACGCTCAGCTCCCATTGGCTCAAACGTAACTGGAACCCCATTTCCAGTGCATTCGGAGCTTGTCTCTGTACACATCACAGGCTGCTGAATGCCCGGTTGGCCGAGATGAATATTTAGCTCTTGATTGACACGTGATTTATTTTGGTACAATGTTCTCATTGAGTCTGTTGTGAAGCGGTGTAGGGGGTTGCAATGGCAGAGGTTTCAACCTGATTAAATCCACCCTCTCGGTGAGATGGCTTCACAAAGTGCATGCAGGCAAGCGCGGAGACCAGCCCTAACAGCCAGAATCCTGGAAACAAAAAGAATAAAATGTAGTAACACAAACCTAACAGTCCTGGGGAAGGATAAGAAAGCTATCCAGGCATATTGAATTGTCGGTCTCTATACATCTCTTTGGAAGTTGGATGGAAGGAGGAGGGGGTCAGCATTAAAGTGAAGCAGGGCCAAAGAGACATCTAGAAATATCTGAGTAAGCCATGAAGTATGAAGGAATGAAAGGTGCAAGTCCCCCCCCACCCCCTTCCCATTGGATGACTTAATTTGCACAGGAAAAGCCGGGCTCCCTCTGAAGAGCTTCCTCTCTCTCTCTCTCTCTCTCTCTCTCTGGTTTGCTTTCTTCTCCTCCTCATCGCCTCTCTTTGGACTATAGCGTGACCTTCATTGGCGTTCCACCTGCAGGAAGCCATGTTTGATTCTCTGTCCGCCGAGACGCTTGCTTGACAGTAGAATGGTGTCATAGGACCAAGTGGAGGAATTTCTCTTTCTCTGTCATCATTAAGGGGCTTCCCCCTATGGCGAGGGGGATGAAAAGTACGATTTAATGTTCTCCAGAGAGTGGCAGCAGAAGAAAAGCTCAAAGCCCCGCATGCTGGTTTCTGAGTGGGTCACTCCAGCCCTTGCAGCGAATGGGATGTCCCTGTGGAATTTGCCATAGACCGGCCTGAAAGGATGGGGATTAAGACTCTTTTAGGGATGGAAATGTAACAAAAGGAGCACTTTTATGATGTAGCAGCATAAAATGAGGGGTGGGGGGTGGGTTGAGGGAGGGGGCGGGGGGGGTCATTGTGTTACTGATTGCAAAAGATCGTTGAAACAGGCAGCCCTGCGCCGCATGGAAGGCAGGCCCAGTGGGCTTAAATGGCTTGTACAAAATGACTTGTCTACATCAGGGACGGAGCGGCTCTCGTTTAAGGAGGCAGTGTAGAAGATTATTGGTTTGTTTCTATTTGCACCCGCCGCTCCTCCCTCCTTTCCCTCCCTCTCCCGCACTCTTTCCCTCCCCTCCGTCTGCTATCAACGCCGCGCTTGAATGTGGCGACAGAGTCCCAGTGAAAGTTGGGCAGAGTGAGAAGGTAATTAGCATCCCCTCAGGCGTGGCTAGGACAGAATAGGAGGCACTAGTGTATAGGCTGCGTGTGAATGGGAACACCATGCTTGATTTCGGAGGCAATCGTGACCAGATGCTGTGACTGTGCTCGAGGCAGAGGGCGAGGCAACGCCCGGGCAACGTCGCTATACTGGCAAATTGTAACTTGATGCTAATTACGAGATGAGTCTGATGTCAAATGCAGTTTTGCAGAAATTTTTATACATCTGGAAAGTCTTCGATACTAATACCGGTTAGCAGCAAGATGGGGTTTTTTCGGGGGTTTTTTGCTTTTTTTTGCATCCCTGAACTTCTTTTCATTGCTGATTTTTAAAAAAATAATTCTTCCAGCACATTCTGTTTTTTGACATATTTAAATTTTTTTGTTGACCTATAAAAGTTTGAGGATTTTACCATTTATAGCGACGAGGTTTCAGAAAAACTGAATCAAAGCTTCAATTCATAAATATTGCTACATTCCCTATGATATGATTATTATTATATTGTGATGATGAAAACCCGAGGTGTTACAGGAAAAAAAATGAGGGCGGATTCAGAATCAGTGCAAAATACTACTATTACTAAAATAGTAACATTTGTTGACCAGTGTACTGAATGATTTTTTTGCTTCTGAAATGCTTACCAGTTTGCCGTTGCAGTATATTCCTGTCAGTTCTGCTATATGTTTAGGATTTGGATTTCACTCAACTGAGTCCAACTTTTGTCTCTTAGCCATGTGAAGACAAAATGATCAGAGTGGCCAGTGAACACTAGAGGGGGAGCTTAGCCATGATGCAGCCTTCGAGAAGCCCTGATAGAGGGAGCTGTTCTCAGAGCCCTTCCAAATCCATGCCTTGTATCACCCCTCCGCCCACCAACATACCCTCCGCCCCCCCATCACAGGCAGTGGGAGACCTCTAGAGATCAGAGGTCAAGGGTCAAGAAGAGCAACGGGACTTTTTATTGACATTCTCCCTTGATCCTAAAAAGGGAGCATATTTGTGTGTGTGTGTGTGTGTGTGTGTGTGTGTGTGTCTGTGTGTGTGTGTGTATCAGAGAGGACAAGAGGGGTAAAAATCCATATATCTCTTTGACTATAGAAATGTAAAATATCTTTCTGACATGATATGAATACGTTCAATATGAGTTTGGTTGCATGCATGAGTAAATTACGATCTTCCTAAATTTTGTCCCCTGCGGGTAAGGGGGGCGGGGGGGATGGCGCAGGCTGCTAAATTGCTAAGTAGGTAAAGAGAACTTTGGGGGCTGGGGGTGTTCGCACACTATGATATGGAGCCCTTAAAAGGCCTCTGGAGGGAGTGTAATATCAAGAGCGGGATTACTCCCCAATCCCTCTCACTCGCCCTTTCTCCCCAACTCACCCCCTCCCTTCTTCCCCGCACATTTAAATGTCTAAAGAGTTACTGAATGAATTATCGTGAACATTTGACAAATTCATTGACTCTGCACTGTGACTCCGCCAACCGTTTTCTTTCATTTGCATCGAGTAAGACGTGGCTCTTGAGACTTCTTCTACTTTACTTCCTCAAACAAAACAAAAAAAATAAATAAATGTGTGCCGGTTCAAATCTTACTCGTAATTCACATTTAAGACTTTTGAGGCGAGTGAGTGCGACTGTCTACGCTGAGAAATGGCACGTATCCATCCGGGCTGCACTCCTACGTATTTAGACTGTGCTAAATTCTTTCTCCCAAACTGAAGCCAGTAACAAAGTGAAAAGGAACCTTTGTGGGGGGATGGAATTTAGCGACGCACACAGACGGTTCTGTCTGACCTCGGTGTTCCCACATCAAAGAACCTCGCCAGCCCACTTCCCTCGACACGAGCTGAAAGGAGGTCTTTAGTGCGGAGGCTTGCGCTTGTGTAAATGTGTTGCACTGAAAGCTCCAGGCTGCAAGCTTACATGCTGCCAATATAGCAACAGTCAATGGTAACTCCAGGTTAGCGGGCTTTGGCAGGAGCTGGCTGGCCGTAAAAACGGAGAGTAGGCCGGATGGATTTACGTGCATTGTCTGTGCATCTTTGCTTAATTTGGTGTATCCTTTCCTTAAATTATGACCTCTTCCGCTTGCAATACCGCCACTTAAATATGTTTTAAATAACCCGTTATAGGGCACTCATTTATACAGTCGAATCTCGGTTTTCGTCCATAATCCGTTCCAGAAGGCTGTTCGATAACCGAAATTGTTCGAAAACCGAAACCACGCTCTTTTTAAAATAAAAATGTTTATCGAGCACGTCTGCTCACAATGGAAAGCAACACAAGGAAGCGTCACTTCCTCATCTACCCGAGGAAGCGTCACTTCCTCGTGTAAGGAAGGCGAGAGGAATCAAATGGTGCATTCAAGTGCGCTCAGTTTGTTTGAGAACCGAAATTTGTTCGTCATCCGAGGCATAAAAAACTCAAAATTTTTGGTGGAAAACCGAATTGGCCGAGAACCAAGACGTTCGAAACAGAGGTTTGATTGTATTTATTTTCAAAACATCCAGCCATATAGCGATACGTTTTGAGATGTATATTTTGGTCAAGGCCGCAAGGAACTGAACCCACCATGCCCGCATGGAGACTTTTTAAAAACGTCCGAGAAATATGGAAGCTTTGATGAAAACTCAGAACGTACCTAAGGGCCAGTAAGCGAAATGAAGATGTATTGGAGAATAAAGATATTATGGTGCACCTCAGCTTTTCTTTGGCTTTCCTGCTATTCTGCCAAAAATCATCCGACTGTGTTCACTCCCACAACAGCACAAACGCCCCTTTCCTGTGAACGAAAATATCGAAAGAAAGAAAACTCCAGCCATGCGCAGTGTTTGACGATGCTTTGCACGAGACCTATGCTAGGCACGAAAATAACGCCCTTAGTGTGTGAAACTTTCACGTAATACATTTCCTGTTTTGTTTTTTTCGAACAAGTCCCTCGAAACTTTTGTGAGAATCCACACACACGTATTTGCTTGCTTCACAAGCCTGGAAAAAAATACTTGCACATACACACACAGAGGGGACAAACACAGCCACTGACCTTTGAGTTTCCGACCACAAGGCTGTCTGTCCCTGATCTTCAAACACAGCGGCGCATCAGTCAGCTCTTATTGTCGTTTTTCTTTTTCTTTTTTCGCCGCGTCTGAACTTTTGGTCGTCAACCATTTCTCTTCTCCTTGAGTATTCTTACAGGCTTTCACTCTGTTTGGCACAGCCTGCAGAGCATAGGTCATATTTAGTTTATCTCTTAGCTCGCCTCACACATCAGCAGTGCAACATATCCCAAAGAGATAGAAAAGGCTAATGTATGTAAATCCAAATTGTTGTATCGCTGGCACATATTTATTCCATTTTTTTTTTTTTTATGGTAATCTTTTGATTTCCTTCCCCCTCTCATCCCATCCCTCCCCCCTGTCCTGGCTCAAAGTTCCTTTGCATCATAAACTTGAAGGATGCACAACTGTTTTCGTCCAAGGACAGTAACCCCGAGAGAACCCGAGCGAGATAGAAAATATTTAAAAGTATCTCATAAATCTCTCGTGATCCAACTTTGATGAATTCAACATTGTTTGAAGGGAATGTTGTAATTATAGGTGGTCAATAGAGCAAGCGCAATCTCTCTTCAGAATCTCATTTCAAACCAGTCAAACTGGAAAATAACATTGGTGGTTGTTCAAAAAGTTGGCCACATGAATCAGTATTCCCTTTTTTTTTTTTTTTTTGTTGTAATTGAAACTGTATGCCGAACATATTTTAGCTCTTGGATGGCCAGTCTTGGGTTATTATTATTATTATTTTATTTTTTACAGCATTCATAATGCTCACATTCAATTACCCAATGAAGTGTGGCCATGTTTATTTTTAGCTTCTAGAAAAATGAATGAAACTTCTCCGTGGAAGGCTATAAAACGTTTCCTGGCGGTGGCAAGCAGCAGCCTGCCATGCAGCCAGCTCACTGCTTTGGAAACGTCAACCCCGCAGAGCACCTAATCTTTATTTGGTCCAGCTCCCAAAATGAGCGTTATCTTAATGAATAAACAAATTAACAAATAATATACAAAAAAAAAAAGAAAATTCATCGACAGAGAAGTTCATCAATTACAGGGATTAGTGGACCAAGAAGCATGTAATTTACACTGAGACATTTATAGGGCAACGATTATGCCACCTTCCCCATAAGCCGTTATTGTGATGAAATTTGGAGCAATAAAGCACCTTCCAGTTCCCCTGACAAATCCTCTACTCCTACTCAAAATCAAAAGGTGAAGCATTTAGCAGTCCGCCTCTAATTGATAAAGCCGTGTGACGAATTAATTGCCCTCCACGCATCGAGCGCGCGCCCTCGAGGGTGGAAAGTCAGAAAATTAGCAGCTGTCAAAGCGAAGGATCCGATATGATAGACATTATATTCAAAGATGTTCTTTGTGATGATATAAATTGGTTGTTTGCTTTTCTCCACTGCATCCCGTGGTTCATTCTTGATGCCAGAATGAAACAGAAACTACTTGAGCTGTGTACGCACATAAAAACAATCGGCCAAGGTTGAGCATTTTTTTCCTTTTTTGTCAGCAACGGCTCAATTATTGGATGTTTTTAAAGATTCTCCTGAATGATTCTCCTGTGGTGGGCAGCGCAGTGGAAAATTGATTAAGATGTCTGCCTCACAGCGCAGAGGGTCCAGTGTTCGATTCCAGGTCCTGGCCTTCCTGTGTGGAGTTCTCCCTGTGCTGATGTGAGTTTTCTTCGGGTACTCGCTTGACAAGTTAATGGAACACTATAAATTCTGCCCAAGGAGTGATTTTGCGTGTGAAGAGTTTGTCAACCGGTTCAAAGTGTACCCCTCGTCCTGATCAAAGGCTGCTGGGAATGTGGGAGAAAACCCACGCAGGCATGGGGAGATCATGCAAACCGGAGCCGGAATCGGACTCTGCACCTCTGCACTGTGAGGTGGACGTGCTAACCAGTGGACCACCGTGCCACCTGTTATTATTCATTCCTTCATTCGTTCCTTCCTTCATTCATTCATTCATCTTCCGAACCGCTTTTATCCTCACTAGGGTCGCGGGGGGTGCTTGAGCCTATCCCAGCCGTCTTCGGGCAGTAGGCGGGGGACACCCTGAATCGGTTGGCAGCCAATCGCAGGGCACACAGACACGAATGACCATCCGCGCCCACACTCACACCTAGGGACAATTTGGAGTGTTCAATCAGCCTGCCATGCAAACTCCACACAGGGAGGCCGGAGCTGGAATTGAACCCAGTACCTCCGCACTGTGAAGTCGACGTGCTAACCACTGGACTACCGGGCCACCTCCTGTTATTATTATATTATTATTATTATTATTATGTTGCTCTTGGAATAATTCTTCCAGAATCATGGGTTTCTGTAGTTTTAATAATTACCTCACTGTTTTCCAAATCTCCTTGATGACACCCTTAAAACTCATTCAGTACCATCCAATTCTAGACCAAGTCTGAAAAGACGTTTCCAAACGTCTTTGGGAGCGAATGAGTTAAGCTTGGAAATCGCACAAGAGCGACAAGTTGGCTTTAGCACGGCGAGTGTCTTCTCGACCAGGAGCTGTCAGATGCTCAGTCCTTTGTGAGAAGGTGGGTTGTCATTCTGAAGCAGTTGTGAGTTGCCATATCACAAGTCGTGCCTCGTCCCAGGGTCACTGAACAAAGCAAAAACCACATGATCTGTTTGTAAAAAGCTTGTTGGTTGATCGTCCGGCCCACATTGAAGAGGAAAGTTCATAATTTGTAGTCCGGATATCTTTTGTGACACCAATCCTGCACTTTGCGTGACACATGTGGATTGTAAATTTATAAGCATTTCTGTAAAGTGTTCCCGCCGACACATGTATTTATTTTTTTGTCAAAACAAGCTGTTGATTATACAAACACGAGAGTGAAACCTGTATTGTCTCAACTGGTGCACTGAGTCCTACTTTACGTCTTTCCCAACACTTTATTTCTCGTAATCTTCTGATGGAACCTATGGATTAGGAACGGCATCACACACTAAGTAGGTTTTTGGCTCTCTTACCTGGGAATTTACGCAAGACCCCTCTCGTCTCACTCAAGGAATGGGTTGGGGGGGGGGGGGGGCTTACATTGATAGGATGCACAGGCGAAGGAAATCTCCATGTCTCTCCTTTGATATGTATATTTCCAACCACTTTCAAATCGGATATTTTCATCCCCCCCCCGCTCCACCATTGCCACCCGCTACAGTCGTCCTTCTTACTGAGGATCAGTTTGTTTTTACATCGTTTTGCCATGCCAGAGTTGACACATGTACCGTGGCTTTGATATTGTGTAGACTGGCGTTTTCACATACTTTGTTTGTATTTCGTTGGCATCTCATCGACGTCTTTTTATTTGGGAAGGAAGGTTCAGTCTACCCGGTTAATACTCTATGTTCACCGTACTGGCAGAATGGTTATTTCTTTGACAGTCTCAGCCTTTTCTAACCATGTCTATGTAAAGATTCTACTTGAATGACTTTCTTTAGGCATAAATAAGATTATGGTTGATGATGCCGTGTCGGCAGCAAGGGTTCAATTCGCACTCAGTGGTGAATGTGATGAATGAATGTAAATCTGAAAAGTTGTCTTTCTCTATATGTGTCCTGTGATTGACTAGTGACCAGTCAAGTTTGCCTCATGGTTACAATAGTTTTGGATTTGTTCAGTTTTTTCGTTTTTTTCATTTCAGTTTTTTGTTTTGTTTTTTTGTTGTTGTTTTAATTACCGTGATTTCCGGACTATAAGCGGCGACTTTTGTCACACGCTTTCAACTCTGCGGCTTATTTAGTGAAGCGGCCTATATAAAGACTTTTTTAACGGCCGCCTGTGTACCGTCTTTCTTTGTAAATATCTCATGTAACAATATGGGCACCTGCGGCTTATAGGCAGGTGCGGCTTATATGTGTACAAAATGTTTTTTCCTTTAGAAATGTAGTGGTGCGGCTTATAATCAGGTGCGGTCTATAGTCCAGAAATTACGGTAGTTTACAGAGCAAGTTTGCTGCTTTTTTTCATTTTTTGTTTCAGATTTTTATTTGTTTGAGTATTAGTTTTAATTTTTTAGTATACAGAGTTTTTTTGTTGACTGCATGATGGTAATCGAGTATTGAGGAACTAAGTAACGTATGCTGCTATTCTCAATATTGAACTTAATACAATCGAAAGCTACCCTGAAAGCTCACGTATGATATTAACTGACAAAAACAAAGGACCGTTTCACTTTAATTAGTTCTAAACATCAGATGCGGTTTCAGTTAGTTTTTGTTGTTGTTTTTTTTAATGCCTGTTTGATTTAAGTTCATTTGCTTAGCACAATGTTTTGTTTTTGTTTGTTTTCAATTTTAGGTTTACTTTCTGTTAACTATACACTATAGCTTTCCACAACTCTGAACACCATCTGAAATAGATCTTACAGACATGGGTTCTTGAGCTACAGGGAAAACATTTTGGTTACATTAGCCGCAGCCGCAATGCACATTCTGCACACGACACTACTTTTACTACGATGTCACTTAGCAGGTATGATCATTTCCGTCCCCTTCTGAGGTTGATTAACAGCGTTGTCTGCCTGCCATTCATCACCGCCCCGTGTCCAGCCTGCAGTCGGGGTCGAGCGATGAGCTAATCTTTTCAAAAGCTTGCTGTAAATGTCAACAAAATATCCCGCTGGGTGTCCGTGTTTTCTTTTTGTTTCCCCTCTTCATCGTGTGATTTATGCTGTCGACCTTTTTCAAATGAACCGATGCTGATTTTTGAGTTGTACTCATATGACTTGGCAGCGCAACATCCAATGCCGGTGCTTGTGTACGGCGCAGCGCTTTGCGAGACCCCAGACGTTGTGCGCATCCTTTATATTTTCAAAGTTATTAACGTAAGTCTCCTCACAAGGTGTAATGAGCACCTCCGCCAGATTGTTACCGTGGGTATTTCAATCCTCCGCCTGCACCAGACACCACATTCTGATAATTTATGATTCCCATAGTCCCCCTCAGCAGGGATTAATTCTGAATTATTTATGCTCTTATGCGCACATAGAGCTGAAACATTTTAGTAGGTGTCAGACGCTCCGTCACAGGCGAAGCTAATGTGCTGACTAGCAGGGGAACTGATGGCACTCTCTTGTTATTTAAAGTCTTAGCTTTTTTTTTTTTTCATTCCTCTTGGGAGTCAAGGGGGGCAAAAGATGAAAATAATATTTCTCCTTAAATCGAAATATACAATTCAGTCAACGCTGGGGGCGGGGGGGATTCTGACAGAAGCACCGCAGGAGGGAGCTTTCGCAGAAAGTTTGGAGTTCGTGGGGGGTCGCAAGCAGCCTTGTGGTACTTTGTTTTGTCTGGGTAAATACCTCAGTCCGTCACCTTTGGCGTATCGCTGACGTCTGACCCTCTTTTTGATCGGATTAGTTAATTCGGCATTTTTATTTTGTCGCATCAGGAATTGAATCAATTCAATCTTTTTTTTTTTCACAAATGAAAACGGATGGATGTTTGAACCCGGTGAAATGAAAGGGGCTGCAGGTTAATTGTTGCTTATGTTTTGCGCATTTTGTACAGTTAGTCATTTCTAATATCATTAAGCAAATTAGGTGTGCGCAGATTTATTTGCTTATTAAGTCATTTAAACTCTCCAGTTGAGGATGAATGACCAACTCATTGTGCCCTTATAAACGGGAGGCCGCATAAATCAGGTAATACACGAACAACGTGTTTTGCATCGCGCTAATTAGTGCCGTTTTTAATTTGTCCGCTTCTGTTTCTCTGCGCCACATCTCACCGCCGTCGCGTGAGTAATGGACGCTGTGATTCAGTCTCATTCATGTTATGGATACTCCCCCCTCGTGTGCGCTAATTAAATAAGAAGCTTTCTTTGAATGTGCGGAAAAATATGAAAATGATTTCGGAATTAATTCTCAGGATGCTTTTTGGAGATGAGGTCAGCCTCCACAAAAAAAAAGAAAAAAATCACACACACAGATACACACCACTGGGTCAGCGCTAAAGCCCTTATAACTCAAGCCAAGCTCTGTAATTGTGTTGGCAGCAGTATTGTCCTTGCCATAGGATCAGTGCGACTATTTCAGAGAAAGGTCCCCTTTCTCGCTGCCCAACAATGTCTAATAAACCCTGGGGTGGGGAACATTGATGCCGGGCACTGACTGTGACACAAAAGAGGGGAATTCGGGAAGAGGCTGCAGAGGATAATGAACAGTATTTTAACTCGGCAGTTTAACCTCAGAGCCTGTCACCGCTGACCTTTCGCCAACCCCGGCGAGAGTCCGATTTCTCCTGAATCAGTTTTTTTTTTCCCCTCTCCTCCCTCCTGCTTCACTCCCATCTCTCCTCATGCCCCTGCTTTGGCGTTCCCATCGCTTTTATTCTTCTGCTGACAGAGTACACTAGAGTAAAAGCGAGGGAGTTCTATGGTGGTGGGAGGGCGTGGGTGGGGGTGGGGGGGGGAGCCAGCAGATTTGGGGCTGGGATGTGTAAGAAGTGTCAGTCCAAGACATTTACATGAAAAGCAGTTAGTAGTTGAAAGGCAAGCTGTTTCACAATCTGCCTGTACATTTTCTCCCTTTTTTTTTCTCTCTCTTTCTCTCTCTCTCACCCTTTCTCTTGTAGCTAAGTCCTCCCTCCATCTCTTTTATTGCCCTGGTCCATGCCTGGCGAATTGATGTGAGAGCAAGGGCGACCCCCACATGTCTGCAGCAGACTGGGAGGTGCAGCAGACTGGGAGGTGTTATTGTCTGTCACTGAGGCCCGCGCGACCATCATCCCGCTTGACCTTTAGACAACCTTTTGCGTCACCTGAAGTTGACCTTGAAGGAATGCGGCTCCTTGCTTTTCCAAGGTCTGCTGTCATCAGTACGTTGCAACTCATCTCGTTCCTTCATTTCCTTCACTCCGCGTGCTTTCCAATGCTGTTTTATTCATCCACTCAACCTTTTTTTGTTGCCCCCCCCCCCCCCCCCCACTGCTACAAAGCAGAAGGTAGTAAGTGTAAATCAAGCTGAAACATTTTCTTTCGCGGGGCCCTGATTAGTGTCGATGATGTTTCCAAAGAGGTGAGGGGGGGACAACTCAGAGGCCACAACAGCTGCTCTCCCCTCGTCACCACATCCAGATTAATGTCCCTGCCCCCCCCCCGCGCACTCTCACTCTCTTTCCTTGCACATTTCCAGCGTTATCAATATCGATCTGGCCGTGCACTTAGAACCTCTCTTGAACAATTGGCTCCTGTGGTTGATGTCGGCATTAATGGTGAGTGCTTGAGGATTGAGAGGAGGAGGGAGGATGATTGAACGCGTTTTGAAAGATTCATCTCATTCCACATGAATAACCCTACAGATGTCACCAAAATGGGAATTCTCCGCGCTTTATCGCAGTAATAGTTGCCCACTTTTGTCCTGTTTCACATCATCATATCCTCTAGTCTTTTGGCTCAATGTTGTGAATGGATATTTCATCGGGCCTGTGCGATGAGGTCACAGTTGAGATGCTCGGACTTGATGATTGTGAGCCCTCCGCGATGTCCTGCCACTCCCCCCTCACTTTTGATTCATGATCACAGGAGTCTGCCAACAAGTTGATGGGCTTCAGTCCATTCACTTCAATCACGTAATCAACTTGACAGTGGTCTCAAAAGGATATCATCTCTAAATACCCAATCGATTCTATTCATCTCGATTAATGGAAAGATTTGCCCAGGTATCCAAAGAAGTCTTAAGAGTTAATAGAATAAAATGCTGACCACGTTTCACAAAGATTAGGGATTGCCACGGCTAATGCTAATACAGTCAAACCTCGGTTTTCGTCCATAATCCGTTCCAGAAGGCTGTTCGAAAACCGAAATTGTTCGAAAACCGAAACCACGCTCTTTTTAAAATAAAAATGTTTACTGAACACGTCTGCTCACAATGGAAAGGAAGTGACGCTTCCTCGTGTAAGGAAGGCGAGAGGAGTCAAATGGTGCATTCAAATGCGCTCAGTTTGTTCGAGAACCGAAATTTGTTCGTCATCCGAAGCATAAAAAACTTGAAATTTTTGGTCGAAAACCCAATTGGTCGAGAACCGAGACGTTCGAAAACCGAGGTTTGACTGTATTACAGAACAAAATTGCTAAGATTTATTTTTTTTTAATGTAGAATTTGATCAATGTGACGTTAGAAATGAATTTATGACCAGAAGCTATTTTGTGGTCAGTAGACTCTTGATGGTCACTTGTGAATGTGTAGATACATTTCAATTACTAATTAAGATAAACGGAAGGAAAGACCTCATTTGAATTTTTCACTATTTTGGTCTCGAACTAAAAGCAACCCCAAATCTTTGCCGTGAGAAATCAACAATATTTGCCTGCAACAATCCATTATGCTCCACACAAAAAAAAAATTAAAAAAGCCAAAGCAAGGTGTGGAAACAAGACGCTGATCAGATTGAAAAATAATGGCATTAAATTTTCACACGGAGCAAGCAGAATGAGTTTTTCCACTGCATCGTCTTGCACAACATAAATAATTATGCACGGGTGACTAATTTGAAGACACTGCATGCTAAGTATACAAATCCCCCTTTCTTCTCCTTGCTCCAGGCTTGGAGAGGAATAACACATAACCGCTAAACAAAGGCAACATCAAGCTCATAAAATTAACATAGCAAATGACCCGAAGAAGAGGCTCGATAAATATTCCGATCTTATCATCTCTAAATACTGCGAGTCGTCTTAAAAGCAGCCAATGAAAACCCCCTCGTTAATCTTCCATACACTCAGATAAACTTTTTACAGGAAACCATCTTTCCAGCAACCCCACAGGGGTCGGGACAAGGGCGCCTTCTCCTCAAGTTGATAGATACTATTTTGGCGAGATCTACGACTTTTGTTCAGAGAGCTACACGCTGACCTTGGACTGAAACTCAATATTCGCTCTCTCCTCTGGTTTTGCATATCCTTCCTATTTGTAAAGTAGAAAGTACTGTCTGAAAGAGACAGTGTTTTAAAGCCGCGTCTCTATTCCCCATTCAAACGCATCTACAAACGGGCCTGTGGTGGTTTTGCGTGCGACGGGTGCACTCGTGCATTTGGTACTTTGTGTCAGAGGGTGAACACGTTTTCTTTCCCCGTCTTTCAAAGGCATTTATGCAAGTGAGGGGCTCGTACGAGACAGAGCGTTGTCTTCCTGCAGAGCAAAACAGTCATTGTTGAGAGGTGAGGGGAAGGGATCAATCAGCCTTACCTTCTCCTCCTGCCACACGTGGCGTGTTCTTCTGGCCTGTCAGTCTTACCGTATGTGCTGCAGGTAGATATGATGCATAATCCTACTCGGTTGATTTAGCTCAGCTTTTTTCCCCCCCTTGTTTTCCCTTTTGGATCACAAAAGTGTTTTCTTCGTTTGAGTTTGAATATCTATCCATCCATCCATCCATCCATCCGTCCATCCATTTTCTACCCCTTATCCGGGGTCGGGTCGCGGGGGCAGCAGCTTTAGTAGGGAAGCCCAGACTTCCCTCTCCCCAGCCACCTCTTCAAGCTCTTCCCGGGGTATCCCGAGGCGTTCCCAGGCCAGCTGGGAGACATAGTCTCTCCAACGTATCCTGGGTCGTCCCCTGTTGCCTCCTGCAGTTGGGACATGCCCGGAATGCCTCACCAGGGAGGCGTCCAGGAGGCATCCTAATCAGATGCCCGAGCCACCTCATCTGGCTCCTCTCGACGTGGAGGAGAAGCGGCTCGACTATGAGACCCTCCTGGATGACCGAGCTTCTCACCTGGACACCCTGCGGAGAAAACTAATTTCGGCCGCTTGTATCCGGGATCTCGTTCTTTCGGTCACGACCCATAGCTTATGACCACCGGTGAGGGTTGGAACGTAGATCCGCACACAAAAAAGTCCGTGAAACAGTGAAGCGGCGGAGAGTGAACCGCGTTAGCGCGAGGGATCCCTGTACATCATTCTTGTTGAAAAGAAATTATTTTATCATCTTGATGAGACAATTTTAATACAACATTGATACCGATGTTTATTGCTACTGAAGCACCACTAGGGAAAAAAAAAAAGTGCAACAGCTGGGGTGTTATGATTTGCTTACCTCAGCCAGCTGTAGTATTAGCGTGTCTACCATTGCGTCCTCTATCTCCATACAAAGTGCTAAATTAGGTTTTAGACTTTTGAGCGCAATGCTGCTCTGTCTCGGGAGGGGATACTGTATATGTATCATTTGCGATATACTCACAGATATCTTTTATCTGCTACATCTTAAAAATAAAACTCGTATTTGTCAACAGTTCAACTCAAGACAGAGAACTAAATAGCGTGTCAAGTGGATTGTCACATGCGCCACCGCACCAGTGCGGCACCCAATTCTTGTTAACAATGATGATCTCGTGCCTCCTTTCTTCCCCCACCAATATTGACACCCGCCTCGCACATCAATGGCAGAAAATTCCAACAGGTAGACAGAATGCAGAGCACATTGTGTTGCTCGTTCTCTCTGGGTAATAAGTTCCCTGGGGTGCCGCCCAAGTCGGTCGTACTGCTGATTTCCCGCTCCGTAAGAAACTCTGCGGAAATAATGAAAGACAGGAATAGAGTTGGAGCACTGACGGTGAGGAGAATGGTCGGAAATCAGGACGGGATATAGATCAGTAAAAATTTGGGAATCTGGGTGAATGAAGTCGAATTTGATTTTTATTCCCTTCCGTTGGATTCCATTGGAGTCTTACAGAGCAGATTTCAAACAAGAACATCACTTATTTATTGGCGAAAGTCACGTTCAGCCTTTGTTCAGCGCATTTATTTCCCCTTCTGTGTCAGATTGACAAATACCAAGTGAAACTTAGATTTGAGGGTCATGAACTGCCTGTAAACTAACAAAGACCTTTCATCTTATGCAGTCTTTGAGTGGACGAAGACGGCTCAAAATATGTGAACCAAATAAGTGAGCCAATCAAACAATAAAGTACTCAATAAATGACCAAGGCATAATGTGAGGGCGGGTCGCGTTCCAGTTTATCCTCAGACCTTTCACTCGTTAACATCGAGCGATGTCACATATGCTAATGCTCCAGTCTTTCAGCTTTCGATGAGTTTGTTTACTTCGACTTTAATTCTTCTTCTCCTTCACTCGTGTTCGTCACTTGTCTTCTCGCTTTATAAACTACGGCAGTTGGAATCTTAACTTTGTTGTGCGACTTCAGAGTTGTTTCTCAACTGCAGAACTCGAAAATGCAAATTGTGAAACCTCTGGAAACTTGAGAAAGTTCCATTATTGTCATGATTTGTGTATTCTAACATATCGTATCTGCTGTCGGAGCAGTAAGCAGTCATGGGCAAGACATAGGTCCTTATTTTATTCCGGTGACTATAATATTCAATCACTCATACATCACACGTTTATCGTTCGCACTGACACTGACATTCAAGTGCAGATCTTGCATTCATTTTGCAGCCTGTCGTGCTGTATCCACCATTTGCACTTAAAACGTACACCCGATCCCGCCGTTTTATTAAATCGGGAGATATTTTGACCTCTTCTCCAAGATTGCCATGAGTTAGCCCCCAGAGAAGAAGGCCGTACCTGAGGAGCGGAGCAATGATATTTGGAGTAATGGGACACACTGCAGGTGTAACCTACCTTCCGCTTCTAATAAATGACGTCCAGCCTCTTAAAGACAATTCTATTACCTCCCCAGTCGTCTGCAATATGTCTCTGTCAGGGAAATGGATATGCACACGTGTTAGCAAATCAGTAGCCAAAGCCCTATCAATAGTGGCTGATCTCAAGATTTATGCCACTACTTAGCGTCGCGCATTGCCTCGTACACATCTTTTACTGAAGCACCGGCCAGCCTTTACTTCTGGTTCCGAGTGTAACTAGTTCCTGAGGGTGTGTGAAGTTGCTGACCATTTCAAAACAAGAACATTTCCTCTTTTTTTTTTTTTTTCTTCTCTCTTTACTATTTTTAGCACTCTTGACCTGCGATGGACCACTGGGATTAGATCATGATTTCTATACGACTCAGCAAATGCTGCGAATGTCTATAATTTCTCACAGGAGTCGACACATACACCCTCTTTTTTTCCCCGGCAGTCTGGCTGCTGTTGTTTACTTGCAAAAGAAACATATGGTTTGACTCGCTCTGTATTATCCTACATTCTGTGTTTATTTTCCTTGCCGCTTTTTTTGTTTCTCCTGCTGCTATTTTCTACTTCCCTGTGAATCCGAAATGAAACTCAGTGAGAACAGGGGAGTACGGGGTCCCAGCAGGAGTGAGGGTATCAGACCATCTCTCGGTGTCACATGTGGGGCTGGTTAAATCAGGGATAGACCTAAACACACGTGGATCACAGCTTTACATTAAAAAAACAAAAAAATGGGGCCTCTGAGTTATGGCGTCATTTTGTGACTTCATATCAACAACTGCATACTGACGATATTGGAGCATGATGTTTATAATGAGAAATGCACTGGGGAAATAACCCAGCAATGTACTAATGGTGTCATGATGTTATCAGCCACTTCATTAGGTCCACCCGTACAATCCAATGAGATCCAGTACGACAGCTCGTCATTGAAATTCCGCCTTTCATGTGAGGATTACGTTCAGTTTTGATGGATTCTATGAGGTGTGAGTTTAAATGAAACATACTGATGTTGTCATTTAGCATGTTAGCAATTGCTTCACCACCAACCACTACTGTTTGAAACTGTACGCCAGCCTTCTTGCTAGTGGCGGTATTGCTAGTTCATTTGACATAGTTAGACTAAGTAATTTACAAAAGGGATTTGGTTCAAATGAGTTATTTTAGTCAATCGAATATTTTTGTTGATGTTGGAAGTGTCAAAAGAAGCTAAAAACTCACTGTTTGGTGTCATCACTCAAAATCACTCATGATTAAACAAATTATATTTTGGACAAATCTTTTTTTCCAGAAATATTTTTAAAAATTGGGTAAAAATTCCGATCCAAGTATGATCATAATAAATTCATCATGTGAAAAAAAAACTGACTGCCGCACTCCAGGAATCTTATACAATAGTCACATGATATATCGGGGTTCGCAATTTATGGTTCTGCTGTTTTTCTGCTTTTGTTAATGTAATTTTTTTAAGTACTCTTACAGTTGTCACTCTATTGAGACAGTCGGCGATGGTTTATAGTGGTTCACTACCCTGACTTGAGTGTGGGCAGCGTAGGATCGGTCGCCGCTCAGTGGGGTGAGGATGCGAGTGTGAATGGTTGTTCCTCTTTGTGTGTTCCTTGTGATTGTCTGGCGACCAGTTCAGGGTGGAATGCGCCTTTAGCCCAAAGGCAGCTGTCCCTCGCCACCAGTCTCGGAGTAAAGCTGCCATGAATATTTTAAAACTAGCGGCCATTAAAAATGCTGAAGCTAGTGATGCTAACCACCATTCCCATCCACCGGCATTTTATTTTTATTCGTTCTGACCCACACAGACGTATGAACCCATTTCTCGAATCCACAGATTGTTATACAGTCAAACCTCAGTTTTCGTCCATAATCCGTTCCAGAAGGCTGTTTGAAAACCGAAATTGTTCGAAAACCAAAACTTTTGAAAATAAAAATGTTTATTGAACACGTCTGCTCACAATGGAAAGCAACACGAGGAAGCGTCACTTCCTCGTGTAAGGAAGGCGAGAGGAGTCAAATGGTGCATTCAAGTGCGCTCAGTTTGTTCGAGAACCGAAATTTGTTTGTCATCCCAGGCATAAAAAAACTCGACATTTTTGGTCGAAAACCGAATTGGTCGAGAACCGAGACGTTTGAAAACCGAGGTTTGACTGTACTTTGTAGATCCATGAAGAAACGATGCCCCCCCCCACCAAAAAAAAACGTGATCACTCGACTGCAACCGTTAAATGTTCAAATTCAACTTAAAGAGGATCACGTAACAGTCCGCATATGTGATTATGCGGGAACATGTGTTTGGTGGACAAACAGCCAAACTTATCGCGTTTTAAATCACACCTTGTCCTCTTTAGCCGTGACAAAGTGGCACTTGAAATGGACAGATTAGAATAACACACTTGTTGGAATAATAGAAGCTATGTTTCTATTAGATAAGGTGAGAACAGATCCGAGTCACCTTAGGTTCAAGCGAGGCTGTGATGTCTGTTTAGGCTGCCAGTTAACACGCCACCTCCAGAACTAGGCACCCCTTGTTTTCGTCTCCCCTCTTTCGCGAAATTGTTTGTGTACTTTTTCAATTCTCATCATTTCCGTTTTCAACGATCCTCTTAAACTTTGACCTCGGACGGATATCGTCCGGTTTGCGCAGGCTGGACGCTCAGGCTGGGTGGCCAAAGCCCGTGATGTGGGGAATGAGGAAAGGCTTTGCTGACTCCTTGGGATTTGTTTACACGTGGTGGAAGCTTTTAGGCGGGAGATTAAAGTTGGTAATGGGGCCAAGTGCTTTTCCCATCGTCTCCGGAATCCTCCTGACTTCTCCTGTCACTTTAACAGATGTTTTACTTTGGGGGGAAATGTAAACCATGTCTACATTTAGAATTTCAGTTATCTTTATTATATTATAGAGTGCTACTAGAAACTGTCAAGGGCCACTATCTGGTTCCATTCTAAACAGTACATGAGGAGGCGTGGGGACAGACGCTTTGTTTTCTTTGACCGACACGGTGTACAAAAACGAAGGAGTTAATTCATGTAGAAAATCAAGTCCTCTACCTATGACCCAGTGTTTATCGGCGTAAACTGCTCCGCTCTAATCCCTTTAGTGTTGAATTAATCCACTGTTGGTTACATACACACTCTGATTGGTATAACCTCTCTCATAAGCTCCCTATATCTGTGTTGGCTCAGCCCACTTTTTTTTGTTCAACACCGGTCCGCCACCCAAAGAGGTCGGCAGGGAAAGGTTGATATCAAACGTGATGAATGACTTTCCGTCCGAAAAATGTGCAGAATGTCCTTGAGTTTAGTCAAAACTATGGGGTTTTTTTGGGGCGTCTTTCATCTAAAGCTGACAATATTGACATGAATAGCACCGTGAATCAGGCTGAGCAATGTTGAGATTATTGCACAAACTTCAGAGCTGCTGCTGTGAATCTCATCGTTTCGAAAGCTGAGATCACCTTCACGTTATGTGAGGTCAACGAGCCTCTTCAAATGTCACTCATGTCGTCATTTTCCAAGTACGAAGTTATGATTCTGTGATAATAAATACAGTGGTACCTTGACTGATGAGTTTAATTCGTTCGCAATTCACTTTACTCAAATACATCCACTTCTATTTCTACAAATTTTGTTGTAACAGATAAAAGATTTTTACTTGAGTAAAATCTTGGTTTTAATGCAAAGTATATTTAGATTCCAAGACGATTTCCAAAAGCTTTCATTGATCCTCGAATACAAATCAACGGTAAAAATGCCGCTGTTGAACAACACAATCAAAACTGACTGGGCATGACAGCCACTTTTCTTCTATTCTTCTCAAAGAAACAATTCTCCAAACTTCTCGCTTACAGGTTTAGTTCTGCCCACCAGCGCCACACTCCAGCCAGCAGCGGTGATTTGCTAGCGACCCCGTGGCGTTAACTCCAGCAGGGTATTTTGCTATGAGATGACATCGAATTAATATGCTATTTGAATCTGTGCTGTATATTGTACGCAGAGCATATTTGACAACAAAGATGACCTTGACCTTGACTGCGACCTTGAATATGGCTTTGCAAAGTGCCCTGGATTTGTCCAACAAGCCTCAGGCAAGTAAAATTAACCTTTGCTCGGTGTTTGTCCATCTTCACGCCAGTAGGGCCACAGGAAGTAAATGAATCTGTGTTGAGTTTTTTTGGTAAATGCTTTAACCCTTTCAGGGACAGCGGTCACTACAGTGGACATCTTATCATGTTATCAGGTTCCAGGGTATCATTATTGGTGCATGAGAGGGTTAAATAATTCAAATTAATCTACAAAGTGAGCGCTGTAAATTTGACAGCTCAGATAAATTGAAGGTAAAACCTGGTTGTGGGTCACAAACAAACACCGTCGTACATTTTAGCATGTGTGCCTTTTAGCGTGTCGCCGACTGAGTGAGATAAGATTCAGGAGTTCCTGTGTTCATACGCACGGCCGATTTTGACTTTATTTCGTTGAAAATACTTTCTTTCCCTAACTTTGTGGCCCAAAAAAGCTTCTTCGTAAGTTTGAACAATAGAGAGCTAAAGCGAGGTCATTTTAACAGAAGATAGATACTATGACAAGTGTTACACATTCATGTTTTTTTTTTTCCTCCCCTCAACTGTTTTGTACACTGTTTTGGGGAAACAACAGAGCGCCTTACTGCGGCTGTTGAAATGCAATGCTTTTTTTTTTTATTCAGCAGCCACCTTGGCACCTTTTGTACATCGGCAAGCATCAAATGGCCAAACACAACTGATAAGCAGCTCTGTGAGTCTTTGCCGCACATCCCTCACTGTGATAGCGCGCTCCCACGAAGTCTTTTCTGGGCCGCCATATAAACAAATTGGACATGAGTGATTTGACAGAGGCTGGGAGATAACGGTTCATCGCCCCGTACGCTATGAATAGAAAGAACTCGGATCCAAGGCCAAGACAACACTGCTTGTCCATCTGTATATTTGGATTAAAAAGAAAAGGGGGTGACAGATGTGGAGGGTTTCAAAGGGTCAGTTTGTGTAATTCCATCTCAATTAGCTTGGACGCCGGAGAATGTTCTGTTTTTGGCCTCCGTGTTCTGAAATGTCCCTCATTTGAAAAGAGGGAATGTACATTTATACAAATAATTGTGTATAACGGAACTTTTTGGGCCGAGTACAGTTTCAGTACGCATGTTGGCCTTCCGATTTGGTGGGATTTGCGCTCACTTGTCCCACTCGCTATTTTAAAAACATAAAAACTGCAAAAATGCATGTTCATTTTTCACATGTTCACATGTCTCAGACTTGTGAGCGCGTCCGCCTCACAGTGCAGAGGCGCAGGGTTCGATTCCGGCTCCGGCCTTCCTGTGTGGCGTTTGCATGTTCTCCTCGTGTGAGCGCGAATGGTTGTTTGTCTATGTGTGCCCTGCGATTGGCTGGCAACCAGTTCAGGGTGTACACCGCCTACTGCGGCAAGCCTAAGGAAAAACGGATTAGAAAATGGATGGACGGATAAATGTCTCAGAAGTTTGAAAATATGATGCAAAATTTGAAAATGTAAAAAAAAAAATCAGCACTACCTTAACATTGATGATAGTGGAGTCTTGAAGTGCTTTTCATCAGTATTTTTTGTTTTTCCTTGCCTAATCACATACTTAATCTCCCCTTTGCAGAGACTGCTCCTTCTCATAAAATCTTGAAAAAATATCCACTATCCACTAATTGGGAAGTTGTATTTTATTTTTTTAAAGTATGACTGATGCATGTCTTTTGGTGCTGTCACAGTCAATGCATAGCCGAGCAGCAGTACATAGATCACAATCACAAGAGCTGTTTGCTTGAATCTCACATTGCAGACAGAAAGCTATCTAGAGAGCGCCTGCCAAAAAAAAAAAAGTGTATTTCTAATCCTTAGATGGCTCACAGGCGCAACAAATCTTATCTATCTACATGCTGTCAAAAACTGTCACTGCCATATCAAATGGAGGAGATGATACCCACAGAAGAGGTGCTGCGGGGCGGCGTATAAGGGGGAGAAAATCTTCAACGGTGTGGAATTTTGCACACATGGCGCACGTGTACACAAATGCAGCAGGGGAGAGAGAGAGAGAGAGCCGTTGTCAGTTGATAAACAAATGACAGACGAATGACATGTCGGAACACCTCCACCGGGGATGATCGCCATCAAGATTGTTGCTAGTAGCATCTCTTATGGAGGAAGGGGAGAAAGAAGAGGCATGAGCGAGAGCGAGGCCTTTTTTGCACAAACAAACTACAGCACGATACACCATCTGATTGCGTTGGCCGTCAACTATGGCCCACCTAATCGCTGTCAATCTGGCTTGCGGGCTGTGAAAATGCGCTGATGATAAAATGATGGAAAGGTTGAATTGCAAAGAGGGAGGGAAAAGATGAGTTCTTGTATTGCTCTCGGGACATGGCCAGAACATGTTTTTTTCCCCCCTCCACACTACTAGTGAATGTTTTGTATTAAATAATTATAAATTAAAAAAAGATTTTATATATATATATATATATATATATATATATATATATATATATATATATATATATATATATATATATATATATATATATATATATATATATATATATATATATATATATATATATATATATAAATATATATATCATCTTTTTTACATCTATATATATATATATATATATTTATTTATTTTCTTCTTATATATTTAGATATTTATTGTCTTCAAATTTTACTTCTTTTTTCCAGGAGTTCCCTGACAATATTGTATTATAATACATCCTCATGGGTGCTCAAATTTAGAAGTCCTTCAATTGCAAGTATCCGTATTAGGCATTCAAACTAACAGCGCAAAACATCACTTCACCAAACCGCTACTTTTGCTTGTCATCTATTCTTGATTACTGGCAATCATCGTGACATTGAAACACCCTGTTATGCTGGGAGTGGAGCGGCGAGGGGGGGCAGGGGGGGGAGGATTGGATACTTGACATGCCAGCTTTGAGATGTCATTTATTTGATTACATATAACGGCCAATTACAACTTTTATGCAGATTTGATGTTCAAGGTGTAATTCTACACATTGTTTATAAAATAACTTTGTCAATGTGGAATATATGAATATATATATATTTTTTAATTACACGATTGTAAAATACATTTCCGTGCACCTGTTCTTATAGGCAAGCAAGCTTGTTTACAAGCTCATACACTTGTATAGGGGCTATGTATTGTTTGAATGCCACGTACCCAGAGGAGAAGCATGCAGATAATTGGCATCATGTCCACTGTTCTTGGCTGACCTGAGAAAAAAAAAATAAAAAACAAACAGTGTATGGAAATATAACAACAGGAATGCCACTTATTTATTCCATAAGTGCAAATATGAATATGGCGATGTCAGTGTTATGTTTTGTAGGTGTCGGACTGAGTGTGTATTTAAATTCATGCTCTGGCTGAAAATGCAATCACGAGTGCCATATGTGTTCTGGATATTCAGTTTTTTTTGTGTTTTCATAAGGGGGGAAAAAAAGCAGTTGTTACATATTGATTACTTTCTTAAAATAATCCATCCATTAAGCAGCCACCACATTGTGACCACATCACAATGTGAGATTTGTAGAACTGCGACTGGTCATAATAATCTCCCCTTTTGGTTTTGAAATAACACAACAACGTATCGCAGATATGAACTTGTGCACACTGCAAACGACCACCGCGATGAAGAATGTCGCTCGTTGAAAGTGTCAATCAAAACTGACCGTTTATTATCTGTGTAAAGCGTAGAATATTTAATATGGGCTTGCAATACGTGTTGTACGCGCAGTGTCCTCTTTTACTGTTGCACGTGTCAGGATAAGGACCCTGCTGCTGTCGGGCCACATTCTAATGCCTCCCCTTTGATTCAATCAAGCCCCTCCCACTGCCGTAGCCTCTTTATGCCAATTCGATTAGTGGACTAAAGCCATCAAGATTTCCTCGACAAAATGAATGCTTGTATTAATCCCAGCAATTTCCATTTAAAACGTAAGGGCATCGACTTGATTAATAAGGGCTGATGCTGAATAATTACTCAGCAAACACGGGAAGGGTTATAGGAAAACCACAGCTGGGCCTGCCCCCAAATGGCCTTTGGGAAACCGGAGGAGAAGGCGGGGTGTCGGCTGAGTCAAAGTAAAGCAATGGCAATGACTGAGGTGATGAATCTCTTCGCTGGCCCCTCATGCAATTAACGAGCAGCGTTTCTATTAATTTAGTTCCCCCAGAGTGGTGACTGGTCAGATGTCTCAGGGTCAAGGGTCAGGGGTCGAGAGCAGGGGTCAAGCCAACAAGAATCAGAGCAGACATACGAGAGGGTAATACTGGGAAGAAGGTCGGGTGATTCCGCCTCAATTGATTTGCCTTAGATTTTTTTTTCTTTTTTTTTTTACCTTCACATTATTCATTTGTTGAAAGAAATGAGATTATGTGGTGCCAGGATGTAGTTATGGCGAGACATATTTAATTGGGAAGGACTGGTTGTTGCATGCACCATTTGAACATTCAACAACACGCCAATCGTTTGTGTGTGTTGGAAAGGTAGGTGGGGGGGGGGGGGGGGTGTCATGTTGATTTCACACACACGTGCTGGCTTTCCCCTCCACTTCTGGGAGGTACAGAATATTGTATTCTTCGCAATTTATCACGCTTCATGTATTTGCTTTGCCGTTTGTTTTTTTTTCTTTTCTTTTAAGTATATAATTTCAAAAAATAGGATGACCGTAACGCATTTTGACTTTTACCACATTATAGTGCCCGAAAGGCTTCTCAGCCCCCCCCCCCCCCTCCTAACCCCCTTCCTTTCCATCCTACTTTAAGGACGAGATGAATCAAAAGATGATAACGTTTTTTACAGTTCCAGCAGCAAGTTTTTTTTCGAATGAGCAAATTCGACATTCCCTCATATTTACGTTTGGAATAATTCAAATACCTCCAAGCCACCATTCATTAATAGCTCTCAATGACAGAAGGCCTGACCTTACTCTGGATACTCTCATTCGAGGCTGAGACCACTTCAAAAGGGGTCTCGCGGCCTCAAGGTTAATGCTGTTTCAAATAAAGAAGGAAGAAGCTGTTAAAATGAACACTGTGCCAAAGCAGCTCTGTTTCCCTTTAGACGAGTAGTATACTCTTTATTCTTTTTTTTTTTTATGTATTTGAGCGAAAGTATTACCATATGTTTTCAAACATGCTGGAAATGCTCCAGGGAGACACTGTCATCATGCCCCCCCCATCCGCACCCCTCGCACTCCTTCAAAATGCCCCTTTGTTTAAGTGGCAGCGGAGGAGGAAATGAAGCCTGACACTATTTTGATTTTAAAAACACCATCCGGACTCGCCCTGCCTGGACGATTATCGTAACGTGTTGCATTGCATGGAAAGTGAAAAAAAAAAAAGTCAGCTCACGTCGACAACGGTTGATAATAGGAGCTTTTAGTTTAACTTGACTTCCTTCTTCCTGTTACAATGACGCTCATTTTATAGCCACTTCCTCCTCTAATTGCGTTGGTGAGCGTCTCTCTCATTTTTTTTGCTCTCACTAAATAGACATATCACAGACTTTGTTATCATAGTAAGTAAGCCTAACCATGGAACCTCGAAGGTCGACTGCCTCTTTTAAGCCTTTTCGCAAAGAAGGCAAATGTTTGCACATAACCTAAATATAAATTTTTCATCAGCGTTTGTTCAAGGTCGCAGCAGACGGTCGCAAAGATGTTCGACAACAATTTTAATGGTCGCCAAAATGTTTCCTTGTCAAATAAGAAAAAAAAAACTTGAGCCTGTTCAAAATTTCTTTTGAAATTTTGAACAACAATATTAGCTACCTCGCAAACCCTCTCCACTCAATGGCATATGGGTTCTTGCATGTAAAAATAAATGAACTGTTTTTAATTTTCAAAAGGATAACAATAGCAAAACACTGGATGATGGTATGTGACAACATAGATCATTAGCCTAGCATAATTGCCTGCATTATATTGAACTTAATCTCACAATACCAATAAAAAAAATACCAATGTGCTTGCTATTTCTTTTTTCTTTATGTCCTTGTAAATTCGTTGTTTTTTTTTTTTACCTTGTGGCATGTTTTCTTTTACGTAAACGTTCAAAAATGATGTCGGCAACTATACTATTAGGCTAACAAAAAGGTGATGTACCGAGAACTTTTGTTTCACATCAATATCGGTTGAATTCCAAATGAAAAACATCTTGGAATTTCCACGATATTTGTTGGAACACAAAATGATAACAGTCATTCAAATTGATTGCTAAGATAACAGCATCATTTCTTTTTCCCTTTTTAGTTATTCACGCGTTTCCATGTAAACGCCTCCAATTTAGTCTTAGAGAAGAAATCACATTTGGCCTTAGTTAATTGTACCGTCAGTTGACTGAAAAGCTTCCCCTCAATGAGTAGCAACACAGTGAAGACAAACCCTAATGGGAGGGGGGAAAAAAAACATATGCTCATAGTCCCTCATACAATTTAAGCGGAGGTCTCTTTTTCATTGTGGTTCCACAGATGAATGCCTTCGTTTCGTTTCAGATGCACGTTTCCCATCTGCCAGCAAACAGGCTGAATTCATTACACGTGGACGATATCTTCTATGCGGGGTGGTATCACTTCTATATGTATCAGTGTGCACTCGCCAGTTACAGTACACTTGTTTAGTCTAACGAGAACCAATACCAGAGCGAAAGCAAAATGTCTGCATTTCGAAATTTAACAAGCACAGGCCTCCACCGAGAACAATTCGAAAAATAATTGCACGTGAAGCTGCACTTAGCACTCAGCAAGACCCTCGGCAAAGCTCCATCTCCTCGTTCGGCCCCCAGTACAAGTTGACTGTGACAGCAGAAAAAGTCGATCCTAACTTGGATCATCGGCAATTGTATTGTTGACGAATGAACATAGTTTTAAATACTGGTATGTTCCTGCGTAATTAGGCTATGTCAGTGGACCTAAACGATTGCCTTTTTAGTTGTATCTAGTGTTGGTGGCCATGTACAGTCAAACCTCGGTTTTCGAACGTCTTGGTTCTCGTCCAATTCGGTTTTCGACCAAAAATTTCTAGTTTTTATGCCTCGGATGACGAACAAATTTCGGTTCTCGAACAAACTGAGCGCACTTGAATGCACCATTTGACTCCTCTCGCCTTCCTTACACGAGGAAGTGACGCTTCCTCGGGTAGACGAGGAAGTGATGCTTCCTCGTGTTGCTTTCCATAGTGAGCAGACGTGTTCAGTAAACATTTTTATTTTAAAAAGAGCCTGTTTCGGTTTTCGAACTATTTCGGTTTTCGAACAGCCTTCTGGAACGGATTATGGACGAAAACCGAGGTTTGACTGTATAGCATATTTTTACAGTGACAAATAATGGCGTGCATCTCTCCACAAAAGACGATGCAATGGGGTTTGCGATACATTTTGAAATGGAATGATTCATCTTGGAATGATTCAGCTCGGTTCTAATTGATGCATTCGCAAGTCATAAAATCATTTTGCGGATCAAACCGTTTTGTTATTACACCCCAATAGTGACAACTATAGTTTTTTTGTTTTCCACAGTGGAAAGTGAAGAGGAAAAAACTACAAGGACTCCAATCATCACTCTCAATGCATTGTTGAGTGACTCAAGGCCCAGACCACAGACCGAGTGGCACTGCAGAGCCAAGAAACTCACATGAAAAGACGTTGAAATGGCATTGGCTTGCAGGGCATGACGCTAGATGGAAAGGAATTAAGATACGAGCAAATCTCTATTTGAATCTGTCTTCTTGAAGGCCAACAGAGTCCTAAGCCTGGCTCAAGGGGCTTATGCAGATTCAATGACCTTTTTCACAGGGACCAGATTTTACACTTAAATCATTGTTATAGCAATGCTCTCCCTTGAGGGGGGGCACAGACCAACCTAACCCCCTGCAGGGGTTAAAAGCCAACAGTAGCACTGGGGCTTGTTCTGCGTGCTTAACGTTGCGGAACACATGTAAACTACAGAGAGGCTTTGCTATAAGCAAAGAGTTAGAAATGGAAAAGAAAGTCCTACGGGGCATGCTTGGGACACCCAATAAGATTATCATTGTGTCAGAAATAGGTTGAGAGTTGATTTCAACCCGTTATTATTGAATAAAAATGTGAACAAATGTCGATGTTTGCGGGGAAAGCTGACTACTATCGAGCCATTTGACCCCCAGACTATGATGTGAATGGAATTTAGCCAATCAAAGGAGAGCACTGACTGACCAACGAGGCGGCGACAGTAAATCAACCCAAATGTCCTACCCCATGTCGATTTTTTTTCTAATCTCCGAATTGGTTATCCAGACGGCAGGAAGTACCTGTATTTTCCAAAGCAAGAAAAAAATAATATTTAATTATTATTTGACATTGACTTCTTACAACTGGACCGGAGTTGGAGCAGAATATTTGTGTGTGTGGTGCCTGTTGAGAAAATCACACTAAACCACCAAAACCTATTTTTTTGGTTTGCCTGATGTTTTTTTGTTGTGGTTTTTTTTGGTTTGTTTTTTTGAAGGTACAGGAAGTGAGGTTTTACGGAGAAAGGTGACATACTTTTATGATGATAGTTTTGCCTTTGCTTTGATTTTTTTTTTATGTTGTTGTTTTTTATAATATGGACCATGCGTTGCAAAGTGAGCTCTGTTTTTTATTAATAATAATAATAATAATACATTTTATTTTTAAGCGCCTTTCAATTATCTTCTGATCACAGTTGTACAATGTTGTTTGACCTTGAAACAAATTCATTGAAATTCCATTATTTTCTATGGGCGAATTGGTTCTAAATGTGAACAAATCGCGGATTGCGAGACATTACAAGTTCCACTCTATGATCTTCTCCACCAACGTTACGCAAACAACAGAAAACCCCGTTTCCCAAAGTTTTAGCATAGTGCATCATATTTTGTCGGTATTGATTTTCCTTGTGAGGCTTTGTTCACATGTATTCCGTGCGCGTATGGTTCAATAAAATTCTGTCGTCTATGATGTAGAACTTTTTGTTGTAGCACGAGGCTGCACATATGGCCATTTGCTGACACAATTTCTTGCACGACTTGCAGTATCTTTACCACGGGGTCGGTGCTTGCTAGATAAGAAGGACATGGGTGGAAATGGGAAAACTGCAGAGTTCTGCCCTTATTACTCCCTTCAAACACAAGAGAATGATGGCCAACCCCCTGCTTACACTGTAGCTCCATTGCAATGGCACGAGGACACACACGCACACACACACGCACACACACACACACACACAAACACACACACACAATTTCACCTCCTCTTTGCCTCAAGTTTGTTTGTCTTTAATTCCCTGCTGTTGGAGGAGGGGGGCAGGAGGTGCTGGGTGTGGGGGTGGGGGGGGGGGGGGGGGGGATAATGGGGACACTGGGACAGCTGTCATTCCACCGTGACCTCAACCGAGTGCAGATCAGAAGTGGCACGGTGATTGTCAGGATCAGGTGTGTGCGTCATGACGGTGTGCATGGGCGATTTGGTAGGAGGAAGGGACGTGTGGCATTTGATGTGAAAATAGTGGTTAAATACTGAAGGAGACTTCCTCTACTCCAAGACCGCCTCAGGCCTAACAATATGCCACAGCGAATATGTTTATTCAAAGTGAGACGCGTTCTGACAGCAGGCCAAAACAAGACTCACACACTCAAAGTCTGATGTGACACAGGGCATTAGGCAATGCACGGGCCAAATCGAAGGAGAGCAGAGGGAGTGTGAAGTGTTTCCTAGACATATTACAAGCTTTGATGCAGTGAAGTACTTTATTCGAGATATATTACATTTTCGGACACCGACAGAAAGGCTTCATGTCGCCTGATTTATATCTCACTCTGTGTCTTTCGATATTGTTTTCCTTTCAGGGCAATGCTATGTTTCCGTGCTAGCTTGAACTATTTTCTGATTCTTGTCCAGGTCTTTTCCCTTATAAGGACAGAAAGGAAGACAAGGGAAAATAATTCTGGCAATGAGAGCAAGAACAACATTGAATTAATTTTTAAGCGGAAGTTGGGATACAGTCACCTGCAAAAAGACCTTGACAGCTGCTATATGCGCGCACATTGCACACCACTGTTCAATCCTCAAACATAAAGATAAGATAAGATAAGACAACCTTTATTTGTCCCACACTGGGGAAATTTGCAGTCTACAGCAACAAAATTGGGGGGGGAGAAAAAAAATAAAGTGGTTCATTGCACCAAATAAATGTTTCAGAAAAGAACTGTACACGGTTCAATATAAGTGCAATATAAAATAAAGCCTTAGCAATATATTTGTAGAATAAATATAATAAATTAGCAATTTATTAAATTAGCCAAAATAAAGAAAGCATCCTATACCGGACGAGACGTGTCGCTCTATACAAATATAATACAGTCTACCCGAGGAAGCGTCACTTCCTCATGTAAGGAAAGCTAGAGGAGTCAAATGGTGCATTCAAGTGCGCTCAGTTTGTTCGAGAACCGAAATTTGTTCATCATCCGAGGCATAAAAAACTCAAACATTTTGGGTCGAAAACCGAATTGGGCGAGAACCGAGACGTCCGAAAACCGAGGTTTGACTGTATAATAATATGTGCGGGTGTGTTGGTGCCATTTGTGATGCCAAATGTAGCCATATGGAGTTGCAACGAAATGGAGGAAACATGTTACGCAAACAAAGAAATAACACATTTTGCGGACTCGATGTGCTTTCACTTGTAGCACTTTTTTTCCAAAGCAATTTCAAATCAACTCCTGATACACCTGCTATAATTCGACATGCTGCAAATTCAGGATGGATTCTTCAACCACTGGACCGCCTGAGTCTCACCCTTGAAGGAGCCTCTTAAAAGCACGGCCTTCATAGACCGTTTAGGTCTTGCGCTCCCCTGAATTGGGACACAATTTCTGACTCTCAACTTTCCTTCCTTATTAGAACACTGTAGGCTGTCGGTATCACGCAAGACTCTCTCTCTCAACGTGAAGGCCAAGTTGCACTCGTGTGTATGGCCCCTGCCATCGTAAGGGACATGACTCATCCTAATTGGGGAGGTCCCTGCCCGGCTGCAGAGCCCTCTCCTGCTGTTTCAGCCTGTTTAAAGCGATGAACCTCCGAAGACATCAGCGGTCGGACACCTCAGCGGTTATTGCCACTGCGTTTGACCTCATTCTGTCTTACTCACCTTTGTGTATCTAGTGTGTGCGTGCGCAAGCGCGTGTCTGAGCATATGCCGGTGTAAATTTGTCAAAATTAGCTAGTTAGTGAGAGTACGCTCATGAAATGTATGATTCACCTATATGTGGGAAGTGCATTCAGTCTTTCTCCTCTCTTTCCATATCTATGCTGGCTTCAACACACTCGCACACTCAGCCCTCTAAAACGATTAGTTGTCAGCAATCCCTGCAATTTAGTTCCTGCTTTAGCTGCTCTGAACTCATCACACCCATCTGGGGAATTATGCAAGCTGTATTGCAGGTCTCACCTGCCAACGCACTATGCAAGGCCTGCCGCGGGGCTGGCCGTCATGTGATAAGTCTGCCCTGACCAGTTCAAAGCTGATTTGGCTAGCGGCTGATTGCTGGCAGCTCATCATTTCAGCAACCTAGTAGTGAGTAAATTCAGCAAACGTGAATGACAGAGTGCTGATAGGAAAGATGGTTTATGAAATATAAGGCTGTCATAAAAACGATTCCAGGTTAGGCTCAGGTGAACTATGATGTGTGCTGACACTACTTATGTGAATTTTTATTGACCAGAACAACATGCTCATCATATGGTTTGTACATTGGCTTGTCCTTGCAGAATCCCTGCGATTACCATGGCAACCCTGGATCACTTACCTTGTTTTAACCCTGTGTGTTCTTGCTACTGTATACTAACATGCGGTTGTCCAGAATTGTGTGCAGTAATCGAACACCGACTTCCTACACACTTGTTCAAATGTCGATATTATTTTGCAGATTTTTGGTAATGTGTTTTTAATAAGTGAAATAGCACCCTGCATGACTATCCTGTCATGCATAAATATGACATATACAGTCAAACCTCGGTTTTCGTCCATAATCCGTTCCAGAAGGCTGTTCGAAAACCGAAATTGTTCGAAAACCAAAACCACGCTCTTTTTAAAATTAAAATAAAACACGTCAGCTCACAATGGAAAGCAACACAAGGAAGCGTCACTTCCTCATGTAAGGAGGGCGAGACGAGTCAAATGGTGCATTCAAGTGCGCTCAGTTTGTTCGAGAACCGAAATTTGTTCGTCATCCGAGGCATAAAAAACTCGAAATTTTTGGTCGAAAACCGAATTGGTCGAGAACTGAGACGTTCGAAAACCGAGGTTTGACTGTAATATGAAGAATTATATTGTTTGTGCGTTATGTCTTCATGCGTTCATTGTACAGCACTAACTGTAGTGCATAACTTGGCCACCAGAAGGCAGTATTGTGCACAGACACATGGATATATACAGGAAGAAGAAAGTCGCTCTGCTCAGGCCGTCGTAATTTTAGTTTGTCACTAAATTTCAACTCGAGTTGCTAATAAACAACTTGAAGCTAGCATATGACCTCTTTTTTTTTTTTTTTTTAACAATTGCTCACTACCGAGGTTCGCTACAACCCTCTAGTCCACATCACTGAAATTGATTTTTTATCATATTTTTTGGACACTTAAAATGATTTCATTTTCTCAAATGTCAACAGTTTGCCTTATATACCGGTGAGCCTTATAATCCGGTGTGTCCGATAAATTTAAATTCCCCCAAAATAGACCCATTCATTGAGGCCGCACCTTACAATACCTTTAGATTCATCCAAAAAATACGTCAGTTAATTATTACTTTTACATGATTAATTAAAACTCATGGACAAAAAGAGCCATCCGGATCTAAAACATTTGTGGTCAATGAGATATTGTCAAGGAACCTGTCATGTTACAGTTGTTCGGTCAGAAGAACGCCTTTTGACTCCAGAGGCAAGCAGTCGACATGCAAACCCAGGCTGCGGGGCTCACGTGAGAGAGAATGAAAGATAAAAATATCCCTTTCAGTGGGCAGCGCAGGGTGGTCTGTTGTCTGTTTGTCTTGTTGTTGCCTCGGGAGGAAAACATCGGATTTAGTCAATTCCGGATTCCTTTTGTGCTAATATATAGACTCTCAAAGCCACCTTTTCTTTGTCACGACTTATTTCTGGATCCTCATATATATTGCACTCGTCCTTTCTGATCCGTGTTGATTTTTTATTTTTCCTAGTTGACAGCAATACTCAGTATGTCACAGCAGGCTGTGCTCTGAACGCCCCCTCAGTGATTATCTCGACAAAAAATGTGTTTTTCGGCTGTAATGGAAACCGTGTTGGTCACATTTTAACATATTACATTCACTCCAACACACTGTGAAACTCCATCTTACCGTTGTGTCAAAGCTCTTTTATGCGAAGGCAAGTGGGGGGAAACACAATGTTTTGCCCAAAGCACAAACTCGACAGTGCCGTGCGTGAATGCGCACACACACTGCTCAGTTTATTTCTTCTTTTTAAGCGGACAATTTGAGAGGGAGAGAGAGAGGAAGGAAAAAAAACCGAAGACTCGGGAGTATCGTGCCTTTTAATGTTTTGAAGCTTGTGTATGTCTCTCTCTCTTTACATTTCAAGACTTGCAGTGGTTTAGATTTCTTGAGGCAATTTGTTTCAGGTAACTGGAGCTTTCAACTGCAGTTGAGTGTATCCTGGGAACTATTAGAGGGGGGGGGGAGTGTTCAAGCTTTTCACAATGTTGATGGATCCAACATAATGAGCATGTAACTGATCGCAAAGATAGACAGATAAGACTTTTTTTTTTTCAAGAGTGGAGGGGAGGTGTGAGACACGAGAGTAAGAGAGCCAAGCACAATGCGAGTCAGCAGTGTATACGCGATGCTAACTTCCCTCTCGGTAGTATAGCGTTTCCATTGGGATCGCTATAGGGTGTTTAGACTTTTTTTTTTTTCCGTCATCGTCAGCATACTTTGTGAGGCAATTAAAACTGGAGTCAATTTTCTGAATGTCCATGTCGTCGCTGTTCCATGAAGAGAAAAAAAGTTCCTTTCATATAAACCAATGCTACGATCAGCAATTATTGACCGATTAGTCAGCAAAATGATGATCAAATGATTTTTAACTATATTATTTTTTCTCGATGATATCGTCACCTCGATGTTTTATTATTATTTTTAATTTTTTTCCATCAGCACATTCTATTTCCCATTGGAATCAGTGGTAGAACAATGAGAAAGAGGCCCCAGGTAAAACATGTCTATTTAGGGCATGGATTCCACGGAGGACGAGAGAGAGGCAAGAGGTTGGAACAGGTGTTTCTCAAGCAGGCAGCACTCATGTCGCCTCCAGTCTTGTAGTCGACTGAGACACAGAAAGATGTCTCTGGTTTAGAGGACATATGCTAATGAGTCGAGGCTGACTGATAATGCGACTGAAACCGCGTGTGGTTGTTGGACAGGTTTGCAGCTCGGACACAGGGGCACAGAATATGTGGTAGTTAATGGAAGGAAGAAATCAGGGTTCGAGTCCCAAGTGCACATTTGAAGCGAGGACTGTCTTTGGGTAATTACGGCATGGTTGTTGAAGGTGCAGGAAAAGCTGATCTGAGACCTGTGCTTCCACCGGTTTCTTAATTATTCCAATGTCCGTGAAGTTAATTTTGCGTTATTTTTTTAACCAGGTATTAAATTTGACTACTTGTTCTCTGACTTGGGATACATTGATATAATAAGCATAAATTAGCGAATGGAACTGAAATGTGATTGATGGATGAAGTTGACCTCTGTCACAAATGCTATGCCTTAACCATAGAGCGATTCATTGAATAAATATTTTTTATGTTTGAATAAACCTGAAAGCTGCACCACATGATAATTAAAAAAAATAAACATTGCATTTGAGACTCACGTTTCAGAAAAAAAATATTGTGTATTTGAACATTTTGGGCAAATAAGGGTGCCATTGCCACTGGGAATATAATCTGAACATAGTGGAACAATTAAGTCTTCACGCATCTGAACATAAATACCTTTACGTTCAGATGCGTCCAGTTTTGTTTGTGGTGCTGATGCTTTTAGAGACATGCGGCAGGAAACAATAATTTGGTGTATTATTTCACATACAACAGCATTGATTGGGTGTCTGTCAAACTACATATATATACTGTATATATATATATATATATATATATATATATATACTGTATATATATATATATACTGTATATCTATATATATATATATACTGTATATATATATTAGATTTTTTATATTTTTATTTTTATATTATTTTATTTATATTTCTATTCCATTTATTTTATTTATATTTTTATTTTACATTTTTATATTATTTTATTTTATTATATATTTTATATTTATTCATTTATTTCTTTATTTTTTATGGGAAATGAATGTGGGGGCAATGAGAATGACACAGTTGAATCCACACAATCGCTCCATGAGCGCTGAAATTGAAGTAGCATGAGTGAGTGGCACTTTTTAAGGACGGCATCACTCTCGTGTCTTCATTCCGACCACACGCTGCATCCCGAATCATCCCACCTGACTCCTCCGTTATTGATTCTCTGCCCTGGGGTTGTAATCCCTGAACCCTTCCTCTCTGCTGGACTTTGTGCGTGCGCTTCTTTTTGTCACTCCACCAACGTCCGCCTTGTCTCCATCTGAATGGCATCATCAGCTATGACAAGAAAATAAATCCTTAAGCTGCGGCCGTCACTGAGAATCCACATAACTTCGTGACAGCTTTCAGTATACCCCTCGAGATTGTTTTTTTTTTCTTTTTTTTTTTTATTCTTCCCCCCCTTTCCTTTTTTTTAATCCTCGTCTTCAGACATTGGAAGCTTGCTGTCAGCATAACGGGAGCATATTAGCAGGGCTAGGCCTACCTGGACCCACCGCTTTCCCGACCTGTCCCCTCCCTGTAATTATCCCCTTGCCCCTTTCCCATTAACCTGTTCCCTTTGATCCCCCCACATGCTGATGTTATGCAAAAGTGCTGAATGGAGAGACGAGGATTGTGCAAAACAGCAAGCAGTTAGCCTATGGTTCTGAATTTCCTTTTCATACTATCTCTCCCTATTTATCTTCTTCTTTGTCGAGGATTAAATTAATTTCAAACGAGCCTGGGAGAACAGAAATGGGACGGAGAAGAAAAGAATGTATGGGGGGGTTGAAAAAAAGTATTTGACACTTTTATTCACCATCCAGGATGAATATGCGGACTAAAAAAAAAAAGGAGGTGCCACAAAAGAACCATTTCTTTCCGTATCCCCTTGCATGCATCAAGTAAAACGTCTTCATTAGGTCTGGGGGCCTAAAAGCAAATATCAGGGTCTGTACAATGCTGAAGGTCTGGGACTGACCTTTCTTTGGTTTTAATCATTGCAACTCTTGACAGCTTAATAAGTTGAAGGTGCTGGGTTGCAGCCTAACTTAATAAGACCCACACCAGAGTCTTGGCCACCTATGATTGCTCCCATAAGTCTTCGCACATCTGGCGCCGTGTCCTTGGGTGAAAGTTATTTTCCATAACTTTCCTTTTGCTCAAGTCACTATCACTCTTCCAGTGCTCTCGTGCATCGCTTTAGGTGCTGCGGTGCGCTGTGATGCATCGCAGTGTACGCAACACTTCCTTCAGGATATCAAATACAACTCGTGAGGAAGGTTCCGCGAGGCGGATCTGGGGAAAATCATGCCGCTATTACCTGTCTAGTATTGTCATTCATCATTAGTTTCAAAGTGTTTAGCTGCTGTACTCCGAAATGGGCAGTTTGGAATGTTAAAACAGATTTTTAATGCAGCCTCATTTGACTAACTCCTCCTTCCTCAAACCAGCATTAGCAACAGCTGCTATATTCACGCTATGATTTATTCATAATGGAGTGTAACTATTGCACTAAAGATGATCACTTCAAAGTTTTATTTTTTTATTGTGTACAATCAATTAAAAAAAAATAAACGTCCTTGTCAAGCAGAAATGTTGCTAATGCTGCATCACTTCTGGATCCTCTCAGATTCCTTTGCGCCGCTTGTCTTTGCTAGCGTTGTGCCCAACTGTTAACAAATGAGGGAAGGCACTTTTTGGATTTTCCACAAGTGCCTAGGATATTCAGCGATAGTCCAAACAATGCTCCAGAGTCGCAAGGCAACAGCTCAGCACAAGACCACAGGGGTGTACCCGCTATGAATGGGCCTGTGAGTGCAAAACAAATGATTGACGCCTTGTCAGTCACACTTTCTGTCATTGATTGGTTGTAATCAGAAGTACACAATGAACCAGAGGTCAGATATGAACAAAGTATGTACATATATGTATTTAGACTTGTACGACAGGCGGCACGTGTGTGTTCTACATACTTGGCCAATAAAGATGATTCTGATTCTGATTCTGACTGGTTAGCACGTTCGTCTCACAATGCAGAGGTGCAGGGCTCGATTCCGGCTCCGACCTTCCTGTGTGGAGTTTGCATGTTCTCCCCATGCCTTCGTGGGTTTTCTCCGGGTACTCCGGTTTCCTCCCACATTCCAAAAATATGCATGTCAGGTCAATGGAACACTCGAAATTGTCCTTTGGTGTGATTTTTGAGCACAAATGGGTGTTCGTTTATGTGTGCCCTGTGATTGGCTGGCAACCGGTTCAGGGTGTCCCCCGCCTCCTGCCCGAAATCAGTTGGGATAGGCTCCAGCACGCCCGCAACCCACATGAGGAAAAGCAGATGAGATGGATGGAATGGATGGATGGATGGATGGATGGATGGAAGGCAACCTGCATCATTGAATGGATTGCGTTCCATCTTTGAGGTGCTACTTTTCTTCAAGAGACCAGACAACTTTATTCATGGCCTGAGCCAGTCGCGCATTCTGTCTGTCTGACTGCTCCATGCAGATCATTTATGTTCTTCCACAGTCTCCCATTGTTGGAAATAAGGACCCCGTCTTCCTGCGTTGCATACCTACGGTTTGATCTCTGCTGTGTTGGCAGAGGGGCGAGGGCAAGAGTTTGAACCTTTGCGCTTACTGCTGGATACATTTTAATGAATAGCCTTTGTTTGGGCTCCAGGTTGACTTTTGTGCAATCTCCAAAGGACCTATGGAGAAACCAATGGCCAACTGGGTACCATTAAAGGTGCGGATGAAAGGCCTTGTGGGAGATAGAGTGGTTTGAAAATGGTGTTGTAAAGAAGGAAAAGATAAGGGGGGCGCATGGAGACAGCATGAAGGCATTAAAAGCAGGCCCTTGCTCTTTTAAATCCACCCGTAACGGAGACAGTGGAAATTTAAATGTAAATTGCCTATTAGATTTTCATGTAAAGCATCTCGATCCTCCTTTGTGGCTTCTGTTGGATGACGACTCGCCTCTCATGAATATCACAACGAGTCAATTATGTGCAACGGAGACACTGTACTAATTCTCAAAAATGAGTTGTTCATTTTCGTTATGCTGAGCAAGGTGAGACTGATGCGCAAAAGCAAACTCTTCTCGATATGGTTAAGTCCTTAATTGCAGCACTTTTTTTTTTGTTACACCACCACAATAAAACTGTCAAGAAGAGACTGAAGAGAAGAATTGTAGTTTTGATTGAAGCGCATTTACAGTTCAGGAATTGCAGCTGAATCTATGATGCAGCTTCAAATGTTTGTCGACATAAGCAATCATATCTTTGTAGCATTTAGCGGAGTATGTGGCAGAACTAAACTTAACAAAACGATTAATTAACATTCACGTTTCATCATTTTGCTTCTTTGACATTTTCATCGTCCACAAATGTATCACAGACATGGTCTCAATACTTCCCATCGAGTGTCTGAATGCAGAAAAGCTCTTCCTATTGGAGTTTTTAGTTTTCAGGGTCAAACCTGGAAAAAGTGAATCAATTTACTGTGACAACAGGTTCCGAAATACATTTCCGTATTTTTTTTTGGTACTCCTAATTGTTTTATTTTGGTAAGGACTAACTTTTAAAAAGTGGGAGTGCTGCAGTTCAAAGAGCAGACCTTAGTCTCTACCTCCAGCCCCCCCCCCCCGCCCCCCAAAAGAAAACGAGTGCAGACCACTGGGAGATGAATGAATCATCAGTCACAACACATGATGTAAGTGCCACATAAACGTTTCACTAAGTCCGCTATTGCTTCACGTTTACTACACACACGCATTCACGGAAGTGCTCAACAGCTCTGAATGTTTCCTTCAATTAAGAAGAATACTCGGGTCTCTAATATATGGAAATAAATGTTGCTGCTCTGTGGGGTTCACACAAGAACATGGGTCATTTACGCACCCTCCGGGACCGTTACCCGTCATTGGTGTCCAGGAAACAAATGAAGTTTTATATATAACGTTAGCTCCAGAAGTATGAGGACAATGACAGAAATCGGATGATGCCATCATAGTACGCTACCATGATTGATTTGTAATAAACTCAAAATGAAACATGTCTCTCGCTCTCTCTCTCGCTCTCTTTATGTATATATATATATATATTTATTTTTTTTATTTTTTTTTAACCCCCCACGGGTTAGAATGAGAAAATCTTCACGGGGGGGTCAGTCAAAGGATGGGTAATGAGTGTGAGAGAGGGGAAAAAAAGTGGCATGTGGAGTTAAAGGAGAAAATAAATGTAGAGCGGACATTATTAATAGACCAAATATATTGACGTGAAAGAGTGGCAACTGCATTCATTTGTGAAATACGTCTCAGATTCACTAAGTCGTGCAGTTCTCGTGGTTTTAGTCGAATGACGTCTTTTTGTTTTGATGTTTTAGCTTGCCGATATAATTAGCTGACACGAGGCAGCATCGAGCATAATTGCCATCCGTCTATGCAAATGTATTTAAATGATTTTCATTTCAAAGGTATATTTTGTTGTTTTAATGAACAGACCCCCCACCCAACGCCCCAAAATAAACATAAACGTGCCAGTGATTATATGTTGCTTCATAAAATTGTGTTTATTGATACTATATAGCTGCTGCCAGGCTGCGACAATTCACTCAGGCTAGACAATAAACCGGGCCGGCATCTTTAATGGGAGGAGCAGCATTTGCTTATTACGATACACAGCAGTTAACCTCTTTTGCAGCACCGAGCGCTAAATCTTTTTTTTCTATGACTTTCTCACTCACTTCATGAAAGCGGCGGTGTTTATTTATTTATTTTAAATGATGTCATTTAGAATTTAGAGTGACTGAAGCACTATCCTTAACAGATAGAAGTGTTTTGCATTGACACAATAGTACTGTCACCTTTTGCACGTACAAGCAACGGTATTTAACCTTATGACGCAATGTATAGATTTAAAACATGGATGACAACGGACACATAGTTCGTCTCAGTTGGCTGTTGGAGGAGACCAAAAATGTTTTGATATGCAGTCAACGTTTTGGACATTTGTGCCTTGCTTTGCCACTTTTAGGCGCCCATTTTGGTAGGAACCAGTGATAGTGGCTTGTATCACCCTAGCCAGACACAAACTGATGATTAGGAAAAGAGAATTGAAAACCAGTTTAGGTTTTGCCTGTTATCGTATTTTTTTGAATAAAAAAAAAAATGCTGTCGATCAAAAGGCCAGTGAGATCACCTCTTTAGTACGCAGAACCACACTTATTGGTGAATTGACTGGTGGATGTACTGCATGTGGAGTGAAAGAAAAAAAACTAAATTTTTATTTTACAGTCAAACCTCGGTTTTCGTCCATAATCCGTTCCAGAAGGCTGTTCGAAAACCGAAATTGTTCGAAAACCGAAACCACGCTCTTTTTAAAATAAAAATGTTTACTGAACACGTCTGCTCAAAATGGAAAGCAACACGAGGAAGCATCGCTTCCTCGGGTAGACGAGGAAGTGACGTGTAAGGAAGGCGAGAGGAGTCAAATGGTGCATTCAAGTGCGCTCAGTTTGTTCGAGAACCGAAATTTCTTCGGCATCCGAGGCATAAAAAACTCGACATTTTTGGTCGAGAACCGAATTGGACAAGAACCGAGACGTTCAAAAACCGAGGTTTGACTGTATTTTTTTTTTTTTTGTACCTCTTTTCTAAACTCAAGATGGTCATGAAAATGAGCCGTTTTGAATAAGTGGACGACATCAAAGATGACTGTGATGCCAGCGATGCAGCAAATTCCGAAAGAATCCTTGCAGCTGGGCAAGAAGACATCACAAAGGCTTGGAAAGTGTGTTAAAACCCGAGGGGGATTACATAGAAGGCGAAAACCTTTCTCGTTTTGACTTGAACTACATCTTTTGTGACACCAATCCTTGGACTTTTCTGACCCACCTTGTATTTTGCCATGTAATGACCATTAGCACAGTCGGTATTTATTTTTGTCATTGATCTTATGGAGGTTCAATCATGGCTGCTCCTTCCACAAGTTGTTTTCTGCCAGCAATCTTTAAACGTCTTTCATCCTGCAGCTGAAAGCTCCACAATGTGTTTTGCGGTTCTTCATCTGCTCACTAGCCTTTATGTTCTCTCATCGAAGCATTCCGTTACAGTTGTCGAGCACCACTTATTATCTCAGTGTCATATTATATTTCCCACAGAGGAGATGTGTTCAACAGCTTCCTTAGCCTTTCTTGTGTGATTTGGACTAATTCCAAAGACCCTGAACATATTAAAGTACCACTTTCCGACGCTGTTGTTAAGACGGATTGCTTTCTGATTCATTTCAAACACGAGGAGTCACTCCCATATGTCCGCCCAATCCCTCTTGAGTTCTGATAGCCAAGCAATATCTATTTTAAGTACGGAGACGGAAAAGCGTCTATCGTCTAGCAAACATATATAAAAAAAAGAAATTTCAGTGGGCGAAGAGGGCGGGGTAAAGGTTTGGGGTTTTGAATGGCTCATTTTGATGAGCTCTGACAGTAATGCGGCCATATTGGAAAACGTAGCAGATTTCAGTGACACGCATGTCATGGGGCTGCGGTTCTGCTTCCGCTCGATCATTACAGAAGACTTCAGAGAAAGAGAGAGAGAGAGAGAGACGAGTGTGAATGACTAATGGTGCTCAAGCTAGCTTGTATAAACATGCCAAAGAGCAGAAAAGTTCTTGTGTCGTCTTGCTAAGTTATTCTCCAAGAGTGACAAACTTAATAGCTCCAATCCCCTGGGCTATAAAATGTCTGTGCTCCAGCATTTGACACAATTGGCTTCTAATACCTTTAAAAAATGGGACGGTTGCCTCCGAAGCTTACATATCCTTTCTCAAGCACTTTCCTTGTTAGCGAACAATGTTTGTTTTCCTTCCTTCCTCCCTCCGCGTTTCACAGCAGGCAAGCCTTTTGGAAGTGGTGATGAATGAGTGGAAGTTGACTCATTATTAAAGGTGGGGGGGGATGATTTATAAGAACCATGTGTGTTTTCCTCTGCCGTGTAAATAAAATATATCATTCACATAATGCAAGGGAGAGTGATTTATGGTGTGTTAAAATGCCCGGAGAGCAAAAGGCTGAAACCCTTTAAGACATGTAGCCATGACAGTGCCCTACACCAACACGCTAACGTCGCTTTGGAGATCTCACACTGCTGTTCTCGCTATCTTTCTCTACAACCTTATCTCCATTTCTGTCATAGTGGATTTATTTGTCTCAGGACTTTTTGGGAGAGTTCCCAGGATTATTCGGAGGTCATTCCGAGCACATATTAATGATCATCTCAACGGGAGACACGTGTTGCCTTCCCGTATTGTTGTGTTATTTTGTCACCGGTGTGGTTTGCGGTTGAGAAAAGCAAAACTGGATGAAACGTTTTGGGTTTTTTTTTCTCCTTGGGGCTGGTAAGACAGCATGTTTTTTTTTCCTTTTATTTGCAAAAAGGAAGGTCAGGGTTACACCGCCCAGAGTTAGAGGACATTTACAATGAGGAGTCGACTGCTTAAACGACTCACTACTCATCCTTGATGTCCACCAAAAGAAAGATTGGATGTGCCAGTTTCTTTGGCAGGTGGCCACCCGTCTAACAGCCGCTGTATTGATTCCCTTTGGACCTCACTTTATTTCTCAACTTCAAGCCCTGATCCTGATGGAGTGTCTCTATTTAGATGTTTGAAAGCACACTTAAAACACAATACTCTGACAGTTCATTTTCACATCAATCGTGCCATCTTTTTTGTTTTTTGTTTTTGGATGATTCACACTCCCGAATACCATGTTTTCGGCCTTCTTTACTTTATATTACTGTATGTCCTAACGGCATAGCACACATGTTGACATTGTTGGCAGTGTCAATACTCAGATCATTTCAACTCAATTTGATTTACATAAATTTCCCTTTTTTTTTTTAACTACCGTTATATCATACGGATTCGTGATGCCAAGTGCCTTTTTCTACCGTTTCTAGCTCTGGGAAAAGGTCTATCTGATGCTCGGTAAGCACCATAACTACCTCCCAGTCTCACGACGGTTATCAGCGCATCCCCTTTAACGGAAAAAATTAGGCGCACCAGTGGAGGTTTGCGGCTTACTGCGGCCCTTGATGTGTTACAACTATTGCTGAGAATTTCTTTTTAAGTCAAGCCCTTCCAGGCCCACTAACGGCTGCTAGATGTTCACTGGGGGCATGCCCTCATTTCATGTGTGATGTTGCAGCGGGAGTGATGGAGAGAAAAGAAGAGGGGGAGTGGGTAGAGAAAAAAAAAAGTGGAGGAGGGGAAGAGAGATGCTCCCGTTGTGCCCCAACCTCGGTTGGCGTTGACACACTTAGCAGGCAGCATTCTGCCACCTTGCCCGACATCGCAACCACTCTGCCCTTAAATTGAGGGCACGTGACGAACCTGATGGGGGAGACCGAAATCACCTCGGAAGATGGATGTGAATGGTGTGTCTCAAGGTTTTGTGTTAAAACCTTTGTCGGGTATGGGGGGGTCACGAGGTAGCGTTCCCCTCGTGTGTTTTGTGATGGAGCCATAGTGAGGTTATTTTACCCGGACAAACTGGTATCACTCACATCTTTCTTTACGTACGAAGAGAACTAAGCCCAGAGAGGGAAATTTGGTCTGCTCACCAGATATTCCCTTAAAAAAATGACAAATTAGACAAGTTTAAAATGTGTTTTTAGGTACTTTAAAGCTTAGGTTTATGCGTGGGTTAGATTCAAGTAAGAACCAAGGTAAGTATTGTCAATTAGAGTTTATCATATGCAAAAATACATGTACAATCAAACCTCGGTTTTCGAACGTCTCTGTTCTCGACCAAATCGGTTTTGAACAAAAATTTTGAGTTTTTTTTATGCCTCGGATGACGACCGAATTTCGGTTCTCGAACAAACTGAGCGCACTTGAATGCACCATTTGACTCCTCTCGCCTTCTTTACACGAGGAAGTGTCGCTTCCTCGTGTTGCTTTCCATTGTGACCAGACGTGTTCAGTACACGTTTTTATTTTAAAAAGAGCGTGGTTTCGGTTTTCGAACAATTCCGGTTTTCGAACAACCTTCTGGAACGGATTATGGACGAAAACCGAGGTTTGACTGTATTTATTTTCTTTGTCTGTGTTTAACATGGGCAAGAATGCAAATTGCAGAGCGACCTGCCTTGTTAAGACTGATCCTTAAATCACACGACTACTCTACAATTTAGTGGCATATTTATGTAAATGTAGCCCGGGTGTTGCACGAAGGGATCTTAGTGACACCAATCCCGGTGGGCAATTACAAGAAATTAATTACCAACCATTCCTGTATTAAGGGTTTATTTCGAAATAAAGCGAGTTAATTTATTCCTTTTGACACTGAAAATTGATTCAATGAGGATTAGGGAAAGCTATTTGCTAAACAAAATGGAAGCGTGAAAAGGGGAAATGAAGAAGGGGTTAAAAAAAGAATATGTGAGAAATCCTTTAAAATGTGGTAATTAGTGGATGACGTGCTCCCACCGTGTGTTTTCCAAATTCTCATTGCAGTCACTTAGAATAAGTGTTGATATCATTTTTTTTTTTTTTGGTTGTTGTTGTGTCTCTTTCACGTTTGTGAATATGGAGGGAGGCACTTTCCAAAAAGAGGACAAGAATGTGGAAGTAGCCTGTGGCGCTGAGGTCCAAAGGGTAGAAATAGACAAAAGTGTCTATTTTCACCTCTTTATCCAGATCTTTCCCAAAAAATTTTTATTGTATTCCTTCCTGTTGGAAATCTGCCTGTAAGAGGTGGTTCCTGCTAAAAGAGAAAGAAAACAGCAACCTTTGAGTCTGAAGGAGGTAAGGAACAGCGGATTTTTCTTTGGAAGGAGCGGTGATGATCCTTTTATCAATGGGAGACAATTATGGAAATAACTGTTTGATGTCCATGTCCAATTAGGTTACTATTGTGCCTTTCGTTTTTTTTTTTTTTTTTTTTTTTTTTTTACTCTCCAGTATTTTTTTGCACTTTAATACATACACGCCACAAACATAAACCAGCTCCTCGTACAACGGCATAATTAGAGCAACTTGTGAAGTGTTACGGTTAAAAAGCTATCATTCTGCTAAACCTTTGGCTGTGGTTTCTAAGAAGAAAAAAAAAAACAAGCCAGGGATCCTTCAGTGTGCATGGTGCTTTCGAAACAGACCCCATGACAAAAGCTAAAGAACACAACACTCATTAAGGCCAGCTGTCAGACGTCCCATTTGATGGAGGCAATGGAGACCAATACAGGCTGGCTTTTCTTCCATTCATTTCGCTACTCACTCAATTTCATTCTGCTTTTCTTGCCCTCTTTTTTTTTTTTTTTTTTGCATCTTGGGGGATGGGCAAGTCTTTCGGTGGTGCCAAGGCCTGAATAGACTTTTGTCTTGCTCATTTTCCTGGTTCTGTGTCAGCTGCATTGTGCCCCCCCTGTGAAGGCCCTTGCAGCCTTAGAGGAAAGCGCCCCATCTTATTACTTGTTAGCATTCAGTGCGGTCTTGCTAGCACCCAATTCCGCCATCGGGTCCCATGTTGGTCTGGCTTTCCCAAACAGGCAAGAATCATTACTGTGGGGTTCCTTTGGACTGACAGGTTAGGACGTATCTAGCTCTGCGTGTCACTATATTACGACATGTTCAGAATTTCTTTAGATAACACATTCACATAACTTTCCAGACTCCCTCCACCTCCCATTGTGCAGGTCGTGACATTATAGATACCAATATCTGTTTGCTAAGATGGAATGTCCGAGTAGGCGGCCCAGAAGAATTCCTGGCATGTACTCCTATGCGGAAATGTAGCCTCAGTAACTATGCAGACCGTCGTGAGAAGATTGGACTTCAGTCAGCGGGCCTTCACTAATAATGCTGTACATTTTATTCGTATGTCTCAACGAGAAGCAGTAGCAATGCACCGGATGCTATTGTTTTGTTCTTGTGTGACGCAACGAGTATGATGCCTTGAAATTTGTTCCAAAATGTTCCATCATGAGATGGAAAATTTTATTGAAAGACGGTGTGGGTTGTCGATCCAAAATGAGAAGGGTGGGCTGTATTAAAGTGATATTTTTTTTTCATTGAGCTTTGCAGTAACATCACAGATGATCGTGTCGAGTAAGGTAAATAAAGCATGGTTACCCGTTAAGGACACGGATGACTGTTTCTGCGGACGGGATCACGTTGATGTGAAATGTATACACTTTCGCATTCTTATTCCCTCACATACCTTCGCAAATGCACAGATTATAATGCAGCAGCGCTGTCAGTCTGCCTAATTGCTGTCTACTCTCTACATGCGCATGCACCAGAGAAGATATGCTGTGCTCTGGTAATTCTTGATGGGAGCATATGTTCATGTAAAGTGTAGGTGATTGCCCAGCGGTCCATCGTCTCATGCATGTTGTTGTGCAAGAGAGACACAATTCTCCAGGGCATAGAGCGACGGCTACAGTGTTAACCAACTCGCCGTTTCTGCATTTCTACTTCCTGTATTTCTCTCGGGGGCGTGGCATCTTTTCGAACATAAAGTTTAGCGAAGGATTGTGAAAATAGCCACCTAGGGAGCGTCATCAAATCAAATTTTGGCACAATTAACTAAACTAACGTTCCAGTAATGGCCGGGTTAAAACGAAGAAAACAGTCAGGATAAATAGCAAATTCAAAAAGAGGGTAACCAATATACCGGACTGGCCTGAATATAAGACGGCCCTGATTATAAGACGACCCCCTCTTTTTTAAGAATCAAATTTGAAAAAAGACTTTTTGAACACCAAATTAATTTTTATACAGAAAATAATTACAGTACATCTGAAACAAATGATTATAACAATATATTTGAGATAAAAAGCATGGTATTTTGCCTCATTCAAATCTAAAGTGCAATCACAATCGTGAATGAATGACTTCTGGTTTTTGAAGTGTAAATTGCATCATAACTTCTGCTCAGCTGCCGGTTAACCTGGCCGATCTTCGGCCCACTTTTCTCCAGATTGTCACTACGTTTATCTATTTTCTGTTATCTCTTCTATTATTTTCTTCTCTTTTCCTTCTTACCGCTATTTTTTATTTTTCTTCTTCGTGCTACCGCTATTTTTATTTTTATTCTTCGTGGCAGGGGTTCACTTTGGCCTGGGGAGTCAAGTTCAGCATTCGCTTCAATAATATCTGGCGCCATCTAGCATCGTGAATGGGTATAATGTCTAGACCCCGAATATAAGTCGACCCCCACTTCTTCAGTCTAATTTCAATGCAAAAAACACCGTCTTATATTCGGGCCAATACGGTACAGCATGTATGTGTGTCAACAGGACAGTGTGTTCTCCCAAAAACGTACGCTAAATGTGTGTACAAGTGTGAGGTGACACTCTGGTGTGACTGGGACGTGTGAAAGAAAAAGCAATATTGCGCTGAAGGGCTCAGACACTCCTGAAATAAATCTATTATCTTGCTGTGCAGCTGCCGTGTATGATACAAGATGCTTGACAATTCCTCCTCGCCATTATAACTCCATGACATTTGCCCATTCATCGAGCTTGCTGACACCGACACGATCCGGCTTTGTCGCCAAATTAAGGTAACAAGTGGCGGGAAATGAGAGTCGCGGCGGCGTCAGCCGGGTAAGGAGCCTGAGAGCGCGGCGAAGCGTCTCCTCGTCTTTCGAGACCTGGCCCAAGCACCTAGCCCAGGGGGTTAGCTGAAAATAACACCAACACGAGGAAAACAATACTATCGGCAAAGCGGGGTTTAAAATGTGTGACGGGGCTGATGTGTCCTTGGATAACTCTTCACTCTCCTCCATCTCACCTCTACTGCCGCTTTATAACAAACTGGGTGTTCGGGCTAAACCTTTGTCCGGGCAGGTTTTTAAAACGTCCATCTCCGAGTGTCATTGAAGTGTCCTCACGCAAGGTGTCCAGCGTCACAACGTAGGCTGAGCCCTGTCAAGGGCAAAATCAATTTGTTGGAGATACAAATAAATATAAAAAAAGAAGGTATACGGCAACAGAGAGCGTAGTCCAGCTATATTGGGGTGAATGATGAATAACCCGAAGGTGTAGGGCTACTCCACACAAACGATGAGGTGTGAAGTGAGGTGATGGGAGGAAGCGGATGGGGGGGTGGGGGCGGCGTAGCGGAGAGGAAGGGGGGCGGTGGGGCTTACAGATTGCTCTTGTCAAAGGGAGAAGTTTGAATTTATTTATTGTGGGTCTACTTTGGAGATGGTCAAGGTCGGGCTGTGTGTCTGCTCCCCAGCTTTGTTATGTGGACCGGATCAATTCTCGAAATATGTCCGTTAACAATGTTGATGTAATCTCTCGACAACTCGCTCCCCTCCGCACATCCTCATCTCCTCCTGCAGCCAGCACGTCTGCAGTGACCATGGCAACCTCACCTTTGTTGATACGACTGTCGTAACGCTGCTGGAGGACAATCGCAGGTCACTATAATTTTTCTTTGAAGAAGTAAACGTGACAAATGTAATTCTCTCGCCGTGAGTCTCTGTCAACTGTGATGGCAGTATCAATGTTGGAGTGTGTTTGCCCGCGCCGTGGGATGGTTATTTATTGTTTAATAGCCCCGGCTGTAGCGAGATCTTTTGTAAATCAATTGCAAGCGGTGTACATTCCAATTGTACATCATTGGCTTATCCATTTATAGTCCTCCTCCGGTGCTGTAGTACAGCATGCATTGTGATTGATCACCACCTTTTAAACTAATTTGTTACTGTATAAACACTACTCAGCATTGTATTTATGCACCGTGCTCGTTGCCCATGTCGCATAATTGATGGGCAGCCCATTTGCGTCTCTGCTTTTCATATGGCAGGCCATTGCTTTGGATTCAATTTCGCATAACATGATCAACCAAATGGAAGTTGACACTTATTAAGACGCCTCTTGACGTGATTGATCAGTTAGCCACAGCGGTACATGTTGCCGTTTTGATGCGTCCACGCAAGTAAGAACAGTCATGAGCTTTTACGACCTAAAACTAAGCACACGAATATTACGTACAGTTTGCATAATGCTGAACCTGCTTGAACAATTTTTTTTGGTTTGTTTGAACACCCGCTTTTTTTTTTCCAGCAAGGGGAGAGCATTTTTCTTGTGCGTGTGTGTAGGTAAGTGACATAGCATTAAAAAAAAAAAAACAGTACAATATGGACTATTGTACTGGCGTTGGGGTCCACAAAATTGCATGTTTGTTCAGCAATTGACATCAAATCATCAAAAGAAGATCAAGCCATTTACAACTATATTGATCAATAATTTTTATTAATAACACATACACCTGGGCAGCCCGGTAGTTGACTAATTTGCGAGTCGAGTTCACAGTGCAGAGGTACTGGATTCGATTCCAGACCCGCCTTCCTGTGTGGAGTTTGTATGTTTTCGCCGTGCCTGCGTGGGTTTTCTCCGGGTGCTCTGGTTTGCTCCCACATTCCAAAATCATGCATGGCAGGCTGAATGAACACTCCAAATTGTCCCTAGGTGCAAGTGTGAGCGCGGATGGTTGTTCGTCTCCTGCCTACTACCTAATGACTTTGACAACTTAACTATACTGAAGGTGTGTTTGATTTTTATAATAGCTCTTCTGTTCTCTCTCTTTCTCTCGCTGTCTCGCTCTCACGCACACATACTGCAAACACACACACAGACGCACACGCAAAACACACACTTTTAAATGACATTTGGCAAAACCACGGAGCACATGTTCTCTCTGGTCCCGAATATCAAGAAACGGAGTTACATTAAGAATGGATTGGCTGCAAACGCCTTAACCCTTATCCAAACTGAGGATTCATGTAGATTCTATGGAATCCGCAGAAACATTTTTCTTTTTTATTTGTCTCCCTCTTTTTATTTATTTTTTATTTATTTTTTTTACCCTCTGTGTTCAGAAGCTTGTCGCTCTTTAATTATGTATAATAGTCTTTTGCCCCTGTTTTATGGAAAACTCCAGACTGGATTCACTCAAGTCATCGACTTGAAAGTTTGAAAACCTCCAGTGACAAGAATATTAATGTGCCAGCAGTGTCATATCTGTTTCAGCTCATGCATATTCAATGTCCCCCCAGCTCTCCAAGATTTATGTCAGACTTTGCCGGAGTGTAGTTTTCCAGCATTGGAGATAATGGCATGCTAAATTGATGTTATCGGGGGCAGTTTTTCCTTTTTCCCCCCTCTCCACTCCTCTTTAGGTCGGGGAGGGTGCTGGAGAGGGGCGAGAGGAGAGTCACCCACTCGCCTGGCTGCTGCTATTCAGGCTTTTGGCAGCTTTAATGCTCACCTCCACCCACCGGTCTGTCTCTCCAGTAGCCGTGGACTAAAAACCTGCCTGTGTACTGCATGTGGGGGGGGAGTAGAAGAGAGCATATTTTGGAAGGAGATTAAGGGGCCATCCTGTGGATTATCTTTTAATTAAGGACGGTTGAGTTGTGCCCACTCTGGTGGAGCAAACGCCCAGCTGCTAATGAAGTTTAAACAGACATACTTTATTTAATTACCGCTAATCGCTGGGGCCCAAAGTCCGGCCCTCTTTGATCTGCCTGTCGCACTGTAATCTTCCTGGCAGATACCATCTCCCGTTTTTACCCGGATCCCTTTTAAAAGTTGCTACGGGAGGTCCAAGATTAAGCACGGGTTAATTGAGACAGCCGGGTTGGATGTGCCCGTGTACGCATGTGTGTGAATGTGAGACAGAGAGAGAGTGATAGGGGGGCGGGCAGGGTGAGGGGGGGGGATTGGCCAGGGCTTGATTGATGTGTTTGTGGCTCTACAAGTCATCCTGTTTTTGTGGCCTCTGTGCTCTCTTACACTTGCCGGCTTGCTCCCTTTCAGGGTCAGCTTTGACATCATCTATTGGTCACACACGCCTGAGTGACACTGGAGTCAAGGGGCATGGGTGAGACTGTACCTGATGCATGTACATGAATGTGTGCCATTATTAAAAAAAAAAAATCTTGCCTGGTGCCATGTTATCTCATATTGGTCATATGGTCACCAGTATGTCTCAAAGTGTGGTACGCGTACGACTCAGGGTCTACATGTTATCCTTTGGTGGTACGCAAAATAATAAGATAAATCAAGAAAACCTTTATTTGTCTCACAATGGAGAAATTCCTAATTTACAGCAGCAAAATTATGAAAGGGAGAAACATAAAAAATCAAATAAATAAATACATCAATCAATAAATAAATACAAAGTGCATATATATATAAGCATATTAATAACTGCCCGACAACTCAAGATTTTTGGACAACCAGAGATTATTTCTATTTTTTGATAATAATTGTAGAGGATACACTGTGTTTGCTTTTGTTTGAAATGACGAATGACATTTTACATTCATCCCCGTACATAAACGAGAACACCGGCTAACTGCTACAGAGACCGTTGTTGTCATTGTTCATATTGATGTAAGTAGATGGTGTGCTGTTATTATGTTCGAACGGTTCAGCGAGGTCAGCAGGGGCAGCAGAGAGCACTCTCACTGTGTGTGTGTGTGGGTGGGGGGTGTGGGAGGGTGCATGCATGTGTGTTGGGAAGCGGTGTCTTTATCTGACCTGAGGGAGCCATTGGCTTCCTGTTAATTGGGTTAGTTCAGCAACCAGGGGCGAGCCGTGTGAGTGGAGGGAAAACACAGCAAGAAGGAGGTGGGGGAGCAAAAAGCCCCGATGAGGCACTTTTGTCTCAGCTGAGACATATGGCGACGGAGCTGTGAGACCATACTGAGTGTTCACGTGGAGGGAGCAATGTTCTCACACCCACGACAGTAACAATACTTTCAGTAATTCTGTTTCTTCTTCTGTCTTTTCTCAGTCCTGCAAAGATGGTATTGTTAATAAATGAATGCTTTATATTAGGATTGTGGGTGTTACCTTTTACACAAAATGCATATTCGTACATGACATTATTTAGGACCACGGTGGGAAGAAAATAACAATACAAGAAAACGTGTCATATTACAAGATAAATACAGGAATGCTACACCAATAAGGTGGAAAGTCATCATTTTATTTGACAAACCGACGTGTTTTCCTTCTCTGCTGCCCTGATCACTATCACTGACCTACATTTACAAACGAACTTCTGACGTTTGTTCTATCAAATTGTCAGAATTTATTCAAAACTGTCTGGTGCCTTGGCTACACTGTTTCCAGCGCTATATGTGGATACTAATGGACTTATTTATTTTTGTCCAATCTGATTTCAGCCCTAAAATCACAAATTATGCTGGCCAGTGGTACCTAAAATAAATGAACAGTTGGGACTGTGTCTTTTACCAATCAGATTTCGTCGTAGAAATCCAGCAAGGTGGCCATTAGCATTTTTCTGTCCTCTGATTGGTTGGTCAGAGCACGCTAAATTAGACTAGCGAATCACTATCTCTCACAATCTCCACACAGTAATACAGTGAATAATCAGCATCTCTCATGAGTATTGATGACCCTTTATTTGTCTTTTTTTTTTAGATTATTATTCTTTCTGAACAGCTCCAGATGATGTATGTGGCTAATTTGCGTGATGTTTTATTGTTCTGATTTGTTTTTATAGTATTGGTGATTTCGATAATTGGGACCATTGCTGTTAAGTGGATTGAATCGGGTAAATCCCCACCTAAAACCTAGGTGACAAATACTGAGAGTCAGACTACGACGACCCTATTCTTGTGATAACAGCTCATATTCTTGTATTTCAAATATTGCCACATCATTAAAATAAATGGCTTCACCATTGCTGATTTTTATTCTTTCTAATTAGAACATGAACTGTTGAGTCAGTGACCACCATTACATGGCTTACAAAGAGATTTACAGCTTTAATCAGTCAAAGAGGAACAGCAAAAAAGTTTTACCCCTGCCTTGAAACATGATTAATGAAATTATGCATTGGCTTTTGTTAATAATTAAAACTTTACTTCAGATTGTGACAGAATGGTTAATTTATTAATCCACGTACACAAAGTCAAGTCAAAGCTTGGGTCGGTCCTGCGGGTAGAACTGCTTCCAAGAGAATGAACCCTTGTTAAATAAGTTACACAACACACTCCTGCGCAGACATTTGGGTTGCAAACAAACCCAAAAGATTTGAAGGGGTGTGGGGGATAGGAGGGGGTGGGGGGGGGGGGGTGCAGAAGTGCAGAGAGAGCAAAAGTGTTGTGAGGTTCCCAGACACAGGGTGTTAAACACAAAGACATCTCTGAGGGTCTACGTTGGAGAAGATGAAATATTCAATGCGTTCGTGTTTATTAACAGGATGAAACAAAGGGCTGCTTCCCTTTGACTTGTGCACATTGACTCTTGGCACAGAACAAACAAAATCAAATAGGGTATTGATCCATAATGGATGAAAAGGGCAACTTTTAAATGAGCAGCATTATTAAAGAATCAGAAAGGGGGGTGAAAACTGTGCATGGAGACACACTTTTAGGAAACGTCAACATTTGCCAGCTGCCTCAATGAAACGCAGGTCTGCTTAAAGCTGCGTCAAATAAAAACCAGCCGGTTAAATTTGCTCAGCATTATGACGTTTGGATTTTTTTTTTTTGTTTAAATCAACGTTTCATATCAATGTTAGCATCGACAAATGCCACGACCGGCAACCACCAATGTCTGTGTCATACCAAGGCGTCTGTAAGATCACCAAAATAAAAGTCAACACGTGTGATATATCGGCGAACGTGTAACCCAGGCCTTTTTCTATTTGTTCCTTGAAAAAAGTGAGGTCAAGGTGACATTTCGCGTTGTTAGCTAGCGTAACCCTTTGGCCCGCTCATTGAGGCCCAGTCGTGTCCGAGTGGCACCCCAAATAAGCACTTTTGACACGGGCGCCCCGGGTTTGTGGCCCCTGCCTCCATTGACAGTCGCTGACAAAGGGTCCCCTCTCCCATTTGATTGGCCGTCCCTGTTATGGAAATGCAAAGAGTCTCCCTGCACCTCAAATGAAGGGCGATAGAAGTAATCATGGTCTAACTGGAGCGTCCAAGTGGGGTTCCTCACCGGAAATATTGTCAAGGTGATTCTCGAAACCGAAATCATCTGACAGGCATTTCTGACGGAGCATAATGGACACTCTTGAACTTGCTGAACACGAGTACTGTATCTCCTTTTTTTTCTTCTTTTGCCTCCGATTATGGATTAGACCATGTCCTCTAATGTTATCCGCAGCTGTGTGTTTGTATGTCTCAGGGGAGGCTATGCATAGCTGCTGTGCTGACCCGATCACATCTGGGAGTCAGTGATGGTTTTTGCCCACATGCTCCAGAGCCTCGGGACCCCGTGGGCGTCCTTGCAAACAAAAGGCCTGAGACCCTTTCAACACCTCTTCGACACCTGCTTAATACAAATTCCACGAGTGAAACCTCAGACACCTTGACTGTTCTTGGGAGGGGGAAGTTACGCCTGTGGAACTTTATTCTGATATTTGACGTGAAGTTCCAACTGAGAGCATTCCTGATGACTACATATCAATGACTTTTTTTTCTTTCTTTCGCATGAAAAGAAAAGCTAATTTTTATGATTAACATCAACAGTTGGGCCTCCTGGATTAAAAAATGAATTAAAAAAACTTTAAATCAGACGGAATTGAGAGAAAGGAGGAAAGCGTGATTCATTGCACGTGCCTTTCTTTCATGACCTCTAAAAAAAAACTCAAGGTTATCAAGGCATCAGAGCAGATCATCCTGGGATTTCAGCGATCCTATAAAAGTGAGCAGAGAATGTCATCCAAGGCTCATGATACTCAAGATACTCTTGCCTCCAATTTCAAAAGAACCTCAGCGGCAAGAATGCATGCATATTGTTACATAAATGGCTGAGAGGGTACAAGTGGGGACACTTAAAGTTGAAAGTGTGTCTGTTTTATTGCCTGAATCTACAGCTGCCTCCAGGTATGAGTAAATCTCACTAAACTGTTCACACTCAAGTAGTATTATTTAACCTTCTGGAACCATCTCCCTCCACCTGCGTTCATGTCGGTCTTAAGCGGTCTCCTTCAGGTCTTACCAAAAAACTTCTTTGTGCAAAGATGTTTTCCTTTGTCCCAACATTGAAAGGACACAGGACACAAATCTCTTAAAAAAAAAAAATCGCTGACCTTCTCTGTCACTGGAAAAATAAACAGAGGAACGGAGAGGAGGCTGAACGGATGAGGCAGACGAATAATAAAAACGGGGGGAAAAAAAGTCTTTCCATACTTCTCCAGCTGTTTTCCCATGGAAAGAGCGCTGGTTATCCGACACAGCTTGTTACGATCGAGTGAACGAGCCTGGTGGGATCTGGAATTGACAACTTGCGTCTGCTTAGTTACACTACTTAATGACCCTAATTATCTTCGCTCCTTGCTGTGAACAGTCAATAAACAATTAGCGTGGCATATGGACCCCCCCACTAAACTGTATGTTTTCTATCTTGAAGACAATAGGGGTGTCCTTCTCTAGCGGTGCGAGACTGTCATTACGGCTGATAAAAGTGCACTGTAATCAATGGCTTCTCCACAGACTCTTGAATGCTATCTTACCCTTCGCTACTCACTGACAAATGGACGAGGAGTACGTTTACCGTATGTTAGTACAATCTCTCAATCTCTTAGATCGGGGGTCGGCAACACGCGGCTCCAGAGCCGCATGCGGCTCTTTAGCCACATCTAGTGGCTCCCTGGAGCTTTATAAAAAAATTTTGAAAATGGAAAAAGATTTTGATAGTAGGCTAATATAGCTCAAATAGATATAGATACAAGTTGCAGCTCCGAAAAAGGAGAGCTGTGGTGTTGTTGTTTTTTAAAACAAACCTTTATTGATGCTTTTAACAGTCTCGACAAACGACAGACCACTCCGTGCCTTCGCTCTTCTTGTTCGACTCGAGAGGCGTTCAAAGACAGCCTCAGAAAAACGGAAACTAATGATGACTTTACTGACTCTAAGAAAAGCGAAAATAATGCACCAAAACAAAGAAATAAAGTGAGGAAATTACCAAATAAATTCTATGGGGGCGTTTGTGAACACAGGAATAAATAACAAACAATTCTGAGACAGTCCAGTCTCCTACATACATACAGCATGTGTTTCCTTCATTGTAAGTTTTATAGAAGGCTTTCATTTTTTTTTTTGTGCGGCTCCAGACAACTATATGGCTCTTTCATCATTTTGGGTTGCCGACCCCTGTCTTAGGTGAGACAGTCGACAAGCAATGTTGTTGAATTCAACTTCACCAGGCCTTCGGTTGTCTCACTGTCGACCGTCGTTACATTGCTCTTCCCAGGTACCCGTGGACCTGAAACGGGCTTGTCTTATTCAAAAGGTCTTTCCTCAGCAGCAGAAAAAGCTATGGAGTGAGATTCATGGCTCACCGCTACGCTATTGAATATGGATAGATATCAGGTGAACTACACCTGAACCTTGCCTGTGATGTCTTTATAGAGAGGCATTTCTGACTTTCTTTTGCTTTTCAGCCACCATCAAAAGTTCAGGAGGCGGCAGTGTTTTGTATTCAAGGAGGAGAGAACCTTTGAAACCTTTGGGATGAAAGCGCTGCGTAGTGTCAGCTTGGAAGCCAAAGGCGATGGTGGGAGGAGGGCGAAGAGGTTGCAGCAGAGGGGAAGAAAAGGGCGCACTTTGTAGTGCCATTTCACAAGGCTAATCTGAAATAAGCGCTCCCAAGGGGGGCAGGATATAGAGATGGTATTTATAAATATTTGATTTTTATATTTGATGGGAAATATTCAAATAAGCAATTTGATAAAAGCCTAACCATTGCCATCATGGCTGTAGTGATTCATTTATTTCAAAGGGAACAGGGTCACGTGGTCATGTAAAGCGACGCTGCCAAAGTCAAAACAAGATCTATTCTGTGACGATTCTTTATTTTCCACACCATCCTTCTACTTGAAGTACATTTGCAATGAGAAGTTACCGAACAAGAGCAGCCAAAACTCGTTCACCCTTTGTATGTAATTAGGCTAACACCACTCTTCACTTTTTCAGGGTACGACTGGCAGCTCAGGGGGATTAGCTTAGTGCTGTTTGAGAGCTAGCAAAGGGGTGTGCTTGTGAGAGAGCCCATTGTCCAGCCAGGTCACTGATCTCAAGGTTTATACCCACTGAAGGCCAACACTATCCTCCTTCTCGCTCCACTTGAGCAGGCTAGAGAATTGGTGTCATTGTGTGATATGAGGTGGAGAACCGTCCAATGCCCCACCCACCCACTTAAGGTCTTGGAGTGTGTTGTGAGCGGTGCTCATCACAACACTGGGTGTGCACATGCGCACACACACACACACACACACACACACACACATACATACCTCCAGCTGTGAGAGCCATTGATGCCTTCTTAACAGCCCGATTGTTTCCTTTAGGAAAGGGAGGAGTGGGGAGGAGAGAGGAGGCAGGTCACTCACCACCCCCGAGGCTTTGAGTGAGGCCTGGCAGGTGTAAACATCCAGCACTTCATGAGTGGGCTCGCGAGCAGGATGAAGAAAGGGCGAATCATAGAGCGACTGGCGTTGGGATAGAAGGACAAAACAATGGTATTGCAATATCTTGGAAGGAAGGAAAAAAATATCCACTGATGGCGGGGCAAATTCTAGAAACATCCCTTGTATATTTAGCAGAGAAATACAGTCAAACCTTGGTTTTCGAACGTCTCGGTTCTCTGCCAATTCGGTTTTCGACCAAAAATATTGAGTTTTTAATGCCTCGGATGACAAACAAATTTCGGTTCTCAAACAAACTGAGCACACTTGAATGCACCATTTGACTCCTCTCGCCTTCCTTACACGAGGAAGTGACGCTTCCTTGGGTAGACGAGGAAGTGACGCTTCTTCGTGTTGCTTTCCATTGTGAGCAGACGTGCTCAATAAACATTTTTATTTTAAAAAGAGCGTGATTTTGGTTTTCGAACAATTTCGGTTTTCGAACAGCCCTCTGGAACGGATTATGGACGATTGTATTGTTTTAATTGAGGTCTGTTGTTACGTTTCTTGATGCAGATAAATTCCTCAATAAGTCCAATAGGATTCTTGCTGTTACTGAGCAACTACTCAACATAAAGTGAGGGGACAGGGAATAAAATATATGGAATTTTTATGCCTTGGCATCCTCCATACTGTGATTCTTGGGCCCATTCAACTGATGGAAATGAAGCCCTCAATGATTCATCTCCACTTTAGCTATGAGTATCCCTGCCAGTTTGGAAAGCGATAGTGCATAGAAGCTTAGCTTGTACCCTGAATGGAGTTCCGTGCGAGAAGTTAGTATACATTTGAGACGCTTCAGATGCTTATAATGCCTACCCTTTTGGTAACGCTGTTGGGATTATAGAGTAGGAGGAGGCAAATATATCGACCAGCATGGTGTTTATCCGCCGGCTCCACACCCTCCAAACAGAACCCCATTACACAGGCTAGTTTGGAGAGGCTTAACACCTGTGTCCCCCCCCCCCACCCCACCCCCCAGTTCATATAAACTCATTCTCTCCTTCCTTCTCACTTACTTTTTGTCTTCCAATGCAAAGAGGATGAAGCTGAGGGAATGAGAAGAGCTCCATTATTGCCGTATTTTCTTTCCAGTGAAACGTTATTTACTAGAAAGATATCATCCTAGCTTTTAATCCTCTTAGCGCTGGATTGCGGTTGTACTTACAGCGGCATGCACCTGCTAAACTGCCTTCTCTTAAAGCTGAATAAACACAGCCGCGGGAGCTGTTGCCATCCCCGGCTGAACCCATCAGCTTTTTGTGTGAGGAAGGGAGAGGGAAAGAGCTCGCAAGAAGTTTACAGGACAGCATCTTGACGGGCTGAGGTTCGAGGCCCCACTTGCAACCCACTCGATCATGCTCGGACCGCAACCGAACAGACTGCGCTTGCTTGAAGATTGTCCTCAAGGCCACCAGGGAGGGAATCTCGTATTTGTTTATGCAGTGTCACTGTTTTATGTTTCGGGATGTGGCCTAGTTCCATTTGTCTGTACGAGAATCATTCATCTTTCTGGTTTTTGTCAACTCATTGTATTACCAGCGTTACCTATGCCCCGCCCCTTATTAGCTTCACTAGAAACATGAGAAGTACAGTCAAACCTCGGTTTTCAAACGTCTCGGTTCTTGACCAATTCGGTTTTCGACCAAAAATTTCTATTTTTTTTATGCCTCGGATGACGAACAAATTTGGTTCTCGAACAAACTGAGCGCACTTGAATGCATCACTTGACTCCTCTCACCTTCCTTACACGAGGAAGTGCTTTCCATTGTAAGCAGACATGTTCAATAAACATTTTTATTTTAAAAAGAGCGTGGTTTCGGTTTTCTAACAATTCAGTTTTCGAACAGCCTTCTGGAACGGATTATGGACGAAAACCGAGGTTTGACTGTATTATTTAAGGCTGCAATCACATGTACTATATCCCGTTTGGTTAGAATGATCCATTTCTAGCTCATTTGTGCTGTTGTAGGCATTACATAGTATTGAGTTGAGTTAATCAACCATTCATGTTCTCGAGATGGTCTCTGTTCAAGTGCTTAAGATCAAGGTCCAGATGACTACAAGAACAATGGTTGATTTGAAACATTTTATCTTCAACAAAAAAAAAAAAAAATAAATGTGGAAATGTGCTAAGTTTACAAACCTGTCCAGTGATTCCGAACAGAGAAAGCAAACTCCAGCAAACCGTAAGTGTGTCCAGAGTCTCTTTCACCTCCGCGTTTTGTAACATCGATGCATAAGCGAGCCTCTGATTGTGCTGAGCTGTTTACACTAAAATTTCCACACGAAAAGGTCACCCCAGTGTCAATTTACATTGCATCTGACAATCTGAAACAGAGGGTGTGTCAACACCTCTGGATTTTTGAATGAGTTTTGCATCCAACTGTTTATTTTGAAGCATTCTGTGATGACTTTGTCTCTCGGGTGTTTCACACACACTTTGTGAATAAGCCACTTTCCTTCCTGATTTCTAGTTGGCTGACTCACTTTTGAATGACATAAATGCTGTGACATAGAAAAAAAAAACCAAGTTCAGTTAGAATTACTTAAATCATTATAAAATCTTGTTTTTGAAATTTTAGGCTGCTTCCTCAGAACCTTGAAAAAAATGATCTTTGACCTTTGTGCTAAACCAAAACAGATTCCAGGTGAGGCAACTCATATCCTCCTTTAAATAGATTTGTGTGGGATTTTTCACCCACTTTCTCCAAACATTGATGCTTCATCTTCCTGTCATTACACAACTTGGCATTAGTCGTCCCCCCCCCAGCCCCCCCACGCAACGTTTCCCACTGTCTCAGTTCATTTTTATTATTTCCCATTCTCTCCAGAGTTTTCCTTATTTTCCTCTGCCAGGAACTTGTTTGCTTTTTTCTCTTTGTCTCAGAATTGTTGGCATTGGAATGAACGTGTTTATAGATGTGACCCTTGCTGCTTGAAATCTTAAAGCAGTCCTCCTGTCAAGAGCCAAAAACTCTGGCAAGGTCAGCTCATTTCTGTTTACTTTTCAAGCACTATTTACCCTCTGGGGCTTTTAAAAGCACTTCTGCAAAACATCACTTCGACGACGAGAGGGAGAGAGCGAGGTGGATGGTTGGCTACACACAGAAGCGATTCAATGAAAAATAAAAAAAGGATTTTGGATGCAACACCGTCAAATTATAAGGTGGGACATGTGTTAGGACGATGACATCTCTTTTGTCGGGTCACTGCTAGAATATAATTAATATGATTAGATGTGAGACGAAGCTAATTTTTCCCCTGCTGAAATATTAGTATGCTAAAAAGTCTGAATAAAAAGGCGATAATAACATTTTGCGTGAGAGACCCGAATGCCGTTGCCTGAATGCAAACCCGCGAGTCGGGATTAACCCATCAATAATCACTATCTAGCGTGCCACGCATTTGCCCCTGCAGAGCTAATGATTTATCTCCCCTATATGGGACTGATCGCTATCAGATTGATGAATGCACTAACCAATCATGTTCCAGCAAACCTTCAGCATGTACATACACCAATAAGCCATGATGAACAGCCTGTGTTGGTGCTTATTTATGCTGGCCGCATGAGAGACTGCGAGGAGTCCCTGAGGTTTCTTCCAAGGATGTGGTCATGTGCTTCACTGTGCCTGTGTCAAATATTTGGACTTGTGCGGAAAGGTGCGCGTCGTGTGAAATGATTTGATCCCCCCCCCCCTCCCGGAGAGCAAAGAGAAGTCATTTCCGCTTAACCTCTCATTATGGTTCAGCTCTCTGGAACATGTTTTTGGATCTGGACACGTCATGGTGTGAAATCCCTCGACAAACATCCCCTTTTTCTCCGGTCGGCGTTGAGCATGGCTTGAGAAACTGGAAGTGATTATTGTGAGCATGTGCTTTGAAACGTGCGCGAATGCAAACCTTCATGGACAAATTGTGTTGCTCTGTGGAAGATGTACTGCATATGCCCTTGAGTGATTGATGTCGATTTTGTCCTTGTTGCTTGTTGTTGTTACGCCGCCGCGGCCCCCGTGCGTTCGATGCCGATGTCCTTGTATAGTCAAGCTCGGGTTTATTTTCTCTGGGCTGACAAAGACACCTCCTCTTGAACTTTTATAGCTCCTCTTAGTGATGTGTATCTGAGAGCGTTGACCTCGGTCACCAGGCTTTACAGGCTTCCGCCTGCATCTCATCCTCACTGTTAGTTTTTCCTTCACTTTGCTCTCCCCCGTTAATGCATACATTTACACACAAGGTGAATTACAAATACCAGACACACAAATACCAGACACACAAAAAACAAAGTATATATATATATATATATATGAAATACCTCTTCTTGTGCATACATCATTGCATGCATGACTAACCTTGGATGTTCTTTCATCAGTTGATTAAACGAGACTAACTTCACAAATTTGGACACTGTTCTCGAAAATACATATCATGGTTCTTTTTAAGTTTAAGGAGAAGTTATTTACAGTACCGTGTAAATACAATGAATACACTTCCATATAAGACGCAAGGCAATTTGTAATGTCAAGCATATTCGAGTAGTTTAACCTGCACAGGCACATTACGCTTGCCTGATGCCCGCACTGTTGGAAGAGGCACACTATAAACATGCACACAGAGTCCTTGTCTTAAAAACAATGCCATAAGTTATTTTGTCATCTTGAGTAATCGTATAATTGAGCAGATTAATGTTGGCAGGTTTCTAAAAGTGTGTGTGCGTGTGTGTGTGTGTGTGTGTGTGTGTGTGTGTGTGTGTGTGTGTGTGTGTGTGTGTGTGTGTAGTGTTCTTTGTGCAGGTGGGGAGAGACGACCAATCACCATCATTTAAGATGGTCAGAAATACCGCCTCGTGACCAGATCACCACTTTCAAACTCGAGTTTGTGCATGCCGCCATCTTGTTGAGCATTCTCAAGCATTCCTGCATTTTTGACCTCACCTTATTTTTACATTCTCAGATTTTCTTCTACCCTGCCTGCCAACCCTGCGTCTCCTCATAAGTTGCAGAGTCAAACCCAAAACCAAACCAAATGATTAACAATAACACATATCATGACGAAATTTCACCATACGGCACTAACTCTTTTGTCACAGTGAAATGTAGCCCAGAATACTTTTGAGGACTTTTTATTGAAAAAAAATAAAAATTGCTTAATTATACGTTTCAGGAGTTTTAAACACTAGATGAGAAAAAAAAATGTGTAATTGCTTGAATGTGTGCGTTGACTGTAGCAGTTTAATTCATTTGCATATGTTACAGTATATTATCTTAATAAAGCGCAAGACGGGGATTTGGTAGTCGTGAAAGAGCAAGAGGCCAATCTTAAGTTTCCCCGTGTTGCTAGTCAGTCGCGGTCAGTTCATTGTGTAAAGCCCAATAAAGATTAAGTGCACAGCATAAAATCTAATAAATGCCAAAACCAGTAAAAAGGGCTAGAAAGAGCTTAGGAGCATTAGACTCCCACAAAGCCAACCTGGAGCAACTTGGATGACGATACCTTATACTCCCAAACGTGCATGTCGCTCCGCTCCATTACACTTGGTCCCATATTAAAAACAATATTTAGTAGAGAGGTCCACCTTCTACAAATTGTTGACCCGGCACTGAGGGCTGAAAGCATGTGGGCCTAAACTAAAGTGACAATTATTTGCCCCTCAAGCCCTGAAGGAAGAAACTATTTCCTGTTGTGTCACATTTCTTGGTAGGGGATGTATTCCCATGCATTATAGCCTTGTCAAAGCACAGATTCATGAGGTCAGTCCACAACTTTTCGCTGTAACTCAATAGCAAAAACCCAAAGACGATAACCAAAGTCATATGTTGTTATGTCACCGGGTCATCCTTACGGCTCTGAAGTAAAAACCTCAATAAGAGCGCATATCTGGAAGCTCGGAGCATAAATGACTAATTTAAGTCAATGGGAGAATGTGTGCAGCTAGAAAAGCACACCTAACTTTTCACTTTTACTCAAATAGGAGAATATAGCCTATTGTGGTAGGTCGGAGCACAAAGTACTTAAACAGGAAGTCACCCCCAAATTGTCTTCACAATAATGGGTTTTGTGTGCCTTCACTAGTCTTAATACGGCATTCTGATTAGTAATGCGTTTGTGGAATAGACGTTCGGTAGCAAAATGCACCCGTTTTTGTCCATCACATGGGAGGCGGCCATTTTGACACTTTGTGTCGACTGAAAATGACATGCAGCTGCTCAGGGCTCCAGTAACGACCAATCACAGCTCACCTGATTTCTCAAGCTGAGGAAAATGGCCTCCCCAAGATGGATTTTACTGCTAACTCATATTCCACAAAGGCAATATCTATCAGACTAGTGGGGCTACAAAAGACACATTCTTGGAAAGAAACATTTTGGGTCGACTTCCCCTTTAAACAATGTTGTTGCCTTGGTGATTTGAATGTGAGTCTACTCTACATGCTTCCCCTATTAATCGATGTACTGTATATTCCTCTACTCACATTCTTATTTTAACATTCCTTGTTGAAGCTAACACTCTATTTGGTCTTGGTGTGCAAATGACAAGACGATGAAAAAGCTGATATTATTTTGGCATTATGCAACCAAACCAAAAGTGATCTTGATGGAAACACCACGCTGCATCTGTATTTGTTGTATTGTGGTGCATTTTTGCATGAACTCCAACTAAATTCAAGCAAAAGCCGGCTGCATTCCCGAACATGTCCTCAATTTACAATAGTTTTAGCATAAAAAAAGAATGGTGGCAAATCCCATTTAAAAGAGAACACACATCATCAAACGTTGTTTACCTTGCAGGGACTACTGTTTTCGGTTGAAGGTTTTAATACAGCGCAGCTTCACTGACAACACGATGCGTAAACATTGTCGGTCTAACCAATCTTGCTGCAAATTCCAACCAAAGCAGCTAATTGTGTGTTCAGGCCAAATCGCGTCTGTTTGTTTTTTATTAATTACGGTTTTCCAGATTAGATGCGCTGCTTGCATGCCTCAATGCCAATCTTACATTTACGTCAGTTTCTGATTCCTCCAATTTCCGATTCTGAAGGATATTTACCTGAACATGAATCTCAGAGCATTGTATATTGAAAACTAAACTTCGAGGAGCCGCTGATGGAGCCGGCAACATTATTCCATGTGTTCCTCAACTCATTAACGCCTACACCTTGACTCCACATATGGAAAATCTGGCAAAGTATGGTGTAGTCATTTCAGTGGGGGATTATTCGTTGGCTAAATGCTACGTGTGATTGCATAGGCACAGGTGTCACCACTACCCGTCTGTTTTCGTGACTCATTATCTCATACAACTGTGGTTTGTATTGTTTCCATAGTGTTAGAGTGTCCTCCGAGGACCATGACGTTAAAACTCACGTGTTAAAACGCATTGAGGTGGGAGCAGTATGTGCTATGATGCTAACTGCGAGGCCATTGTGTGGGAGACCTGGTTTTTATTCTTGGAGATGAGTCAACTACCGCCGCTCCCCACTCAAAGCTGCTTAATGTTGTCATTTACATCCCCCCATCCATTTTCCTTCTTCTGTCTTTCTTCCTCTCCTCCTCATCCACTTCCCCCACCGACACCGCACCTTCATCCCCTCACCCCCCCCCCTCTATCACGACCTGGTTCTTGAGCCCTACACTGGGAGCAGATACCTCTGGTAGGATTAATAATTCTGCTTCTTTGATGTCAGAAGGGTGTTTTACTAAGACAGGGTTAGGGGGAGGGAGGCTATGGGCACAGAAAGAATAAGAAGAAAGAATAAGGGGGGAAAGACGGATCAAGAAAAAGAAGTGGAAAAGGTGGCAGGGATGTCAAGAATCTTCAGTCAGCCAGATGTATAATCTCAAAGTGTATCTGTCAGTGTCGTTAGCTCCTCTATGTTGGTTTTGTCTGTTGTCATTTTTGAAGAAAGTCCTATCTGCAGTTTTTCGTACGTCGACCTGATTTATTTATTTTTTTACTCTTCGGACAAGTATACTCTGAATTTCTTCTCAGAATTGCCCCATCAACACGATTGGACATAATGACATCATCATTTTTCATTTTAAAAGTAATGCGTATTCATCAAAATGGAAAACACAGCAAAGTGAAAGCCATTAATTTTCTGTGGTAAATTTTTGGGGGTGTCATCATTGCTGCGATGTGATGAGGCTCCACGAGAGGGCCAGACTGCTCTTCTTCATTGGCAGTTCAGGCCTCGGCCTCAACCATGAAGCCAATCGCTCACTGCCGGATGACCCTTGACAGCCTATCGGCTTACTTGGCCTGCGGGCTGAAAGGTGTTGCTGACATTTATACCATTGGAGCTCTGCAAGCCAGTGGAAGAAAATTCATAGGAACGTTTCGTATTGGTTTAAGGTGAGGGGAAGGAAGCTAAAGGTGAGGGCAAGCGGCGGGCGAGAGCCGCATTAATCTTTGGCTGACGAGGGCACCAAGAGCTCCCATACAGTAATTACATGAGAGGCAAATGGATCCCTGTATCTGAAAGCAACACATTTCTACCCTGCAGGAGAATCCCTGTGTAATTGTAATCCCCCCGAGACGAGACCAGCTCAAAAAGTACCTACCTTTTTAACGTGAAGAGGTTTAGGAGAATGCTTTTGTGAGCGCGCTAAGCATGCGCGCGAGTCTTGTTTTATGACTTTGAATGTACGCCTAATGGTTGCAAAGGAAGCATCCCTGAGGAAAATATGTGAAAATTATTTCCCAGTGACTGAATGAATTCTGATGGTGTGCGCTGCCTTTTTGAATGTATTTACATGTGTTATGGCACTTGGCTGGAGCGGATGTTGGCAGCCTTGCTTTTAGCATTGCTTCAAGGATAGCTGGATGGTAGGATGTAGAGATATACGAGAAGAGAAATGGATGGAAGGAATGAGAAAGGGAGTGGGGGGTAGATCTGTTGAGCAGAGCCAGGCGCAGCCGGAGGGGAGGAGAGGTTGATCTGTTTAGTGTCCATCTCCTGCCAGCTTTCACTGGTCATTAAAAGTAAGCTGTTATCAGACCGTGCAGGGAGGACTACCCAAACAGCCGGCACAGTGCTGCGTCTTCAGGTAACAGCACCTTATCTTTTTGCTGATTGCCTTCACGCTCCCAATCCGTCTGACGTTGGCGTCTCAATCAGTCTTAAAATAATCTGCCTCCTCGCGGAGCGGCAGCGCAAGAAGGTCTGTCTCCGTACTTCCATCTCTCCCTTTTCTCCTGCTCCGGCTCCCCGCCTCTCCCTCCCCGTGTTGATGCTGCATATTAATTCAGCAAAGCGGTCTTGCCCACTTTAGTGGAAGTAAACAAACAGTTCTCTAAACCTGACCGGGAGTGCTGTATTCTCCCCGTGAGAATGCGTAGCAGGTGTAGTCCAATGGTGCAGATGTGAACGTTTGGCTCCCAGGTCAAAGTTGATTATGAACCAGCATAATGATGAAAGATCAATTAGACCTCTGTCAAGGCTGGCTCAGCATCGAGGAACAATCCCACGAACCTTAACCCAACACTAACCATAACCCCAACTCTAACCTTAAACCCAAACCCCAACGCATGTCCTAACCCTAACCCCAACCTGAACCCTAACACCTAGCCCCAACCCTAACACTAACCCCTAACCCTCTAACGCTAACCACTAACCGTAACCCCTAACCCTAAACCATCCATCCAATTTCTGATTCGCTAATCCTCACAAGGGACGAGAGGCGTGCTGGAGCCTATCCCAGCTGTCTTCGGGCAGTAGGCGGGGCACACCCTGAACTGATTTCCAGCCAATTGCAGAGCACACAAAGACAAACAACCATTCCTGCTCACAATCACACCTCGGAATAATTTAGAGTGTTCCATTAACTTGCCACGCATGTTTTTGAAATGTGGGAGGAAACCAGAGTACCCGGAGAAAACCCACGCAGGCATGGGGAAAACATGCAAACTCCACACAGGAAGGCTTGAGCTGGAATCGAACCCAGTACTTCTGCACTGTGAGTTCGACGCATTAACCACTCGACTACTGGGCCACCCTTAAAAAAATTAAGGAAAAACTACCCAGAAACAACGAAAAACAAACAACCCGATAACAAATAACATTTATGATTTGGATGAAAGTCCTTTGCCATCCATGCCTGGCTAAGTCACCAAATTCATTTTAATTTAAGACAAAAAATTTTCTTAAAACTCCACACCTAGAAACTCCACATAGGAAGGCCAGAGCTAGAATCGAACCCGGTACCTCTGCACCATGAGGTCGACGTGCTAATCAGTCACCCATCATGCTACCCATAAACCTAACCCCTAACCTTAATTTTAACCCCAAATCCCTAAACCTAACCCCATTTTTATCTAACCACTCCACTCCCAATGGCTGCATACAAGGATGTTTTTCCCCCCAAATGATACATTTTGAATTCATGAAATAATTGATATAAGCATTCCGAAATATGTTTGGATGACATTTTACAAGCAACATAGTAAGCGGAGTGTGCAATTACTCAAGTGAAGGGTCAAAAATCGACATTTCTTCAGAGTGGTTAAGTGGAGCTAAGTGACCGCGTTGAGCTGCATGTCCCGCTGCCGAAAGCACTGTTGACATGCTTGCACCCACCCACCCTCCCACCTAAACCTACAACCTGGGAACACTAACGCTGTCATCGACACGGCACTTGTTTTTTTTGTTTTTTTGCCTTACTTTGCATGGGCAGAAAAGTAGAGTGGTGCAGCAGGACCCTCCACCTTGAATAGGGAGGGGACGAAAGGTAAAGGGTTGAAATGGGATTTGCCTCTGGAGCTAGTTTGAAGGACACAGTTGTCAACTCAAACCAAATAAAAAGAATGACAATTTAGCAGTGTCTATATACAGCAGTAGCTTGTTGGAGCCTGTTCATGCAAACTTTTTAAAACAAGGTTCCAATGGCATGAATGTTTTAAAACCACAAACAATGTAATCAATGATATTGCCTTGATTTGGACTGGCCCATTTTTAATATCCCGTCACCTCGTTCATCTGCACGTCAGAACATCTTGAGATGTGCTCCTTATTTTTTTACTGTCGCTATTTGATGCATTTATTTCTTGCCTTCCAAAAACCATCTCACAGTACTTCAAAAAGTGGATGTGATGTTTGGTTACGGCAGTTTAGCTTGTTCCCAGTTTCTTTTCTACTCCCCCTAATTTGCGCTATTATGTCACCTTTTTGCCAAGTGCTGTTATGTCAAGTAGTGGGAGTGAGATGTGTCAAAGAAGTGTGCTTCAGCGCTACAGCGACGACGGCAAGAAACTTGATAATCCGTTAATCCTTCCAGTGTTGTGTTTTTTTTCTTCTTTTGCAAGAGTAAGCCAAAAAGCCAAGAAATCACATTTCCTAAATGTGAATGTTTTTGCGTTGGGTGACATTTACATGAATGTTTACGATGTTTTCCTGACACAACAAGCAATTTAGGGCAACAACACAGCTTTGCGTCCTAATCTGTGTCTGTGTTTGCTCCAAGAATATATATTTTTTAAATACTTGTGTTGTAGGTCTGCAAGCTTTCCTACATGTCTCGTCTTGCTAGATTGGAATAGACGTGGAGTAAAAGACCACATTTTAAAAGGCAGGTTCTGCGATCCATACCAAATTTGTCATCCAAGGTAATTTGTGTCATGATACACAACATTCATCCATGCAGCCATTCGTTATCCATCCCGCTTATCCTGATCAGGGTCACGTGGGCTGGAGCCCGTCCCAGTCGAGGTCAGGCGAAAGGCAGACTACAATCACAGGGCACATTTACAAACACACAGCCACTCATGCGCGCTTTCACACTGCGGCTGAGTGTGAAATGATCAGTATGAGTGAACCACGACATTCGCAGGGGTAAATGTATGCTCAATTGGTGATACAGACGCCTCTACGACATCTGGTGATGATGGTCACTCAGTGTGCATTAATGACAAGGTATATGTGGTTGCATCTCCAGTAGATGGTGTAATAGCGACTGCACACTGCATATCGACTATACCGCTATCTCACAGTGAGTCAGACAAATGAGCGTCACTACTCCACTTCTGATGTCATATGGGATTTTATACTGTAGGTGACAACCGAGTAATAACTCCTATATCTCTCCAGCTCGAGTTATTTTATTTATTTATTTTTTTTCCGTTCTGGCGCTGGCTTGTTTGCTCCCTTCCACCAGTTCCCACAATGCATCCTTCTATCCCGCCGCGATCTGTCTCGCTCAATCTGCCTCGCCAGGCCCGCTCCGTCTCCCGTTCTTTGTCTCTGCCCTCATCCCTGTGATGTGTGATATGTATCATTGCTTAGGACGACTCTGGGCCGGCATGTTGACATTCCCCCGTGCCTCTTCATCTCTCCCTGCAGAGCTGAGTGCTGTTGAGTCGTGTTGATTAATGATATTGATTGCTTCGCACACTGGTTGACTTTCAGTGATGGAGGGCCAGAGAGCAAGAGACAGAAACAAGAGCGCAAGTGTGAGATAAATTGTAACCTTAAAAAAATAAATAATAACTCACACTCGTTACAGTATTCCCAATACACATACATGCACTCGCACGCACATACAAGCTCTGTTTCCATGGAAACCATACCATAGTGAAAGTGACTGAGTATGCATTGAGACAGACTGAAGGAGAGCACGGGAGCTCTCCGTCACAGGTGACGGAGAGGCATGCGGGCTGAGTTATCTGTGGCTGCCCGGCTCTTTATACGCATATGCGGTGAACAATGAGAGACAGTGTGGACATGTCAGCGTGTGCATCAATGGCATGACAAACAGGATGTCAATATTCTCTCAGGATGGCTCTCCCTGGCGCCTGATAAGTTGTGTCAATAGCAATGAGGAAGTGTCAATACCTTTTTAAAGGGCTGACGAGCTCCATCCTGCTGAATGGCGTTTCCCCAAAGCAATGTAGCATAGACATGGAGTTGAAAAAAAATGAGAAACAGACTTGAATAGCCATTTTTTTTATATGGGGCTCTAATTTTGACCGTTTAAGGAATACTGTAGAAGTGAGTGTAAAAACTCACTGGTTAGTGTCTTCACGTTCGTGGTTATCATTCATAAAATAATAACATGATTAAAGGTCATTTGAGCAAAATTTGTTAGTTCAGAAGTGAGTAGAAAACTATTAGCACTTCGCATCAATCTGTACCTATGAAGTAGCTCTCAGTTTCAAAAAGGTTGACGACCCCTCAATTGCTCAATAATGAGTAAAAATAATAGTCTAGATTTGTGGAAACAATATTTCAAATTGTGACATGGGGGAGGTTCTGACCCGACGCCAGCTTTTATTTTTTGGAGTGAATCATTTCCTTTCCTTTTGAGGATGCGGAGATATTTTGTCGACATATAAACCGTTTTTTTCCTCCCCCTTTTGGACCAGTTTTATCACAATATATTTTAGCAACCCCTTCCCCGCCCCCTTTTATATATATATATATATTTTTTTGTATGTTTAGTCTTAGATTGGCAAAGTGAATGGGAACGTTGAAGAAAAAAAAATGGTCTGATTGCATATTAAAAGTCAGCTGCCTCTGTGCAGTACTAATGTCAATATTTTTTTCCAGCATCAAATGAATGGTCAACAGCCACGGGCCTTGTTGTTTATGATGTGATGATAAGGCATGCTTGAGATGGGAATTTCCCCCACCCCCCTCCCCCTCCCGGCGGAGCTTCCTCTCTCACAGGCTTGACACGACACATGTGGAGAGCCACACCACAACTATGGATGCGGTTTGTAGGCTCCCATGAACACATTAAAGTCCCGGTCCGAGCTCAACGTGTGTGTGGCTGGACCATGGAAGGCAGGATGCAGAGTGTGTGAATCGCGGTCTGTCCCACACTTAAGTCAGACATATATGAGGAAGAGATGGGATGTTGTTTGAATGAGAGCATTCCGGATATGTCAGTGAGTGTTTACATGCACAACAGGGTTGCTATTCCGTTCTTTTCCTCCGGATTACTCCTTGAGTGTGTCAACTCAACTTCACAAGACAATACCACAGGGGGCCTATCGTAATTACCGGATGCCAATATATATCGTCAATACCCGTATGACTTTCATTGGAGTAATGAGTTCAAGATGTTTATGCACTTACGTTATTTTTTTACTTGTTTTGGACTAGCAAAACACAGCATTAGCTTCAGTCTATTATTCCAAATGTGACTACGATATCTATTTGAAAAGAGGATACGCATATTTTCATGCTACTGTTTGCCGATTTTGAAGTAGTTATGTTTGTCTTCCGCATACTATATGTATTTCCTTGTCTGTCCAAACATGACCCTCGCTTAGCTTTGTCTTCCTCTCTTGGGAGCGATAGATTTGTATACATACAAAATGGGATAGTCTGTGTGCGTTGAAGTTGAAAAAGTTGGACGGTGTCAGATGAATGTGTTCGCATGCATTTTTTTTTTTTTTTGTGCGTGCAAACAGATCGCCATCCCAAATGAACTGATGTTCTCACATTCCTACTGGCACTCGTGCAAATAAATACAAAGTGTTATCTTACATTTATTCTGCTGAGTGGAGTGTAATGAAGCAGGGCATGACCTTCCTAAGGTGTGCCGCCAGAGCTTTGATGCCTTCAACACCTCTTTTAAAACAGCCACCCCCCCCCCCAAAAAAGGTGGTAGTGACGCAACCCCATTCCGGCCCCATATAAACAGATTACCTTTGGGTGGCTCTGAGTAGTCACTCGATAACATATCGCATCATTATTTGTAGCGATTAATTCTGGGACCACATCTTGATGTTTGTCCTTTTTTTTTTTTTTTAACTCTTGTATGCATGAACATGTTTAGCATATGCTGCCCTGGCTATGTGCGTTCATGCGCTCTCCTGTCTGGCCTTCTCTTGTTCTCCCAGCTGTCCTAACACTAGTCTGTGTTGACAGTAAACACAGCTGCAGGTCACAGAGGCCTCGCTCTGGTCCGACATGGGGATCTGGAGGCCGAAGGGGGAGCGGACCCAGTGCACATACACAGAGCGGGAATGAATGCAGGAAAAGGACGGCGGGACGAAAAGGTCAAGACTCTTTGCACAGAGACCATAGGACTAAAGTGGAAAAGTTAAAAGAGGATCTTCCTCTTTTGGTCCAGCGCGTGCCCCCTCCCCTCTTGTTGAGACTGACAGAGGGACGTAAACAGTGAGAAGTTTCCATGGTTGTACATGAATGTGTACGTTTATTCGTGACACTCAATGTCTGTTTAGGCAAGACTGTTTTCAGTGGGAATGTGTGAAACTTTTGCAACAATGCAATTTTCACCAGGTCACTCTCATGTGAAAACACCCTTTGAGTGGAAACGACACAACCGAGGTAGCCTAAGAACATCAGATAATGTATCCGAGAGCGGTAAGAAACAGGATAACACATTTAGAGGTCAGGATCAAAAACGCAGCCATTAATAATAACAGCGGACACAAAGTGACCCCTGGTGCTCATGCGTCTCATCAAATCTCCATATCATCAGACATTTCAGACTTTTAACTTCATTGTGGATTGGATGTGTCTTCACGATCGATACGCCGTGATAAATCATCCCAACATAGTTGCATTTAACACATGACATTAGCATTGCATACAGACACACAACCATTAGGGAGTCCGTGACCTTTGTATGCTTGATTGATAGCTTGTCTGACCCTGTCTACATGTCGTAATCCTGGCACGAAGACATACGCAGTTTTGCCAACCCAGCTACTGTCAATACACGTGAAGAGATAGGTAAAGACATGTCGTCAGTCATTGCACTCTCGGTCGCACAAATCAACACGCACGCACACTCGCTCATGACTCTCCCCGCCACCCCCCCCCCTAAAAAAAAAAAAAAACACTCCCCATTTGACGTGTTCCCCTCGAGCCCCAAAGGACAGATCAGGCACAGCTGTGACTTAGCAGGTCACGAGGCTCAGAGGGGTCAGACCGAGCAGCCTCTGAGAGAGCCCAACGTGGGGTCACAGGTCACTCCCAGCAGTCCTGGCGGTGTGAAAGGTCATGGGTCAGAGTCTCACCGCCAAGCGTCGGCAGGGTAGAGTTTCAAAAGGCGGCTGGGGCCAGTGAGAGGCGCAGATTTATAGATACCGAGCCGGTCCTCGGCCCGAGGTAATTACACAGAATATGAGCATGCCCATTGAGGCTTCGCCACCATTATTCATTTCCACCCTGAGCCGCTGTAGACTGAAATAATACATGAGATAGCCAGGGAGGGAGACCAGAGGCGAGAGCGAAGGGGGCAGAGAAAGGAAGATCCAGCGATGTGAGGCCGAGGAGAGCAGACCGCCGAATGGAGAGAAGGCGGCAGAGCAAATGAGAAGGAGTCTACGTGCGCGGGTGAGTCACTGACTAGCGGGAAAGTCAAAGGGTCATTCTTGTTACTAAACAAAACTCCATTCTCAGCTACAAGACCTTTGACGTCAAATTCCAGTAAGACAGCGAGAAGGTCATAGGGATCATCCCCGGGGAACACCGGGAGCCGGAATGACACGAAGCACGGACAGCAGGGAGTGACGTCCTCGTGAGACAAGCAGCGCAGGAACAGATGGAGCGAGGGAGGGCAGTGAAAGAAAAGAAGAGCCCAGAAATTAGATTAGTTTGGAAAGTGAAGTTGTGATGCGACAGGCTTGATATCCTGCGCGCGGCGGTTTCCCGTGAGAACCCGATCGGGCCACCGTGGGCTCGGCGAGACAGTTCAAACATACTTACCCCTCTTTGGAAGGTACAAATTAAATTAGGTTCTTCCACAAAGAGGAGATGTTTCCCCCTTCTGTTTTGATGTCATGGTAGTGGGCCAGAATAGAGTGGGGGGTCCGCCCGCTCTGGCCTGCGTGCATTTATCTTCGAGGCCATTCATCTTCCATTAAGTTCCCATCCCCCACTTTTTGGATCTTGCTGTCCTGTATCAGTCTTTCCCTGCCTAGTTACCAGTACACAAACATGCGCATGTTCGGGTCACGGCTCTGTCCTACTCCCTGTTCTTCATCCATCCCGTCTTAACCTTAACCCTCTCTATCCTTTTGTTGCTATCCAAACAACGGCCCCGTGGTTTTCATTGAAGCTTCATAACTGCATCGATTTGAGCATTGGCTGCTGCCAAATGACGTACAGTACATCCACATTTCTGCCACAAGACTCTCAGCACTGCGTGACCTTAGACCTTGACCTTTGAGCAGCAAACAAATACACCCAGTTTATCCTTCCCACCTCTGCGCGCGTCATATTGAGAGGTGGTTTATTGAGCTCGTTGATCTACATCATCGAGGTCAAACTCAAGGCCCGGGGGCCAGATCTGGCCCGCCACATCATTTTATGTGGCCCGCAAAAGCAAATCAAACATGTCCACTTCCAGTGATGCTTGCTAAAATCCCTCCCAAAATTTATCATTCTCATATTTCATAAATTAGAGACATATTGTAAGCATTTTCTTGTGATCAAGCCCCTCATTACTGAAACATATACAATAGTTGAATAAATCGTTCTTATATGGTTTCAGTCATAACGGCCCTCCAAGGGAAACGGTAATTAAAACTGTGACACCCCTGATCTACATGGAGGGGCAAAATGTTACCGCTGCAAACTGCAATGACAAGCATGGTACTGTTCAGTGCTGTCATAGTGAACAGTCTGGTGAGTGTGTATGGTTAAAACGATTCTTCACCTCATCATCAATCCGTAAATGAGAAAATGGTCGATTGAACTCTTTCATGCACCCTATAAACTGATTACATGATAAGCTGTCCACTGTCGTAACCACTGTCCCTGAAAGGGTTAAGCTCCTATACATATATATATATATATATATATATATATATATATATATATATATATATATATATATATATATGAGTCAAGTAATTTCATGTCTTCTCTCATCACACCCACACACAGTATCCCCCAATATGCTTTCACTGTATGTTTGGCTGTATGTATACCCAATCGTACCTTAACAGCAGTCCCGCTAGGACAAAGTAAAGCCCCTACTGTGACTCTCTGATGGAGGAAAAAAAAAAAAAAGAAATCCTTCAGAGTCACGCAAACACACAATAAATCAATCCATTATTTACAAGTGAACTCATTCAGAAAGGAAGCATATGTAATCTACTCATCCATGCTGAGAAAGCGAGAGGAGGAGAAGTCGGGAAGGAGAATTGTTCAGGGACAAGGCAGGCGGCCAGCTGAGAACAAATTTTGTTTTTTTGTTCTTAACTCCCCGAGGAGGCGTGGAAACCAGTAAACAAACAAACCGAGCGAGAACACGTTTCCTTCTTTAATGACAAAGGGAGAGACTGTGAGAGAAACGCCGGGAAGCGCGGCTCGGAACTAGCCCAATGTGTCAGCTGTCAGTGTCTGTGACTGTGTGTGTGCGCGTGTTCTTGTGTGTGCATGCCCTCTGCCCTGTTCGTATGCAGGCCAGCAGCCTACACCAAAGTGCACGGGGGACATGCACACAGATGGGTAAATAAAGTCGTTGTTTGCCGTTTTGTTTTTTTATTATGTTGGGAAGGATTAATTGTCATTGATTTTTCTCTGTCAGAGACAGGAAAAGCGGTGGCGAGTCGTAAGCACTCCCACTAGGGGCCTGAGCTCCTCTCCTCCACATTCGCGGAAACTGACACTGAGTTTCTCCCCTCCGATGCGCTCCACCGCCATTTGAGCCTGTCATGCCCATGTCAGCTCCTATAACACCGTTTCTACCTGAAGTATGCAGATGAAGCCTTTGTGAACCCTCGCTGGCCATTCATTTGCGCTCAGGTCCAGACCCTTCGTACTCATACAAACATACATGCAGCAATTCTGGGGTCATAGCCTTTCACCCTGAGGTGCTCGACTTCTGCCACCACGACCTGACAAATCATCTCCCAACATGGAAAAAAAAAAAAAACGCAAGGCTCCCAGCATGAGAGGGCCCCAGTTCCAAACATCCAATGTCCATGCTGGTACAAGCAGCATCAGTAAAGTGCGATTACCATATTCCCACCGGATTTCCACAAAGGTGACACAAGAGGATGAAGGAAGGAAATAAAACGGGGACAAGAAGTAGAGAGATGCGGAGATGGAAGCCAAAGCTATGTGGGTTCTATCATTCGGTTGATTATGATAAATGGACCTGGCCTTTGAGCTGGTCGGTGCTCCCCCAGCTCTCTTTCTGGGAGTCCTTGAGCGCAGAGCAGACCCCACAGATATTGCTCTTGGTCCCACGGATGAGACCCCGATGTTCGACTCTGAGTAAAATCACTCAAGAACTCTTCCGCGTGTGTACGTACGAGGGAAGTAGTATTAAGCATGAGAAGAAGTGGGAGAAGTTGGGGAGGACTGAAGAAAAGTCAACCTACTGCATTTCTCTGGCACGTCTCCCCATTATTCCTTTAAAGACGTTGAGAGCTTTGCCTTAGGGGTACGTGGGTAGATTTGGGGGAAGGCTGAACTCGCATTTACCCCAAAGGCACTTTAAAAAGTGATTCAGTGATCAAAACGACTTGTGAAGCTCACCTCCACCAAGGAGAGGTCTTGAGTGAGACAAGAGAAAAGAAAATTTCTTGCGTGGCTCAGGTGAAAGTATCTTTTAACGAAACCTACAATAATTTTAGATCGTTGTTTTATTGACGAACAGCCTGGGACGCTGGTAGACCTCCAGTTTGTTCAAAATTATACCGGCGATTATTTCCATGACTTGCCAGATTTTTTTTTCAAAATGCTGTTTATTCAAAATCAAACAATGCATTATTTCCGTCATACTTATGCTGCTAGCATTCCAATATATATCAATTACAGTTACATAAGCAATGGAAGTTGTGGTGTAATATGGAAGGTTTACTAACTTCAGGTCAAGCAAAATTTTGATTTTTTTGTTGGTTTTTTTTGCACTTGTGGCCGTGTGAATATGTTTTGTCTGCATTGTGTTGAGTGGGAGTGAGCGGCGCAATTGGCCTTTTTGGAAACCCTTCATGTTAATTAAAGAGCCCTTTTCACAAGATCCTCCTTCCCCCCCCCCCGCAACATCACATTCCCCAAACTGCCTTTTCTTGCCAGTGGCTAATCTCAGCAAAAATGGATTGATCTTTAGATTTGACGTTGCAAAAATCCATCATTGCAAAAACGTATGGGTGTTTTGTGCGCTACAAATTGGCTCAGTGTGAGCCTTTCCATACTCCAACACACCAAGGTGTGTTTAACAATGGCGATGTACCACACAGTGCCACTGTGCCATAATCCCCACCCTTGCCCAGTGGCCCAGATTAAATCCAGTCTTTGATCCGCCCCCTAATCTAAGTAAACGGGTCTATGGGTTGAGGGTTGGTGCGCCACTCTGCCTGCCAGTCAGATTTTTACTTGCTTCTCTACTTCCTCTCTTGACTGTTTCCTTGCCCCCCCCCCCCCCCCCCACCCTACTGGGGAGCTGGCAATTGAAATCAGCTTTAGGGTTGCTTAATACAGAAGCGGGCAGATTTAGGGCCCTTTAATGCTTGTCATGGTCAAAGATTATATCAAAAGCTCTTTTTGTCACAGCGACATTGACGTCAATGGAGAAGCAGCAAGTCTGCCAGAAGTAGACAAAGCATGCATTTTTAGCTCCAATTGTAGTCTGTCTTGTGTCTGTCCGCCCCGCACTCGACATGCTGACACACTGGCCGTTTATTGAAACCACACAAACGGCAACAAACGGAACATGTGTTGCTCGTTTGAAACGTCTTAAACTGTAGCTTTGTCAGGTACCCGTGTAATGGACGTTTGGTAATTGTAAAATCAACGTTAGTGACAAGCCCTTTTGAAGTGAAGTGTGGCTCGTTCCGTCTTGACTGCGCTCTAACGCTACAGTGAGCATGATTTACTGCCCATCTGCAAGCACACAGACACTCTTTGACCAAACCCACGCTAAATGAGCAGACTCAGTGGGGTTAACCAATTTAGCAGTTTATATACACAAGCCCATGGGTGATTAGAACAAGGTATTCCTAAAATAAGTGGTTTACAACACAACACATTAAATATAATTAGCCCCAACACAATAAAGTTAGAACAAATCCACGGACACAAGACTGGAGTGTGTTAGGGTGCTGGGCTGAATGTCAGTTGTGCTGATCTTTGTTTGTGCTAGTTAACTAAGCTCCATTGACTTGTTGCTAGCATAAAAAAAAAACAACTACCGTAATTTCTGGACTATAGACCGCACCTGATTATAAGCCGCACCACTAATTTTTAAAGGAAAAAACATTTTGTACAGACATAAGCCGCGCCTGTCTATAAGCCGCAGGTGCCCATATTGTTACATGAGATATTTACAAAGAAAGACGGTGCACAGGCGGCCGTTAAAAAAGTCTTTATATAGGCCGCTTCATTCAAATAAGCCGCAGAGTTGAAAGCGTGTGACAAAAGCCGCGGTTTATAGTCCGGAAATTACGGTAATTGTTTTTAAAAAACATCAATTTTGTTTTTGGTTCAACCCTTTCGGGGACAGCGGTTACTACAGTGGACAGCTTATCATGTTATCAGGGTACAGGGTGCATGAAAGGGTTAATACATGGCATTCTTTTTTTTTTAAATAGGATCTCAGACGCGATGGCGAAACACTGAATCGATACCGTTTGTGTTATTTTTAGATTACAAAAGAACAAGTGAGTTTCATGTCATCAGTGTGAGCAGATCTCGGTTTTCTTATGGGCACGTGAGTCCAATTGATGGAAATGGTAATATGTGAATTGTACAGAATTTCTTACTAGTTGAGAAGTCACTCCCCAGCTGAAGACCTAAACGTGTTCCCACAGCGGTGTGCTCAAAAGAATTATGCATACACAACCTCAATACTTCTGCAGAGGCCAGTCAGTCATGATTTTTTTTTTTTTTTTGGTCTTACTTTTTGGCAGCAGTTGACCAATTATCGCTACAGCGCTAGGTCCAGATCACTGACTCGTCATGCATGGTGGCGGAGTGTGAAATGTGCCATAAATCCGGGGCATGGCCCACAGCACGCAGGGGTGGCAGAAAAACCTGGCGCAAGGTTCTTTCTTAACCCCCATGCAGTAATTATCCCAAAATTGGACATTTCGGACACTTTGGACGATTTTGGACTGTTGGACAAATGGACACCACAGACAAAACAGTGAAAAATAACTCCACGAAGCTGAAATTTTGCATAGGATGTATATCTATGTCTTGGCCAATTCCCACTGAACATTTTGAGGGGTTGAAAGTGAAAAAAAATTAAAAGTGAAAAAAGTTGTTGCACATTGGAAGAGGGACATTTTTGGGACGTAATACCCTTCATGCAGCCGCTTAAAAATACTGCATGAGGGTTAAACTTGAGTGAATTTCAAAGCACGGGTCACAAATGACGTGCGGCCTCTTATATGTCCATAGCCTTCTGCTAGTGTCTTTATATCCACGTTGACAATTACAGATAATGGTCCTTGTGTGATTGCACCGCATTTCGCCCGTAACGGCTTGCGATCAATTATGAAATGGTTTTCTCCTGACTGATTATAATAGCATGTGTCCTCTGGCTAGCTGTGCCCTAATGACATCCGGTGCAAGTATCTATTCTTCTTCAAGTGTCCTCAAATAATCACGTATTAGGTATCAGAGAAAGGTCAGAGAGGGTCACGGGCCACTCTTGTTGCCTCCTGATAAGGGAGTCATTAGTTTAGGATTATCTACAGGTAGGTGCAGAATAGAGAGTTCAGAAGGTTAAATAGGGGTGAAAGGTCACATCATTTGGATTTTGACAACAGTCAACACTTTGGTGTGGTCTCGCTTTCTGCTCGTACTAATTTTTGTTGGCCATTTGTCTCAGGCCTCTCTATATTCATAGTGTTCGTTAGCAGATATTGCATTAATGTGGCTACAAAATGGTCAGAATTGATGTATATGGAGCAGTTTCCGAGTGCGGTCATTCACCAACATGTCAGCTGCTCACCTCTGACCCAGATGGCAACACTCGTATGACCTCCAAGTCTGTTTAAGAGCAGATAGATCGTTTTCTAATAAGAGGGGCATGTCCCCAACTTCCATGGCAATATAAATAGTGGCGCTAGAACCCCCACGCTCACACCTCGAAGCGTCCCAACGTTGACGTTCAGTAATACGACTCGGCGTGCGAATGTGTCGATGTGCCCAAAAGGACTTTTGAGTTGTGTGAAGGTTGTGTCTAATGCCACATCATTTCAGGCTCCGCCTCTAAACTTGGTGAAGGTCTTTTCGGCTCCCATGTCTTCCCCCTCCTCCTCCTCCTCCTCCTCCCGTTTGCTGGAATGAGAATTGTATCTAAATCACTTGGCATGGAGAGGATGCAAATGAACGCTGTGGGTTGTTGTGCTCAAATCCAGCCAAGGTCATGCATCCAGCTGTCAGCTCGTGTTGGGGACTAATCGTTTATGTGCCTGCACCACTCTGCGCCCATTCTCTCATTCTCTGGGTGTCTGTCACACACCTCTCCCTATCTCTTTAATTCACTGTCTCGCCTTTTATCACTCTACTCGTTCCGTGTCTCTCCTTTGTGTGCCTCACCTATTTCACCCTTCACTTTCTATGTTCTTTCACCAATGACAAAGACTACCAAAGTCATCGTCACCCTTGGGATAATATCTAGTCCACCGTGGCAGAAGAGAGGCCGAAATGTTGTTTTTTGCCGCAGCAGATTGAAATCCAAATTTTGAATCATTTCCTTATTTATTTCATTTATTTATTTTATGTTCGCACCTCGAGTACCACGGTCATGGCCACAATCGTCGGAGCAGGTCGAATCTCCAGTCAGCCATGTAAAAACGTGGCCGCTTGCAGGGTTCAAGTCCTTTCGAAATGTGAATCGAAACAGCTGCCTCTAATCACCAGCACAAGCTGGGCTTAAGGGCCTCTCAGTTTCACCCCTCATCTGCCTGGAATTTTGAATTTCCTGAGCGGAGATCAAATGGCAGCCCGAGTCAGTGAGACCTTTGATATATGGACACCCATCTTGCAAGGGCCTTCTGCATCGGGATTTACGCTTGACAACACACTCGGTGTCACCTCCGCTCCCGGCGGACGATCAGCAAACCTGGAAACATTGGGCCCCTTTGACAGCCCCTCTCACAAACCCCCTAGAGTGCCCTGCAGTTATTTATTAAATTTGTTGTGCCCACCGTGCTATGGTTTCACAAGACCACTTAGTTTTGGATTGCGCTCTGGATTTTTCAATTATGTGGTTCATTTCACCTGCTAGTGGTCCTTTACCCCCCAGGATCAAGGGCACAAGAGATCACATTTAATTATTTCAAAACAAGAGCACTCGGGCAGACCCCACAGATCCATGACATCATCCCCCCCTCCGCCCCCATCCATTGCTCCAGAATCGCTACTAAGAAAATAAGCAATGTTGAACGTGTGAAAAAAAATAAGAAACCGATCAGATCCTTCCTCTGCCAACGATCACCACATTTCTCCTGTCAATACGGAAATTTGTCCACCTACCAGGAGGGTAAATAAAAGGGCAGAATATGGGATTTCCAGAATTCCCCGCACGTTGGGTCTCATATGGAGCGAATTAGTGGTCACTTTGATTGACAGGTGCTCCTGTGTGTAGCCAGCGGCAGAGACAAAAAAAGATGGGAAATGATTATATCCAAGGTAATAAGAGTGGGCTTCGCACGGTAGACATGAAGATGCTATCTAAGAGTGGCTGCAGCCTTTGGATTAGCAAATGTTAGTGGGTCACCCTCCGAAAGCACAAATTTCATACGTGGGCATCGGTGTCCACATTCACTTATACTGTAATCTCATGAGTCCTTTTGACAATGCACTTGCAATGGTTAAATTTGTCGAAAAAAAAAAAGTCTACTTCCATGCGCCTTGAGCCTTTATTTTTCTTACATGGACGTGGGGATTTTACCACACTTACCGAAAGTAAAACAGAGCAATGATACTTTCTGTTAAACTGATGTTCAATAATATTTATCTAGCTTGTATTCTGAGCCAGTTTCATATGGATGAATGCAACATAGAATCCAATTTTATGGATTCTATGCTATATTATTACAGCTCCAACAATTCTCGCTCCATCTATGAAGCAAAACAAAAAAAATATCATGAACATGTTTTATAAAAGTGTAACCCAGACTTGTTAAGACTGTTATTTTATTGTTAGTTTCTGTTAAGGTTTATTAATGATACTGATGTTTCCGATGGACCTTGACCGCACCGCAGCGTGAGGAGCAAGACTTTTTGTTAACGAGGGATATAGAACCGACAGAACTTTCTAGCACTTTCCATGCGGGTCGAAAGAAAAACGGCTCTGGATAAATGAAAGCTGGTCCTTGAACCTCTACCTGTGCAAGGTAGTGGAGTTGAATGTTGAATGCTGTGGCAATCTTTTTTCCCAAGGCTAGAGAAGCGTCTAGAGTAGATAACGTTGCAGGTGAGTGTTTTTAGTTGAATATTTGTGGTTAACATTCCTAGCATTTGATTTGTGACATAAAACAGTCAGGAATGAAGTTGTTGAAATGGGAGATTGTTTTTTTTGTTGATGTAAGATATAACCATGTTGTTAGAAAAGAATGGGGGGTAAACCATTACTCCTACACATGCGCTCGATAGCAAGCGCATTAGCATCGAGCTAAGCTACCATGCTCACGGCGAATAACTGTGGCCTTCATGCGAGCTTGGTTTACCAAATCGTTTATTTTCCCTGGCCGATTATTGCCACATTGCTTTGTTTAAAAGTCGAAGCTGTGTAAGAGAATCAGCCACCTTGAGAGAATGCCTTGCGCATTTCGTGCGGGGTGTTTTTTGGACTGAATCATCAGATAGAATCATCAAAGGATTGAACTGCACCGTCTGTGGATTGGATGCCACGTGGGACGTCAACGAAGGACACTTTGGACTTCATGGCCACCGTTTTCCTGGAGGGTGGTAGGACAGTTTAACTCATTCAGTACCAGCCAATTCTGGACCAAGTCTGAAAAGACGTTTAAAAACGTCTTTGGGAGTGAATGAGTTAAGGATCCCCTATTTTTTCTTTTTTTTAATCTGAGATCTCAGACGTTTTTTTCATGGGTCAAATCTGATACCAACCCTGATAGGAACAGATAACAATTTAACCTTGAACTTGTGTTTTTTCTTTTTCATTGTTTCGTTGGTAAATTAACATGTCATTACATATGCTTTTTTCATCCTCAATTAAAAATCATGATAGTTTTTGTGAGTATAAGGGAGATTTTGACCTGTTCTTATTTTCAGAAGTATATTAGGTGTGGCAGAAAGGGTCAAGCAAGTATGACCATGAATGCCTGACTATGTTTTGCTATAAACCCTCATTTCACAGCCAAATTTCCCTCTCACTCCAAATGACACAAATCAGGATGATAAAAAGGTTGGGTGTTTAGACAGAAGTGTTCCAAGCGTGCAAAGTGACCATTCCGTGACCCTGGAGGATGGGAGTTAACCTGACCCCAAGACAAGGGTTCGAATGGTCAACTGCAGGTCATTGGCTCAAACGAAGTGTGCGAGAATCTGCTTGGGAGTGTGCCGAAATGTTGCCTCTGGCTCCTAATTAATGCTCACAAGGAATGATTGACAGACTACCAGTTGGCCAGCCGCAACAAAATATAATTTCAACCAACTATCAACTGAGAGCTTTACTCCTACTTGTCACAGTACTTTCGCTTTATCCATCTCTATTTTCCTTGTCTCCGCCACCATAATCGCACTCTAATGAGCCTCCCCAACAATCATACTTCAATGAGTTTCACTCGGACCAAACGAAGCACACACAGAAAAAAAAGCTGTGTTGCACAGAATTAAATCATCTGGATCCAGATACATATTTTTAAGTAAACCATACATCTATAATCGTGTAGTCTGATATGCCTGAGGCGTACAACAAAACCTCAAGCCACAGAGTTCAGTGTTGACTAGCAAAAGTTCGAACTCCTTACACCCAAGTGAGAAAATGGCCGCTTTCACTTGCACATTGCCTTCATTTCCTCAACCTCATCATTCACGAGGAAAACAAATGAACATCAATCAGTGTGTCTATGTAAGCCAAGCGCCCGGTTCATCAGAAACACCTTTTTCTGCCCCTAAACGTGACCTTTTCTCTCCTGGAGTCAGGTTAACAGGCTCCAGGGCTTAGACAGTGGATGAGAAATGGACCAGAGACATTGGCGCACGCACGTGTGCGTGTGTCTGCTCGGCAGCTTTATTTAAAATATGTTTCCAAGTATATAATGTGAATGGCTAGTCCAACAGAAGGCGCTTTGCGGAGGTTAGACAAACACGAGAGAGGGGTTATTTATACGTCGAGGAAATGATGGTGGTTTGTGTCAGATCTGGCCCACTCTCGTCTGATCTGGCTTGGTCTTACCCTTAATTTCCAGCCCACGCAGAGCGAGTGATACACCGAGAAGCGCATTGTGCTAATACGCCTGTCAGTGAAAACCCCCGTGGCCAAACTCTGTCAGTCTAAAAAGCTCCAAGCCCACCTCCACAGATGGTCCAGCGGTACTTAAGAATTCACCCCCAGGGTTTTACTGCACTGTTGTGTGGATGACTGTCACTGCACAGAGAGCATGTGCTTTCAGATATGGGAACGGCATCCTTGAAGAGCTCTCATGGCCTGGCACAATGAGATGTCTCCACCCCTAGTAAAAGAAAAGGAGAGCGGACATGCCCTCATTTATGAGAGAGTAGAGTCACAACTGACCGAACAGAAAATATAAGATACAGACAAAAGACACAGCCAAACACCGTACACGTCTGCTTTTGACTTGTTTTACTTCAAAAGTCAATCATTTTGCCAAGTGAAGGAAAACACCACCTTCACTTCACAAGGTCAACCTTGCATTCTGAATGACACACACACACACACACACACACACACAAAAAGGCCCAAATCAACATTTGCTAATTTGTTTATTGCCCTTGTTCTGGCTGTCGCTCATCATCCACCCATTACCACCCTCCCAGACACTCCCCCTCTTGTACTCCCACTGAGCAGAAAAAGTGAGTGTTACTGGCGCTAGATTTACACTGTATGCTTCTAGTGACACTAAAGGGATTTTTCTTTCTCCCATGTGGTTCAATTCGGATATGGGTCATGGCACTGGAAAGCTAAAAAAAAAAAAAAAAATGCTTGGAATCAGATATCCCCAGAGCAGAATCAGGCCTCTTCCATTTGTTGATGAAAATAACTTATGAAACTTATGAATCAGATACTTAGACTGTTTCACCCAACCTGTGACTGATATCACAATATTCGTATTGATGACGAAACATACACGCATCTACCCAAAGGTGTGAATAAAACAATATATATATATATATATATATAATCAAATAATATCTAAATATAGTATATTAGAGCTACAGAGACTAGTAAATCGGGAAAATGAATTCTAAAAACAGCCAGTGGATAAATCCTGAGGTTACATGCATTTAAACCAATTGGGCAAATGTACAATTAAAATTCTAAAAACAGCCAGTGGGCACGTCGGTTTCACAGTGCAGAGGTCCTGAGCTCCGGGTTGGACATGTTTCCCCGGGCTTGCGTGGGTTTTCTCGGGTGCTGGGTTTAAACATGCATGGCATTGGGGTCCCTAGGTGTGAATGGTTGTTCGTCTCTGTGTGCCCTGCGATGTACAATTAAGACTGCATTCCAGCACCGTAGTGAGGTAGCGGTTTGTATTTATTGCTTACTGAACGTTACTTGCAGATGCACTCTATGGAATTTGAAAATGAAAGAAAGAAAAAAAGAATTAATGCAGACGCTAAATTGGAACTGTGAGTCAAACCTGCCATGTAAATCCAAACTAGATCTTCACGAAGCGTCTGTGTTGTGCGCAATGCCGAGTGGGTGTATCGAATCCCTCAGGCAATGTTGAACTTGTGAGAAAGTGAACGTAATTATTTGTTGTGTTGTCTTGTTTAATGCCGGTGACTCTGAAGAAATCGCAGATGAGTGATATTAGTCTCTGGAGTCAAACGACAAGCTCGCTTGTGTAAGCACTCGTGTATATATATACACGCCTGGTCGCATGTCTGGCTCATTACAGTTCGTATTGTAATAATGTACATTAAGGAGCACGAATGATGAATGACAGATGACAAACCTCTGGATTGGTGCCAGGGTGGGTCATAAACAAACAGCAGGTTGAGTTTAGGTGTCCCGCTCCGTGTCTCGGTCGCTTGCTCAAATTCCACTGATGTGACTTTAATCAGGCCTAATCTACTTATTGGCCTCCTGGGGCGATGATCAGCTCAAAGTACGTCACAGAATGCGGGGACCTTAAAGATGCTGCCATGAGAAAAGCATTCGGTATGATGGGGATGTTAAAGACGTTTGTGTTTGTTTGTTTTGCTTCAGTGGATGCCGATACTTCATTGATGTGCCAGTCGAAGTCAAGAATCCTGGCTAGCTTTTTTACAGTACGTCTGACATGAAAATTGGAGTTTTACATGTGCAGTTGTTTCGTTGGTAAATTAATTTTTATTATATCACTATAATGGCAAACATATGGTCAAAATATTTTTCGGTAGAATTGTTTTGTGTTTTTGTTTTGTTTTGTGTTTTTTTATTTGGGGGCGGTGAAAATTAATATCCTGCCTTTCACCTAAAGCCAATCTGGATAGGCTTTAGCACAGCCACAATCCGAGTGAGGTTAAGTCATATTTAACAGAAATCATTTTGGTGATAAGTGCTTTTTGAAATCATCACGATAAATGCTTGACATGGTCGAAGCCGATGAAAATCAAGTCGGATTGCAACTAACGATTATTTTAATCATCGATTAATCTGTTGATCTTTTTTGATGATTAATCACTGGACTGGGGTGGGGAGTTTAATTTCCATCCCGTTATTCAAAAATAAGACATTATTTGAAATTAACAGTACAGAAACTGCTATAATTCAGTTGACTTTGAGTTTTACTGTAATTTGTCCCACCGCAAATATCTGCATGGCTCCAACAATTTTACATCCACTACAAATGAGAGCCTGACACTGGCGTAAAAAAAAAAAAAAAATCCTGAACCAAGACTAAATCCCAATGATAAATCATCCATCTCTCTTCATACCGCAACATCTCATCATTCTTAACTGAGAGTTGTTTGCAGTAATTGTGAAGACTAATAGAATAATTGACTGGATCTTGTAATGGGGGTTAAGAGACATAACCTCGGCTAATGAGAGACAGAGACAAATTTGTGGCTGATAATGAATTTTCTTCAAACAATGCTTGTAATGGAGCATTGCCACCTGAAAGGGGGGAAAAAAGTGGTTCCAATGAAGTGTGTCTCTATCTCTTCCTTAATAAACCTGACACTCTTTTAATGAGGTGAATGTGATGTGAGATGAGTTCACGGGCCATGTCAGGGCACTTGTCAGCTGTGCTTCATTGTGCTCGGAGATTATCGGGTCAACGTTGATGCTTCACATCATCGCTGGCCTCTATTTGGTTTGATTCACAAGATCGCTGAGGTTACCTCTGAGGTGGAAGTGCTCTGACCTTCACAACGTCGGATTCATTTTGACACATTGGAGCTGGATTGGGTCGGGCCGCTGCCATTTCTATGTGGTCAAAAGTCCCTTTCTTCTTACATGGCGGTTCAGTATTTTGAATGTGTATTCGCTTGAAGTCATTACAAAACATATTATCGGTCTGTTAAATACCTGAAAGTGATACTTGAGAAAGGGACCTTCACTGAAAATATATAAGTTCAAGTCACATTGTAAAATATTGCATGAGAAAAAGTCTTTGTATGCATCAAAAGTAATTTTCTGATATGAAATGTAAAAGCCTTCACTCCAAGTGGGTGGACATGATTGGGATTTTTTTTGAGTGGAGGGAGTTTTTGATTTAGTTTACAGCAGTATGTGTGTTGGCTAAAAGGTTATGGTCAATGAAAACAAAAGAAATGAGGGATTAGCATTTTTAAAAATGCTTTTAAAAAATGAAAACTAAATTGAACTACATTTTACATGTATAAAACTAACGCTAATTATAACAAAAATGTCCCATGTTTTCATTTTTGGTCAATTAATGTCATACATATACTTTCTGGTTTCATTTTAAATATATTTATTTCAGTAGAGAATTGTATTTTACTTTATTACACTTTTTTTTTTAAATCTTGCACTCGACAAATACTCCATATATTAAACAAGCTAAAACTAATACTAAAACTAATAAAAACTGAACTAAAATTATTTTCAAATTTCTAAAAAGTAAAAACTAATACATTCTAATAAATAAAATTTATTTTTTTTTAATAATTGGAAAAAAAATTACTTAAATGAAAAATTAAATGACGTATTAGAACCCTGGTTGGCAACATTGGTGTCTGGCCTCAAGTTGGGAGGAGTAACAGACACACACACACACACACACACACACACACAAACAAACCAACACACCACAAAATTAGGACCGCCATTCTGTCAATGAACAATTTATTTAGATTTTATTTCGTATTAACATGTAACATTTTTATGAAACATCTATTAGATTTAAACTATACATTTTATTTAGGAGATGGAGTAAAAGACAAAGGTTACAAAATACAACTAAAGTCTAGATTTGTGAAGTATTTGTACGCCATTACATTACAAGACTGCATACTCTGTTGTGTTTGAGATGAACTACATTCAAGCAACATCACTTTCATGGAGATAATGCAGTCATAGTGACGGGTGTACAATACCACAATATAGTCACATTGCATATCGTGTTCAGGATCACAGCTGGCAGTGAAGATTTATGATTTGGATATTTCTCAGTCAGGAAGAAGGGCGGCGGTTATTCGCTGGGTGAGAGTGTGTGGGCAAATTGAGTCGGGATTGATCCCAACTCAACTGGAAGAAAGCAGATACACTCCATTACTATCATCCTTCATCAAATTATGCAATCATCTTTGTCATTAATATACAGATACTGTGAAGCATATCATCGTAGGTGCAGAGATGTTTTACATGGCAGTACAGTTTTATTGTGGTCAACACTTTTGTATTAAGTTGCATTGCTGACACTTTTTACATTCAGCCCCTAATTGACTGGTCAACAGTCTAGTCTGCTTTTCATTCAAAGTCAGCTGGCATAGTCTCTCGCCCCAACTGTGACTCTCTGGACAGGAGAAGCAGAATAGCAAATGGGTGGAATAATGAGGGGAGCACAAATTCCACCTTTGACTACGGGGTGCACATACCGCGCATCCTTGTGCGCGTTTGCGAGTGTTTGTGTGGGCCTTTTGTAAACTTGTCAAGAAAAAAAATGTCGGCAAGTGAGTTCGGAGTTCATAACCCCAGCCAAACATCCTATCAGGTGTCACACACACACACACACACACACACACACACACACACACACACACAAGGTTAACCCAAGCAGAGTGAGGGATTAACAAAGATAGGCAGCTGTTTGTCCATTTAGAGTCTTGTTATCTTTGAGCGTGTGCGCACGTGTGTATGTGCGTGTCGTATATTATTAGAAAGTCATACGTACCCAGCTGCCTCTTTCGAGATGGATGCTTGGTTCCAATACCCCTGCATCTGACTGGGGGGGGTGTGCACCATTGGAGGACACCTTTCATACCTCAGATTACCACCAGCAAAGATAAAAAAATCAGAGACCTCGATAGTGACCTACAAGTGGTAATTACAAACTCGTAAGATAAATGAGACGTTCACTTTTGGCAAAGCAAACCAAACAACCTAAGGTAATTTGTTATATATGTAACAAACAAAAAAAAAAGACTCGATACATGTGTAGCCCATGAAAGGAAGGTGAATCAACATCTTCTGCCCTCAGTTTGTCACTATGCGGGAGTCCATCCCTCTCCTATGAACTTATCAAGGGTCAACGTGCTACAAGGACGGACACACACACACATGCAGCCACAAACACAAATGTACACACAGCAACACGAGCTTGACACCTCATAGCGTGACTCCTCAGTACGATGTCACCAACCTTTTGCTGCAGGGGGTCTTGTGTGTCACCATGTGCATTTAAAAAAAAAAAAAAATACGCAGAGATTCTGAAACGTACACACTTTAAAGCATTCTTTGCATATCTCTTTGCCACAAACACACAGAGGGACATTTCCCCCTGCCCTTGCCCTCCGTAACCCAACACACACCCAGACAACTCCCTCCACTCTTGTCACCTCCCATCTCCCAGACCAAGGTCAGCTGTCCAGGCCACCGGCTCTTGATGTAGTGGCGTTGACCCAACATGGCCACCTCTGTCTCTTCAGAGAGATTAACACAAGGCAGGGACACAGAAAGCGAGCGCCGCACGACTCCATGTTATCCCGGCCCGCTTCTCTCTCTCTCTCTCCCGACTCTCACTTTTCATTCTGTCTCAGATAAGTCCTGGTGTCTGCAGATGGGTGTGTGTGGGGTGTGGGTGTAGCAAGAACTGCAAATTGAATATGTCTGACAGGCAGATCTGTGAAGACTCTTGAGGAATGTTAGACCAAGTTCACGTTGTGTCATTTGGCCAACATTCAGAAACGAATGTGCAGCCGAAGATAAGGGTTTTTTTTTCTTATTCCCCGACGCCCCCTTTGCCAAAAACACTTCTGTAACCGATTCCCATTTTTAAAAAAAAAAATGTTAGAGTGGCATATTAGCCAGGAAGGACCACCGTAGCTTGTTGCGGGATACAGATGCCGATCGGGGTTTGGTTGGACATTTTCTCAGTTTCTTTAAGAGAACCTTCTAATACAGGAAGAGAGTATCAATCAGGGGTCTTGATCCAAATTGTATTTGTTTGCCTTCAGGTGACCGCGCTTTCCATAGCTTGTCCTCATTCGGGTCAAGAGTGAACAGTTGACCACTGCGCGATGATGTCATCCTTCCCCTTCCTCATTATTTTGTCCTGCTGGACGGGGCTTCGGGGTGAGCGCTCCCCGCAGTTGAAAGGTTAAACAAAGTGCCGCAAACGTCGGACCGAGTGAGCGAATTCAACTGGTATTTTTCTATCGGGAGATAATCAAGGCTAATAGGTGCATCATAGCAAACAGTCGGGGTCGCACTCCTCAACAAATGCATCGTGGGCGACACAAAAGCAGACAGTGTGACCCAGCGTTGCACATCGACGTGTTCCTGCCTCCGAGTGTCGATCAGGCGGAAAGGGCTAAACACCAGGAATTTTTGCGACTCACCCCCGCGACCTCCGCCAATTACTCACAGTACAGTTATCTTGATTCGAGCGGGCTTTTAATGTTGGTAATTATTTCTTTCCTGTTAATCCGTCTTGATTTTGAATTGATTGGGCCGACTTGACTACAAAGTAGCATTTTCACTTTGAAACGTTCACTTTTATTTCAACCAGCAGTTTCTAACCTTTTCCTAATTGGAGGTTGACATGAGGTTCCCCATGTCAAACTTTTTACAAAGTCCGCCCCCCCTGGCACAGATTGGCTGCAGTTCATTTGATTTTTTTTCTGTTGCCTTTTGCATGACAAGTCGGATTTTTTTCACCTCTGAGCTCCTTTTGCCTTTCAAGCCTTGCTGTTCTCCTTTATTTTTCCTTCATTTGAATCCGGAATCACATTTATTGTGTATTCAATTGACCTCTGAACCTTGGCATGCTTACATGTTATGTTCTGCTTGAATATTCCGTATTGTATCAAAGAATTCCGCCTCCCCTGACCTGCGCAGCGAAGACTTAAGTGCTCTAAATTGACGCAATTGAGCAGAAAGGGTCAGAGGATCATGCGTTAACGAATGTACACATGCTTGCTTTCTCAGCGCACTGCGAAGCATCCAGCCAAGCACTTCCCATCTGACAGTTTTTGTGTTGCCCCGAACTTTTCTCCAAAGACGCTTTATTGAAAACAAAGCGTGCCTTTGTCGAGGCCTCGGTGCGTCAGAAGCGTCGTCTCCACAGGGCAAGAGGGATGCGGACCAGAGATGGAGGAGTGGGTGTCGAGCGAGAGGAGAAAAGGGATGAGCGAGAGAAAGAAAGAAAGAAGGAAGGAAGGAAAGTGCTTAGGTGGGGGTGAAGGGCAGGGGAACTGAGACAGAGGTCTGGGTAATTGCAGCACAATGGAGATTGTGTTTGATCTCCGAGGTGTCCGAACCCATTTAGTGTGGGGGGTGAATGTGCCAAGCTGAGGAATGTTGTAGCTCTGAAAGGTTGAGTTTATCAGGAGTTCATGGAGGAGGTGGGGGGGGGGGGGGGGGGGAGGGGGCTTGTGTATGTGGGCCAGCGAGGAGAAAAGATCGAGAGGCCGGGAGAGAGAAAAGAGAGTTGAACCAGGCAGCCTTTAAATTATTGGCTAATTACGTCTTTAAAGCCTGTGAGAACTCCTCTGTACGCACAGTTCACACATGTTGTGTGTGCCCTATCACGCTCGCTGTATATGCGAGCTGAAGTGAGAAAGGCCAGTCGGGTTGTGTGGTGCAAAGCGCCGCAGCAGCAGCAGCAGCAGCCTCCTGATAGCGGGGCTAAACTGCTGGAGAGCAGAGAGCGCCCGCATTGAGCGCAAGACTCTTTGAACTCTGTCTGTACTCTCAGCTGCAGAGCTTGAACTGGGTTAATCGTTATTAATATTTAACATGCTGCCAAAGTTGCAGCCCAGAAACTATATCAAAGCCAAGCCCTCCATACAGCAGAGGTCTTTCACAGCTCTTCTCCCTGCAAAGTCCTTGGGATTACGGCTACCGCATTGAAGCCGCGGACAATGTTTTTTTTTTTCATTCTTCTTCACTCAATGAGGACATTATTTACCGCGTGTTTTGACCGACAGGTTCCCACAGGAATCATCGGTTACAAATAGTCATAGTCTGACTATTTTTATTCAGCAACGTGATCCCGCGGTGACGCAGTCAATACCACTTCAACTCTCTCAATTTTATTCACCGAGCGCCCTGACAACAACCGCAACTGCGCCAAAGTGCTGCACACAAGAGCGAACATAAAACGTACACTACAGTCAATAAAATTCGCACAGTCTACGTTGGAGGATGCCCAAGTCCGGTCCTCGAGAGCCCCCATCTAGCCTGATTTAGATGTCAATAGGGGCTCCCGAGGACCACATTTGGGCACGCTGTTCTCTTCGAATCAAGCTATTAATTTAACTATTCGACAGCTACACACGTTTTCTAACGAAGCCAGTGCATCGAGTTTACAAAGTTATAGTCTGGGGATGTAGTAAACAGTATTGCATCCTTGTTATGCCTTTGAATGCTCAACATGGGTCAATGCTCATTCAAACAATGTCTTATATGCATTGATATGAAGTCAGATATATATGTAGGCCTGTATAAATGTATCCAAGCTGTGTGTGCGTGCATATAAAAGTATGTCTCGCCCAAGGGGCAAAACAAGCCAAGCCCTGCTTGAAGGCTAGTTTTGCCCGCCTACGCGTCTCAGTCAAACTTGGTTCTCACAATAAATAAATAACAGTGAAAGTATATATTTTTTTATGATACAAGCTTTTTGGCACTTGGTTTAGTAAAACACAGTAAAAGTGATTGACTCTTGCCTTCACTGTGTGTCTTTCCTCGTCCATAAACAGTCAGAAACAAGTACATGCTTGACGGACACTTCTGGTGGTCAATCGAGATTGAACACAGCAACAAAACGTTGCGTCCGAATGTTTTCATTGAATTTGTTATGTTTGTGTTAGCGGCACATGGAGAGAAGATGGACATAAAAAAATAAATAAATACAAATAATTAAAAATGTTTTGGGCATGAGCAATGTCGGCTCTCTCATTCTGTCTTTTCTATCAGTTTCCAAGCTGGATGATTTCATCAGAGTTCAAGCCTCGATTGCTTCTGCCGCTGCAGTCTTTTTCACTTTCTGTCCTCCCCTTTTTACATCTTTCTCTCCATCTCTCCCGGCCTCTCTTTCCCCTCTCTGTGCTCCCAGCTCCAGGACCTCAAACAGCATGGTTAAATACCCTGGCCAATGTGTCGCTCTTCAAAGAGACTCAGGTAGTAGACATGCTGGCAATGGACCAGGATCAAAATGAGCGGTTCTTGTAGGGCCTTGTGGCTCGCTCTTCATGTGGACCTCAGTCGAACCGCATTGTGGGGCCCCACCTCGGCCAAAAACCTTCCGCCCCGAAGTCCCAACTCACCCACAGTCAAAAAGTCAGCAATAGCATATATTATTTTATTTAACGTCATCAATCAGGCCAGTGGGATGAAAGTCATTTGGTGAAGAGCTTAAGTGAGCTTCAGCGCCTGTTGTTAATTTCCCAAGTAAATTTCCGCATGATACTTACATACGTGGGGGAAAATAACAAACTGTGAGAGCACATTTAAAGGACCAGAATTAGCTTTGATTACACGCCTCTTAGAAAATGACTGCTTGTTTTAGAAGTCCTGCCTGATAAAATATGAACGCACAACGCAAGGAGGTGCGGAACACAAAAGCTGGAAGCAATTTGTGCAGCTACCAAATTAAAGTTATTCGGCACCAAGGGTAATTCAATTATCATTCTTTAAATGTTTGAATGACTTTGACCTTTGGAGTACTCTGAGGTCACGCAGGTGTATTTACTTAAGCTAATTTAGCATCATTTAAAAAAAAAAACATCTATGTATAAGGTTTTTACTCTTTGTGCTTGGGAAACAAAACGGAGTGAAAAACAAATAACTGTACGTACACAAAAAGCAGGAAAAGATACAAACATTGCACAAATAAATGACAGCCTTTACCCAGGATGCACTTCTCTTTTTATGGCTCATGAATGGAAACAGGTGTGCGCGTGTGTGTGTGTGTGTGTGTGTGTGTACGTGTGATATTGTGTGATTGTGCGGTGGGTCTTGGAAGATTCGGGCCGATGTGGCATGTCTGCTGCCTAGGTGATTTGGGTCATTGGAGCACATCTGGTACTAGTCACAACAGAGTGCACACGTCCACAGCCCTCAGACACCCCACCAGGCGGGCCGGGAGAGGCAAGGGTGAGGAAACATCTGGGTTCTTTCTTCTCACACACACACATACACACACACACACACACACACACACACACAGTTTCTCCTGTGCTTTAGTTGCCTAGAGTCCTCCAGGTGCATATGGACTTGGATGGAATTTTTTTTTTTTAGGGGGGGTGTAGGGGGTTTGAACACTTGATTGACAGCCTTGAACCACAATGTTCTGTGCAGCAAGTGACTAACTCTCCCATCATGCCCACTCCATCGCTCTCTCTCTCTCTCCCTCCCTCCCTTTTGTTCTACCCCGGTTCTCCCACTTTGCCTCTGAGTCATAATCTGTCCTTATTTTCGGGTTGTTACTGCAGCTTATTTGCCTTCCTGCAGGGGAGGAGGTTTATTCTGTTGTGAACTTTTCATTTTGGTATCAATTCAAAGTAGGACCTCCTGCGTTTGTTGTTTGAAATTGCTGGAACTAATCAGTCAGCAAGCCATAAGAATGATTTACCAGGGGGACCCAACATAAATGCCGTGATCATATGGTGTACTAAAAATTGAATATTGGAAGACGCGATGTGCTTCTCAAAGGTGCGAAACGATCCCCCCCCGTACCACCCCACGTCCAAATTTAAAAGGTTGTGTTTTCAAGGTTGGCTGTGGATTTGGATAAAGTGCGTTTAGTTCACCACATCCCAGACCGATTGTTTCATAAATTCAGAAATGTATCAGGTTTCCTTTATTTTTCAGACGGAATCGAGAGGATTGTCAGTTTGCAGCATTCCTCCGGCCTGCCTACTGTAAGCGTTCCGCTTTAGTGTAGAAGAGTCCAATGTAGCTTTGACAAAGTTCTGATGTAATCTGCTCAGTAAATTAAGAGAACAACCCTGAGTTGCTCCACGATTGGCCATTCCCATTCAGAAGGGTGCGCTTTGTGCTTATTTGTTTCATTCGGTGAAGCAGGGCCGTGACTTTTAATGTCGGCTTTTCAGCTTATTTAACTCCAACTGAATGGGTCAGTGTAATGGCTTTAATCTAATTCAAGCGCAGAAGCCGGACCAAACTCAAACCAATATACACCAATGTAGCACATTAACGGGACCGTTAACTTAGGAGCAATATCTTGCAATCGAAGTGATCACTAGACATACACTATAAATCACATTTGAGCATCTGGTTTTTTTTTTTCTGGGTAGCAAGAACTAAAATATTTCCACAAATATTTCAAATAAACAGCCCGCTTAGCTGTCCTTCTAGCATATAAATATCAAAGTCTGGGCCTTGTTCATCCATACTGTACCAACAAAAACTATACACAGAGTCGATAAACTGGGAAAGGACTCCTTTCCAAAGCCATTATGGAAAGGATCTGGATTCCAAAGCTGAAACTGATAAACATTGGAACTTTTTCTTCCGCTGTCATTAAGATGCTCAAATTGAGATGAGTTGTTCTCTAACCCAACAGATGCAGCTCCAAAAAGGATATATCACGATTTTACCGAATTTCCACCCAAAGAGAACGTTGGATTCTTCACAAACAAAATATGATGTTCTTCAGAGTGCTTCCAAACATACCTGTTCAAACAAATAGTTGAATCCTGCTGGGATGGGACCAGAAAAAGTGGAGAAGCACGAGTTTCAGTTGCCCCCGTCGTGCCAACTCGGGATGAAAGCTCAGAAATAGCTAAGTGGAGGCTGCCCAAAAGAGAGAGCAAGCTTCACAAATCCTCCTTTCCCTCACAATTATTTCATAGATCATTGGCGCTATCCAAAAACAACACTTTACATAATCCCAAAGATACTACAGCAGAGAGGAGTTTACATCACTGCACTGTTGGTAACCTTTTCAACTTTTCGCAAACATGACAAAGAGACAAAACTGTTGGCGCACTTTTCCCGACAGGTTTTTTTTTTGTAGTCAGCAGTACCTGAATGTCATGTCTTTACTTTGTAGCTAACTTTCCGGGCATACACACTTTTACAAATAGACTCACAAAATCCTGTTGACTGTACTTAACCCTAGAAGAAAGGTTCTTGGTCTCATTTGACATGTGAAGAGACTTTTGTCAAAGTACAGCATGACTTGGGGACAGGGGTGCCGAACTGAACTTTTGACCCCACCTCCCCAATAAAACCCACAGTACTACCATAATTCTGTTCAATGTTACCTTTAAGCTTTCACTAAGTGGGATTTAGAATATAACTCCCTTATACAGGCTGTTTACACAAGATCCCTGCCATACCAGCCACTTTCTTGCAGTCTCAGCCCTCCTCCTGCCCCAAATCACATTTAATCGTGCTCGTTTTGAGTCCACGCCAGCATATGCGTACACTTGCTATGACCTTGGTTGAATTTAATGGGGGTTAAAGAAGTTTTCACATTGGCAGTGGGCGCATTAATAGTTTGTCTGGTGGATTTGGTAAATTGGAAGAGACGGAAGTGGGGTCAAAGGATCCAATTAATTGGATACAAACCCCTGTGCACACATGGTGATTCGCACATGCTTGCAAACCCAACCTTGCTTGCGTCACCCTTCGATCACCTTCAATTGGAGAGTATTTTACAAGAAATAGCTAATTAAAAACAGCAAAATGTCTCATCTCTTGTCTGCATTACCACATTTTTATGTTCGTGTCATTTCATGCGAATGCATTGTTTGGTTCCAAATGTGACCGGATTTTGTTGGATTAGCATCATTCACAGTCTATTAAACATTTACCCGCAACGGCACCCCCAGCGTACATAATGTTATTTTTCATAAGTGTCTCATGCAGACTGTAATATATGTAATAATAGCATTGGATGTAGCATCATAGCTCGAGCCAAACAAGTCGCGTAATCCACTGTAATTGGTTGGATTTTTAATTTATTTTTCTTTGCGATGAGTCAACCTCTCCGTCTGCCCGTCTCTCTCTGCTTTTGATAATCCAATATACGTTTCTTTAATCTTTACCCTCTGCATTGAGCAAATTAATTAAATATTGACAGCTAATCCAGCGAAACCACAGAAAAACAGAATGTCACAGCTAAACTGATTACTTTCAAGGAAGGGGGTGAGAGACGCGCGGAGGGAGATATGCCATCCATCTCAGGCGCTATAAATGATTTAATGGCACAGACGACGACAGAATCCTGCAACTCGCTAAACATGTGTGCAGAATGAATGTTGTCTTTGCCAAAGCCTCCCGTGATTCACCATCATCAGTCTGTGGCTTTGTCTTGTCTATCGCACTCACCCAACGTACTGTAATTGTTTTCATTTTAGAGAGGATCCGTCACCGGGGTGACGGTAGTGTGACCTAAGAAATACAACGAAAAAGGAATGTAGCTTCATGTTGACCCGACTGGGCCAATTTGTGACGCATGGAAATTGGATTTATTTCTGTTTGGCAACTGGTGAAGTAATAAAGTTGATTGGGATGCTAGCTGAGCTCCGATGACATTGGGCTGAGGTCTCGCGACGTTTCACATTTTGGTTCGCAAAATGTTGGCCCAATTCTGAATTTTTCAGAGTTTTCTCTGTCTCAATGAAATCCATTTTCACAGCTGTTGTTTGTATCCTCACAGGCCTGCGTGTTGTGGATGTGTCGGCGTGTCAGTCAGCGAGTGCCTGAGTATTTGTATGATTGTGTACAAGCATGCGTGGGATTGTTGTATCAACGGCCTGTTTGGGAATCAACAGGCGCAGTGACAGAGAAGCTGATTTTATTAGAGACGAGATTAGGGTCGGGTTGCAGTATGCTGGCCATGGGCCTGTTATTCCAATAGTGGTTACTTACTGAACAGCTGGCCTACTTATGTCATCCTCACCACAACACGCTTATTTATTTGCACTTATTACCTTTCACCTAGGTATAAAGTCTGGGCCAGAGCTGATTTAGATCGAGATAAGATCAACATGTTCCCATACATTATAGGGCTTACACCAATGATGTTTGTGTTTTAAATGTTTCTATGCACAGTATCTCACAAAGGTGAATAAGCAGCTCAAATTTTGTTTGTCGAAATGTCATGGTTTTTTTTTCTTTTGAATAAATATTGCGATGTAGTCTGATTGTATCGAAGTGTAGTTTTACTCTTGTTTCAAAATAACTATTTATGGCTAAATTGCTGGCAACAAATATAAGTTCACTGAATTGAAAATGTCCAAATGACGTCCAATGAGCCATTTTCCCTTCCCGGTGTCAGGGGGCCTGTTGGTGTTTCAAGGTCTCCAGTGTGAATGGGCCACAGGTCTGTTGAATTTGCTTTTATCACTGTTGCACTCTCTCATACAGGTCACTGGAAAGTTCAACATAGCACTTCATGTCAAAGAACTCTCCGTGAATCTGAGAAAGAAAAAAAAAACGTTGCTCTAAATAATGATGATTTGAGTAGGCTATAAGAAGATAGCCAGTACCCTGAAACTGACTGAACTATATATGTAGTGGGCAAGACCATCCAGAGGGGCAACAGGAACGGTTTCACTCAAGGCGCTTATGGTCGACCAAAGAAACTGAGTAACCATCCTCATTATATCATGTACAATTGTTTATTCGGCTTCAGGAAAACATTTTTTTGGATGTGCTGCCATCCATATGTTTTCTTTTTATTTGTTTTTAATTTGAAGCACTGGTATGTTTTTGAAGCTATATAACACTTTGTCAACAGCACAGAGTGTGCAACGTCTCTTCATATTTTCTCCAGTGGACACAAACTCAACATAGTGACGGGTTTGTCGGCTCAAAACTGTGACTCTCTCTCCTCCCTCCATACGTGACGCCACTCTCCCAGATGGGAATGCAAATCGTAACGTTCTAAAATAAATTAAATTCTTCAATCTGAAACACTGTCATTCCCCTTTCGAATGTGATCTACAAAGTACAGTTGTCTGTAGCTTTTCTTGAGGAATGGGTCCTCCTCCATTTTAATATTTGTCATTGATTAATTTGGTTCCAAATACACGCATAAGAGAAAACCGTAACAGAAAAATATGACACCTATTCAAATGTTGTCAAAATGTCACTCACTGCTGCATCCAAGTGGCAGCTCAGGGCACTGCCACTATTTGGTGAACCGTAAGTGACAGTTAGTTTTCTGAGAGATGCGATAGATTAGTCGTCGCTGTAAAAAAAAAAAAACAAGTTATGAGAGGAAGGCATTACTTTCTAACGTGTGACCGGCATCACTGCCAATCAATGTCTGCCGAGTGCCATTCTAGGCAAAAATGAATGTCTGCAGAGTTGTATTGGATGAAGAGTACGGATTTGTGTATGAGTGGAGGTGTTAGGGGGTGCAAGTCCTCTGGCATCATGTGGCTGAGCCAAATTCCATTCGGCATCCTCCTCCTCCTCCTCCTCCTCCTCCTCGGTGTGAGCAGTGAGTTTAGCCTGGAGCAAATGTTCCGATATGGCTTCTCATGATTGGTTTGCCGCCAACAGTTGCAAAGGTCAAGCTGCTCGGTGCTCTTTGTTGTTGTTACCTGAGAGTCGTTCCAGATCCATGTTTCATGATCGCAGTTCCATATGGGGATAGATGGTGTGAGCTGTATCCAAACAATGACGGTTTATTTCCATTGCAAGCTTCTGCGGCTGTTTGTTGGACCTTTATTGTTTGACACAATATTTTACTCAGAGTCCCTTCAAAGTAAAATAACATTTACAGAATGGATTTTTCTTAGCAACGGTATGAAAGTTTTTTTCTGTGAACAAAAATGTCAATGAAAGACAAATAAAACGCAGGAGTATTGAGTCGAACGTCCAAAGTGAAGGAATGAGAAGTCACCTGGAAAAGCAAAGAAAACGAATTACCCAAGTTGCCGTATTCATTTGCTGATAAGGTCTTCTGTAGTCAGTCTTCAACTCACTTCTTCCCGCTAGTCTGTATGATGTTACCCATCATACATGTTGTCAAATAGCAACCGCATTCTTGGTCATCGCATGCTTCTCTGATTCCCGATTGTTCTCACACGACATAATGTCGAAAGAATTTTTGCAATGTAATAAAACACAGCTGTTTGCAAAACAAAGTTAGGTTGCGCTTCAGTTGATACGTCTCGGCCATAATCAAAGCTGCAAACCCGAGGCAGTCGTTTCATTAGGTTTTGACAAAACTGCTCACTGAAAATGGCCAAATGGGCAGAACTTGGGTGGTTGCTCTCCGACCTTCCTCACGGTGGCACTGAGTTTCAGAAGCTGTTTTTACAGTCGATAGTGCGCAGGGAATTCTATACCGCTGAAGCCCTGCGGTTGCTGGATTTCATTCTCTGTGAACCAAGTTCTCTGAAAACTGAAATGTGTCAACAGCATAGACATATCCAATACAGTGTTTTTATATTCGTAGGATTTCCGTGTTTACATTTGCTACCTTGAAAGAAATCCAGCTGGGTGCTTACTTGGACTGACCTCCAAATTTTTTGGGTTGCGGCGGCCGGGAAATATACAGCTCTTTCAGGAAATTCCTGAAATTCCCGATGAACAACACGCCCCCGCTGATAAAATAGCACTTGGATTAGATCATTTGCCATTCGGCAGTCCTGAGCCCAAATGTAATTGTGTCAACCTAAATCAAAATTAAACATATTGTACTGATTTCCACACACATGCGTTGAATTCTTCTTTAGACCGCCAACTCATTGAGATTGAATCAGCGGCTCCTCTGCTGGTAGCAACCAATTAGTGCAATCCATTTTTGCACAAAGGCACGATTAATCAACAATCGGTTGCTGGACTTAGAGACCATCAATTCACTCTCTATGGCCATGACAAATCCAAACACCAGGTTCGATACATAACCTCAGTTTTAAAATGATGACATATTACATAATCAATGAATACGAATCAGGGGAAATTCAATGATGGGCATTGTCGAGGTGCATGGATTTTCACCAAATTTGTGACTAGGAAAGACGCGTGTGGTTCCACTGCGCCTTTCCTCGCTAAATGTTAGCCATTCCTATTCCTTGTTCTCTGGAATGCATCGCATGTTTTGGCGATGGAACGAGAGACCTGCCATAAGGTGAATAGGATTACCTTGGCAACCAAAAGGAACTTGGAAAATGGAAAGAAAGAAATGAAGAAAGGAAATGAAGGAAGGAAGAAAAGTTCATTATTTGACAAATTTCAAGTTTGACTTTCAGTGTGCACTGGATTTGGCAGGTGCGGTTAAAGCGGTGAGACGCCGCATTGCTTGAAAGAGAAACTTCATAAGAAACTCATCTTCATTTTGTCTGCTCAGCTCAAATTAGGTTCTCCTCAAATCCCTGTTTTCCTACTCTCCATCCAATTCGCTCCCCTTACTATACTTTTGCCTCTACCTCCACTCCTCCCCTCTTTCCCTTCCATCCTATTATTGCCTTTCCATCCTCCACGTTTTCTATATTGGCCCTTTTTTGGGGTCTCGCAACCCAGACGCTTTTCTTCAGAGAGCCCGGAAAGGCGCTTCGGCAGTGAATAATTCCGAACATGATAAATCCTACCTTAAATCCAGCCAAGAGACTCCAACAGGGTTCCACATGTAATTCTAAGCCCTATTATAGGGCCACTAATACCGGTTGAGGATGGCGAATCACGGCACAGCCTGCAGCCATGTACGAATTAGAAATAAATATGCATCGGTACCAGATAAATATAGCAAGCGGCAAATCTGCCGTGAGACCGAATGTGCGAGGGAGAGCGAGAGTGTGGAAAGCCACAATTTGCAAGCCATGTGAAGAATTTGCAGCAGCTCTCTGGGTAATTGATGGATTAAATTCAGTGGTTAGGGCTTTGGAGTTGGACGCGCAACATCATTGGGGGGAGAATGACTGGACAATAGTGACGCTTTGTTTTGGTTGTTTGTTTGTTTTTGTCTGAACTGATCTGAAATGCGTTTTGCTGGAGTGTTTGACATATTAGAATTTACCTTATTATCAGATTTAAATCTTTACTGAACGCTGATTTTACCTGGTTTGGACCTAAATGACGGTCTAAATTTCATTCATTCATTCATTCATTCATCTTCCGAACCGCTTTATCCTCACTAGGGTCGCCGGGGGGTGCTGGAGCCTATCCCAGCTTTCATGAAAGACATTTGTGTTGGCATAAACATTCTATCAGTTTGTTCAGTGGCACGACGACTTGGTCGCTGGAGAGTCCCTGATTTGTTAACTTATTAATTGCCTCCATCTTTCTGACTGAGCAGCGTGCCGAGATGCTCTCTCGATGGCGGCGCCGGTTTAGGGGACATCAATCCACGTCGTCTGCCTCCCCGTTCCCTCCCTCAACTCATCAGTTGGTTCAGTTCTTCCGGCTTCTGCGTGGAACACTTAGCCCTGAGGAGAAGCCACGGGTGGGGGTGGGGGTGGGGTCTGTAACTTTTGATGAACCTCTTTTATCTGACTGTTTAATCTTGAGTCCCCACGTTGTTTCGTTCTCCTCTGCTCGCCCGTCTCCTCCTCTGAACCTCGTCTGTCTATTTCTTTCTGCCCTTTTGCTCCTCACTCCAGACACTGCTTGTTGACTTAATTGGATCGTACTGAACTCTGCTTCCCGGTTGTGATGCTTATGATCATCCCAGAGACTCTTTGACTCACATTTCCTGTGAAGTTCATCTTTGTAGCGTAGTTGGAGCACCCTTTTCTGGCGTAGCGGAGCGGAGCGCATCTTCTTTGGGGTTTCCCAGGTATTCCGTGCAGATGAGTTGAACAATTATCTGTAAAGTTTTTGACAAATCCAAAGTGGGTTAGATGGAAAAGGCAGACCAGACCTTGTAATCAGAGACAAATAGGCCTCCTACCCACACAGGGCTCACATCCTCAGGCTTGCCCCCGATGCCTCGCCGCGTCGTAGCCTTTCCCCGTCTCACCCTCACCTCACCCCGCTCTCCTATCCCCAAACCTCCCCGAGCTCGATCGAGGGAGATGATTAAGACATCAAAAGCCATGCCTCACTGTAGATCAAAACTCGGGGCTGACGGGCGAGAGCCTGATCCCGCGTAGACTTCCGCTGCATCCCACAGTCGGAGATTTGCCGTTCCCAGCAGCTCTCCTGCTCCACTCCATTAGTATCTCCATGCCAATCGGAGCCTCCCCGGGGTTTGACATGTAGCCAAGGATGAGTCAGGACTATGCAATCAACCCCATCCATGGAGAGGCAGGTGCTTTAGTGTTGAGACATTGGTGTGTGTGTGTGTGTGTGTGTGTGTTTATCATAGCTCAAGGCCCTTATTCACCCCCACTGTGTTTTATCATCCCCAACACTGAACAGCAGCGGCCCATCACACTGTCTCTATTTCCTTTCTCTCTTTTTTTCCTCTTTCTCCTTCACTCGCTACCTCCAGGGGCTTTGCTTCGTGTGATTCCACGCTCCAGCTTTAGCTCAACTTTGCCACTTGGCAATCTTGGAAGATTTTAATTTTTTTTTCCACTGCTTGTCTTTCCTTTTACTCCTGCTGTTAAAGTGGTGATAAAGAGAAAAGAAAACGCATCGGGGATCACGAGCGGAGAGTTTTCCTGCTTATAAAGCGAGGTGCTTCGTGTTTCATCGGAGTATGGTGGATGAGGGTTCCAGCCTGTCAGGATAGATGACGACTGATTTCAGAATAAAAGCAAACAAAAAAAAAAAAAAAAAAAGTGGTTCCCATGCAGGAATGGAAATGAAAATATGCTAAAATTAGCCTCTCTTGCCCAAGGGCTCCGTGCTAATCTAAATACGAAAAGACTTACAAAATCAGATTGTGTTTGTTTTAGGAACATGGAGATAAAATTGTGCACAAATAGGTTTATTATTCCCCTGTAACCTGCTATTCTCAGAATTGTTCCCACATGGGCAGCAATTTAGTGCTGATGTCATGGTTTGCATAGACCGCAGCCATTATGATTTCTGGAAAGACATCTTATGAGTAGTCTTTATATTCCTGAAAGGGAAGAGAAAGAGGAAAGACAAGCTTGATACACGAGCAGGCAATTTATGATTGAAATCTTATTTAATATCCAGCTAACAATTCAGCGGGTTCTGTGTAGGTTTTTTTTTTTGGGACAAATTGTGGTGTTACAGTGATCCTAGTGGCCGGTTGGTCCATCGGTTTTTAGCCAGCCAACCAATGAGTCTGGGCCAGGGGCTAAGCTCATTAAGGCAGGCGAGTCCCCGACTATCAGTGCCTCCCGCTATGCACCTTGGAGCCAACCCCCCCCCCACCCCCTCCCTGTCAGCTTCCTGCCTTTAATTGACTTCTCACTTGTCTTTATTTTACTGTCAGCGTTATAGCCTTCTCATTGTTATCCCCGTCTCCTCTCCTTTCTTGAGTCCATCTCCTCTCTTTGCCTCACTACGGCCGCCGCCACCAAGGCTTTTTTTTTTTTCATATTTTGGAGAGTAAGCACTTTCCCCATATTAAGATGTGAAATTCATTTTGACATCGGCTGGAAATAGAGTGCAGCCGGCACTCTCCTCCTATCTGTGACTCCCTTATTCTTCCTCGCCTTTCTCCTTAGCTCTCCTGACTCACTATTGTCATTTTTTTTTTCTGTCTTTAAAGATCCATACATTCACGTCATTTTCTTAAATCACCTTGACAATATCACGTGAGGATAAGGATAAAATTAAATGTTCCATTATCCTTTGGACTGCTCTGTTTGGAGCTCTAGATTCTATTAAGAATGCAAAGGAACTAAAAGATCGTGAAGCAAGACTATATTACATAAAATGAAAACTGTGCCATCAAAATAAACCCCCTAAAAATCAATAGTGAGTAGTGTACACTTTTAACCATAATGTAGTGTTGCACTAATGGGCCATATCCTCCTAATTGGGGCACCTATCTTTTCTATATTCAAGCTTTGTATTGTTCTATGAACAGGGTTATCCTCTATTGATCAAATGCATTGCCGACGAGTACCAACGGACGTCTCAGTTTGTCACTGACGGACACCCGTGTTGACGACGACTGAAAGAAAACACTCTCCACCAGTCCTATGTGTTTATTCGTGGGATTGAATACAAGCAGGGTTGCTTTAAGTGACTAAAAAAAGAAGAAGAAGAAAAAAAAAAGATTACAGGAATTTATTGAAAGAAGCAGGAGTGCGAAAGTCTTGTTTTGGATTCTAACATTGGCCTCAATGTGGAGCGGGATTCTGGGAAAGATCAATCATTTTAAACTTAAAACTTTAAATTAAAACTTTTGGGTGTTCCAGGAGTTCAAACGGCTGCTAGTACCCATCTGGTGCCCCGTTGTACTGAACAGTTCAACTGTGTGTGTGTAAAGCTCTTTGGGTAGGCACCGTTAAGATATACACTGATGTGTAGTTGCATTGGATTTTTCATCTGTTGGACTGTTTTGTTTTGTTTTTGGTTTGTTTAGTTTTTTTGGGTGGGTGGGCGTACGGACTATTGATAGACTGATGGACCGATGAAATTTCCTGACGGATGCGCACTCAAAATAACATAATATACTGACCGACAGAAGACTACATGTTTGGTTCGGCTTGAAATAATGACGTAATCACGACGATAGAAATCAAAATGCTAAAAATAAATGTCCGCTTCACTTTTTGAACTCTGACAATGCTGAACCGGCAACTGCAGCACTTTGTGAATCAGAGGGAGCAAAGACATGAGGATGATTACACTGACTGCTACATCTGGCCACCAGCCCAAAACTAATTCACATAGTTGAATAATTGTGTGACTGCATGGCTGGATTGCCCAGACTGCCACACTCTCCCTGGGATGATATGATGCGACTGGATAAAGAGCAGGCTGTGTTAATATGCGTAAATGCACTTTAGCCAAGCGCTGGCTTTTCTGACTTGATTTTTCATCATGGCTAAATGTTTGTTTTTCCCTCAGGGATCTTGCCATCCAGGAATTGTAACTACAACCATGTTGCCGAGGTGGATGGGGCCCTGTAGGGGTGTCTTAGCCTTAAATCACCTCGCTAAGAATTCAAGTATGCACTGAAAGCACATTCATGCATACACTACAGGCACGCACTATATAAATGCAATGGTGCATACAAATGCGCACACACACAAGTCAGACCAAAAAATAAATAAATACATACCACCCCTTATGCTCTATGCTAACATTTTATTGGACTCAGTAGACATTTGCTCGCAAAATTAGATTATAACCTCAACTCACTCCCCGACAACCCCCCCTCTTGTTGTGTTAAAATAATAATTAAAATAAAATAACAGGCATAAGATTCAGACAGAGAGGAATGCTTTTTTGTTTTAATTTTCATAATCATCTGTCGGATCATACAGGCAGTTTTAACGTATATGACCAAACTGTTCTGTTTTGTCTTTTTTGGGAACAGCAAATTCCTCCTTTAACTAAATCCAATGTGATCACTCATGCGTGTTTACGATCTCACCTCATCTTTTCGTCCATAATCCGTTCCAGAAGGCTGTTCGAAACCCGAAATTGTTCAAAAACCGAAACCATTCTCTTTTTAAAATAAAAATGTTGACTGAACACGTCTGCTCACAATGGAAAGCAACACGAGGAAGCGTCACTTCCTCGTGTAAGGAAGGCGAGAGGAATCAAATGGTACATTCAAGTGCGCTCAGTTTGTTCGAGAACCGAAATGTGTTCGTTATCCGAGGCATAAAAACACTCAAAATTTTGGCGAAAACCGAGACGTTCGAAAACTGAGGTTTGACTGTACCTGAGGATCGCATTGACAAAGTTGTTTTTCTCCATAAGAGATAGTGGAACCTCTCAAGCTGTGATTCTGAGGTCTGACAATTTTCAGGAAAATAACTGTGTGCACAGCAAATACAAACAGATTCAACTTATCCCAATTCCATAATAGTACGCACTGTCCTGGGCGAATGGAACTGTACAGTTAACACAGCTGACTTTCACAACCCTTGGACAGGATAAGACTCACTGATGCTCATTTTGCTGGAAGTAATCCGATTGTGATGTTTCGAGCCCGAATGTGTTTGATTGGCCCCCAAATTTGAATTCAAGAGTGCCAGTAAGGAAGTTTGTCTTACTTATGGAAAGCAGCAATTCTAAAATCACATCACACTTATATCGTAATGACCCGTTTACATGTGCCGCTATTTCTTTTAAGAATGTGCAACCATCGATGGAGCAGAAATGGAGAGGAAATAATGGCGGGCGGGGATAGGAAATGATTTACCTGGATGGACCAGGAAATGCAAGACAGGTAATTGCAGCTGGCAGTCCAGTCTGCCACACACTTTATTTGAGTCTGAGCACACTTTCCCTTCCACCACAGGCCACTCCACTTACACTCAGCACTGTCTGTTTGCATACGCACCATTTCTTCCTTTCCCTCCCGCTCTTCCTTACCCTCCCGTCTCCCAAGCGGTGGGATTTTTTTCATCACCAATATATGAGCAGCCATGTCTCGCCGAGTTGGTGCACTCGATGTCCTTATTTTCCCTATAGTTTAATTTTCCTCTGCGTAATATTGGCTCGGGTGATCGTGTACCTGTCGGTGATAGGGCATCATCTCTCACTCTATTTAACTCCCTGTGACAGGTGGACCATTATATCAGTGAGGGGGGGAAAAAATAATCCCTCCCCGCTTTAAAAATGTCAAATTTCAACCATTTGCCTGACGACTGCAGAGGAGCAGGAGCGAAAGGCCTCTTAGGTAAATCTGCCCGCATCGGTTAATCAAAGCTGATTGCTCTTTCAAAGTGAATATCTTGAAATAAATAGGTGTGGTGGCAATCCTGTTGACTGTAAGTCAAAGCATATCTAACTGACTAAAGGTCTATGCAATTATATATTATCCATTAAAGATGTTTGCAGAAGCAATCACGGTAAACATTCACTTTCTCTTCCGTTAAGTGTCGATCTCACCTGTCCCCAAAACGACCCTCCTCCGAGTTTTTATAAGAGAGCCGGCTAAATTGTCAATGCAATTTTGTCAAAGACTTTTAGTTGAAAGGGGTTTAGTCAGGCCCCCGTAAATATCATACCGCATCCAACAGAACATGGAGAACTTCCCTTCAAGCTATGAATGCATCACCAAAAAGTGTAGTGCGTTCTTGTTATTTTGTAAATGAGCCCAGGCTCTTGTTTTTGAGGTTCAGACCAATTCATGTTCACTTTTCTTGTCCTCACGGTTAAGGTTGGGAATGCCCAGTGGCCCCTCAGCCTACTGTACCATGGATGAGATCGGTCCCTCTGGTCCCGCATCCCCGCAACCACTTGACATTTCTTTCGACATTTCCCACAGTGCTCTCACATTAAAGGGCGTGACATTTCATTTGCACACAATCTTGATTAAAGTACCACCCCCCTCCCTATAGTCTCAAAAAGCGGGGGGGTGTTAAGTCTCTTTTGTGTCCTCTATTTTGGGAAATTGAGAAAAGCCAACATCAATGAAAAATTGAGCCCAGACCTGCCCCTCGCTTAAATAGATAGATCCAATTGACAAATATATTTAGTTTTCCAACAAGACTTGTGTGAATTGATCTTTTTGCAAGGACAGGCAGGGTTCTGGAAGATCTATGAGCTTCCCGCTGTGCCCGTAACCCAAATATAAGGTGATTTGAATCGAGCAAAATTCAGTCCGACTCCATCAAATGGCTGGTCACATCTATGTCTGTGTCAGCACACCTGCACTGTGCTGCTGTTTGCCGGCCCGCTGCTTAGCCCCAGCTGGACCAGCGTGATCTGACTCCAGGCCAGGTCTCACCTGCCAGATCCAATCGGTCCGTCCACTTGTCCACTGGCTCGGGGCTTGTCACTGATGGGCAGCTTGCCATCCAGTCCAAACCGTAGGCTTCCAAAAACATTCAGCGGTGTTTGTGCCGCGCTCCCTCAAACAGCTTCTGACAAGGCATTGAGATTTTGGTTAACCGCTGAGATTCGTGTTTCCGCCGCGTCTCTATTTGTTTCGTAAGAGAAGAATTGAAGTCATGTCACGTGGCAATGTGTCCCCATCCAAAGAAGTATAAAATGTGTGTAAGGTTATACTAATGAATTAAAGTTATTTAATGTAGTTTTATACCTTTTGTATGACCGTGCGCTAAATGCCTCCGAAAACGGACACTCCTTAAAACGTTAACCTTTTCCTTATGTTTCCTCACATGGTAAGCGTGAGACTAAGCACTGACACGTTGATTTTCATGTCATGACCTCTGTAAATCCGTTCCACAGAATTAGCTCAAAAAGGAAATGTATAGCTGTGAAATGGGCATTTATGGTACAGTATACGTTTATCCCGAAGCAGCCAATAGGAATGCAGAAAAAAAATTGTGACATAGTAACCTAATTAAAAGCTTTTGAGAACGTATTCAATGACCGCTTGGTTGTGAAATTAGGAGCGGTGCAAAGGTTAATCATCGCCTGTGAGCAGCTTCATGTAATGCAACCCTCATATGAAAACCGATTCACTTTGACTCAAAGTTATCTGCGTCTTCTTATCCAAATTATCACACAAGCCAAAAAAAAAAAAAAAGCATTTGCTCTAAAGAACAAATGAAGGCTTCGCCATGGGTGTCTCTTATTGCTGGGAGGTGTTTGATCACCATTGTGCCCAACACATCAGCTAATTTAACCAAATTATTTCTTAGTCGCCCTTCTACTTCGGTAGTGTTTCTATAATTATTGCGGCGGCGGCAGAGTCACACCTTTAGTTTAGTTGGCGTACCTTTTGGACTGAACTCAATTGGGTTACCTACAAAATGCTCTCGCTGTTATATTAATGGCGTGACTAATGGGGAAAAGAAGTAGGACTTCTAAAATTACCATATATATATATAGTATCTTTTTATATCTTTGCATACATCTTCAGAACACTGTTTGATCCCAATTTCAAAATCGTCTACCTATGTAATGAAGTGCCCCATTTTGACACACACTAAGCATCATTTAAATGGGATTAAAAGTCCAGACGCAGCTTTGCCGACAGCCAACGCATGCTCCTTTGCAGATATCATACGGCAAACTGCTGCGAAAAGTATGGACATGAAAGTCGCATCAACAAGGCCATCAGCCCTCCCCACTGAAACAATACACCGTTGTTACTACAGCAGCCGACCCAAACAAACATGTTCTGCGGTCGGGCTCTGTGGGTCTCCTGCCGCCAGTGGAGGGAGGGCGGGGCAGCGGGCCCACAAAGAAATAGATAGAGCAAGTGAAAATAGGAATTAAGTAAGGTGGTGATGGAGTGATAAAGCAAAATAGAAGGAGCGAGTCAAGGGGAGGACCCAAATTGGGAATCTATTACTGAGCAATGGGAACGGCAGCCCTTCTCTGTGTGCCGTAAACACTCAGAAATGTGCTCAAGTGCAGGAGGCTTTATAAGTTTCTCCTTCTCCGGAGTAATGTGCTTTGAATGGCTGCTAAAATGGGACTGGGAGAATTTCATTCCTGCCGCCTCCCCAGGCGACTCACCTTTGGCCCGCTGATGATATGAGCCCCTTTCTGTTTTTTCCACTTTTCCTCTAACCGACTGATGGAGAAGAGGGGAAATAAATGGAGAGCATTGGCACAGCAGGGGATAGAGGAATGGACATGCACAAGAAAAGGCACATCGGTTGATGGGGGGGATGGATGGATGGGGGGGGGGGGGGGGGTGTTCTGTGGCTTATTTATTTACTGGAATGAGGCAGGTGTTGAGATTAGCTCATCTGTTTATGTTAAATGCCACGCTATGGGAAGTGGAGCCTTGTCATGGGGAGGAGACGAGGCCATTCTTCACTGTAAATGCTCTGCTTGCCCGTCGGACCTCAGCTACGGTCCCACTCCTGGACTCTGACATATTTTCGGTCATTTGTAGCATTTTATTGGCTATCAGAGCCACACATTTACCTCCGCTAAGGCCACATGGATACTGATTTGACAGTTGAATTTGACACTTGTGCTCTAAATTGTCCACGGCTGCCACAGCGGTTGTTTGTCTGTATGTGTCATGCAATTGAACTAACAAACATTACAAAGTGTACCTGCCTCTCTCCTAAAATCAGCACAAATAGGCTGCCGCGCATATGCCACCTTAATTGGGAAAAGGGCAATAGAAAATGAATGGGAGCTGTTGATACGCTAAATCGGAATGGGGGGGGCAGTGATCCAGTTTGCAAAGGACTGAAAATGTGAACATTGGAAATGTTCATTCAAGTGACATTTTAGGATGGTTAAAACAAGTAAGTATCAATGATTTGGATTCATTAATGTCAATGCACAGGAGACTGTGTTCATGGTCATCTGCATGTTCAGAACACAGATCATGGTTTTACTGGAATCACATCATCTTTCCAAACCGATGCCTTTCAAAAGATAATCTACAGTGACATTTGAGTTGACTTTCTTATTGCAGCGGTAGATTAAATGTCTTCATTTAAACAACTGTTATGCTACAGATGCATCATCTAAAACAAAAGGGTCATTTGTATGAGGAAGTGACAAGTCGCTAAAATAGATAGCATGACACACAATGGCACGGGGAAACTGTGGCCGATCCTTTACGACAGGTAAAGTGTGTACTTTTTAACTCAAAAACTTAAAAAAAAAAAAAAAAAAAAAACACTCTAGTCATGCTGTACCAAGAGTCATAACAAGAATGTGTCTTCCACATTTGGCCACCTGCAACATATTGGCAGCATCACACCAGGGAGTGCTATTATTAAAAATGCCACAAAAAAAAACATTTTTGTGCATTGCGGTGCATTTTTTAAATGCATATTTCACCCCAAACCTCGGAGCCCGAAGACTGCTGCTGGTTATTATTTTCAGCCATGTGGAAAGGTTACGCAATGCCATCTCCTACTCCTGCTTTGGTGAAAATAAAGAGCGCAGCACAAATAAAAAGCTGATGGTCTCTTTCGTTCCTCCTCAGCATCACCTCACACCACCTCCCAGCTTGGGCTTTTTCATTTGTTTTATTTACATAGCTGCATTTATGACCTTTCATCAGCTAGCTTCCTTACGTAGGAAACTAATGAATTCTCAGAGCTTCAAGTTGTGCATGTGTGTGCGTGCGTGCATGCGGACGTGCGCGCGTGAGTGTGTGCCTCGGCGTCGATCGGCCTGCAGCCAGTCCACATATCGTATGTTGGTCTACCTGCTCATTCCCAATTGCGTGTGTGTGTGTGTGTGTGTGTGTGCATGTGTGTATGAGTGTGTGTGTTGGTCTACAGGCAGACAAAATCAACATTTTCATGAAGGCTTGATGATTGTTTTTCCAACATAACACTCCACTTCCCTTTCCACTTTCTGACCCCCCCCCCCCCTTCCACCTGCTCATTTTTTTCCCGCCGCACTCTCTGTGTGAATCCATTTGTCATACCTTGGTTGTTCATTGATTATCCATCATCACTGCAGGTTCTATGACGAGACGTTCTGGATAAAAAGGGATCTTGAGTCCTCGCGCTGAGGTTTGCAGTGTGCGTTTCTGTTTTGACGGCTATGTGGTATAGGTATTTTATATATACAGTCAAACCTCGGTTTTCATCCATAATCCGTTCCAGAAGGCTGTTTGAAAACCGAAATTGTTCAAAAACCGAAACCAGGCTCTTTTTAAAATAAAAATGTTTACTGAACACGTGTGCTCACAATGGAAAGCAACACGAGGAAGCGTCACTTCCTCATGTAAGGATGGCGAGAGGAGTCAAATGGTGCATTCAAGTGCGCTCAGTTTGTTCGAGAACCGAAATTTGTTCGTCATCCGAGGCATAAAAAACTCAAAATTTTTGGCCGAAAACTGAATTGGTCGAGAACCGAGAGGTTCGAAAACCGAGGTTTGACTGTATATATAGTAAAACGTTCAATGTAAACTCAGCATGAAACCCAGAAGTAAACAGAGACATGTTGTGGGAAAAAGAACCCTCCCACCACCTCTACTCCCCTCGTCTCCCCGGTTTAACACCCTCTGCACAGCCCGTAGGCTAGAAAGAAATGGGTCCAGCTTAGGGCCATAATTGGTCTTGATCCTTGGGCTTCGGGCATATTCCAGCGGTGGGTCTGGATGAGGCGCTTGTTATGTGTGAAAAGGTGGCAGGGGAATGCCTGGTCAGTAATTAACAGTGTGCAGGGGACTGTGGAGGAAATTTAAAAGTGAATGGGGGAGGCCAGTTCATTCTGTGGCCCCCGCACAGCCTCTTACTCCGCCCACTCTGTTTCTCATCTATTCAGTCTTGCCTGTTATTGGAGCTGATTGGTTTATAGAGATTTTCGCACTTTTGGAAGTTGAGCTGGCATTGTGAATGTTTTTTTGTTTTTTTTATCACTCCCCCATTATGCACCCCCATGCTCCCAAGCTCGTCCCACACAAGCACACTCCGTCGGCATCTTTTCCACCGTGTTACTCACTTGAGTTCTCCAAACTTTCATTATAAAACCGATAATATATCCATTGAAAGATTTGTCAACTCCTTCAATCAATTAGATGTTTTTTTAGTAGAGTTAGAATTCCCCAAGGTGCTGTTTTATAACATTTGGACGTTAACAGTGGTTAGCTTCTTTGTAGAGTTAGAAGTGGTTAGCACGTCGGCTTCACCAGAGGTAGGTTCGATCCAGCTCCGGCCTCCCTGGTGGAGATTTGCATGTTCTCCCCGGCTTGCGTGGGTGCTCCGGTTTCTCCACATTCCAAAACATGCATGGCAGGCTCGTTAACAGTGAGTGTGAGCGTGGATGGTTGTTCGTCTCTGTGTGCCCTGCGATTGGCTGGAACTGCCCGAAGACTGCTGGGATAGGCTCCAGGCTCCGCGCCCCCCGCGACCCTAGTGAGGATGAACAATGTAATAAAATGAGATGTGTGAGGCACACCTGCGACTCACCTTCCCATTGATCACGTTGAGAAAGAGATTTGTGGCGATTTCCAATTAAATTCTGCTCACTTCACGACGGCCACCACTTTCATTGGTGGTCAATCAACCAATATTTGCTCTGTGTCACCAGTCCACTCACTCGTGTTTTCACTCGCTAAGGAGTCTGAATCTTTTATAGATTTAGTCAACACTGTGCTTCCCATGGCTTTGTTGTCTAAACAAGGTAAGCATTCAACAGATGGCAAAGGACACATAAATAGTGTAATAGCATTGTCGAATGATGAATGTAAACAGATTGTAAAACCTGCATGTATAATGGAGGCCTTTGCTTATTTTCTTTCAAAAAGAAAAACACAGTTATAGCTCGAGAGCGCTCCAGCAGTGTGTAATAGTTGTCGATGGCCACTTTTTGGGGCGTCAGTACGCCATTTGCATCCTCTCCACTGCTCTCCAGACTAAACATGTTAGCTTGAGAGGCCTGTTTAGGCAGACAGGAAGTAGGCTAAGCGATGAGAACCTCTCTGACAGCCTTGGAGATAAATGACAGTGCTGCTAAATGATGGAAGAAGTGGACACAAATGAGCCATCACGGGGAAGCACCTGGATGCATGTACTCAAAAAAAAAAAGTGCGCACCCGGTTCATGTCTCCTCATGTGCAAGGATATGTCTGCCTGTGGGTGGCTCTAGGGGTAACAGGTGGGAGGTATGCCATGTCCTGGTTAACAAGAGTGTTATTGTGTTGTTCTGTCCTGCATGGCTGACCGTCAGCTGTGCAGGGTCATCCTTACCCCCCACTACAACCCCCTTAACCCCCGAAACACTAACACGCCAGCTACGCATGCCTGCACACACACAACACACACATTTTTAGACCTACTCACGGACGCATGCCCAATCATGCACATATAAACAAATTGCGTTATGCATCAGTTAGTGGCCTTTAAGTGAATTGGGACATAATCAGTGATATTTTCAATTTGGTAGCCCGGTGAAGAGACATCTGCTTGTGTTCTGGCATAGTTGTTCAAGACTGCACTCAACATTGAACATGAATTCAGATACACACACACACACACACACACACACACACACACGCTTGGTGTAATGGGGTGAAAGGAGCTCACCCTGGCAAAATGTCCCCACAAAGAGAAATGTCGACACAATAAAGGTGGGATGTCAAGGGTTGTGCCACTCAAAGGCAAAAAGACAAGAGCACACAAATGGCTTTCCCCAAGTCAGGCACTCACGGTGCCCCAGGGCGCTCTTGCTGTTCTGTAACACTACCCAATGATAATACTCCCTCAACTACTCGGCTGTTTACTTTCTCAAAGAGTTAAAGACTCCCGCTTAAAGGATTACTTTACATTGCCCTGAACCCCCTGCCCTATCCACTCTCTTTAGCACGGCACACATATACACACACTGATGCACACGCACGTCCAACGCCAGGTTGACAGCCTCACAAAGACAGTGTTGAAAAGATGTGTAGGCCACAGTTGGAAGGGGCTCTTTGTCCCACCGTAACCTCTGTTCTCTACCTGTAAGTGACTTGTTAGAGTGTAATGAAGTGTCATTCCGCTTTGTTCAACCGAATGTTGATAAAAATCAGTGTATGCAATTTGAGAAAGTACTGTAATACACACACACACAAAAATACAATCAAGAGGAAAAATTCTCCAGTGGAGTCTTGCTGCTCTGTCTCCTGTCTGCACTCTGAAGTGGCACTCAAGTGGCCTAACAATCTCCACCTTCCCTGACAAAGTACCCCCTCCCAGGCAGGGCGGGGCAAACTAAGCGCTGAGGCGGAATAGGGGATCGTTACTGATGGAGTTGTTTACCAACAGGCTAATTGTTGCCCTCCCCTGCGCTGCTTCATGCAGGGCTCTCGCTTTATGAATCATCGGTGAAACAATCGGTGAATGCTGAGGTGAAGAAGGAGTCGCCGTTCTGGGTATAAGCACCTTCGTAACCCCTTGACTCTGAGTGCCGCTTAATACTGGCAGGTGTGTCATCGTGTCTCGAGTCATCCTTTCCAAAAATAATGTCATTACACTATGACAGGAACATATGGCATTACCAAAAATCTTTTGTTTGTTCCAAACACTTGTTGAAGGTAAACTTATGTGGGATATCAGTCGATTGTTGCTGCTGTATTATATTAAACATCAGTACCGGATTTCCCGAACTATAAGGCATTTTTAGAATATAAGATGCACCTTTAATGAATGGCCTATTTTAAAACAACATACATATACAAGTACAGACAGTCAAACCTCAGTTTTCGTCCATAATCCGTTCCAGAAGGCTGTTCGAAAACCAAAAATTGTTCAAAAACCAAAACCACGCTCTTTTTAAAGTAAAAATGTTTACTGAACACGTCTGCTCACAATGGAAAGCAACACGAGGAAGCGTCACTTCCTCGTCTACACGGGGAAGCGTCACTTCCTCGTGTAAGGAAGGCGAGAGGAGTCAAATTGTGCATTCAAGTGCGCTCAGTTTGTTCGTCACCCGAGGCATAAAAAACTCAAAATTTTTGGTCAAAAACCGAATTGCTCGAGAACCAAGACGTTCGAAAACCGAGGTTTGACTGTATTATTTTAAACATCAGTACCGGATTTTTTCCGCACTATAAGGCGCTTTGGAGTATAAGGCACACCTTTAATGAACGGCCTATTTTAAAACGTGTTTTCCAAATTACAACATACATATACAAGTATGTGTAGATTTTCCGGCTGCATAATGTTATTTTTCCTGCAATGGCCTCTTGTTTCCAAGCTGAGCAAAAGCCTAATAAAGGTTGCAGGGAGTCGGGCTCTGTGGCCTGCCGTGCGCCCTCTTAATTATTGCTCCCATTGGGCAGGAAATACCAAGCTTACAGTGGCATCAAGACCAGCCCTGTGGCATGAAGCTGTCCATTTGGTTCTAATCCGCCTCCCCAGGCAAGCATGCAACAGGGATTGAGTCTCTTTGCACGTCTATTTGTAGTCTCTCATTGGGGAGGAGATTGATGCAGATGGATAAAAAAGACATGCACACAATAGCAAGGAGAAACACGTGCAAATAAAGTTGTGCCTTTCAGCACAATTCATGCAGTTAAGTGTATGTTTTATGATATGGGCAGAAAATGATTTTTTCTTTTCTTCCCCACATTGATATACATCATTAACTTTAAAACACACGCATCACGCATTTACACAAAATGACTGCGCACACGTCAGAGTCCCCCAACTAAATGAACATAATGTCATGGCTGCCCCTCGGAGAATGCAGTAACCAGCTGACTACTGGAGCTTATGAGAAAGCTCAGTTGTCAAGGGGGAAGAATTTACATCAAGGTGCCGCTTCCACTTGATGTGCGACGCATGACCTCCACATACCGGCTCGTGCACCGACTACGCTCATGTGTTTTATATGCCATGTGTGTTTTAAAAGCCACCTCGTGTAAACGTGTGCCATTTTCTGATGGGGGTTTTTTGGCTTCTGGTTTTGTTTTTTTTTGTGTCGTTGTTTTGTGAAAGAAGTGTTTGCGTTTTATTGAGGAAGGTTGGTCCAATCCCATTAGTCGGTTGCTTTTCTGACCTTGCGAAAGTGTTTCAATGCGCCTCACTTTCAGAATGGAACAGCAGTGCCATGAGAAGGAATGGCGCTAAAGCATACTTTACACATGATGGCATTTGTCAAGTAGGTTAGGGTTTTGTTTTGGGGGTTTTTTTTTGCCCGCCTTCTTTAGAGGTCACAGTGCGGGCTATGGAAGAAACCCGCTCCACTTCAGAATGGCCACAGTGTGACTTGACAGTTCTGTCAACATCATGAAAACAAACGACCAACTTTAACGTAAAAGTTGATTTGATTTTCCAGTTGCATGTTATTTCAATTATATTTTAGACCAGACTTTTTTTATACTTGGGATCAGGAACCGTAACGGGTCTAAGGCCCATTTTTCTTTTAATCCCTGATTAAGAATAGAATGCTGGAATGGGAAACCTTGATATGGGGTCATCCTGTTTCATCCTACGTGAAAATATTTACATTAATGCAGTGTCAGGAGCAACAGGAGAACCAGTGTGTCATTCAAGATTTCCTCACCTGGTTTTTGTTGAACTTTTGGTCATACAAACGCATTTCTGCAAACTGTAAACATTGATAGGCATTGTGTTTTAGCCCTGGAGAACCCACGGGGTCAAATTTGGCCCCTATAAATTCTGCTACTCAAATGCTCCCCTTGAAACCCAAAGGGTCAAATTTGGCCCTAATCCTAAATTAGGATTAAAGCATTAAATATTTGAAAAAACATATATTTTGGTGTTTAGTGAACATACAGCAGTCATTTAATGTAAAATTCATAATTTTCCAAAGAAGAAAAGGGTTCTTGGGTTCTCCAGGGTTAAAAGAAAATGTTACAATAGAGCAGAGGCTCCCTATCAAAGCCTTCACTGTTAAAACGTCACGTTTCATTCCAGAGTTAGTCATTTCCCACAAGGTGTAGCACCGGCACTGCAAGACCCCCGACATTGGACTATGGCAAGTCGCAGGTCAATCGCACGACATGGAACGCGACCACTTGTACAGAGACGGTACACTATTTCAACAAGTGGATATAGTGGATCACACACGTTTATTCATTTAGAAATTGTGTTGTTTTTTTTTTTTTAACCTGATGTTTTTTACTTTGCTAAACTACACTCTCTAAATTGATCTAGGGGGGGCATAAAAAGAGCTTGCCTTACAAATCTTCCTTGGCACCATGTGCTCATAACCTCATCCCGTCAACCTCCAAGGTTGAAGATCTTTGCAGCAGGCCGTCAAAGTTCCAGACACCAGCATGGTAACTCATACTAATCAGTTGGGACAGGATCCACTTTTCCAAAGTGATGACTCAGTCCTGACACAGGAGTCGCCCTCCCATCCAGCTCACCCCCCCCCCCCCCCACCCTCAACCTCAGCTTCACCTAACGACTCAACTCACCACCTCATGTGTCACCCTTGCATCACCCAACGTTTATAGCCACGCCACCCTGTACGCGCCGGGCCGTTTCCGCTCTCCTCCCTATTCAACAAATATGTTCTTTGGAGCCTTTCCCAGAATATCCTGGCATGTGCCCATGCCCAATCTGCTCACTGTGTTGACACACATCCAGAGGACAGCAAGGGGGCAGTGAAGGTGTCGGCGTCTCCAGCCTGAGTACACTTTCTGTGCAGTCATGGTGCGGCTAACCCCTTGAGGGGGAGCTTTTATCTCATGCACTCTTCTGTGTAACAAGGCATTCGTGTTTGGACAGGGTTTATTCTCAGTGGAGCGACAGCTCAAAGCGAGTCCTCGCCTAAAAATATCAAGTCTTGGTCTCTTTGATGGGAGCTGGGACTCTGCCTCCAACTGCTATGAAGTGATGAACAAGTGATGAGAGGCTGGCTGAGAGAGCGAGAGGAGAGAGGGATGAACTTGAGAGGGGTGAGACCGGGGTGAGAGGCAAAGGGGGTAGCCAAAGAGGGTGAGGCAGGGCAGGAACTGGGCGAAAATCATCCGAATTGTACAACTCATGCGCGCTGACTTATGTTTCCCAATAAGAGAGAAAAAGGATACTGTGTCGAGTCAGAAAGTCGGGGATCGCTCAAGTGTTCTGGGCAATCGCAACTAGAAAAATATATAAATCAACTTGTTTTATGAACGAAGGTGAATTGTGTACCAATCATATTTCTCATGCATGAAACGTCCACCTTCCATTGATTGGCTAGCAACCGGTTGAGGGTGTACCCCGCCTACTGCCCAAGACAACTGGGAGAGGGCTCGCCGGTGACCCTTGTGAGGATAAACGGATTCGAAATGGATGGATGGACGGATATATATTTGACATTTTGAGTCAAAACAGCAGTAATAATAATACTTTCTCAGGTTGTTACCATCAAGTTCTCTACAGGGTAGTCATCCTCGCTTTACATTTTCGTCTTGTGGATTGTTTCTAATTTTAAGTGAAGTGATTCGCTTTCTTTTGGCCATTGATAAAAGCTACATTAGAGCAGAGTGACTTTGATGCGGGAAAGAGGAACCTTTGGCAATGATCTGTGATGAGACAGCCAGCATGTCAGTCAGCCAGGTTTTCATTAGATGAATGCTATGTGGGACGTGAGCCAGAAAAGATGGGCACCAGCCCACCGCAATCAGCCAAAATAGTTAGAGCAAGGTGCTCTCTGTTTCTTACCAATGTCTGCATTGTTGTACTTGTCTTCAATCTAAGATGACAATGGAGGAATCGGAGAATGTGTCTTTGCAATTGTTAAAATTCAAATATCATGTTAACTGAAATTGTACCTATTGACATATTCATCGATCAAATTATGTCCATCATGATTGTATGACATACTGTACATATATCCACGTCTGATATTTTGGCTTCAGAATCCGCGCGTATGAATAGTTTTGTCGGTGTGCTTTGTATTTATACGCGGCATGAAAAATCCGGCGTTGATTGTTTTAAATTCTGAAAAGCTGATATCTATCTGCGCGTTAAGCTGATTAGGATGAACTGTGGCCAGGTTCATTTGCATACATTCCTTATCTCATTAGATTCCTATCTGCCGCTGTCACCGTGCAAGGCCTCAGCTGGGGCGCCTTCATACCTCACTCAGTACACACACACATACACACACATACAATTGCGCTTGATTCCCGTGGCAAACAACAGTACTGATGTGTAACACCAGCCAAGAAGTGTGGCCTCTTCATCTCTTCTTGTCACCAGCATTACCACATTGCCATCACGGCAACGCATCACGTCTTCTCCTCAGGCTGTCCACGTCCCTGGTCTCTTATCAAGGTCATTAACTCTTATCTCGTACCACCATCATCACAAAGTCGTCTAATTTCTTTCACGTTGCCATTTGCTTCGCTTTAAGCTAACCGAAACCTAGCTCCCTCGCCGGATTTGTGTGTTTCTTGACAATCTTGATGAAGTCGTGATTGTTTATCCTGACAGACAAGATAATCTGGACTGGTAGGTACAAAAGATGGCTTCTTGTCCAGACTTTTTTTTAACCTGCTGATTTAAAATATAATACATTCAACTTACTTTCGTGAGAAACATATGAGATGTCTAATATAAGTTCCAGTACTGAAACCCAAACTACGTTTTAGCTAGGCTAACTTAGTTTTAGCCTCCAATGTAGGCATTGTTGGGTTTGTTCAATGCCCGAGAAAGTCACGATTTGTGGCAGATAAGATCGTGGTTGCTTTACCATGACAGCATGCCTTCTCACAATGCCCTGAGCATCCGACAGTTCCTTTCCAAGAAGACCATAGCCCTGCTGGACCAACCTGCCAACTTCCCTTATGTGGCTATGATTTCTTTTCCCTCTTTCTCAAACTCAAGGCGGTCACCAAGACGACAGGCGCAGACACAGAAATTATTCAAATAAGATGCCCAGCGTGACTATGCTGAACTTAATTTACTAGATATTACCTTGTTCTTGAAGCGTAGCTCCACATAGCTCCGCCCCTGCAAGGGGACCCCTTCTCAAGCATGCCCGCAATAGATCAAGATAATCGTGACCACGGAGCTGCGGAGGAGCCAAGAAGATTCGTGCAAGAATGCATCAAGACGTGGCAGAAAAGGCTGGGAAAGTGCGTTGCACTCCGGGGGGATGACTTCCAAGGGAAACTGTAGCTTGGATTTGGAATATCTTTGGTGACACCAGTCCTGGATCCTCTCTGACACACAGCGTAGAGCAAATGCAGCTTGATCTATGACATAACTGAACATGTCGAGCGGAGTTCTGTGAACCTTTTATGATACTGTGTGAATTCTTTAGTTGATAGTGATGTCTAAAAATGGAGCCTAAATTGACACTAGATAGCACTTTATTTACTCCCCCCTCACTCTCTCTCTCTCTCTCCCTCTCTCTCGCTCGCTCTCTCTCTCAACATTAGCACTGGTTTTATGAGCTCAGTCAATGCTGCCATAGCCATGAACTAAGCAATACATTGTTGTCATTTATGCACCTTGTGTTCAGTTGCCATCAGTGAGTGAAACCCGACTCAGCACTGTGTCAGCACATCTCCTTGTGCACATTTTTTATTGCCAAGCCACAACAAGGGCCATAGCTATATGTCGCATGAATGGCCACACAGCATTATGAGTGATTTGTTGATGTGCGGAGGGCTACAACTGATTTCCACGACATAAAATGTAGGGTTGCAGTGCAGATAAAAAAAACAAAGATTTCCCCCCATTTTTGATAGCAAGGTGCTAATGGTCATGCTCCTAAAATGTGCTTTGATCAATGAATGACTAAATACTCACATTTAGAGGAAGTGGAGTAATTTCCTTGTTAGGATTAATGGCGTTATCAAATCCACAGTGGACATGTTCTGTCGGCACATGAGCTTGTTTATGTACACTATCATTTCATAATATGACACAGCATTTCTGCAACTTCACTCATTTTCTGGTTTACCGTTAATAACTGGTGGGTAATGTGGTGGAGGCCATCGGGAATTTGGGGAAAATATGTCAATTTCCCAGAACGTCCTATGTATTTCTGGACCAATCCTGGCCATCATCGTTGCACAATTCAAACTTTTACTGTGTTAAAAGAAATCTACAAGAGTAAACTGGGGATAAAAGGTTGTAGTATTTGGTGTTGACCTCTTAATTGTTACTGTCCAATGAGTGTGTTTTGTTTTTGTTTTTTACTGAAAACAAGTTGACAAATCATTTGCTGGATGGATAGAAGCCAACAATTTGATTTCCGCTTTGCACCAGCCATTTAATCCGTTCGGCATCACAGCAAGTAGTGGAAAATGCCCAGCTTTTGACAAAAAGTCCCATAGTTTTCCCCTTTTTTGTCGTGTTACATGTACCCCCTCAGCGATGAAAGCAGTACATGTACATGCCTGCGGGTTAACTGTTAGTTAGAGTTAGTGGGGAGAAAGAGAGCTGCAGAGACAGCCCCTCACATCTTTGTTCCCTTCAAGAGGCTAATGCTTTATTTATAACACTCCCCCCCCCCACCGGGCCCCCCACACACACACACCCACCCCCAGGTGCACACCTCGGGTCCCCGCACAGTCCTTCCTCTTCCCCAGAGGTATACCAGCGCCTCTGCGTCGCGCCGCGTGCTACCTTAGCACACCTTCACACGCCTTTCCTTTCAACATCCCACTCCTCCAGCTCCATGAGAGGAGGAAGTTGAGGAGAGAGATACAAAGACGCACGCACGCACACACAATGTGCAGACTGCAGCGGTTTCACAGTCATGGTCTCCCATGTCTTGCTGCAGTTCTCTGGTGTGCCGGAGAGAGAAAGTGGCAAATCCCTCATCATCTCGCCCTGCTCACTCTCTCAACTCGCTCAACAAACGGCACAGAGGAGGACGAGATGGAGATGTGGAAAAGTGCAAGAACACGAAGGCGATGGAGAAGAAGAATCATAGGCGGAGGGGAGAAAAGAAAAGACAAAGGATTTTGGTGTGATGGCGGTGGTGGGGGGGAAGGGGGTGAACGACGAGTTTGAAGAATGCATGGCGAAAGGGGGGTGGGGGTGGGGGGCAATAACGTCTCAGACTTTTGAAACTTGGGAGATGCTCAGGCCCCTTCTTCTGGCTCCAACCTGCATTTCTGGGTCACTAGAGACATTTAAACTGCACTTATAATTAACAGCTATTTTTAAACGGGGAGGGAGAAGTGGAGCGGTGGCGAGGTACAAAAGCATTAAAATTGCCCCAGATTCGCTATTGAATGGGACACATCAAGGCAATATGCTGGCAGATCAAAGAGAGCGAGGAGAAAGGAGACAGGGCTGATCAGTGGGGATAAATTGTTTCCTTTATAATAGCGTAAGAATAGACCTCTTTGCGGCTAAAACAATTTCAGAACGACATTCATTACCTCCGTCCAGCCTGTCCTTCTTTCGCTCTGCTGTAAAATGTGCAACCACCTTTTGTCACCCTTCCTCTTTTATTTGTCTTTCAACCACATTTGTCTTTTCTTTTCCTTCCGATGGAGTCTCAACATTGACCCCCCCCCCCCTCTCGCCCCCCTCTCCTGCTGCCTCCTGGTCCCCATCGTCTTGCCTGCTTCAACAGTAGCTACGCTGCCGCTGTGCTGCGGGCCCCACAATGAAGATGTGCAATGTCTGACACTCTTGGAATGAGTGCCCTAATAGAAGGGGAAGCGGTTATCACAGCGCTCCCCCCCTGGGACCAGCCTCTGTGTGCCTGACGCTAATTATGGCGCTTGCAAATGAATGCGCGGCATTAAAGTCAGGAGGAGCCCGACTGCTTGACTCTTGTTTGTGCAAGGCTGATTGCCGCATGTGTCGCACGGCCCCGCGCATGCGGCTTGGAGCTCACTTTGGGCATGTCGCGTAACTTTTAGGTGCGCGGCGTAGGTTAAAAGCGTCTTTAAGTGCGGTGGGAATTAGTGGGCCCGTATTTCTTTTGGCTTTTCATATACCCGCGCCACGTCTTCTCCTCTGCGGCACAATATAGGAATGAGGCAATAACGCAACATTTCGACCATGTGCACGCGCGCACACCCACACTGCATGCGTGACTATGAGACTGAGCACAGATGATCTCGCGGGAGGTTTCCTATAAATACATCTTCCTCACATTCGCGAGCATGCTCTCCAAGAGGGGGTCTTTATTAAAACCATTTTGTCTTCGCTTTATGTCCTTGTGTGCACATTCTGATTCATTGTACCGCTTATCAGCAAATACCTTGTGTGTACAAAGATTACCCGCTTGTTTTTTTTTTGTTTGTTTCTATTTGTATGAGTCTGTGCATATGACAGCACACATCGTTGTGTACGTGTGCGTGCGCGCACGCGCGTTTGTCATCAAAATGTTGGCCATCTTATCTCCCCATTAGCCTCTCGTGCCCTGACCAGTATTCCCTTTCTCCCCTCCCTGCTTTCTCTAATGGGTAATTTAGCCATGCTGGCCTGACATCTAGCCTATCCTTGTTTAGTTGCCATGGCTACGCAGGTCTATGGATTGCTCCCCATGGCCTTCCTGCGGATGCTATAGATGTCTCAACTATTAGATGGCAGAACCGCTAAATGCAGAGTATCCTCCTCCCACACAGTGTTGAAAGCATCCACACGCATGTACGCAAGCTCAACTCAACTCAACTGTATTTATAGAACGGCCATCGCTGTATTCAAAGTGCTGTCCATGGAGCAAATATCATATTTACAACAATAAAACAAGAAATGAATAACGAAAACAGTAGAAAGCACAAAACAGAAAACTAAGATCAAGTCTGAGTCATGCTGAGTCAAAAGCCAAAGAATACAAATGAGTTTTGAGACGAGTTTTAAAGATGGGCAGCTTGCTGAATGTTCAGTGGGAGGTACCAGCAATGGAAAAGGCTTAGTTCTTGGTCTAATAATGCCGACCTGAGGCGCCGGGCAGGTGTTTTAGCGTCAAGAGGAGCTCAGAGAGGTAAGGTGGAGCGAGGCCATTTAAAGATTTGAAAACAAATAATAGGATCTTAAATAGAACTCTAAAATGTATAGGGAGCCAGTCAAGGGATGCCAGAGTAGGAGTGATGTGCTTCCTCTTACCAGTACTCGTCAAAAGGCGAGCAGCAGTATTATGGACCAACTGGAGAGACGCTTAATGGAGGATTGGCTGACTTCAAAGTCAAGTGCATTGCAGTAATCCAGCCGGGATGTGACGAAGGCATGAATTACTGTTTCAAAGTGCTCATGAGAAAGGAGAGGTTTTACGGTAGCCAGCTGCCTAAGATGAAAGAAGCTGGATTTAACAACGGCACCGCAAACAACTTCAGTAGATTTATAATAAATATACAGTAGATGAATCTCGGAAGGTTGTAATGTTTCACGAAAGAAAAGTCCATAAAAATGTCCATAATCACCAATGGCGTTTTAATGACAGCAACCATAAGTGGAATGTAAAGGCTTTTATTACCATATGAATCAAAATGTCCGAAGATGATTACATTGGTGCTGTTTACCTGTATTTCGATTTCACTTCATTTTTTGAGCAAAATAAAAGTCCCAATTGATTGGATTATCTCTTTCAGGCAAACCGCAGTGTTTATTGGAAACTTGGTCATTCTTCTGTCATTGCCCTCCCGACCACAGAGCGCCTACCCGGCATGCCACCACTTAGCGCATTTGTGTTTGTACACTCACGTTGTGCTTTAGGTCACAATAGGGTCGCGGGGGTGCTGAGCCTATCCAGCAGGGTCGCGGGGGGTTCGGCGAGTAGGCGGGGACCTGTGAAATACAATCTCACAATGCTAGGGACAAATTTAGCAAAGCCTGCCAATGTTGATTTCAATGCAAATCATGCACTGAAGCCGAAAACTGGGCTACTTATGCTTTAGGTACATAATTTTATTCCAAAAGGTGTGACAAAAAGCAAATTTAAAGGCGGGCATTCCGTCAATACGGGCAGTAGATCCGTCGGCGACGGACGCCCTTTTTTGCTGACGATTGATGAATGGCAGGGGGGGAAAAAAAGTGATGTACTTAAATCTGTCCAAATATCAGTGCTTATCATTTTGCAAAATGATGCGCAGCCAAAATTCATTCATCTGAATTTACGACATTCGTTCATTCGCTTCGCAAAATGCTTGCATCGGTCGTGACGTTTTAAATGGAATATCTTGATGGGATAAAAATACCCCAAAGTTGTACCCACCTCGTCAGCGATTCACTTCACCACGTTGAAGAAACAAAACAAAAACAACAACAAAAAGCCAGTACCAGAATTAGTTCTTATCCTCTTCCATATTACAAGTAGGAGCGTCGTAGCTTTAGGAAAAGGGCTTCCAGGTCAAAACAAACAAATGTGCATGGAATTTTCCGGCTTTCGCAGAAGGTCTTGATGCCTTTTTGATGCGCCAGCTATCAGAAACAAAGTAAAGTGGGAGCCGGAGAACAAGGAAAGAGCGCGCTCGGAAAAGAGCGAGGGAAAGGAGAATATGTTAAAGGAGTGTGAAGCCCTTGAGTTGAAACTGTGCCTGGCTGGGCCTACAGAGAGCATGTGACAGTAACTTTGGTTTCTTTTGTGGCGCTCGCTGTTCCTATGCCTTACGTAACCCCTCCCGTTGTGCCTTTTCAACCATTTGGGAAAAAAAAAAAAAACCCTAAGTGTGCACTTAAAAAGTTAATGCTTTTATGTATTTGGAAGTAGGGGAAAAGAGAGAGGGCGCATCACAGACCACACATAAAGGAGCCCGCTTTTGACGAGTTTTTCTGGATAGCGACAATTATGCTATTCTTTAAGTGAGTTTTAACACCATTCAGCAGAGCTCTGGGAGAGCCACAGAGATACGCCGAGAAACTTTAGCGACGGAGGAGGAAAAGCAAGCAGTGCAAACTTTTTTTTGGGTGCCCCTCCCCCATTTTAGGCTCCCCTTAAAGTGCCTCTTGATCCCCGTTTCCCCCTCCTCTCCTCTTCCTCCTCCTCCTCCTCCTCCTCGGCGAGGTTAAAGCACACCTTCCCTCGAAAGGGCTCTGGGGTCACGCATCTGCATGTGAAATGTGAACCCGCTGACATTCCAGGGCAGCCCTTTTGTTCACTGGTGTGCCACTGTCAGGCCGGACAAACCGAGCTCGGGCCTCTGGGACTTGATCGAGAACCACAAGGTGAAGGATGGCTGTGTGGTTGGATACTCTCAACAACCAATCCCACCCACATGACTGGTGAACATGTCGGAAAAAGGTTTCCAAAAATGAGTGACTGAATAATTTACATTCCCAAACGGTTGTATAGGGTTGTTGTGGCTCGTTTTTTTTTTTTTTTTGAGACGCGTTGAAACGAGGTGAAGTTTCTCAGCCACGTCGCAGTGGGCATAGGCGCTCTTTTAAAGCAGGCAGCGCACAGAGGTGCAGTGGCAGCGCTCTGGGGTCCTTTCAGCCGGTGAATGACGTTCAGAGGCACAAAGGGCAGCTATTCAGCAGGCAGTGATGGACTTCACGCTCGCCTTTATGTCCTCAGTGGTGGGCAGGCAAAGAGAAAGTTGGGGGGTGAGGGGGGGGGGGGCATGAATCAGAAAACGGTCAGAATTTCCTTTGAGGGGGAAACAACAAAAAGTGTTAATAAAGTCACGACAGACATTATATGGAATGTTTATTTGACCATTTTCATGAGGGTCGAAACGGAGTCATTTTGGCTGATTATTTACACAACAATGTGACGTGCAAATCGGAGCTGCCGTGAGTAGCTCGCGGTGGTTAAGAACCGGTGCAAGTTAACGCATTGTAAACGTTTTAGGATGATGTTCCGAAAAAGCTCAAGCACACTCACATTTTGGATTTGTAAGTAGAAAATTAAAATGTTCAATTTGGGGTGCGCATCGGTCCAATAAAAAATGATTCGATTCGAGTGTTCGTGGACACGGGCTGCCGTACGATTCAAGGACGTTTGATTTTTAAAGCGAAGCGAGTCCATTTGAGTCTGTGGAGTGACGATTGGATTCAAAATAGTACGCCTCAGTGAGGATGATGATGATGCAGTGAGTTTCTTGTTGTCATTTTACATACATTGGAATGAATATGTCGGTCTGGTAAATGTGACGTTTCGGTCAGTGATTTGTGACTCCAATAAAAGACGACCCGATCCATATTGATACATTTTAAATTGGAATAATTTGATTCGGTTCAATGTGACGCACTCACATTTTTTCCAAACCACAACCAAATTTCTGATTCCGATCGATTATCTTGCAGCCCTTGGCGATCCCCAATGTATGACATTTGAATGAGAACAAGAGCAAGGAACCCCAACCCCCCCCCCGAAAAAAAAATTGAGTCCTCTCACAACACACAAACTAAAAATAAAATGGCACAATGCACATATCTGCCACGAGATTGTCCCAATTTATTTTATTGATTTCACACTCATCAGATTGAGTCTTTTTTTTTTTTAAGTGTCCCCAAAATATTGCAGTTTTATATTAATCACATGATATTATCGGTACAAATCCCAAATCAATTCCGACGGTCTGTGTACTAAGGAAACACAACTTCTCTCATGTTTTGCCCCCGAGCTCATTTCATGTTGTCAGACTTCCTGACATGCTGAGCAGACAATTAACCCTCATGCAGTATTTTTAAGCGGCTGCATGAAGGGTATTGCGTCCCAAAAATGTCCCTCTTCCAATGTGCAACAACTTTTTTCACTTTTAATTTTTTTTCACTTTCAACCCCTCAAAATGTTCAGTGGGAATTGGCCAAGACATAGATATACATCCTATGCAAACTTTCAGCTTTGTGGAGTTATTTTTCACTGTTTTGTCTGTGGTGTCCATTTGTCCAACAGTCCAAAATCGTCCAAAGTGTCCGAAATGTCCAATTTTGGGATAATTCCTGCATGGGGGTTAAATAATCACCCTGCGAAAAGAGGAGAGTCCTTTCCACTGTACTTTTTTTTTTTTTTTCCCACTTGCATCTTGAAAGTGGGACCTTCCACTCCCGTCGCACATTCCTTCCCCCCGCAGAGGTGTGTTCTTTTCAGGTTACGACATTTAGCCCTGTCCGTCTATCCAGTCCACTTTTGCAAACACATCCATCCCAGTCCTAGTTAAAACACTGGGGGATCTCCTTCCCTCCTGCTCCCCCCCCCCCCCGCCCCCTCCCACCTACACCAAAGTCCTTTATGATGTCCATAAAATGGAAGAGTGCAGCTTTACTTGAACTAATAATATCGGAGCTTACGGGGGCCGTGATTGATGGTCTTTAAAGTCGGCCTGATCGCTCTCATCTTTCTTCAGATTTTTATCACTGACTTGTTTGCAGTCATGTGCAATCACAGGCACCGGGAGAGGTAACAAGTGCTTGATGTATGATGCTTGAGCCCTTTTTGTCAGATGCGGATTTCCCTTCCCTCCCTCCCTCGCCTATCCCCTCCCCCCTTTTTTAGCTTGCTCCTTGTTTGTGTCACTTCTCTTAAATTGTTTATAGCCTATTAGTTGACGCCGTTGTTTTTCCTCTCGTACTTTTTTTTTTTTTTTCCAAAATGGCAGGGATGTCTTCATTTGGGGGATGGGCCAAGCGCTAATACAAACCCTCTTCACTTTTGGCCCTTCCAGGACTGAGGCAGATTCCAGTTTTCTTTTCATATCATTAAGGCTGTCTCTTGCTCTCGCACATAAATATCCGCAGACGTCTCCCATTACTGGGGGGGGGGGGAGTTGAGAAAGATCTCTTTTTTTCCACATTCAAGATGAAAAGGTTTTGCGGGGTGATCTGTGTGCGATCCCTACTTAATATCCCTCATGGTGTGCCAAGAAAGCACATCTTTTTCAATTCTATAAATCACCTTAATGGGATCTCTGCTCTTTGTCCATTTTAACTCCTCTTCTTCACATGGACAGAACGGCGAATTCCCCTCGTGGAATTCACTGCACTTTATGTCTGTGCGTGGCCCTTTTCAATGCAAATAGCCAGAAGTGGGCGTGCTCGCGCATCAGCTCTGCACTGTCTCTCCTCCGTTAGATATAAAGGATCCCACCTGTCACGGAGGATTGTTCTGGCCTTTCATTTTCGACGTCTTCTAAAGAGCCGCATCATTACACCGGCCTCAGACAGAGCCCAGACGGTGTAAAACGCCGGACCACCTCCATCCCCATCCGCTCCCCAACTCTCGATTCTTTTTCCTCCTGTTTATCGTTTGAACCAACCGCCAAACGAGATTTCTTTGACGATGGCGACCATGAGGAAGATGTCTTTAGGTGAACAGTGTCGCAGTTCTTGATTGTCTCGGGCAGCTTTCTAACTCCGAGTTAGTTTTCAGTCTTCAGCCTTGTGTCTCTCCTCGTCGACTAACCTTAAACCGGAGGTCGGCAACACGCGGCTCCAGAGCCGCATGCGGCTTTTTGGCAACATCTAGTGGCTACCTGGAGCTTTATAAAAAATGTTTAAAAATGGAAAAAGATTTTGATAGTAGGCTAATATAGTTCAAATAGATATAGATACATGTTGCAGCTCCGAAAAAAGGAGAGATGTGGTGTTGGTTTTTTTAAAACGTACACTTTATTTATGCTTTTAACTGTCTCGACAAACACAGACACCTCTTCTCTTTCGACTTAAGAGGCGTTCAAAGACAGCCTCCGAAAAACGGAAATTCATGATCACTTCACTGACACTAAGAAAAGCGAAAATAATGCACCAAAACAAAAAAATCAAGCGATGTAATGACAAAATAAGTTCTATGGGGGCGTTTGTGAACACACAACAAATGAATGAATAAGATAAACAATTCTGAGACAGTCCAGTCTCCTACATACATACAGCATGTGTTTTACTTCATTGTAAGTTTTATAGAAGGCTTTTGTTTTTTTGCGGCTCCAGACATATTTGTTTTATGTTTTTTTTTTGTCTCATATGGCTCTTTCAACATTTTGGGTTGCCGACCCCTTTCTTAAACCTTTACTCCCTGCCTCTCTTCCTCTACCCGTGCTCCTTTGCCCCGCTTTCAAACCCCCTTTCTCGTCGTCGTCTCTCCCTTTTGCGCCCAAGCTTCTCTGTCTCCGAGCTCTCCCGATGATGGATTGTTTCTCTGCGCAGTCTGACAGGATGTAGCACACTGCGAGCCCCAGGGGCCCCCCCGAGCAGACTGCGCCACCTGATTAAGACTCTCCCTGTAATCAGCTGCACAGTGCCACTCGGAAAACCACTCCAGTCAACATTTGGAAAAAAAGAAATAAAGAAAGAAAGCACTAATAACAACTGTTCCATATCCTTGAAAGATAACACTTTGTTTGGAGCTGAAGTGGAATTTAGATGAGTGGCCCATCTTGAACTTTTCCTCTTGGAACTGAAATCTTCCTCTCACTGGGGCTCAGAGGCGGGCTTGTATCACTCGTAGTAGAATAAGGGACAAAAGCTAAACGGTCATAAACCTAATAAAGTTCTCCACTGCCTTCCCCACCTACACCGAGGCAACTCTAACTCCATTAAAGCCGGTAATAGCGTTACGGATAGAAATCTCGTTGTTTTTGTCCACTATGGAGACTGAGAAGACGGTCGCCCGGCGCTGGGTCACATGATTGAGGTGAGAAAGAATTTGAATGATGTCAAGTGCACGCGCCACCGCCAAAATAAATACGGTAGCGATGTCACAGCAAACGGTGACGGGAGCGATCTTTTAAACTCCCCGTGTACCACGACTCAGATTACGATGTAAAAAAAAAGAATAATAATGCACCTGGCAGTTATCGCTGTCGTCACGGGTTATTGAATTAACCGGAAAGGCGGTGTGTAACGCTTTCCATAAACCTAAAACAAATACATCCGCGGGTCTAGAGTTATGTTCCAAATGTCAGCTGTGTGACAAATGGATCAGCTGTCTGCTCAAAGTGATGTCACAGAGCTCAGCCTGAATAGACAAAGCTTCCTGTGGACTTCTCTGACTTGAGCTGTGCATACATGTTGGTTCTGATCCAAAAATTTTAATTTATCCGCCCTGGCGGAGCTTAATGCTGTTGTAGAGCTGCACTATTTTATCCTGAGAGCTGTTTCGAATATTTTGCTGAGCTGGATGAGAGAGGGAAATTCGGTACTGACTAGGAACACCGCCAAATATGATACAGTGAAACTCCTCTACAACGAAATTGTGTTTGCAGCAAGAAATTTTTCACAACAGGGGGGGTTTTCACTGTAGCAAATTTGATCTCGGATGTAAACACACACACACACACACACATTAATGCATGAAGATTTTTTTCACACTAGGGGGGATTTTCGCCCATGTAGGTTTCGTTGTAGAGGAGTTTCACTGTACAGTGCCTTTCTCAACCGGGGCAAACGATCAAAGGCATTTTATTAAATGAAGACCTCTTTCTTCATGTTAATAAATACTGAACATTATTACATTTGGAACGGGAAAACGTTTGATCGATTTCATATAGAGTCGGACGGAGTCGTCTTTATTGTGACTGGCAGCAGAATACAGCAAAACACATGACGGGTAGATACCGTGGGCCGCTTTCCAACAAGGTTCAAGCCTCATCAAACCCTGGGCTCGTTCCAAATGAATACTAACAAGTCCAAATCTGTTGATATTGTTGACATTGGCATTATTATATTATAGATGCTTGGCTTCAAGAGAGAGCTGAGTTGAAAAGTCTTCCACCACGTATGTTTTGGTATTTTCCAAGCATCGGGTAGCTCACGCATGAGCGCTTTTGTAAGTTTATGCACGCTCACGCCCTTGGATGTGTGTGTACATTGTCACACCATCTTAGCCTGTGGGTGTATTCAGTATTTCACTCTGGCCTCATTTATATCTGTCAGTGTTTTCCCGTCGCTTTCCTGCTGATGCCATCGGTGCACACGTCATGACTGATGACAGTCGTTGCCACAGTCTGATGCTCTGTCGCTTAATGTCTTTATTGTTTATTAATTAACTGCAGGACATATATGCTGAGAGACACCTATTGATTCTGCAGCTGCATTAATTGATTTTGTGCTTCACTAATCATATTGTTTCTGGACCGCCGCTTTGTGGTGGTAATCACGGGTGTGTGCTCGCTGCTGTTTGGCTCGCGTTTTTGTGAGAGCTTGCGATTGCCATTCATTCCGAAAATTCAATTTCAATGTTTCACCAATTGGAAATGTTTCATAAATAATTCATTGAGGACTATAACGCCGGTTAAAACATCACAGCATATCATAGCAATCTCCAAATCCCAAGCAATTATGTTGCCTGGGGCTGTGGCATGAAAATTAGGCTGACTGGGGCTGTGAGCAGAGTACCGATATGAAATTTCATTAGTATATTTATTATATTATATACAGTCAAACCTCGGTTTTCGAACGCCTCGGTTTTCGATCGGTTCCAACCAATTCGGTTTTCGACCAGCGTGTGGTTTTTTTCGAACAATTTCGGTTTTCGAACAGCCCGCGTGTGCTGACTATATATATATAAAGACAAAATGTCTCTCCCATTTGTTATTTTTGAGCTATTATGTAAAAACATCAACTTTCATACAGCAAAAAATGTGAGCTTGTAGACAAAAAGCATCACGTTAAATGCCAAACTTGTCCGAGGAGAGACACTTTGTCGAAACGGCGTCCTCTCACATCAAACAACAAAAACAATCTTAGAGCATCATTGAAACAGATTCCCATGTTTTGTGTGTCTGGTTGCCAGAGGTTCCCCAGTGAGCCTGACTGGGGGGTTACAGTGTAACCAAAGCGTCTGTCTTCTGCTCACCACCCAGATCCGCCGGTTCAGCTTGACTGGGCCCAGTTGTCTTGAATTCACACTGACGACTGTCTGGGAAAAAGGTCTGTCTGGGGTTCAAGTACATTAAAGTCATCCGCTCGACTCCCACAGAGCCTCGACACAGATGGCTCCAGATGCAGCTGGCGCAGCGCACAGCAGCACCTGACAGCGCCCATTCACTCACACACACAAACACACAGCAGGATCATACCGGCAAGCATAAACACAAATATACAAAATGACAACTTGGACTTCAGGTATGGACGGCACCGCTCACTTCCATAAATGTATGCAAACATTGATGGGACCACATATCTCGACATTCATCCACATCCACACGCTTCCAGCAGGAGCATGTGCTGCAATGCATCTGCAAATCCTCACTTTGGCAACACATTTCGAAAACGGCAAGACGCAGAATACCCATGGCTCAAAGTTACTGGTCATCACTTCATATGTTTTGATCCATTTATTTACACACGTTTATGAAGCCAAGGCACGTTTTACATTTGAAAAAAAATATCAACACCAAAAAAAGTCACAAAAAGTGGATCCACAGATTAATTGTAACTTCCGCTATTTGGCGGGAGAGCATTGAAAGCGTTCCTCTGGCAGCCCATTTTAAGGTGTTGATGGAGCAAACGGATCAATATTGTTTGATAAATATGCGGTGTTTGAATTTTTTGTGTCTCCCTCTTTCATGTCTAAATAATCCCCCTGGTTAATTTTATTGTGGGGCACCACGTTAGGATCGGATGTGACGTGTATTGTACAATTTACACCCCACCGCGTGAAAAAATCTGATACGAATCAAAATATCATAACTGACTTTTGACACTGTATTTTGTGTGAAATAAAAACTGCTTGTCATTTCAATGAGTTAAAAAGTTAAGATGAGCGAAAACCCGTTCAAAATGTTTTTGTTTTCAACTAAAGCTGAATTAGGACATCTAAAAAGAGAGGATTGAAGTCGAAATTCACTTCATGAGGTACGGGGATGGTGAGCATATGACTTTAGGTGAAGTATTATTCAAGCAAAGACATTTTATGGGAAGCCTGACCTTAGCGATGACTGATGTGACCTCTTAGATTGTCATCATTTGGGAAGACATCGGCTTTAACCTTTTTCGGTGGATTACCCTGCCAGTTTGCAGGTGTGTTCCTGCATCCCTCGCTCAGTCAATGTGTGCGCAAGCATGTGTTGCTGCTTTAAGTGGACAATTGTGTGCGGGGAGCGGAGGAGGAGGAGGAGGAGGAGGAGGCGGCGCTGAGCAACAGTTGCCTCGTGCGTTAGCGAGGGTGGCTTCCCGGCGATTAAAAGATAAAAAAAAAGTGTGCATGCTTGTGCCCGCTGAGGCTCCGTACCGCTCGATGCAGAATAGAGATTGATGGAGGCTCGCCTTGAGGAGGATACTCTGTTATCTCCTTGTAATTAAAAACCCACCGCATAAAGATTATTGACTCGTCCACCACACAAACCAGCCTCTGCTCCCTCCCTGGCTTGGTAGGGTTTTCGCAACGAAAGAGTCTTTAAAAGGAAAGAGAAAAATAGCATATTAAGCAGCGCAACGTTTCGATTGTGGTTATTGTAATATGCTATAAAACCTCAATGTGAAATTTGTAATCCACTTTGGAAAATTGCTTACGATATTGCATTAACATTCGCTGAAAGGGCTCGGGGAGCCGAGCCGCACGTGTCAGGTTTTATCGTACGCCATCATTTAAAAGTCCTCCGTGTAGGTACTAAAAAATGTATTAGCGGAAGGCGTAAATAGGCACGCTGAGATGAATGGTGGCCTGCTTGGGTTTTGGTTGATAACATAGATTACATAGCGCGTGTGTGCATGCATGTTGCCCCACTCAACTAACCGTGAACGCGAGTGTGTCTCTCTCTCACGGGAGGAGAGTTACCATCTCCGTACATTAACTCCCTCTTTTAAAGCAAACCCAGCTGACGGTGTAATTCTCTGTTCCATTTAGCTGCTGCGATTCAAGGTCAGTGTTTCTACTCCAGTTCGGAGGGAAATGGCAAGTTATAAGCATCGGGAACGAGCTAATTTGAGGTAGACGGCCATCTGAATTCCTGTAGGGCCTCAGCTGTGCCATTTCTACTGTACGAGTAATTGTGCGGGTTGTATAAGTAGACCCGCAATCAACGTGGGGACACACTGATGAGGGAGGGAGGTAACGTGACACGAACGCCCTGTGGCAAGATGTGTGTGCGTTTGTGTGTGTGCGTGCGCGTGAATGTTTGTTCTCAGCAGGTGGAGAGGTTCTTCTTTGGGGTGGGGATCCCCTGTGGGTGCTTGCTCCGTGAGCATCCCGGTCACAAAAGGATTTTGGATCCCACGGCTTGTCCCGCTTTCAAGGCGCAAGGTAGCCCAACACATAACACTTCGAGTTGAAATGCTGAAAAGTCCTTGTCCGCACTGTGGGAAGCATTTGCTTCTCGAGTCAAGTTGGTGAAAAGCCCACAGAGTGCCACGTTGTCTGTTATATGCATTCGGGACCAAAAAGTGGAAGAGGGAACTTTATTGTGTTCACCTGACGGACAGGCAGAGATTTGATTTTATTTGAATAAAAATATGTCCAGTTCTGCTAAAACAGTTGAACACAACTGAAGCATTGAAAAGGACTCATGTTCAGACCTGGAGTTTCAGAGCTCAGACTGAAGTTCACAACGTTTTAATGAATGCATGCTTATTAGCATATTAGCGTACCCATTTTACCATCCATTCATCCATTTTCAACTCCGCTTATCCTGAACTGGGCGGCAGGGGGGTTGCTGGAGCTTATCCTAGCTGACCTCAGACGACAACAATTAAATTGTATGACTAGTGAATACCTCACAGTCAGCCATCAGCATATAGACAAAAACGGGTGGATGGTCTCTCGGATTCTTGATTGTCGGGATTCATGAATGAGTATCCACGTAAGGTCATGTTGGATTTTTTTGTTTGCAGATGTCCGATGAGGCCTGCGGTACCTGGCACGTGATGGCACTCACTTTAGGTAGGAACTCTATCTGTGTTTGTCTCTTGTTGATTAAAGTGAAACTTGTTGCACTTTAGTAAAAACATGAAAAATCAAGGTTAGTGTATTATGCTCCGCCACTCTACATCCGGAAAACGGCTTCACATGATGCTTTCTGCTCCCCAAAGTCCCTCCTCATTCACTTTCACCACTCACCAAATTAGAATTCATTTTCGAGGGAAGCGTCATTACTGCACAGTTGGACTCAGCAGCTTGGTGTGTGCTAATTATATTGTGTAGTTTACATGCGCTGGACAACATTTACTTTGCCAGACACTTGCCCAGTCTCTCGTACGGTAATTGTTTTTGTTTCTCATGAGGTACATTTTTTTAAATAGACTGCACATCCACGTAAAAAAAAAAATGGATCTGGATCCAGATGATTTTATTTTGTGCAGCCTCTTGAAATAAAATTTAGCAAATTCATCCATCCATTCATTTTCTGAACCGCTTCATCCTCACAGGGGTCTCTGGGCATGCTGGAGCCTATCCCAGCCGTCTTCGGGCAGTAGGCGGGGGACACCCTGAACCGGTTGCCAGCCAATTGCAGCGTGCACAGAGACGAACAACCATCCGCGCTCACACTCACACCTAGGGACAATTTAGAGCGTTCAATCAGCCTGCCATGCATGTTTTTGGAATGTGGGAGGAAACCGGAGTACCCGGAGAAAACCCACGCAGGGGGTCGAACCCATGACCTCTGCACAGTGTGGTTGACGCACTAACCACTCGACCACCGGGCCACCCCGGAGTAAATTCAACAGAGCTTTTTTATTTTGTGTGTTTACTGTTTTGTGGGTGGTGCGCTTAGCGGCCATGAAAAGGGCGCGGCAGCGACATTTGGAGAGCTTGTGTACCAGTGTGCCAGACTTTACAAATAGCCATCAAAATAACTAATATTTCATAAGAAATTAGACCGCGGTTGTGCCAAAGGTAGTACAGTATACACCAATCATCTATGCCTATAGTTCAGCGTGCAAAGCTCAAGCTAGCATGATGTCGGCCCATTAAGTCATTTGTTAATACCAACAGTCTTGCACCAAACTTGACACGAGCTGCCATCCGCGTCTTCGCAACTTTTCTGATATTCTCCACAACCCCTGTGATCCTTTTAGGAGTGCGCGTCACTCGCTTACTACATCAGCGCGGAAAAACACCGCTCTGCCTTTGGCTAATCAGGCTGATTGGAGGTGTCCTTTGGCTCACCTGGGGGCTTCCAATCCTATTAGGCCAACCGTCCTGAGCCGAACGCACCCAGCAGCCGCTCGTGTTTGATCACTGGTGCTTAGAGCCCACACTTGTCCTCTTATGTTGGTGTTAAGGCAGGAGGGAGGGGAACGGTAGGGGTGGGGTTGAGCTAAGGATGGCGGGGAGGTGGGGGTTCAAATGTGATCTCCTTAACTCTCCAGGGGGGCAGAGGGTAGTTCGGTGCCCCACCTCTTTCGCTGACACCCAACCGGAGCGGGGCTTTAAACTTTTGATATCAGCTGAAAGGCGTAACACTGCAAGTTGTTTCCAAGGAATGTGATAAATGGAGGGAAGGCAATACTGTGGCAAGGAGAAAAATATGCCTGCCTTTCATCCAGCCATGCAAATGCCTTCATCCATACACATATTAGATATATATATGTATAGAAACACACACACACACACACACACACACACAAAGAGAGAGAAAGATAGAGAGATTTAAAATATGTTTCATGTAATCTGATTTATGATTTAGTGGCTCATGTTTTCGCCACACTTGTTTGCTACTTGTCTTGGTGAGCGCTTAAAAGACTGCACGTCCAAGTGTTTTAATAAGTCAACAATCCCAATTGAAGTCGATATACTTTATTTTATACTGATTCACTAGTTCGGTTGCTTTTATTTTAGTTTAAACCTAATCCATAACACCAACACCTTTATGAATAATGAATCTGATATTGCTTATTGTAAAATAGATGAATTAGTTGTTTGTGTTTATTACAAATATGGGAGGGGCCATCACATTTTTTATGTATTTGTTTATTTTAGAAAGTTCAGCCCATCTGTAGTATAGCATATAGGACCTACTCACCGACTGATCATCCATCCATCCAACCAAAATTCCAACTACAGTCAAACCTCGGTTTTTGAACGTCTCGGTTATCGACCAATTCGGTTTTCGACCAAAATTTTGAGGTTTTTTATGCCTCGGATGACGAACATATTTCGGTTTTTCGAACAAACTGAGCGCACTTGAATGCACCATTTGACTCCTCTCGCCTTCCTTACACGAGGAAGTGACGCTTCCTCGGGTAGACGAGGAAGTGACCCTTCCTCGTGTTGCTTTCCATTGTGAGCAGACGTGTTCAGTAAACATTTTTATTTTAAAAAGAACCTAGTTTTGGTTTTCGAACAATTTCGGTTTTCAAACAGCCTTCTGGAACGGATTATGGACGAAAGCCGAGGTTTGACTGTATCACCAATCCATCATTTTTTTTTCAATTTGCCCCATCTATTGTCGATCTACCCATCCAATGTAGTTAGAACTCCCAATCTGCTCACACACACCCCCTCCCCATCTCCATCCTCATCACCTCCATTGAGTCATCTGTATTTCGACCTCCTGTTGATCTCGCTTTACAGTCAGCACACAAAACCGAACCACCAAGTGCTCATTTCTTCTCCAAATTCTCCACCGTGTGCTCCACTCATCACTTTGCCTCTTTACCTTCCCCCTCACCACTATTATTTTATTCATCTCACTGCAAGGCCATCACACCATAATTCTCTGTTGTGGCGCTCCCCTCTTTACTTCTGCTCCCCCTTATATCCACCGCCTGCTCCTTTTTCATCTGGCCGAGAGTGTCCAGGAAGAGCCATGTATTTTCAAAGTGGACTGGATGGGAAATCGAAGCCGGGCTTCTGTGTTTATCAAGCCCGAGCTCCATCACCTTACTCCTACTTCTGTCTGGAGGCTCCGACAAATTGGTGATGGCGCCAACAAGCGTGGAGCACCTGTGCTCCTTTTTTTGGGGGGGGGGGGGGTGTACACGTCCACACACACACACACACACACACAGCATAGCACCTTGCCCCTGTTTAGTTTCATTACAGGTGTCAGGTGAGGAGGTGGAGGTAGGACTGCTGTCTAAAGTCACCCCCCCCCCACAAAACCCCCCGCCCAACACACACGCGCACCATCATTTCCACCATGCCGACACCTTGGCTAACAAGACCCGTGAACCGCAGTGACAGAGCTCCGAGGCTTGTCAGAGTTCCAGTCATTTAATGCCAATACGTTGGCCGCGGCACCTCCTCAAAAGGATTTCGATATGCACACAAAGACACAATCGGTTCCGCAGCCTCTGCGAGACTGCTACTCCTTCGAGTTAATTCGATTATAATCATATACATTTGCTGAAATGATTCAAGTCATTCCGTTTCTCCGAAATGTGTGCTGCATTATTCCTGGTGCAGGTATTGAGTGTTTCTGAGTCATTAAATGTAGTCTTGTGTCGATTGCTAGCACTGTGCGCAACGTCAAGAGCTCAAATACTTTTTTCCCCCCCAGTGCACTCTCGTTTTTTCACAACTGCAGTCATGTACAGGTAAGTAGAGTAAAATGGAGCACCGATGCGGGTGAGAGCCCTAAACAGCCTTGATTCCTTGGAAATGAAGTGCACAAACAATGCCCGGCTATTGTGCCTAAGCGCCTACAATGATGCCATTTAAGAGAGTATTGATCCGCCGGTGCAGGGTCAATCACTGGATCAATGTTGTGTGTGTCGGTCAGCTCGAGGGCTCGTTGACTGTGTGAGTGAATGGATTGATGAACGGCTGGATGGACTGACAGAGAGTCTGAGTAGTCCAAGGTTGGATTTGTGGACCAGCCGATCGAGAGGAACACCCGTGTCAGATCTATATAAACATGAACTTCTGAGGCGCTGGAGGTCTTAATCATCGGCCCTTTTACGCGTAAAATTGTATTCCCTTCAAATGGATGCTTGGCATTTTCCTCTGAAAAACAAAATCCGTATTCGAGGTCATAAAACAATTTTGTTTTATTGAGCTGGCTCTTTGTAAAATACAGTAACAGGACTGATCGTTGAGCACATTTTGTGTTTCGAGGTTGTTTCAAGGTCACACTTTTCACCACAGAATCCTGTTTAAATTGGCTTGTGTTAAACAGAGGGCAGCACGGTCATAGACAGTGCACTGCACATAAATATAAATGCAGTGCATGTTTTTGTTGCCATTTTTCACCGTCTGAACTCAAAGATCTGAAACTTTGTTTTGAAATCACCAAAGACCTAATTCTCTCAAATTTTGTTCACTAGTCTGCAAAAAGCATGTGGTGTTTATCATTTAGCTTCGCACTGAAGTCTGACAAGATTTATTGACGTCTCTTATGATTTCTTACACTTACACTCACAATATACAGTCAAACCTCGGTTTTCATCCATAATCCGTTCCAGAAGGCTGTTCGAAAATCGAAATTGTTCGAAAACCGAAACCACGCTCTTTTTAAAATAAAAACACGTCTGCTCACAATGGAAAGCAACACGAGGAAGCGTCACTTCCTCGTCTACCCAAGGAAGCGTCACTTCCTCGTGTAAGGAAGTCGAGAGGAGTCAAATGGTGCATTCAAGTGCGCTCAGTTTGTTCGAGAACCGAAATTTGTTCGTCCTCCGAGGCATAAAAAACTCTACATTTATGGTTTTTGGTCGCAAACCGAATTAGACGAGAAACGAGACATCCGAAAACCGAGGTTTGACTGTACGCATACCACTTGCGGGAATTCACACATGACTGTAGTTGAAAAATCTGGATTATTTTTTTTCTCCTCAATTTAAAAGGAATGGTTTCCCCCAAAAACGTTTAGCTATAGTGGAGTCTTGCCCTTTCATGCCGTGGGAAACTGTAAGGGAGCGATGCAATCAAATCATTTTTTTTGTTGTTGTCATTAGCGCATTCCATTGGGAATATTCTCCTTATTTGTTTACGCTAGACTTGATTGACCTAGCTCACCAACAGTATAACACAATGCAACTGAAGAGAGGTGTCTCCCCTTTATCATTCCACCATTTGAGACGTACGAGAAAAACACACACGGCTGAGGTCAGGCCCCGTGACGACGCGAGTACAGGGAAAGAGCTCATTTCGTATTCTGTGAGAGATGTCAATTGTGCCCTCAGTGTATTTCTATGGCAAAATTTGTAAATAGAGCCTTTGTAAATAGCTCCTCACTCTGCCAATCACCCTGTCTGCTCGCTGCGCCGCAGCATTAAAAATTGATCCTGAGCCACACTCGGGTGAAATGCTAACATTGCTGCCAAATGACTGATTAAAAAGGAAAACCTTTAATCTTTGCTTAAAAGTATCTTCCGCCTTGGCATGCCTTTCCCCTGTGCTTCTCTATCTTCCAAGACTGCAAGGCGGAGGGAGGGGGGGGGGTCGTGGTTGGGGGGTGGGGAGTTATGGCGGGGAATAGGGTCATGCTTCATGTAGAGTCAGCGATGTACAGTGATACGGCTCCAGAGGTGAGGGATTAAACTAAGAGCAGATTTCGGAAGCAACGCGCTCGGCTCTCTTTAGGAATTTAACCCCAAGCCAAAGGGTAAAAATCACATTTGAGCATCCCGTCAGAGGAGGCAAATGTGTTGGCGCGGCTGCTAATGGTGCACAAAAAAATACCATGCGAGAAATAGCTGGATCATGTTGACAATGCGGCATGAAATACAGTTTGCCATGCCTCAGGTTTGCTTAGAGACTGTCTCTGAATGCTCGATTCACTCACAAAAAGACAGCCTTTCCCTATTATGACTGCCCTTTTTTACCGCTTGTGAAAATATCCCCTTGAGGAACAGGAATTCAATCCTATGTTATCCCTATTTGTAACTACCGGACAATGTTTCCTGATATCAAGTTCTTTACAGTTATTATTAAGCTTCAAAATGTACCAAATCCAAGGGATAATTTCAAAACTTCAACTGGCTGTGTTTTCTGCTTTATTTGTGTGTGTTAGCATGTTACTAGCACAGTTTTCCTTTGCCAATTTGAGGGTTTGCTCTGAAAGAATCCAATTTTCTGGGTCATCCATTGTGAATCTTTAAAAGACACAAAAACCACAAACCTGATTCTTCTTCGTATAATTCGCGATCGTCGCATATCTTCCGTTAGCCACCACAATATACGACATCACTTCACATCTATTACATTTGAATCCGTGGGCCTCGACACCGTAAAAGATCGTTGAAACTGACTTGGTGCGTTTGTGTTTCAGGCGGCAGCGTGAACGACAGAGATTGCGTTGACGCAGAAAGTGACACCGACTTTGGAGACCGCGTCAGCAATTCCCTGTTGCCAGAGAAAGATGAAGCAGCAGCCAAGGTAAGATAAAACACACCTACCTTATCTTGCGCTATACAGTATTCCATATTCACGCTCCTTGGACTTGATAGAGCAAAGTTGTTCTGGAAATCCCCTACTGACTCCCCAACTGATTCTCCATTTGTTGTCCTTGCCCATAGAAATTGCTTTGTTTTTGGTGTTTTGGTGTTGTTTTTTGTTTTTTAATCCTGTTTGTGTTGTTTGAAGTACAGTCAAACCTCGGTTTTCGAACGTCTCGGTTCTCGTCCAATTCGGTTTTCGACCAAAGATTTTTGAGTTTTTTATGCCTCGGATGACAAACAAATTTTGTTTCTCGAACAAACTGAGCGCACTTGAATGCACCATTTGACTCCTCTCGCCTTCGTCGGGTAGACGAGGAAGTGACGCTTCCTCGTGTTGCTTTCTGTCGTGAGGAAACGTGTTCAGTAAACATTTTTCTTTTAAAAAGAGCGTGGTTTCGGTTTTCGAACAATTTCGGTTTTGGAACAGCCTTCTGGAACGGATTATGGACGAAAACCGAGGTTTGACTGTCAATCAGATTTAGTTTATGATGAGTTTGTACCATCCGATGATTATACCTATAATTATGAGCAACAAGACACACATTCAGGTACTTATAACTGTTTGTTTTCTGCGCATCATTGATCTGTTTTTGTGCCTGAGCCCTGCTGCCTCAAATGACACACTTGCCGAACCCAAACTACAAGTTGTCCCTTTAAACCATCCAGGCCTGATCAAGCAGCGCATCTCCAAAGACATCTGCGGCGTTTCTTTGTTCAGAGCATGAGAAGAAGCGATAGTTGTGGCAGGGCAACTGACGTCTGCTTCACTGTGACAATGTGCTTCTTTACAATGTGCTGAGCATCTGACAGTTCCTGGCCAGAAAGAACATACTCCCCTCATGTCCGCCAAGTGCAGCGGTTCCATCAAGAGAATCCTTTGGATTGGCAAAGCGTCTGAGTGTCCTTCCGGGCTTACTTGAAAACTTTGCCGTTGCGATTTAAAAGCTATCTTTTGTAACACCAGTCCTGGAACTTTTCCGACACTACAGTATCACCTTTAAAGCATCCAAGTGTTGATGATGTTCTCTTCAAGGACCTCTAAACTGCGGCGCTCACCCGGGCTCCCGCACCCCCTCGTCTCTCTGTCATTCAGGTGTTTACTGTCATTTATACTCAGGGTTTTGTATAATCCTCTCACCACACCTGAGTGCTCCCCACTTCAGTGTCACTGGATTTACTCTCTCCACCCGTCTCCCTCTGTCTCGCATTCCTCCCCCCCCACCCCCCCACTCTCACTTGGCTTCACAGCCATTCTTATGCACGCGTTGTCATTTTCTTATGTAAATAATCACGGATAAAAAGGACACTCAACAGACATTTGAAATTTTCCACAGCGCGGCTCTGCGCGTATGTTCTCAGTCATCCCTCTCATCAGCAAGCTTGTCTGCGCAAGTGTACTTGCCTGGAGCTGTAAATGAGAGGTTGTGATTTAACTCATTGAGACAAAAGACAAAGACAACGAAATATTAATCAAACAAATGATTTGGAGAAGGTGACGAAGAACAAGCGAGGGGGATGAGTGCAGGGGAGGGCGAACCAAAGGCGGAAATGGGCCAGTATGTATTTCTGTTCTACTTTCACTCGGCGGAGGCTTCATTAAGAAGTCTGTTTCCAGTGCATCGCGCGCTTGTGCGTGAACGTGCCGAGTTAGCGATTGAGATTGTGGCGGTGCATGTGCACGAATATGCAAATATATGTGCATGATGGTAAAATTATTTGTGTGTTCTAGAGGCAGCCCTTTAATTATTTACGCTCAAAGCCCTCTAATTGGGATCAAGATTTCTAAATGGGGTCATTTATTGCGACGCCGTTGCATGAACTTTTTCTGAGCTCCACCAATAGACACCACGCAAACACTTGCATTCTTCATAAAAAAACGATTGAGTTGCAATGATATTGCTGCCAATACATCTGTATTGCGTAGACATCGTGCATATGTTCTCCACGAGAGCTGATGAGTCATGAGTCAGTCACTCGCGTAGCCGATAGCAATGTACACAGCCGGTTTGAGATTAAGCTCCTGAGCAAGACCGATTACAGTTTTACTGTGCGCTAATTAAGGCAACTTAATCAGGGATATTTCTTCAACTGTACACTTTCAGATATGTACAGTAAATCATGTCATGCATTACATACGCATCATGTCGACGTGAATGCCCATGCATTCGTTTAAGAAGTCATTTCGATTCGTCAATAATACAGTCAAACCTCGGTTTTCGTCCATAATGCGTTCCAGAAGCCTGTTCGAAAACCGAAACCACGCTCTTTTTAAAATAAAAATGTTTACTGAACACGTCTGCTCACAATGGAAAGCAACACGAGGAAGGGTCACTTCCTCGTCTACCCGAGGAAGCGTCACTTCCTCGTGTAAGGAAGGCGAGAGGAGTCAAATGGTGCATTCAAGTGCGCTCAGTTTGTTCGAGAACTGAAATTTGCTCGTCATCCGAGGCATAAAAAAACTCTAAATTTTTGGTCGAAAACCGAATTGGTCGAGAAGCGAGACGTTCGAAAACCGAGCTTTTGACTGTACAACAAAAAATCCCACACATTTAATCCCAGTCCCACAGGATATTTTTGTGCATTAGTGACCTCCACAATTTTGCTCATTTTAAACAAATATGCAGTTCATTCACCACACCCAATTGAGTTTCGACATTGTAGTTGTTGATGTCATGGCACTCAATTTCAACATCGAATTTAGATTGTAAGTGCGGCTTTGGACAGAAGAAGAAAGTGATGGCGAAAGAGAGAGAGGGCAGAATCGGTCAAGTCAACTCAAAGAACGAGTAAAGGTAAACGTTTCAGCGTACAGCAGGGTCGGGTCGGCATCCGGAGCTGCCGCGACGCAAAGCAAACATTCGACAGTCAAATTTGGGTTGTGGAGGATGAGTGTTACTTATTATTGGGTGAACTTTTGCAAACAATTCTAGTCAAAAGGAAACTTCTCCTGAAATTGTGACACTTGAGCGAAAGGGGAATCGCCCTTCCCCTTCGGTGCGTTTCAAAGGCATTGTGTACACCTCGAGGCGGTATTCGATCACTTGGATAGGATTAACCCTCATGCAGTATTTTTAAGCGGCTGCATGAAGGGTATTACGTCCCAAAAATGTCCCTCTTCCAATGTGAAACATCTTTTTTCACTTGTATTTTTTTTCACTTTCAACCCCTCAAAATGTTCAGTGGGAATTGGCCAAGACATAGATATACATCCTATGCAAAATTTCAGCTTCGTGGAGTTAGTTTTCACTGTTTTGTCTATGGTGTCCATTTGTCCAACAGTCCAAAATCGTCTAAAGTGTCCGAAATGTCCAATTTGGGATAATTACTGCATGGGGGTTAAATAAACGGCACTGTATGAACTATTTGGCAGGCTTGAGGTATGACTTCAACTGTGCCGCTACGATTTTCGAGGACATAAAATCAACTGACAGTAACAGGAGAAGACAGAATAGTCGAAAGCTGGCCACAGTTGGTCTTTCAGATCAAGATGATTTTCAGTGTCGTCGTCAAGATATCCCGCTGAGAATGTTTGAATGTTCACTCGTACAGTATGCGACTGTTTTCATCTAAATCCAGAGAACCCAACCAAGCGGCGTCGCGCTATGAAGTCTGCTGTCACATTGATTTACTCCTTTTCTGCTTTCTGTATGTCTTTGTCTCTTCAGGAAAAGAGAAAAATGTCTGTCGATGTCGGTCCAAAAATCTGGAAGCGATCGCCCAACTTTGTCCCAAGTTGTCATGAGCCCCATTCTCCAAACCAAACCGAGACCTCCTGGGAGACGTGCGGGTTCTGCGGATGGGAACGTGTCCTCTTGTCACGGTTCGCGTGTAAGATTACACTCTGGCCTCGAATCTCCGCCAGCCGAGGACGCTCTTTCTCCACCTTCCTTTCGGCTCTGCCCGAGACACGCAGAACTTTCTCTTGCGACGGCCCCAAAGAATCGATGAGTCACGTTCAAATCAATTCTAGGTTTCCAACAATGCCAAAACGTCTTCTATTGGTGCTTATTGTGTGGAGCTGACTGCGTTCTCTACAAAAACCTGACAATTTCGCCCTGTGGGCAATCACCGAGCCACAGCGGCCAGGACAAACTCTCTTCCAACAGGAAAAAAAAAGAAAAGAAAAAAAAAACTTTGAACAGAACCAGATTCGGCGTGGGCAGCCATCCAGTAGTCAATCTGGAAAAAATATCATGTTTTAACTTTGAAGCTTCACAGTATGTCAAATTGCATGTGCTATTTGAAATCAAGATATACAGCCTGCGTTCCAATAACCGTCTCAACAGCACCACCGGTACAGAAGCCGCTCGGATAATATTAGCGAATCGCGCTCTAAAATGACAAAATGGGGACGGCAACCTGGAAAAAGAATCGGCCGGCTCCCGCTGATGTGGCAAATGGTGCATGCCGCTTATGACCAACATCCCAGTCATGACTCGTGACCTCTGACCCCATCAGAAAACAGACTTCAAGTTGTCTGCGGGAGCCGCCCGGTGTGAAACTGACCACACTTGAGATGACTGATTTCGCCCTACTTTCAATTGAAGTGCGCTAAATGACATTGTCGTGCTTACAGTCTGCTATTTACGAAAAAACACGTGCAAACCCCCGATCCCAGAACCCCCCCCCCCCCCACCCCCACCCCCACCCCAGCCCCTCTTCCAGATCTTGGCCAGTTGTAAGACATTTCACGGTGGAGTGCTTTCAAGGCCGCACATCTCCGTGGCAGGAATCACATGCTCATGCTACTACAGCTCTGCTCAGGAAATTGATTTGTTTCAGGGATAAGACCAAGTATGATGAGGCTGTTCTAGGAAAAATTTGATCCTTAAAAAAAAATAGTAATAATAAAATAGTAATAATAAATCCTTGGAACGCCACAGCTTTCAAAGTGAAGTTTTTATTAGCCTTATTTGACCGAGTAGTTTTATTTTTTTGGTTAATTTTTGAAACCTATAATGTCTCTCATTTTAGTGTCTGTTAGGGTTAGGGTTTTCATAAATTTGTCTCCGCTAGTCCAAAGTACGTCTTTGTACAACATATTCTGCCCACAGCAGAAACATCCTGCACAATGGTTCCGAACTGTCGTTTTGCGGTCCGGTATTTTTAAGCACGGTGCCTCAATGGCGGAATGAACGCTGTGAGCCTCCCACAAGTGCCGCATGACTCAACAAATAGTTCACTGGGTTGCTTTATTGACTATCATGCAACAATCAACTTTCATATCGCAGTAAAGCTGCTGGTCTATCTTGTGGTGAATGTTCTTCTCAAGCCTGGGATCCGTTTTATTCACTTTTAGTTTTATTCACATTAAATTGTGACATATGTCAGAGCTCATTTGTGCAATCACTCATTCAGTCATTTTCAGTTGTCGACCCCCGCTTACGAACGCTCTGCTCTAATTACAATATTTGCTGAGATTTTTTTTTTCCAATATTTAAAACTCTGTTTTTGACGTGATTTTTGGTGAATTTTGGTGGCTTCATTTTTTTATTTTTTTCCTCAAGCAACGCATTTCACTGGGCATAAAATATATGTGGATTTTTTTTTTTTTTTGTTATTCGATCCATATGACGCCTCTAATGCTTTTTGGCACCTGTCCCTGAGGCAAAGGAACCATTGTGGGATTTGCTTTCTTTATCGGAAGGATACCAGCTTTATACTTCTTATTGGAGCAATACAAAGCAAGACATGTTGCAATGAAAGCTATTGTTGTCATAAGGGTAAGAATACGGTTTTCATGAGTTCCGATCTTTGCAGGACTCTTCTTTGCGACTCTGTTTTCGCAGTGAGCGAAGGGGCTTGACCGAGTTCTCAAAAGTACATAATTCGGGGCCCCTCTCTTCATCCCGCGATCTTACCGTTTGTTTTGATGTGTCAATGAGCGCAGGTTATGTGCATCATGTCTGCGGCCTGCACGGCGCCTCCTTGCCAATCGATTCAAGGTGAGAGCTGTCGATTAAACACCCTGAGCCGCGCTCTAAACTTAACCCCAGGGTGAGCCCAACCAACCCTTTGCGCGCACACACCCACACCGACCTGTCATTCATCAATACCTCCACCACAGCCCCTATTGATCCCCCCCCTCCGCTCCCCTCCCTCCACAGCCAACCTTTTTCACCCCATGCAAGGCCAACATGAGGGTCAAGACGATGTTCATGCAGGTTTAATTTCTGACAGATGTACAATAAAGCCCAAGTTATGATTTAACTCTTCCGGCGGCCGTGCGCTCTTTGATTTAGCGCCCCGGGATGAGGGATGAGTTACAGCTGACGCGCACAGTCTGCCTGGGCTGGAACGGTAGGCAACCCGGTTCATAACTCAGCTGCCAAATGTGTAGTTAGTCAATCACTTGATCTGTAATCACAAATGCTGCCAGAAATTACATGAGTGATGAGCTGTAATAAAAGCACTTACTTTTCCTGCTCTGTCTCTTAAGTGTTATTGGCAGACCCCTCTCTCCCAGGAGGCCGCGGCTGTGAGACAAAAATCCCGATATAAACTGCCTCATTGGTCCCTGCCTCACTCTCTCTCTCTCTCTCTCTCTCTCTCTTTCTCTCTCTCTCTCTCTCTTTTGCTCTCTCGCTTTCTCCAGCGCTCTCCCTCTCGCTGCTGTACTGTACTCGCGTAGATATGGGAGTGACTACGCATGCAAATTTCTTTTTGACATTCCTCCCTCCATTCTGGGATTGCCTTGCTTCGGGATAAATGATCCTCACTCGAGTAAAGACAGCCATCCACGCCTCAATCGTTTATAATCTGTAATGTCTGCAGAGGTGCAAGCAAATACAATTGACTGAGGAGAACGCTCCTTTACATGCACTCTGGCGCATGTCGTCGGCCGGTAAAATGGATCGCGTTTCGCCAAACTTTTTTCCACCTATTCTTACAGTTCTTGCTAAGTTCACGCTAAAAATTGTTGTTTTGGTTTCCTACCTCATTCGCTGGGTAGTTGTGGATTTTGAGAAGATCGTGTTGCTTTTGTCCAAGGTTGGGTTCTTTATTTAGGCCCAGAGTTGAAAGTGGCCACCATTTTGAACAGGTCTACTGAAGGAGAACTAAATTTAATGCAACGCTCTTAGAAAACGTTGGTGGCGGCTGGGTGGGTCAGTGGGCTGTCCTCCTGATTTGGGGCAGGGAGATCTGGGTTTAGATCCTGGACAGGAAGGCCAGCCTGTCCACAGAAAATGGTTTGGTTGCATCAGGAAGGGGATCTGGTGTAAAAACTGTGCCAAAGATATCATGCCAATGATTTGCTTTGGCAACCCCGGACAGGGGAACGTTGCTTCTTCTTCTCAGAAAATGTTGGTCATGAAATTATTATTTTTTATAAAACATCTTTATTGACAACCTTATAATGCATTTCTTGCTAGCTTCAACTCACCAGTGTGGGTAGTTGTTATCTTGTATTGGACCAACATCTTAACCCAATCTGCTGGATCTAATGCAGTGGATATAAATGACCCAGCCCTCAGTTCATTATTTCACCCCATTTGGGTGGCTTCTGACCCAACATTTTTCCGATTGCTGTTGCACATCAAAGATTTGACGTCACGGCGTAGCTCACCAAAGATTTCACGGCCATGACAACCACTCACCTCCACCCCCACAGCCTATTGCACAACGTTCCACAGGACATTTTTATTGATATGGAACCCCTGTGATAATTACACATGTTTCTATGCACTATTGATCAGGCCTATTGATGAAATCATATTTTACAGGAGAGGTCTGATGACTTGACGCACGAGCCGCATAAATCTCCCCTCGCGAGAAGCAGCTGCGTCGGAACTCCCAACTGTAAAGTGATTGATGCCCACACAGATAAACACGCACAGGCGCTTCTATCATTTCTATCTGTTGCTTGAACACATCAGTAATAGTCGCAGGTTAAAGACAGACAGAAATGTAATCATTTCCATATCTTGGGTCCATCCATACAAATGGATGATTGCAGGGGATGACAAGTGCTTTCCAGCCCAGTTCAGATGATGTGGAGCTTGGCTGTTTATGAAGTCAGGGCTCCATCTTATCATGATTTGTATTGTCGGGCAGGGCTGAATCTGCATGGTGGTAATAGATTCGGATGTGGTTCAAATGCCCCGTAGTCAAGGCCAGATAGAGATGAATGCGGGATATTGTCCGCAACCTGCTCTATGTGAAGCGTGGCTTTGATGTTTGTGTTGCAGGCCAGGGAGAGTAATGGACAGCTGGATGGTCAAATGCGTGGAAATGATGAAACTTTCAGTGCCATGAAATAATATTCTTGTTTCGGGGCAGAGTCCTTGAATTTGCAAAACGGCGACTGTTCAAGAGGCAAAAATAAATAAATAATCTATAATAATAAGACACGCATCTCTGATTGAAAAAAAAAACTAAAAATTTGTTGATCACTGTAATATGTCCCAAAAACCTTTTCCGGTGATTTGCTGCATTTTATTTTTGTAAATATTTGATTAGAAACTAATGTCTGCTTCCTTCCGATTCTATAGGGCAGGGGTCGGGAACCTTTTTGGCTAAGAGAGCCATAAACACCACATATTTTTAAATGTAATTCCGTGAGAGCCATAAAATATATTTAAAACTACAAATACAAGTAAGGTGTGCATTTTATGTAATTTCAATACATTTAAAGTACAATAAGAATGATTTTTAACAACAACGTTGTGCTGAGGCAATTGAGAGATGGACAATTAGACACAACGACATGTACGTTTGCCACTTTCCCGCTAAAATCGCCGCGAACCGGCTCTCTAGTCGCCGGTTCGTGCATGTGCAAATGACTCTCAGATTTTTATTTTATTTTTTTTTTGTTATCACTATAAAAAAAAATTCTGCGCACCATATGCAGGGGTCAAAAGAGCCATATATGGCTCGCAAGCCATAGGTTCCCCGACCCCTGCTATAAGGCCTTTTCGTTTTCATATAATGCCTCCAAAGCAATTGGCAAAATTTCCTGAGTTTTTTTTCCTAGGTTTTGGCTGCTCGCAGTTTCTCTTGAAATACGCACCAAAAGGAAAGCAGCAGCAAATGTGTACGCATACTCGTGCCTTGTTGCAGTGCATTATCACCTTTTGATCTCACAATGGGAAAACATAGCATACACTTAGGAGAAAGAATTTATTACTAGCCCGATATGCTTCAGGTTAAAAAGCAGTAGATTAGACCGCGTTTCCATTTTGGCAAGCGTTTCAAGAGAATGTTTTCTTTTGGGGTTTTCGGCTCCATTCAGAACCACTTGGGGGTACTTAAAAAAAAAAAAAAAAAAAAACAGCCTATGGTGCACCACTGACGGCTGTTTTTCACATTTGAGTTGGCCAAAGGGACACGGGAAACATTCATGTTCATGGGGCCTGCAAAATTCAAAAAGCCGGGATACAGAGTTAAATCGCTGGCCCTGTCAAGATTCCCCGCCGTCCCCAGAGTGGCTACTTGGGAAAAATGCTGGAAAGCCTGTCTGGCTTCAGCCTGCTTTGGTAAGGAAATTGTAATCAGGTTTGATTTGTTTGATCAGAAAACCTGCTGGACCCAACCCAAAATGTGCCCCCAAAAAATTTTGAGTGCTGTTCGTGCTAAGAAATTAGCATTTACGATAGCACTTGCCATAAAGTACCGTGACGGAATAAACCGTGTTGCATTGTTGGTAATTTTATCCGGGCAACATCAATTTTCAGTATTCGTCAGAATCTCTACAACCTCTTAGAAAATGTCCCACTCTAAACATTTATTTTATTTTCTGGATACAGTAGTTTGATTTTTGATTTTGACTTTCCACTCTTTCAATCATTATTTTATCTCCCCTATTTTCATGGTTAATTGAATGCTTGCTTGCGTAGCCCATGATTGATAGAGTATGGAATCTATTCACACAGCGTGGCACATAACGAAAAGCAGACTGCTGACTTTCAACATATAACTACTTTTGTCGCGCAGCTGTTTGAAATGCTAATACGGAACAATACAGCCAGTGTGCTCCCCTGAGCTTGAGCGAGAAAGCAGAGCAAGAAAAAAATAATAAAAAGAACGTTTTTAATCTGAACAGGAAGCCCACGCTGGCGATTCGCCGTGACACCGTGATTGATATGAGTGAGTAGTGTATTTACCGAGGCTGACGGGATAGGAGAAAGACAGTGTTTTCTTCCCATCCTTGCGCTTATCTCCCCTCATAAATCACTGACAATGGGATGCATACTCAATGCGAACGAGCAAATGTTGTATGGCTCGGAGTCAGGCAATTCCACTTTGACCTTTACATTTGGCATTGGTCACTGATGCTAAATGCACACCCTGACCTGCCTTGACCTTGGGGCTACTCATATTTGAAGACCGCGAAGCATAACGCCGGCGCAGAAGGCATACAGTGTGCTTACAACGCAAAACGCTTCATGTGCTGAACGCAAACCAATCGATCTGAGCCGTACTCATAGATTCGGATCTCGTGTGATGTATTGTCATTAAATGTACCGAATAAATGAGGAGACAATTTCCGTTCTCCCCGTCTCATCAGTCTACGTCTTTATTGCTCTTATTCCATTATCCCCTGCCCAGCGGCGCTCGGCGATGCCCCGTGTCCTTGCTAACCTTTGACTCCAGCCACTGCTTGAAAGGTTGTGCACTTTGCCCTCTCCCATTTGACCTGTCTGAAATATACCTTTATAATTGCCCCTGTCACTATCAAACGCACATACGAGCGGGTGGAGGTTGAAGTCTGCCCGGTAACCTTGTGGCCTTGTGTTCATCCATTCTGCTTGGAGCCGGCACAACGGGCCTCCAACCCCCCCCAACACCCACAATCCCGTACTGTATTAGTCTGCATGTCAGCGTTATTGATGGCACTCTGGAAATATTTTATTGGTCAGTCACCACCTTTGACTGGGGCAATGCAAACACTAACTCCCTTAAAACCTCCTATTGACGCGGATATATATATGATCAGATGGCTAATTGAAGTATAGATTTAGAATGGGTGGAGACAATGACCGTTTGGATTTGAACACCTCGGGGTCACCGTTGCTTTTTGCACTTTGCATGTGTGGGATCAATAGGCGAAAACACATATCGAGCGCCTTAAAATGGAAGCGAGACACTGATACATGGACGGGCGGGCGTTTTGTCAAAAATACACGATGAAGGCATCAGGGCCGATCTCGTTGCGCTTACTGCAAAACAAAAGCGAAATTAAAATACACATAAAAATTGCTAAATTGTCTCGACCTATTCCCCCAGAATTTTCCCTCAATCTCCATACATGTGTTCATCAGAGGGAGCGTGGCCTGCATTGAAGCACCCGCAATTAAAATAAGACCAACCGCAGCAATTACAATTACAATTACCTGCCAACGAAGCTTTTCTGGAGGCACTTCAGAACATGGGGACCCCGGAGGATAGATGTACCCTTCGTTGAACAAGCACTTCAAGAGGGCGAGAAGAGCAAGCAAGGGTTTTAAGGTACGAAGCATGAGAGAGTCGAGAGGTGCGGAGAATGATAGAAATTGAGAAAAAGACTTTGTGGGGTTTTATCCAGGAGAAGCTGTCTTTGCACGGGCATGTGGCGGAGCACCGGGGTGACCAGTTGTCTATCCCCAAGCATAAACCGCAGCCCAAATGTTCGAGACACGGCTGCATTGATTGCAAGGAGCCGATGAGATTATCCTGCAGCGGAGGTCATTATCACGGATGTTGAACGATGTCACGGCCTAAATTCTGAGAGATAAGCGTTTGCGTTAAGGTTGCGCAGCCGTTCCCCGGGTTGAAGTCTGTCATTTACTCGTCATTTCTGAGAGAATGGTATTCACAAGTTTTGTTTTTAACAGAGAAGAGAATGGCTTGTCTCGTGAGGGCATATACGTTTAAACCACAGGTGTCAAAGTCAAGGCCCGGGGGCCAGATCCGGCCCCCGAAGTCATTTTATGTGGCCCCTGGGAGCAAATGTCTCAACTATCATGATTCTTGCTGAAATATGTACCCAAATGTCAAATTGTCATGGGAAATAAATAACGTTGAGATTTTGCACCGGCCCTCCGAGGAAAGCCGTAACTCCGAAGTGGCCCGCGACAAAAAATGAGTTTGACACCCCTGGTTTAAACAATGTATATTTGATGGATGCACAGAAATTTTATTCGGACAATCGCAATTTCAAGCAGTTGACTACACTTTATACTTCTACAGTCTCCAAACTGGTTGGTCAGAACATTTTAACAAGAGTCATGGTGTTACCCTGCTATGATATCTGATACCAAAATGCCCCGCAGGGCAGCCACAGCAAATCGACAATGGATTAATGGATCCGGTCTTGCTCATAAATCTCCTTGGGATTGGAAACCGTTTGAGGACAGTTAGCCTGTAGTGCTGTGCTCAGTGTTACCGGCAGTTTGGGTTTCCCATCGTTCAAAGTAGCGACAGGCCAGTAAAGATGTAGTAGCATCTTATGGCCGCGTTAAATCAGCAGATGTCAGGAAAGCTGGATTGTATGGCTTGCTTTGCTTGTGAGCCATGACATCACGTATTTGTTTAGAAATGACTCGCTTCTTCACACACACGACTAACGTGAAGCAACCGTGCCGGTCGGACACGCTTTCAAGCTCGTGCACTAAGGCCTTACCATAGATCACGCTGGTTAATAGTTTGCTGTTCCTGCAGGTGTGTCGGGAATAGCGGTAACCGCTTCCATTAGTGGCGAGAATGGGCCGACCGCCTTTCCCCCCCCCCCTTTCCCAGACGGCGCTGTCATTACCCATCCATTGTGAGACCTGGGAGGGATGTGTAAGTACGACAGACTTATGGCTACGTCAGAGTGGCAGGAAGGTCTCCTGTGGTTCGGCAGCGGTGGGGAGACGGCGGCGTGCACTCAACACCAGATGGGGTGGTCGAGATCAAGGGGAATGGAGAAGCCCTCGGTACGCCATACCCACCACTCCTCGCGCGGACGTGAGTAGCGTACAGGCTGGTTGACGGGGAGGGCGATTCGCTGCTATTTTTACAAGGAATGGGTTGATTTGTCTTAAGCCATTACCGTCCATTACAGCTGTGAGTCTTGGAGGAAAAGGTGGGAAACGGCAGACGCTGGCATTCTACCTAAAGAGAAATCAATGAAACAAATTAATCCTTCGCAGGCTGCGGTGACACACTAATCCATCATTCAGGGGGCGCTTTTACGCACTGAATCAGTGAGTAAGGCAGGAGGATGGAGAGACTGGGGGTCGGGAAAGGCGGGTGGGAAGGGGAGAGGGGTGGGGGCGCGGGGGTGCGCTTGGTGGTTGCGAAGGGGTGGGGTAAAGTGGGGCCGATGCCCTGCGGGACCAGGGCAGGCATCCACACTCCAAAACATAGCCGTAACCGTGGGTGGTGGCAAAGAATCAAGGAGCTTTGAAGACTTTTTCTTTTTCCTTTTTAAACATCTTTCAGCTGCCTGTGGACACGGAGAGCTGGAGGCTGAGGCAGCGACACAAACAGAATCTGCTAATGGTGTCACGGCTATAGCTTAGACATTTGCCTGTACGCCTTCCTCCCCCCCCCCCCTCCCCACCCCCGTTTGTCTGCTCACTTGCGGCTCCAACTTCAAGCTGATGGCTGTCGGTGCGAATGTGTTTGCGGCGCCTCGTCGTTTATGTCCACTGGACGTGCGTGCAGGAAGCTAACCGTGAATGCGCGAAAACAAGCACTGAGAAAACAAATGTGGAAGAAGTGGAAATCAAAGACAGCCACATTTTGACCAAGTGTTGTGGTATTTATCTGATGCCACCGTACCATTTGGAATAGTAAACCTTGATCTGGCTTGCGTTCCCACCACTTTCTCCAAGTGGCTGCATCAGCTATGTAAATAGTGTGACATCATACTGCGGGGCTGTCCTCAACGAGAGGAACAAGGGAGAGTAAATGGAGGATGACAATGGAGGACTCTTGTTTTCTTCCGTCTCTGTATTTTTCCTTTTACAGTCATACCTTGGTTTTCGACCATAATCCGTTCCAGAAGGCTGTTCGAAAACCGATTTGGTCGAGATCAGAGACGTTCGAAAACCGAGGTTTGACTGTACTTGCAAGCACATGACCACGGTTCGTTTGAGTAACTCTACGTTCTTGTTACGACGGCTCAACATCAACCAATTCGATGAACTACACTGTGCGGAGCCTTTAGATGTTGTTCGGATGCTCGCGAGTGTTCGTAAAGTACTGATCGGTTATTTGGTTTCCCTTCACAGCTTTTGGGAATGCAGGCGTGAAAAACTGAAAATGGTCCTGATTTGGGAAAACCTGTGCTGATGTGAATGGTGAGGAAAACAAAAAAAAAAACAAGAAGACCCTTGTGCGCTACATCTTTTATTGCAAAGTGAACGTCATTTTCAAATATGGACTCGATGGCATTCCTGATTCGTAGCGATATCCAGATGTGACGGGGGATCTCACGAGAAGACAAGGCCCTAGAGAAAAAATAAATCCTCAAGCATCTATCATTTTAATAGAGACCCAAACCCTTGTACGCTGCAACTGTTGCTCGTCACATTAGATCTTAGATTCATCAGCAAGCTTTTGAAGAAACATTCCTTACCAGGCCAAGATCGGCATAGCCTCCGATGACGCTGATACCGGCAGATATTAAATAAGAGCACGATTCAGACAGTGGAAAAAGAACAAATTCACATGAAGAGATTGAGCTTTTTATTTGGATTGCGGTGGCTTCCCGTACAACCTTATTCCAGATCCAGGCCTCAGCTTCTTTTTCGTGACGCGCCTCCAGATTGAACGTTGTTGTTTTAAGAGAGTCGTGTGCGGTGTGACTCAAACTTAGAGAAGAAGATTTAGGAAGCCAGGGTCTTACCGTAAGGAACGTTCATACGCAAACACGACGACGGAAGTCATCATTTGCCACGTCACCGCCGTATGGGATGTGCCACTTACCTTAACTAGCTTCCTTGTGCAGGATGACATTTATTATACCCTTAAACAGTTGCAGGTGTTTGCACGCTTTGGGATGGCATGTTAGAAAATCCGAGCGTATGACGGGAGGCGAGATGAGCAGAGGGAGGAGGAGGAGGAGGAGAAGAAGGAAGCGAACGAGATGGGAAATAAAATGGGGGGGGGCTGACATTGGGTGAAGATGGGGCAGCAGACATGAGGAGGAAAAGGAGACAGAATGACCAGAGGAGGCCTGTGAGGAAAAGGGGGGGGGGGGGGGGGGGGGCAGTTGAGTGGAGTGTGGGGGGGGGGGTGGGGGGCAGAGGGCCAGTGGGGGTTGATGTGAAACGATAGAAAAATGTGGGGATATTGCAGCAGAGTGGATGCTGCGAGGGAGGCAGAGTGAGAAATGTTGCCGGAAATGCTCGAGCCAGCAGTGTGTGTAAAAACCACACTGCAACATTTCTCATCCTTGACATCACTGACAAGCTTTTCTCACACACACACATTCACATGGTGAGCTGGGTCGTAATATCCACTCGATCGTTTTGTTTTCTTCCCCTGTCTAAACAAGCGGGATGTTTAGGGGAAATTAAATTTTAGCTCATGTTGTAATTCTTAATTCCAAATGCATGTGTTTAAAGATTCCCACAGCACTCCCAATAAACCATGTTGTTCTAATGAGAACTTTACCCGGGCCGTGGAAGAGGCTCGGCGTAGAAAGTAGGGGGAGTGTAGTGCCCGGTGACACATCACGGATACGAGGCGAGCGGAGGAGGACGCGAGATTGTTGTGGAATGTTGGCGGTTCTGGTCGGAACTCGGCCATCCCATTTGTCAGGGCTTGACCCCCCAACTCTGAGGTCAAAGGTCACGGGGAACATCTGAGAGAAGCTGATGACATGGAGAAATAGAGCAAGAGGGAAAGAGAGAGAGAGAGAAATGAAGTAAACACATACACGGATGCTGTGAGAATGTTTTACCGTCGTCATTCTCACACATGATTCATAGTTGTAGCAATATCACAATTGATTACAAAACATTTTGAGTGGTACTTAAACTCGTGAAATGTGCATTCTGAACCCAAGCATGCCCACATCTGTCCACCCTTATTACTCTTATTCATTTAGCATGTTTGTTTTTTGTGGTTGTACCCGGCATTGTTGTAACCCACATTCAAATTTAAAAATCAGAGCGCAAACAGCTGTTAGTCGATGTCAGAACAACCACAATAATAAACATATTGCGCAATAACGACGTCTCCGACAATGTCAGTCAAAACCGAGCCGCGTGTTCTTCATAAAATGCGGACATTTGATATCTGGTGGGCGTATAAATACAGAGCCACTTCACCGTGCCGCTAGCTCACAGCCCGTAGCCATAAAGTCCATCTCGCCCCCGTGTCGGTCCTTGCAGCACACTGACACATCCCGCCGTGCTTCAAAACAACCGGGCAGCCATGTTGCTCACCGCCTGTGAGCAGACACAACACACAGTCACAACTCAAGGGCGAGCTGAGCAGGTAGATGGAGCGTGGCTAGCCAAAATGGGGACACACACACACACACACACACACACACACACACACACGCACACGCATACACACACACCTCATATATCGGGTTACTTTTGGACTCAACTGTGAAAGACTGGCGCGTTGCTTCAATACACCCTGTAAAATAAACACGTTTTTAATTAAATGTTTGTTCTGCCAGCAGCATCCCACCTGATTAAGTCCACTAAAAAAAAAAAAATTAAAAAAAAGAAAGAAATCAAATGGCCCCTTGTGTCGAGTTACATTTTCAAATTGTCATTCTTTGGCCAGACACATCAAACAGGTGTTATGAATAATTTATCTTAAGAGTTTCACATTGATAAGGTCACAATCTGCCAGCTTTGGACACTAAACGCAGGCAGCCCACCTTCACGTGGCTGTCTTTTACACGCGTGCCCTCACACACCTTTTCCAAGGCGAAATACAAAATCACCCTGGAGGCCTTCGTCATCTTGGGTGACACAAGATGGAGGAGAGTCATCGCTCTGTTTAAATTCTAATCTCGCCAATTTGGGGAGTTGCTGATGTAATCTTGACACACCGGTCGCCTTTTCTGGCGTGCTTATTTTGCATCGGTGGGAAACCGAATGCCCAAGTAAAACTGAAGCATCAGCCGCTTTATTAGGTACACTTGATCTAGCGTGCAATCCAAAATTCATCCTTGGCAGTCATCAAAAATAATCATGTCACACTTTTTTAAACCAACGTATTAAATGAATCACACTGCATTGAGGAGGTAGATTGAGTTGGAGTAAAAGCTGCTGAGAGCTCTTGCTAATATTTTGGTTACTCTGTAAAAAGGTCTGAATGCTTAATAAAAAAAACTGAAAAAAACAATTAAAACTGAACTAGATTCTCTTTGTCAATATATTAATGTTCTCGGTTCATTAGAGTGTGCTTCTATTATTGGCACATGTATTAATATCGGCACGTATTCGTATATATATTTTCTGCAATTGCTTTATTTGTAATTGCCGACTTTGGTTAAAGAAAATAAATAAATAAATAAATAAAAAGCAATTTCTCTGGGTCGTGAACAAGACTTGTCATCAGTCTGAGCTCCATCACACTCATGGTTGAGCTACACTACATTTGCAATTAAGCTCCTGCTGCGTGTTGGTTTTGGTGGGTAAATGAGAGGTTGGGGGGGGGGGGGGGGGATGCACTTGTGATGTAGTTAGTAAGCAAAAATTTCAACAGCAAGGCCTGGTGATGAAGCGTGATCCTCATCGTAAATAGAATCACTGATTCCGATAGATCTGTCAGGTTGTCATTCATTCCCAAAACATTTTTTCCGAAAGTGAAATCAAATCATCGTCAGGAAGATGCTTTTTTTTTTTTTTTTTTTTAGATGTCCTCCCAACCAAGCTGTCCCTTCCCTGCCCGCGCATCCTCCCAAATAGCACCAATTATCCAATTTTTTTTTCTCCTTCAAATTATGTTGCTTATTTGTGGGAATGCATGTGGCTAATCTGGACCTTCTTTTTTTTTTTTTTTTTGCTGAGCTATATTTCTACTGTGTGTTGTCGGCTAATGTGTGGATGGGATGAAAGGTAATCTGCGTGCAGAATTCCTAAAGCTCCCTTATCCTTGTTGAATTTCTTAAGAATTCCACCTTTGCCCTCCCGCTTCCCTTAAAATAAATTACTTGAAGGGCGAGATGCCTTCACGCCCCCCCACCACCCCCGCATTTGTCTTTCCCTTTTTTTTGAATGGTTACTATAAACACAGTCAAACTTATTCTTACTCCATTAATCCTTTTCAGGTTTCTTTTTCATGTTCCGCTTCACTTTTACTACAATACTCCAGTGACGATTGTTGTGCACATTGCTTGTCGATGATTCCAATTTCTTGATTCCCCCCCCGCTTGACATGTCGCTTTTGGTGTGAGTGGGACAAAGTTGGTGTCTCTCTGCGGTGTTTGCACAAACCGCTCTGACGTGCTCACTAATGGACGTGGCCATCTTAGTCTGGGAAGCAATTAGCACACATGGCTGTTAGAAATGAGGGTGAGTGAGCAATAAAGCCATTGGCCTTAGCGTTAACTTAAAGGCGACCTTAAACCTAATTGAGAGAGGCATTGTTATTATTGCCCTCAATTGCAGAGACCCCACCCCCACCCACCCATTTCTCTTACGGAGATGGCGATAATGATGCGATATAAAAATAAAAATAATAAACTCATGCCTCGAGATAAACTCGTTTAATAGCATGGGATGCAAAAATCTATCACATAAAATGATTAGGTCATGATGGATGCATAATGGATTTATTTTGGGGGGGGGGGGGGGGGGGGTTACCACATAGTTGCACTCCTATTTGCCAATCCCGGTGTTGTCGCCGCCTGTTAAATGCTGCATGTGGTGTTAAATGTCCGGACTGCTCTATTTCTGACCAGTGGTGAGTTTCCATTCAGACGATTGCATGATGCCTTTTGAAACTTGCTGACCCTGAGAGGAAGAAAAAGAGAAGGAAAGAGGCTGCAGGATAAAAGGCCATTTGAAATGACCCCCCCCCCATCCCCTTTCACGCCATAATGAGCAGTTTGAGGATGAGATTTAAGCAAAAAGAAGCATGCACTGATATACACACGTCTTCTTTTCTGTAGACGACCTCTTCAAGCAATAACATATTTGTACCTACTGAATTTAAAACATGTATATTTACTAATATTTTATTTTTGTTTAATAAGCATTGCACAAGAGGTTAAAGTTTATCGTGTGTTTAAAAGGAACATTTACATATTTACTGTTTGTTATAATGCATAGAATGAAAATTGGCCACACTGCAAGTTTTAAAAGGTAAATAAAAATAATCTTAAATGCAGGACACCAAACTAAATTGCGAAACATTAATTGTAGTAATTAACGTGACATCTATGATTCTCATCCACTAAAAATCTGGTGACATTCATCAATTTGGGTGAAGTTCAGTTTAAATCAAATAGCCGTTTTAAAAAGATATTATCAAATGAATGTCATGACCAAATCACAAGTGGCTTTAGTCGCCAAAACTGTTAACGTGGGAAAAGTGACGTCAACGTAAAGCACTGCAACAAGTGAGCGTTTTGGCAAACTACTTGATGCTCTAAATGAGTTCCAATCATACTGAGAGATTTTGATACGCTGGCAGCTGTTAAAAAGTGACCAGGGGGTCAACTGGATGTGGCCCTAATGAAGCTTGAGGTCCAAACACACACACACACACACACACACACACACACACACACACACACACCTCGTATGCACATAGACTCACGTCAAAGTGCAAATTATTGTCCATCCATCCTCAAGCATTGCATTACTGATTACTTTTAACATGAAGGTAATCAATAAAAAAAATCCAGTAAATGTGATCCAGAAGAGGATTCGTGTTTATTTTTTATTTTTTTTAATGTAATCTTTGTGGTGGTGTTTCTATGGGGTGGGGGCAATTCACTCGTGACCTGAACGTCTCATCTATAGCCTAGTCTTTCAGCTATATTTCACCCAAGACTGAGTCTGGGCATCAATACATCATCTTAGATGTGACCACAACACACTCTCATAAACAAACGCACACGCACACACACACACGCGCGACGTCTATTTGCATCCAAAACTTGAAAACGTCACAAATCAAAAAAGCTGTAAATATAAACGAATAAACGTCCATCTTCATGGTATTAAGATATTGTCTCGATGACGTTTTGTTCCCGTTGGAGTAGTAATTAAATGACTTTTAAGTGTTTACAGTAGCTTCATAAATGCACAATAAATATGTCCCTTTGTCGCCCTTTCTCTCAATAAAATGAAATAGTCTCTCCAAACTGCAAGTTAACCTGACCTTAATTGAAAGAGCTTCCTGTGATATTATCCTTTCCTAATTAATAATGCATCACTGATGAATTACCAAAGGCGGGTGTTAAAGTGGAATTACGCCATCCTGCGCGGTTGTGGTACAATCTTGAAAAATGGGCGCTTGAGCGGAGCGGCACTTGGCCAGGCACGGTGTTAAAATAGCACCCATTTGTCCTCCTTGATCAGCCTTTTAATGCTTTGACGCTATCTCAGGCGTGTTATCGATCTCATAAATATCAAATAACCTTGCATGCAGGTGAAGCGCGCCACGTTCCGAAAGGGGTCCGCGGTGTCTAAAAGCCGACGATGTGGTGTCCTTGTCCGGTTTGGACGACCGGCATCGGAGCCCCAGTCGCGGTTGATCACGGGGCGGCAAAGGCGCGCTTGTCCACCGGGTACAAAGTTCTGCAACGAGTCGGGCGCGTGCAAGGTTGCCGCTCCCGCCGCCTACTGAATTAACTTGGCGTTGAAACGCAACGCAGTGCAAATAGGAAAACTGGATAGATCACTTGCCTTTTGATTTTTGTTTTCTTTTTTTTTTTTGCAAATGTCACGAAGCTGGTGCTCCATTGCAGAACGCCATCGCCGGTGCTTCTCCTCTCAATGCCCCGCTGTGGTCCACTTTCTCCCTTTTTCCTTCCCCCAGCTCTGCTCCCCATTCGCTGCCCCTCCGTGTGTGCTCGCCTCCTGTCCTGCACGCGAAAGCCCCTTTTTCCCCAAAAAAGAGGGGGAAAAAACCCACCCCAATATGTGAAGTTAAATCCTAATGATACACTGGCATGGAGAGAAAAAAAAAAAAGAAGAAAAATATATTGTCCGATTTTAATCTGATTGGTTTCACCTTTTCAAAGCGCTGCAGACATGGCCGGGGAGTTTTCATTGGAGTTGTCCGAACAGAGACAAGGAGAGAGAGCTCTCTTGTCGAGTACTTTAAAGAAAGGGAAAATACAAGCCATCCCTCCTATGAGCTTCCAAAGGGGCTCACTTGCATATTTAAGCTCCATTTATCGAACAATATGCCTGCATGCTTGAAGAATTCTCTGCAAGGACTTCCATTTATTTTATTTGACTTCATTTTATTATGAAAACCGATATTAACGGATAGTGTTCCCCTACTTCACTGTGAAGTTGTGTTTAAGATGATTTTCTTTTTTTTTTCGAGTATATTCCACTCCTTATTATCGAAATGTATTCTAATTTGTATGGAGTTTTGGCTCCTCTTCACCGCTATGATGCATTCCGATCACTCTCACACTATTAATAAACATGATCAATTAAATGTTCATTCGTCATGGAAGCCTTTAAAAACACAAAAACAAACATTTGCTGTTCAAAAAAATCCATCTTAAATGACTTGTGCATTCGCTCCTATGGAGGTTGTAATTGTACAATGTACGCTAGATGGCAGCGCGATCCATTTTTTCTTCTTTTTTTTTTTTTACTCACAGGGGGGGGGGGAGAAAGCCTGCAGAAATCCTCACACAAAAAGCCGGAATCCCCATGCAAATTCCCCAAATAAGTTCACATGATTGTCAATGAGCGTCATTATGAAGACATTATGTGACACCGGCGATGTCATTAGTCACAAGAAGGGACCCGGCTAATTGCTGCAGCAGCCCTCCCTTTTTTTTTTTTTTTTTCTTAACGCCGACATCTTTGCATACCATTCGTGTAACACGCGTTGTTTAAATGAAGAATTCTAATTGCGTCCTCTTGTGTTTCTTTCACAGTACAATGGAAGTTTTCAGCAGCCACACCGGAGCGTTTCCACAGCGCGTGTACCGCAATGCGCATGCCGAAGCTCCCACACATGCATGAACTCCCATCCTAAGCATGACACATTTTGGAATAAAGACACCAGCCCAAGACAACCCGAGACCACCACTTCCACCCCACACTTTGAGAGGATTATTTGCCGAGGGTAAAAGCTTTGTCCCCCTTATTTTTCCCCCCCACCCCGCATGTTTTTCTGCCATTCTATCCAGGGGTTCCTCTTACGTCTTTCTCCTTTTTTTTTTTGGCCACAAAAGACGAGCCATAGTAATCAGGTGTTAAAGTAAATGGCGGTGAAGGAGCGAGCGATCTTGATGTAAATTGTGTCTGTCAAAAATAGCGAAAATAAAAATGTAAAAAAAAAAAAAAGCAGAAGAAGAAGAGAGCCCCCAGTGGTGAGATGACAACGCTGCAAAAAATGTCCACAATCACGCACAGTGGAGCAGGTTCGACGGAAATGATGAATTGGACTCATAGATGAGTCAAATAAAAAAAAAATACATTTTTAAAAATGAGATTGAGACCTCGTTTACAACAAAAACAGTGGCAGTTAAATAAAAATAAACAAATGAATGTTGTCATCCGAGCGTGTTCCAAATGCACATCCTGCTATTAGAAATAACTGCATTTATATATATATATATATATATATAATGCAGTTATTTATTTATTTATTTATTTTCTCTCCCAAGAGACAAAACATGTGATTTGAACGTGCCCATCTCTAAAAATGGGACACTTTTTACAGCACACAGAGCAAGAGGAGGACTCCAACCAATGGGAGCGAGAGAGGGCTTGGCTATAACCTCAGCCTCCCATTCCTCTCTCTCTCTCCCCCCTCTCTCTCTCTCTCTCTCTCTCACCTCACCCCCTCCTCCTCTTCCTCCTCCTCCTCTATGCGGGGCTCTGGCCAGTCAGTCGCCTTTGATTATCAGTCTCTAGCAGCCCCTCTCTTGGCTCCTTGACATGAGCACCATATAAGGCTCAGCGATCTCCATAGAAACGTGTCAGTTTCAATAGTAGTGTCAAAGTTCACTATATACAGACATTCGCGCAGATCCCCCCGTTTCGGAAACATTGCTCTGCAGCTCCTCTACCTTTAAAGCATTTTTTGGGAGGCTCTCTCTTCTTTTTCTTCTTGCATATTCTACTAGTTGGGGGTTTTTTTTGCTGCTGCTGCTGCTGCTGCTGGCTGACTGGCTGGCTGGCTTTTTCCCTTCTGTGATATCTTTTCTCCGTGGCTCCAGCTGGAGGAGAGGTGAAAGTCTTACACGGCGTGGACTCTATTCGCGGCTGCTCGCCTCGAGAAGAAGATGATGATGATGATGATGATGAAGATGACCATGATCTTTATTTAAGAATATAGACGCGCCAAATCTACAGTTTTTTGTGCTTGTGTGCGCGCGTGTGTGTGTGTGCGTTCGCTGCGCTGCTGCACACAGCGAAGACAGACTGGGAGAAAAGGAGAAAGGAATTTATACACCGCAGCACTTTGGATCCGGCGTCTTTCCGTCACACGAAGGTTTTTTTTTTCCCTATTTATTTATTTATTTGTAGAAATACTCGCTCGTGTGAAGTGATTTTCATTTGTGGCTATTTTTCCATCAAAGTGGGTTGTTTTTTTTAACCCCAACACGTCTGGACTCGCCTTTTCCAACACGAGTGGGGATTCCTGAATGGCTCAGTGCAATTTACCTTGGAACTGGCCTCCCGATACTTGCATATGGTGATCGGGTTGTCCCTCTCCAGCCGTCCGCCGCTATTTTGAATGTATTGACTTCCCCCTCCTCATCTATGAGATTCCGTGCACCGATTTGACTTTGCGGCCATCTAGCAGAAAAGCTTCTTTTTTTTCCCCCCTCCCATACACGCTCCAGAACCAGCAGCGACCATTTCGCTCTACAGCACTTTCCGGGGCCGAGATATGGCAATGGTAGTTAGCGTGTGGCGAGATCCGCAGGAAGATGTGGCCGGAGGACCTCCGAGCGGCCCCAACCCCGCAGCGCAGCCGTCGAGGGAGCAGCAGCAGCAGGCGGCGTCGGCGGCGCCGCACACCCCTCAGACCCCGAGCCAGCCGGGACCCCCGTCCACGCCGGGCACGGCCGGGGAAAAGGGCAGCCAGAACTCGGGGCAGAGCCAGCAGCACATCGAGTGCGTGGTGTGCGGGGACAAGTCGAGCGGCAAGCACTACGGCCAGTTCACCTGCGAGGGCTGCAAAAGTTTCTTCAAGAGGAGTGTACGCAGGAACTTAACGTACTCGTGTCGCGCCAATAGGAACTGTCCCATCGACCAGCACCACCGGAACCAGTGCCAATACTGCCGACTCAAGAAGTGCTTAAAAGTGGGCATGCGGCGTGAAGGTGAATATTTATTTTGAAACCTTTTACACTTGCTGCCGCGTTGAAGACAGGCGGGCGTCCAGTGTGCACTCTCCATCCGCGGTGCATGCTTTCTAAATGGACGGAACCACTCGAGGGCTCGAACAAAGCACCCCGTTTGTTTAGATTTCTTGCTGCAGTGCAAACACGATTGAGCCCAGCAGGCCGAGTTCGTCCCCCCCCCCCCCCCCCTTATTGCACGTGTACGAATGACCCCACTCTTTCTGTTTGTTTCTAAAACGCACATTACTCCCGCCATAGAAGCGAATAAAGGCTCGGAAATGCGTGTGGATGGAGCGTACACACAGCCGGGTCTCTACCACCCCCCCCCACCCCCCGCTGCACGTCTCAGCTACCAGACGGCTCACACACGCTCAATCATGGCGCTCAACTTGACCCCTTGTGCCGTCGTTTGCCTCCAGCGCACAACCCGTACGAACACGTCAAGGCTTTTTTTGGGGGGGGGGGGGGGGGGGTTAATTCACGCCCAAAGCCTCGCTATTTACGTGTGAAATGTTGTAATGTCGGGTCTTATACCAGGCTGGGATGCCTCTCATGTTGTTGCACTCGCGTGTTATTAATATTCAAAAGCGATGGCAGGAATCCTTTTATTTCCAAGTGATGCTTTGATGTGCATGAAATTCAAAAACGGCACAATTTAGAGCGAGAATTATCAGTCTCGGCTGCAATTTGTTTGACTGCGAGAAGTATCGTTGCTGTGGCGAAACAGCACACGTCAATATAAATGTGATCAACGGCGTTAAGTTCGCGTCATGCACCGCCCAATTAAGGATTTTTATTTTAAAAAATAACAAGAATTGCCGTAAATGTGGAATATTTCCCGTAGGGTGTTTGGAAGCGCGTGTGTGACATTGTGGACGTTTAAGCAGTTTTTTTAATGACATTTCCATGTTACAAATGGACACCGGTGTGTTTTAGTTTGAAGTTCGCAACAGCGCTTTGACAAAACATCGAAACACACTCACACACACACACACACACACGCGCGCAGACAGACCGACCAAGGAGCTCGTCGTGCAAGTTGCCGGTGAACAATGTTTGTCAGTCCTGGATGCACATTTCCTCTTCTTCTCTTTCTTTTTGTCAGCGGTTCAGCGAGGACGAATGCCTCCAACGCAGCCCAACCCAGGCCAGTACGCGCTGACAAACGGGGACCCCCTCAACGGCCATTGCTATCTGTCCGGATACATCTCGTTATTGCTGCGGGCCGAGCCCTACCCCACGTCCCGGTACGGGAGCCAGTGCATGCAGCCCAACAATATCATGGGCATCGAGAACATCTGCGAGCTGGCGGCTCGGTTGCTCTTCAGCGCCGTGGAGTGGGCCAGAAACATCCCTTTCTTTCCCGACCTGCAGATCACCGACCAGGTGTCCCTTCTCAGGCTGACGTGGAGCGAGTTGTTTGTGCTTAATGCCGCCCAGTGCTCCATGCCCCTTCACGTGGCCCCTCTACTGGCCGCGGCGGGCCTACACGCCTCGCCCATGTCCGCGGACCGCGTCGTGGCTTTCATGGACCACATTCGGATCTTCCAGGAGCAAGTGGAGAAGCTCAAAACCCTACACGTAGACTCGGCAGAATACAGCTGCCTCAAGGCCATCGTGCTCTTCACGTCAGGTGGGTAGCACGAGCGCGTGCACGCGCAAGGGGGGCCCCCCGTTGTGGCCGCGCGTCAAGTCGTCAACACAAACAAAATGGGAGCCGCAAATGGAACTTGACGACGTGGTTGGCGTTCACGTGGGATAAATTTGTCTTGTTAACGGTGAGCTATTGAGATGCGTTCTCCTGTCAGCTCAGGCCATGGTGTACAAAAAAAAAAAAAAAAAAAAAAGAAGAGGCGCGCACAAAGCCCTAAAATCATATTGGGAAGCGATTCCACGCTCGTTTATAATTTCATAGGCCGCAGTTTGTGTTTATTTTCAAGAGAGGACAAATGAGCGGCCGTAAATGCTCAGTACACATGTCAAACAAATGTGCCCGAAAGGTGAAAGAGTCCATCAGTGCGTGACAGCTGGCACGTTTGGAACCACAAACACGACAGAAAAATAATCCATTAGAAGGGGGAGGGGGGGGGGGGGGGGATGGTGTAACATTTCACGAGGCTGATGTTTCCGGGTGCATTGAACTACTCACACCGTGCCGGTCAAACATCGTCGAATGAAAAAGCAACACTCTTTTATAATTGTTGTCTTCATATATTATTTGAGAAGATGAATCGATGCAAAACGTCCCGAGGAAGGAAAAACACAAAGTTGAAACTCACACAGGCCGCAAACTTCTACTTCAACTCAGTCACAAGTTTTTGCTTCAGAAACACACAAAAAAAGGAAAACAAACTCTTAATCTTGTACAGTTTTTTTTTTTTTTTTTTTTTTACAAATCGCCCGTGGAGTGCATTATTCATTTCTTTTGATCGTGTATGAAACCGAGATTATGATCACGGATTAAATAATTAATTTATTAGATTATGTAATTCAAAATTTTTATTGTATCCACTAAAATGAGACTCTAGAGTGAATTAAACGGCCGTTGTTTTGTACTGGTAGCCTACTCATGGAACTATTATATTATATTATATTATATTATATTATATTATATTATATTATATTATATTATATTATATTATGACTGAAATGCAAGATCTGTGTCCACGCTGGACTTGAAGTAACTAAATCGTCACAAACATATACTTTTTCCATTTCACCGAATAAAGCATATCCGCACATCAATCATGCTAAATGGGATAAATATATAGACGATAGCCAGTTTACCACAGGCGGGGATGGAGCATCACGCGTATTCGCCATATTCCACTTTGTGTATTGTTTCCTCTTTTTTCGTGGCGACTTTTCCACCTCCAATTAGCGCAAAACGAAGAGACGGAACGTCTCCGTGTTTGACGGCGGCTCGCCGAGTTTGCTTGTTGGTTGGACTTGATCGCGTGTGCGTTGGGTGGTGGGGTGCACCCAAAAGCAGGTTGCTCCTGCGTGGCGCTTTGCCAGGAGCGGCGTGGATTATTTGCCTTAAATAAATAACCCCTTTCCCGTCACTATTTGATGCATAAATAATGGTGGTCGCGTTTCAACACAGTTGACTGGCATCAGCCCTTTATTGACATGTACACTGGGCCTTCACTAAACTGCATAAATAGCGGTTTGCAAGTGTGTGTGTGGTGTGTGTGTGTGTGTGCTCCCATGTCAGGGTGTATTGTTGGAGTAGGGTGCAGGACACACACACACACACACACACACACACACATACACACGCATACACACGCACCTAGGCCTGATTGAGTATTTAGCAGTGTGTGCAGCTTTCCATGCAGACACATTCATCTCTATCCTCCAACTATTGTCTCTTTCTTTTTCTTTAATCTCACCTGCATTTCATTGTAAAGGACCCAAAAAATCTCGATTGGATGGAGTTAAAGCATATTGGCTGCTTTGGCTTTAAAGGGACACTCAGCCTTAATCCGAAAGGATTTGCATACATGCTTCTTTGAGCGGCCTGGCTAAGGTCACACTAAATCACCCCGAGATCGCGGGGCTGCCCCGGGGTTCACAAGGTTATTGTGTCTGGGCCACACTGAGTTATAGCCCGCAACTCACCAAGAGGCTCAAAAGCACAGCCCCAGCATCCTCGCCTTTCCTCGCCCCCTCAATGATATGTGTCGTGTGCAAAAGCGGCTCATATACGCCATCCAAGACAAGCATGCTGAGGCACCTTGTCTTCAAACCGCTGTGGTTCTCTCTCCAGTTGGGAGTTTGTTCGCTTAAACAGAAACACAACACAGATATTTCAACAGCTCATTCTGGCACTTTTTATGTTCTCTTGAAGTGACTATTGACTTTCCCCCCCTCCCTCTTTCTCTTATAATAAATGTGATTGCTTCGAGCGGCCATGCACTGCCATCGGCTCCCGGGTTTGGATGAGGGGGTGAGGGTGGAGGGGTGGGGGAGGGAAAAAAAAAAAAAACAGGCCAGAGTGGTCTATGGAGAGAAGAGGCAAAATGACTTAACAGCTTACTGCAGAGTAATTAGGTCACATTACAAGCAGAGCAATTTCACATTCATCAGGGCCGTTTGGGTTTCCTTAAAACTTGAATCTCCAGAGTGCAGACATCAAGAGCACGCCGGCCTTTGGGTCCTCGCATGCTCACCTCACTCCAAAATGGAAAAAAAAAAATAATAATAATAATCACATGTTTCTGCACACGTAACTTTTGCTCTGTTCTTATTCGTTACCGTGCGTGCCATTCTGGTTGAGGCTGCATGAATGACAGTTGCACCGGCTCAGTGTGATGCAGCATATTTGTGCAATGCACTCCACGAAGTCAAGAAGGAGTCATGCTGAATGATGACCGGAGTGCTCCTGACAGGATGTTTGCCAAAGCTTTCTGCTTCAGTTGAGACTAGCTGGAGGTCCCGTGGTGCGCTTATATGCGTTCACAAATAAATAAATAAAAGTATCTTTGTTGTATCATTAAATGATGACAAATTAAATGTTTGAAAATGTATTTTCAGAAATGCGCAGCAGAAATTTTTTTTGGGGCGTGCTCCTATTATTCACAATGGAACAATTACGTATTAGACGAATTGAACTCCACCTGCAAACTCAAATAATTCCGGGAAAAAAACGATGTCGTTTTTTCTCTCTTTAGTTGAACGTCATCTTGAAACGCTTCCCTCGAATTAGGGTGTGTTTTTATTGGGTCACAGAGTGAAAAATACGTCAAGCAGGCACACATTGTCATGCCAAGTGTTTTGTTTTGTTTTCCAAGCTTTGGTTTTCCATTTGCTTCGCTTTATGCTAAATATGTATTTGTATTCGGAGTTCATTTGGACTCGTGCGTATCGTTTGCTGCGAAGCAACGAGAACATTTACGCACGCTATTGAAATTGAAAAAGAAATGAAAGTTTGGCGTCGGTTGCTGACCACGCGCTGTGCTTTTGGCGTCGCCCTCCCCGCAGACGCTTGCGGCCTGTCGGACGCTGCCCACATCGAGAGCCTGCAGGAGAAATCCCAGTGCGCCCTGGAGGAATACGTGCGCAGCCAGTACCCCAACCAGCCAAGCCGCTTTGGCAAGCTCCTGCTGCGGCTGCCCTCCCTCCGCACCGTGTCCTCGTCGGTCATCGAGCAGCTCTTCTTCGTCCGCTTGGTAGGTAAAACTCCTATTGAAACGCTCATCAGGGATATGCTATTATCCGGGAGCAGCTTCAACTGGCCTTACATGTCCATCCAATGATGCTTGTCATGACACACACAAAAAAAAAAAAAAAAAAAGAGGACGAGGACCAAAATTCAGCACCCATCCTCTAAGAAGACTATACGTATCAGACTTTTTCTTGACAACTTTGGAAGACCTTTGCCTCCTTTCTTCCTCCCCACCCACCCACCCCCACTGTCTTCTGGGACTGAGATGGAATATGTACAGAAAAAATATTGGAACTGGACTTTACACCTGTGTAAATCCGCCCTCACCTTCAAGAACAATACTCGTCATTTTGTAAAATACTAGTCTTTATTTTCTTTTCTTTTTTGTAAGAAAAATTGCAAACAAAAGGAAAAAACATCATATGCGCAGTAAGAAAAGAAAAAAAAAGAATCAAGACTTAGCGGGAAAATAATGTTTCCAAGCAATTATAAGAATTTTGTCCTGTGTCTATGTACCTCTCTCTGTTTTGTATTTTTTTCTGGTTCTAAACCAGGCTTTCTGTGATTCTATACTAATAATTTTTGATATAACCTTTTGCTTCTTATAATGAGTGCGGTATATGTTGTCGAAGCTATGTTCTCCAAGAATTAAAATTGAAGTGAGAATCTAAAAAAAAAATTAAAAAAAAAAAAAAAAAAAAAACCAGGAAAAAAAATTAAAGAAATCTAGACAATAAGAAACAAGTCTAATCGCTATGACAATATCACCACTGATGGTTGAACTTTTTTTCCCCCCCCCAACACGATGGACCTGCAACAACAAACTGAACCGCTTACCACCCAGGCCACCCTCACCCCCCCAGGACATTTTTACTGACAGGACATCTGGGGACACCCCCCCCCCCCCACCACCTCCTCTCCCCTACACCCACCTTGCACCCCCTACCCCCCCCCCACCTCCCCCCCGGCGGCCATGAGTTTGATCATCAGTCAAAGAGGAGAGACATGAAAAATCAAAAAGCACTTTTAATATATCATTTCAAATACTTTTTTTGTTTGTTTGTTTCGTCTTTGGAAAAAAAAAATCATTGTTTCTCGAACCTTATGGGTTGTTGCCTTCAATTTGCTTACTCCAGGATGCAGCTTCTTTTGTTTGTTTGGTTTTTTTTTTTTTTTTTTGCAGAAAGGCTCGATTGATGAAGTTGTGTGATGGTGACTGTATTATTAAAAGACAAATAGGCAACGATGTCTGTCCGCAAGCAATTTTCCTCCATTCCGTTCACCTTTCTTTGCAACATTTTCGCTCTTGAATGCAGCCTGAAATTGAAATTCCCTATTTGCACCGTGTGAAAACAGGTTATACACGGCACTAGTTGTCCTGGAATGGTTCTACGTGATACACGCAAAATAAAAACAACACAGCAGGCTCATCTTGGTTTTGTACCCCACCGACCCCCTTGCACACACACACACATATACACACACGCATTTCCTAAATTTCCCTCGCTTCAAAAATTCGCCACATTAGCCTTGATCGCGCTTATACTTCATTATTTACGTGGGCGTCACTTGGCAAAACATAATCAAATTTATTTATTTTATTTTGTGAATATTTTTTCCTCCTGCAAAGCTGATGCAGGCGTGATCAATATGGAAAATAAATTTGACATAAGCACGATGGGTGATGATGATGCAGCCTATGTGAACGTGCGTGTGCACACACACACACACACACACACGCACGAGTCTCAGTTGCATGTACTCTCGCTGTCATCGCATTTCCACCTTGATGGGCAAAAGTGACACATTTTACCGCAACACATCACACACACTAAAGTCACACAAAAAGCGACGTTTGGGTGTGACATTTAATGCATTTGCCTGTGAGCAGCAGCAGCAGCAGCCCATTCTTAATCATCAGACGTGTTGCTTGCCTTATGGCCCACGTTATGGTACTGTGATGACGGGGGACAAGTGAACGCATCACGTCGTCATGTGCGATTGTCGCCTTACTGTATTTGTCTTTTTTTTTTTTTTTTTTTTTTTTTTGGGATGGCCATCGCTTTATCTGTATGCATTGCTGGTCTTATTCTGTCTAAGGAATGTACGTATAAGACTTGTCCTCCAATGCTCCCTCAAGTGATGATAAATGTGTGACCCCATATCCAATCGACTTGGGTCAAGCGTCTTATGAGGCGCTTCTGTAAACTGGTTGCTTATTGTTTACTGGCTTCTGCGTGCGATTCTGCTTTTGACCGTACAATAGTTCGAAACACGCGAAATCATGATATCGAGGAAATATTCTGGTTGTGCCCCCCCCCCCTACCCCCCACCCCCCTCCCAGCTGTTCCCCTGCTTGATTGCATGCGGGGACTACGATGTTTGTTTGGCTTCAAAAGGAGCATGACAAAAAGCCCATGCAGGCAGGCAGGTCGTTGTCGTTTTATGTTGCCGTGGACTAAATGGTTTGCTGGGTTATTAAACGCAGCGTACAGCTGCTTGTCTCCAACATAATGTATTCTAAATCCCTCCAGAGTATAACCATCTTTTATCCTCTCGCTGAGAGCATTTTGTTGTACAATTGTTACACTACGGGCTATATAAAGAGAGCGGCAGATGAAATCGTGGCATGTGTTGCTAATTAATGTTTGGGTACGGGCGATAGGAGAAAACGCACACCGCAGGACTCGAGGAAAGCCATCTTCGACGTCACAACGCGATGTATTCCAAAATATGCCCACTCGTCAAATGAATACCTAATGGTATGTAAATATCAATAAACACAATGACATCAAGAGAAAAAAAAAAAAAAAAAGGATTGGACGAAAGAGTCGACGGTACTTTCGGGGGATGCGCGTCCCCCTTTTTAGGCCTCCAGCGTTGAGGAAAGCTCCAGTTAGGATGGCCTAAAAAGAGAGTTAAACAATCATTTAGCGTTGTCTGCTTTCATTCATCAAAGCCCATACAAGTGGAGGACTCCCAACACGAGCCACTATTAGTTTGCTTTTTACGCAAGCAGCTGGATGCGATTTCACGTTTGAGATGTCTGCCTGAAAGAGGAACATTTATTATAGCTCAACATGTCAGCGGGCCCAGGGTCGTCTTCTTCTGCCTTTCAGTGCGTGCAGGGCGGCCGCTTTGTTCAGTTGGGACACAACTCGGGCCTCTATTTGTAGTTTGAGTACGTTTCTGCGTATGTTGTGTACTTTTCTTCTGACACGTTAAAAAAAAAATGTCCCTCAGCCTCCTGATTGCACTCTTTTTCATAAACAAACAAACAAACAAAAAGACTAGACACCCGATGTTTATTTATTGATTGTGCTCGCCGCCGATGACGACAAACATAATTTGTAATATCACCCAACGTGCAGCCCCTGCTGTTTTTTTTGTTGTTGTTGTTGTTTTTTTTTTTTTTAGAAGGTCCCTGAATGCAACACAAAGGGCCAACTCCTCGTGCCCGCGGGCGCGCGCGTGCGTCAACGTTTGTGCAGGTTGTCATAGCAATACGTCAGCTTTGGTCACGTTTCTCCTTTCTGAAGGAGTTCTCCAACGCTCGTGAGCGTGAAAGCGCGCGTCCGCGAGAACGCGCGCGGGTGGAGAGACAGATTGCTGCGTAAGCGGATCCTTTTTGTGTTGATTTAGGAAGACGTTTGCGGTATATAACGTTCAAGGCTGATAATATCATTGCCTGGCCAGATAAATAAAGCAGTGGCCTAAACCATCGGGTCGGCGATCGATCCGCTTTCTCTACCCGAGACAGGGAAGGAGGAGGGGGGGGGGGGGGGCGAGGAGGTGGAAGGGGGGGGGGGGCTCATTAGCATTCCACAGCCATGGACTAAACGCTGACAACTAACAGAGATATCCAGCTCCACACCGCTGCATGCACTCGCCTTTGTCCTGTCCCCTCCTGGCCCTTCATTTCGCTCTCTCATCACAGCCAACACTCTTTCTTTTCTCCCACCCTTCTCCTCTGTCCTCTCTCTCTCTCTCTCTCTCTCTTCTCTTCTCCCCTCTCCCTTTTTGCACAAGAGCCAGAAACCTCCCCCGGAAAAAAAAACGGGAAAAAAAACGAGAGGAACGAGAAGGAGGGGTGATGTTGTAAAAGCTGTGCAGAAGTGACAGCGCTAAGCGCAGCGGATTTAGTCCAGGACAGATACAATTGTGTGTGACTTGACAAAATAGAAGGCGGGAGACGTTTTGAATCGAAACTGCCATTGTGGGTTATTTTAAACCAGCCCCCCAAAAAAGGAGAAGGGCATTTGAACCGCTCTGTTTACTTCAGGATCATCTGTCTTTTTTGGGTCATTTTCGGGAATCGGAATGCTTTAATAATGCCCGCATGCAATATTTCTTGGGTCGCCGCGCGGGGAAAGTATGGCAAGTTTGATGTTTGAGAAATATCCAATGTGCGAATAAAGTGCTGCTGTCACTCCGTGTGGGAAAAGGAAAAGTTTCCTTCTCTTATTTGTATAAGTCGGGATAATTAAAACAGGCACATAGAGCGACGCTTGACATTATTGACCTGTAGAGTGAATTAAGTGGAGTTGACTGTTCAAAAAGCAGTATAAACCTAAATATCTCATGGCAATTTGAATATAAATCAATAAAATACTTGTCATAACTCTTTATATACACACACAAGTAAGTTTAGGATCTAAAGAGAGCATATTACGCCGTACCTCATTTTTATGATACGATAAAAGCACAACATTGACCAAACCGCTATATAGATTTACATGATCTAGAAAAAAAGGAAACAATTTCCCATACGTTAAACAAGTTTACATGTGATACAAACAAAATAATTGAAGAATGTTGGCATTCGGTTTTATGAAAATGCAGGTAAAATAAGTTCACCTTATGAACAAAACAAATACTTGCCCAAAGTTTATTGAACTGAGAAAAGTCAACAATTGCCAAAACTGCTTAAATAAGTTGATATACGCCATCGGCAATGACTTTATCGTCTGCCTTTCAGAAGACATCTATATCGATAGGAGCCACAATGACAACTGTGTGATGATGCTAACTCCTTTCTAAAGTTTTCAGCCCTCCCACCTTTTTCTCCCCCCCCCCCCTTCCCTCTTTTTTTTTTCAATCCTCCTGCAGTGTGTGCACTGCATTGTTGTTTTAAAATATGCATGTCTCTCCGGAATGCCAGTCACGGGTCCAAACTTTGTGTCCCAACCTCCCACATGATGAAATGACCTCCCCCACTCGATTACACCCCCACACCGCCGCACTTTTTTTTTTTTTTTAAAGCGAACAAAATGTCTCAATCTGCACTCTTCTTCTCGTTTGAGAACTGACACTTGTGGATGTAGGAACCAACCCCCACCCACAACCCTAAAAAATATTATTTAAAAAATGGATTAAAAGGAAAAAAAATCAAGGAAACAGGAAACATCCATTCAGCACAAAAGTAAGACTCGTTGTTTTTTTACCCTTCCTTTCCTTCTCTTCTTTAGTGTACTTATGTGCGTGCGTGCGTGTGTCAGGTCAGTGTACTCCGTGCGTGACGTGGTGGTGAAAATGAAAACGAGAGGATGTCTGGACAGCATGAGTGGAAGATTGATTGACGTGTGCGCGTCTTGGATCGAGTGTGTGAACTGAACAGTGACCACACGACGTTATTAATCACTCAATCGTGGCGATGTTTCAAAATGTGACGCAATATTGTTTGCAGCGGAAGTGGAAACATTTCCACGTCGTGTGATGACGTGTCTACAAAGAGCGCACGTGACTTCATGTCGCTTTGGATTTGTCCAAAGCGAAAAATATAAATCCGAGCGTACTTCTGCGAGGCTCTGTAACCTGTTGCTATATGGGGTACACCCCATAATAATAATAATAATTATTATAATAATAATAATAATATTATTATTATTATTATTATTATTATTATTATTATATAATTTAATATATAATATATCTATTATTCTTATAATAATAATAATAATAAAAAAATATTATTATTATTATTATTATAATAGAGAAAAAAGAAAAATAGATCACCAGAACAGTTTTATGCCACTGTGTTGCAATTAACAAACACCGTTAATAACAAAATTAATTACATCAATGTTTACATTTATTTTTATTTTCGACCTTTTGGAATTGAAAAAAAATGTGTGTGGGGGTGGAGGTGGGTGGACTGTATACTGAAACTAGTTTTTTGTTTTATTCTAAAGTATGGTTCTCACTTAGCTCCGGTTTCCTCCCACATTCCAAAAACATGCATGACAGGCTGATTGATCACTCTAAATTGTCCCTAGGTGTGAGTGTGAGCGTGGATGGTTGTTCGTCTATGTGTGCCCTGCGATTGGCTGGCAACCAATTCAGGGTGTCCCCCGCCTACTGCCCGAAGACTGCTGGGATAGGCTCCAGCACCCCCCGCGACCCTAGTGAGGATGAAGCGGTTCGGAAAATGAATGAATGAATGAATGGTTCTCACTTAATGATTTTGGTGAATTCATAAAAAAAAAAAAATAATAAAAAAACCACCACACGGGCCTTATTCATGCTCAGCCATCTTTGTTCCAGCCTGTGAGGCTTGTTTCAGTCACTCAGTCAGGCAGAAGAATGCGTGTAAAGATATAATCCCGCACTCAGCCTTATTTCCTCTCTCTATGTGCTGCTTATCCTCATGCTCAGAATTGAGCCGGCATCTTTCAACCTGAACACAAGTTTAATTACGTCACGCGTTATTTGTCCTTATTTGTAGAGACGTATACTGCCATGGTTGGACGCTAAGTTTTTGGGGACACCTGTTTGAGCAAGAAGGAACATTGCGCAGCTGTGATAGCTCATCTGCTCAGACTTTCGACGAGATTTTACAGTGGGAATATTTGTCTCCATCCATCCAGAGGAACATTTGTGATCTTGGCGAGCTCGCAATGTGTGTTCGAGTCGCTCCCAGAGCTGTTTTGTGGCCTTGGGGTCAAGTTCTTCCACGCCAAATTCACCTGAGCATGCCTTTGGGGCCCAGCTTTGTGTGCTGGGGCACAGTCATGATGAAAAATGGCTTTTTAGCCAAGACTTATGTCCAACATATGTCTTCCATCCAAAGATCCATCCATTCATCCATCGACCAGCTAAATGTAAAACATTCCTTTCCCGTTTTTCTCAGTCAGAGTCGGGAGCCATTCACTCAAATCGGTTAGATGTCAGCCAACTTGCAAAAAAACTCTAATATTCTAAATATAACTACGGGTGAAGTGTTCTTATTACAGTTTATTGAAAGTCCTTTTTTTCTGGAAAGCTCCACTGTCTACACACACACACTCACACACACACACACACACACACACACACACACACAGCACCGCTGTGACTATAGAAGAACCCCCCCCCCACGCCCTCCCCAATTCTCATTTCCCTTAAAGAAGCTCTAATCTGAGCCCAGTGGTGAAAATGCGCGTGTGTTGTGTGAAGACGAGTGAGTGGGGGTCGCGAGAGGGGTGGGGAGTAGAAAGGATGATGAAGAGGAGGAGGAGGAGGGTAGTAGAACGGAGTGGCCCTCTCCCTCTGCTGAGTGACACGACCCCTCTCTTCTCTTCAAAGGCCACGCACAGATCCGCGCATGCGCGTCTCATTTGAATGGGGACTGCTCGCTGGTATGCCCCCTACACCCACCCGCACACACACACACACACACACGTATATAGAAATAAATGCGGCAATATTGGATTCAGGTGGGCATTCAATAGTCTCAATCTCAGTGCACCCATGGTTATATTTGGTCCAACACACACACACACACACACACACACACACACACACACACACACACACACACAGACAAAACCACTTCGTCTAAATTCATTTGCATCCACTGATTATATCCGTAATGAATAGCTGGCACAGTGTGATGCATTTTTTGGGGGTGGGTGGGGGGGGGGGGGGGGTCTGATTCGGATAGACGAGGACCAGAGTGGACACGATCCAAAAAGGTCAGCCGTCCTCATGCAATGGTTGCAGTGACGTTTGAGGGCGAGATTTATTTTTTATTTAAGACTGAAATCACAAAGCTCAGCTACCAATAAAATACGTACTGCAGACAATCAGTTAAAATAAATAAATAAATAAAATAAAATAAAGAGAAAGGAAAAAACCAACATCACCCATTTGTCTCCAGTGTAGCGCTTATAGCTGTGGGGGAAGTTTTTTAACGTGGGAATATTTATTTATTTATTTTGTACGTCTACAGCAAATATTTTGATTACAATGAGGACTATGAACGTTTCATTCATTATTTTTACTTAATAGCATCCATGGGATTTTGTTTTTGCTCCAAATCCATTTCAATAAAGTCATAAGCGGTTTTTAACAACATTTAGAGCCCACCTAAACAGGCCGTCCACTTCTTGTGATCCGCACTGTTTACAAAAAAAAAATGGTTTTGAATAAAAATGAGCATTTTAAAGTGTATGTGAGTCACCTCTAATTAATCAATCAATCATCCGATCCATCCGCTTTTTGCCCCGGTTTGTAGAAATAATAAATCACCTTTTTTTTTTTGGTGAATAACAACTTAACTGATAATTCACATAAGTGGCATCTCAATGCATTGCCATTTCTGATGTGGTTTGTGTCCCTCCTTTGTTCGTTGTTTGCTCACAGGGTGCCTAAAAATGATTTTCTATTCATTTGCAAGGAAAAGTCGTCTCGGAGATGACGTCGTTGTCGTAGCCCCAGCGCGGTCGTAATGTTTTGGACACCTGCACTCTCGAATAATACACACTGGAAAGTTCTCAAGTTTCTTTTACTGAATGGCGGAGCACTTTCCAAGCGCCAGAGCAGCAAACGTCAATATCGCTCGTCTCTTCCTTCCTTCCTTGGCCTTTCTCTCCTCTTTCTGGCGTGTGAGTGAGACCCTCCTAGCAGGCTGTAATTGTTGCTACCTTTGTTTGCTAGATGGCGCCCTGCCTTTGGGGGACCCTCTGACACTGAAGCCGCTCTGCTCGGCTCACATCTCCGCATGAATCGTATCCCCTTCTTCTTCTATTCTATTTCAATTTCTTCTTCTTCTTCTTCCTCTCTTCTTCTTCTTCGTCTTCTTCTTCTTCGTCTTCCTCTTCTTCTTTGAAAGAAAGAAATCAATATACAGTACACTCATATTGTCGACCTCAAGGCTGGCAAATTCTATTTTTTTTAAGATGAACTTTCGTACACGTTTTGATTTAAAGGGAGGGGGAGCATCAATGAAATCAGCAAGTTTTAATTAAAACACGAATGGCAGATGGTCGTTGTTTGAATTCCTGGTTTGTTTTCTTAAAATATTGTCTCAATTCCCATTCCTTTGATTCGAAGGTCAATTATAGGGAAAATTACGAATTGTACGGCTGAATGGTGAACTTCAAGTGGAAAATGAAATAATATTCCGACTCGTGTTTGTTCAAGGGCAATCGGGACTGTCCTGTTTACTTTTTAAATGAACGAATGACTATTCAATTGTGCTTTTTTTTTCAGGTGGAGATTCAAACTCAACGAATATGCGACCTCCTCGTTTTGCTTTAAGTCGTTCATCACGTCGAGGAAACGTTTGTCGTTGTTTGTTTTCCGCCCGCCTCAACCACCTTCACTGACAAACGCCTTTGTTAAATTTACTCCATTTTATTTCGTCAAGTTGTTGCACGAAATTAAAAAAAATCTGGATTTATTTTTTGTGTAGCCACCTGGGCAAAATAAAAGTGAGTAAATTAAACACACCATTTGTTTAGTACAACACACACACACACACACAGGAAATAAAAACATACTGCAGCAGATCCACTTGACTCAATAGCAAGTTTGTGTGACGTTGATGGATGTGGTAGACACTTGCAGAATCTGCTCCAGCTCTCTTAGGAGAAAAAAAAAGAAAAGAAAAAGGCTACGTAGTTGCGGGAGCAGATGAAGATTTGATAAAGAAACTCCCATCTTGGTAAACAGATGCAATCAATATCGTTTATTAAATATGTGCGTTAGGTACGCAAACACACAGAACTAGATTTAAAAAGAGTACTTTCCCAAACACAGTAATGCACACCTTTGATTCATTTAATCGTGGTTGCATTCTATTGAGCGTTTGCCTCTTTCGTATAAGGAAACTTCCTGAAAGAAAAAAAAAATCAATTTCCTGTTGTACCTAATCAAGTGTCCAGCGGGCGGTCCATTGCACAGGTGTGCATTCTTGCGCAATGAGCTCATGACAAGAGTGCATCAAGTGCTTGATTGTCTTGATTTGACTCTTTCGAAGAAGTCCCAACTCCTCAGAGCATCCATGCATGTTTGCCTTTATGCCTCCTCCTCGACACGAATGTCTCCTCATGTGCCTCGCCAATGTGGGCCGCATGTGATTTTTTTTTGGGGTGGGGTGGGTGAGGGGGGCTTTTTCCTCTCTGTGGTGTCAGCGGCTTCAATAAAGACGTACCACTTGCAAAATCTCCATTAAATATTTTTTTTAATAATTGATGTTCAGCCTGCTTCTAGTGTTTATGGGCAGACAAAGTTTCATCAATTATTTCCTTTTTTTATCCAGAGACGCCCCCCCCCCCCTACCCCCCGCCCCACGTCCTCTTTTGCTGTACTGGTGGTCCAGAAGGTTGTCTTGTAGCTGAACCACCTGCAGCACCCCCAGAAGACTCAACACGGTCAAAGCTGTCCTCTCTCAGAAGCACCTTTTGCGCACCATATTATTTAGAGGCAATTTTAATTTTATTTTACCTTTTTTTTTTTTTCAATATTCCCTCATTGGTACCGCATCCCTCTTGGTATTTTTTATGTTTTTCCTACTGACGAGCCTTCACTGTGACACTTGCACAAAATGCCCTCGAGGCAAAGGGCGGACTTTGGGTTCAATTAAGGCGGAATAATACATGTCGTGAGATGACCACAGTTGCACACTAAAGAATAAGATGGGGGGAGAGAAGAAACAGTACTTTCTTTGTTTTAAAGATGCTCTTTGTGTGCATCTCTGCCATCAGTGTCACGCCGGAGCTCATTAAAGTATTTAATACCTGTCGTCTCTAATTCAATCCATTCTGACATTCCTTTCTTTCCCTCCTCTTAATGGAATTTGCACACATTTAAGCTGCCTGCCGCCCGGATTTGGGAGCTCATAAAGCAGCCATTTGGGCTCTACATATCCTCGCGGAGTGACAGGGAATACCGAGGTTTGTCGTCATTCCTTAAGTAGAAAACAAGATATTTCTCAGGCACACTGGGATTTGAGCGCATTAAAATATCTCGCTGCTCTGCTGTGATAAAAAAAAAGAGGGGGGAGGAATGGGGGAGAAAAAAAAGGTAGAGGAGGATTGGTGTTGAAGTAACTTGCTGTCTGTCTGTCAGTGTGCTTAGCGGCGCACAGATATGGACGCTGGCTGCACAGCCTCATCTCTTGGGCTTTTAATTAACAAGCTGTCTCAAAGCTTCAGCACAGCTCCATCAAACGGCACCGCAGCGCCCAAACCGAGCAAACGCAGCACCCCACCGGCACGCTGCATCCATTAAAAAAAAAAAAAAAAAGTTCAACAAATGATAATTTCGGATGCATTTCGGGTCCAAATCTTGCGTCTGTGCGCAAAACGCGCACTTCCGGTTCTCGCGCGTAATTGGATCATATATGTCAGTTTCAGTCGTGCGTGTGAGCTATCCGACGCTTTTTATAGCACGTGTGCATATAGTTCACATTGGATACATTTATTTTATACAGATATATGTTTAATGTCACCTGATGCATTAAAAGCAGTCATATGTGAAGATGTTCTATTCATAACACCTTTTGGACGGCAGCAAATGGACACAACCCGGGTTCCACGTTCACAAAGAGCGAAGAGAATACAGCTTTTCTCTCTCTCTCTCTCTCTCTCTCTCTCTCTCTCTCTCTCTCTCTCTCTCTCTCTCTCTCTCTCCCCCCGTGTCCGTACTTGGTCGTATCGGCGTCCCACGCGGAGGGAATGTGATAGCAGGGCGAGGTCAACGGGGAGGAGGGGGTGGGGGGTGGGGGGTGTCGCTGTCCATGGTGCTGCGACCACCGGTTCGCTTGGCCTGGATGTCCTCGTCACATTCGACAGGACAAGTTGGAAATCGATCCAGCAGAGTTGGGCCCAAACGAGACAGGGAAACACCTTCACACGCTGCTAACCACTCACACACCCGCGAGCCATAACGCACGCGCGCGCGTGTATGTGTGTGTGTGTGTGTGTTAACGGAAAGAATGGTTGTACAGCTTTTATGAAGTTATTTCTCATTCTCGAAGTTGGTGGTGGTGGATTTGGTGGTGGGGTGGGGGGGGGGGGGTGATTTATTGTCGCATGCGAGGCACGCTCACACGTGGACTTTCTTAAACTGACACACATCGGCCCACACTGGTCAAATCCAGAGACAGAAAAGCAGAACAACTCTGAATTGTTCATGGTCAAGCTGTGTCTTTTCAGAGCATTCATTGAAAAGCTTTCCCACTCACAAAACCAACACAATTATATATATATTTTTTTTTTTTGGGGGGGGGGGTGTACTTTCAGCAGCTCCTTTTTAATTGAGTCATTTAGGACACGCTGGGGACAAATGTTTAGCCTAATGGCATCATTGCCAGAGTGATTTTTTTTTTCAGGTTAGAGTAAACACAGTAAATTTAATAATACTATAGTCCAATTGCCTGCATTCAAATTTTGCGGGTTATTGGATGTCTGATGTCAAAAACACGATTTTTAGCCAGCGCGCTGATGTTTTTTTTTTTTTTTTTTAAAAAAATTTGTGACAGTAGCAAAAATAAAAAATAAAGGGCTAAGGAGATCCAAACAGTGCGTTTTGTTGTATCACTTTCTTTCGAATTACCCAAATATTTCTCCACATCCAATGTTTTTTTTGAACGGAATCCCCACAATGAATGAAATGGTCAAAATTGTCTCCATTTTAATATTCTTTGAACATTTCCTCTGACCAAAGCATTGGCTGCACAAGCTCTGCCAAATATTCTCCTTTCAGCATGCCTCACCCTCACTTTTGATTGGCTGCGAGATAAATTCATGAATGTTTATTGTTGCAATTATTGCCACTCCAAAGAGAACTTCAGAAACGATATTCAACCCCTTTGGAAAAGAGCAACCAGAATACGGCATCATCTCTCCACTATAACGCAACGTTGTTTAAAAAATAAATAAATAAAAGAAATATTACCAAGCCGATCATCGCAAGGTAATTTCCTGTGTTTCTAATTCCTTTGACCACGTTAGCAGTTGTTTTAATGCTTCCCCCCCAAAATACTTTCGAGGCCGAGGCATTAAACCCAAACGTTACATGGCGTTCATTCGTCCACCAAGCGCGACGAAATAAGTTGATTAAACATTCTGCGAACCTGCCACGGCTGCTGCGGGGATATAAACAGCAATAAAAGGAGCGTTGGCCGCAGGAGCGGCGGCACCGCCCCAAATGCACACGCGCACACGCACGCCCTCACCAGACTCTCTCTTCTTCCTCCCTTTTCATCCTCCCTGCTGACTCAGGTGACAAACACAATGAGCGACATTAGAATGGCTGATAGAGGAAGAGATGGGCGCAAAGTCTAAGCTGTCAGGAGGGGTCGGGGAGGGGGGCGAGGGGGGGGGGGGGGGAGACACCGCGAGGTGAGGCAAGCAGCAGGCTGCAGGCCCTTTAATAACTAACACGTATATTAACTCGCTTAACCACGGAGATTCCGAGCCCCGCCAAAGAAGCGAAACAAGACAGAAGCGTGAAAATGCGCGGCCATACAGACGCGCGCGCGCGCACGCGCTTGCCCAGGGCCCCACCCACCTGCCCAGGACGGCCACGCACACGCGCGCGCACGCAGTCAAATGAATGGCAATAAGTTCATTTGGAGCCTCATCTCTTCGCGGCCGGCGTATGATGAAGAAGAGGGTGCAAAGGGGTTGCCCCCCCCCCCTCCCCCCCACCCCCTTCATCGCTGCAATAACAACTTCTTCTTTTGGAGCCCACGCAGCCCACGCGCGGAGTGTTTATCCTCGGAGGGATGCGTGCATGTGATGAAACCCATCCATAATATGTGATTTCATATTGCCTTGAACTCTCTTTTCATTTTTTTGCTATTTGTTTTTGTTTTTACTAGGAAGTGTGCAAGGCTCTGCGCGGTGAAAAAAAAAAGTTGAGTTATTCTTTCTTTGAGTTTTTTTTAATCATGCCAAATATTTGTTAAGTGCTTTTCAACATATTTCATTGTTGGTTCATATTTTATCCGTCAGACAGACCTGATATATAAGCAGCAACATCATGAGGTGGAACGAACTTTTAATTTTATTTTTGATTTCCCGATGCAGGCATTTTATGAATCGATACGTCATCACGTCAAGCGCACTTGTTGTTGATTTAATCTTGAATGGTGATGGTGGATTAAATTCCCGGTACGAGTTGGTTATTTCGTTGCTTTGAGAACAATAAAACATCATTTGGGCGAAATCAATCAGTGATGACGATCAAATGATCTTCATTTATGTGTTTTTTGTTATAATATTAATATTTGTGGTTTGTTTGTAAAATATTAATAAAGAAAGTGAAGTTAGTTGTACATTTCTGACAACTCGTTCATAAATCTACAAAAGCATCGGAAAATGTATTAGTTTGTATTTAATAATTTTAGAATGATGTATTATATTTCAACATATCTATTGTAGTGTCATTATTTATTTATTGTTGAAACGAATATCAATCTGAAAATTGCCTTCAAAATGGAATTCCTCCCTGGAGTTGTTTGAAACTGGTTTATTCTCAACATTAAACAATTCACACATTTTTGTGGGTGATATTTTTTGACCCCCCCCCCCCCACCCCCGAAAACCCCCAAACAAACTGCATTTTCTCGTGTGTTTGTGTAATTTGTTGTTTTGCAGTCTTATGTTCAGATGAGTGCGGTTGATGCAGGCCACAATTATGTAGCCCTTTGGGTTTTAATTTGCCTTCGTATCATTTCATTGCAATTTCTTAAATAAACGCATTTGAATAAAAAAGGTGTTGGCTTTGTTTCAAAGATGATTCGGAAAAAAAAAATACCCGAATGAGAGGTTGAGCTCATCACTCTTTGTGTGTCACTAAAAGTGTGAATAAAAGTATAGTGAGGTCGAAAAAATAAATAAATTCTGATGTGGTGTATATGAAGTCTATTAATATTTGGAAAATGAAGCAACTTAAATGTGCATGCACGCCATGCATCGTCAAAATGACAAAAGTGAACAATTCTACCCCGATTTTGTTGCCTTTCTACAGATCATGTCAAAAACGGCAGTTTTGTCCACGAATGACTCCCCCTGAAACGACCGTCTCGAAATCTTAAAAGTCAGAGCCCATTCTTCAACCCACCCCCTCTTCTTTTTCTTCTTCTTCTTCTTCTTCTTTTTCCGACACGCGGGAGTGTTGGTTGAGGCCGGCAGAGAATCAGAGGAGGTGTAATTGAGGGGGCGGTGAGGGGAGAGAGCCTGAAAGCTGCTATTAAAGCCAAATGGACTCAACAACAACGTCACCAAGCAAACCACCGCGACCAACAGCTGGCCCACCAACCGGACTGTACATGCACGCGCGCGCGCGCGCGCCCGCATAGCACTCCAGGGCGTCCTTTATATTTCAGTGCAAATTAACTCGTTTATTAGACTCGTGAGCGAACCTGAGTCCTTCCACCCCACCCCTCCCCCCCCCAAAAAAATGGACGCCACCTATTCTAAAACCAAAGTGCCTGCTGCAGCCAAAAGCCACTCGGCGCCACACCTGCGCATTCTTTCTTTCTTTCTTATCAAGCTGATTGTGGCTGCAGCGATGATTCCCTATTAGAATATGGAAGAGTTGTTTCCATTGGATTAAAGGGCTTCTCAGGCGAGTCAATGAATATGTAATGAGGGGCATGGAAATCTGCCACTGTCTCCCCCCCCCCCCACCTGCCGTGTATACTTTACATGTGGAAATAGAAATAAGATAAATATATCCATTGGATGGCTCTTCTGCAGAGGCTCAAAATTGCGGGGGGGAGAAAGGCTGCAGTCTGAGTCTGGAGGTGCGTGCGGTGATGATGATGATGATGATGATGATGATGATGCATTTCCATGTTTGAACCGCTTTGGAAATATTGCTGGTGACGGGCAGTGGATTGAATTGATAAGGCATGAGTGGGCTAGGGAGGAGGTGAGAGAAGAAAGAGCGTCCCCTGCACTGCTGCTTGTTCAAGATATTTTCCCTTCGTAGGGCCGATAAAACATTGATTGTTGCAGTTAGTTGACCCGTAAAATTTGGGGGTTACCTTCCTCCTCGGAGCTGAGCATACCATTATGCAAATAGTGATGTGACAGTGATCCGCACTAGTGTGTGTGTGTGTGTGTGTGTGTCAGAGGGGTGACATTCCAACTGCCTGGTTCCTTTGGCGGGAGTTCATTTTAAGAGGGGCTGGTGAGCAGCACACACACACACACACACACACACACACACACACACACACACACACACACACACACACACGCGCGCGCGCACGGAGGGCCAGTGCAGTGCAGGCAAGCGTGACAACAACTCTCTCAACGGGACGAAACAATTGAAATATCAAACAAGTAGAAAAGTTTTCCATGTCAAGGAGTCCTCCACGGGTTCACATTGTGAATGAAACACAGGCGAGGAGGAGAAGGGGGGGGGGGGTGCGATGCACTTAAAGGAGTCACATGAAGATTAGATGAGGCGTCGTTTTTAAATGCAGGGATTAAGACCTGACATTTTGACGTGGTAATAAATCGAGTCAAACTGCGCCACCACATCGAAATGCATTCGGAAATGATTGTCATAAGGTAGTAAAATGAAGCGTGTGTGTGTGTGTGTGTGTGTATGTGTGTGTAAGGCGCAATTTTGAAGACTTTCACTTGTTGTACTGTAATTAATAGAAACGGAAAGTTTAAAGGAAACAAACGATTCTGCCTCGCAGACAAAAATGAGGGTCAAATCTATATTTTTTAACCTTTCGCTTCGTTTTTCGAGGCAAGCTGCAAGCAAATGTATTATTGATGCATTTATTCACCCACCACATGTGTATCACACACGCAAAAGAAGAAAATGCAAACCTTTCTCGTGTTATAATGACCTATTTGTAATTTGAATCGCTTTAGAGTACCATTAGGAAAACTTAAAATACAGTATTAGTCACGTTAAAAAAAAACCAAAAAAACTACATTACTAATTGTACAGCATCAAATAAAGGTCATCATATTTCTGCAATAACACAAATAGGTTTATGGATTGACGAAAAAAACCAACTTGAAACAAGTTTAAAACAACTTCACCTTCATTCAACTATGACAAATTGAATAAGCAATGTGCAAAACTTTATTTGCATTTAAAAGTCATTCTTACAGTTATTATCCTTAATTGAATCAGCGTACGGTACAAATACGAACTTTCAAAGAACTTGTGAAACATTCTATTAAAGAGAAGTGAAAGAAAAATTATAAATACACAGACCTTTCATCAAATCCAAACAAGAATGCGGGTATTTTATTCGAGGAATACAAAGACCCAAGTATGAAAAATAACGTCTTGGAAGAGAAATTGGCAAAATAAAACCCCCCTTTTATTTCTTTGCAGACGCTGCTTTGGATTCCCGGCCGCTCTTTCATCGCCACTTCGATCTTCCTTTGGCTTGTTATTAGAAACACCGAGCCTTGTTTGTTCCCTCAAGGCAACAATATACAATTATGGAGAGGAGAAAAATGAGCAGATTTTGCCCCTGAAATACAGAAAGATGAGCAACGCTATCTGGAAACCAAAATCATCCAATCAAATAATAAGCAAATCATTTTTTTCCTTTTTTTTTGTGCTGAAACCAGGAGAGATGGGAATCAAATTAAAAGGAAATTAGGCCTTGAAACCATCAGCCACAGTTGTCTCATTACAGCACAAAGATAATCCTCAAAAGCATTAAGCCACACACACATTTCCACACCCACGGAATGGGCGTGGGGGGGGGGGGGAGAAATAGGATTTCACAGCTCAAAGTTAAACAATAGTCACGGTGTGAAGTGAAGGGGGAATAAGGGGAAAGTACATATTTAAGAAAGTGTCGGAGGTATCACGAGATTTGCCATTGGCTTGGAGATTTGGCGCTAATGTCGCCACTTTAAGAAGCGTATTCCGTTAAGCCTTGAGTGGTTTATGAAACTTAAAAAAAAAAAAACGTTATCATGTTTATGTCACATACCCGAGATTATGCGCGACTGCGCAGCCGGTTGTCACGTTTAAGAACACTCGCGAAGGACTTTAGTGGTGGTGGGGAGGAAAAAATTTTTTTTAGATACGTTATACTTTTCTCTAACATCATTCAGGCTTAGAATAATATTGAGATCTTGGATTTCCTGACATGTGTCATCTATTCAGGCTTTGTGAGTGTTGAGAGCTGATTTAGGGCTCCTGTTCAAATGAGATGTCCCCTTAAATCCATTTAATGCTCGACTTTAAGTGATTCTTAAAATGTGCTCGCCGACCCGCATTTTAGGTACTCGGCGCAGTTTGGGTTGGTTTTGTTTGGATTGGCGCGCATTTCAGTCACTTGGAGGTATCCAGTCTAAACATACAGTGCAATGAAAAAGTAGTTGCCCTCGTCTCAAATGTACCCGCTTTTTTGGTTTGAGATCATCCAACAAACGTGAAACAAAGATAACCCAAGTAAACATAAAACACAGCAATAATAAAAACAACTACGTCCACTCTTCCTTCCAGAATTGCTTTAATTCAGCAAGACTGGAGGGGTTTTGAGCATCAATGACCTTTTTCAAGGCCACGCCACAGCATTTCAATTACCGTAATTTCCGGACTGTAAGCCGCGACTTTTGTCGGCTTATTTAATGAAGCGGTCCATATAAAGACTTTTTTAACGGCCGCCTGTGTACCGTCTTTCTTTGTAAATATCTCATGTAACAATATGGGCACCTGCGGCTTATAGACAGGTGCGGCTTATGTGTGTGTACAAAATGTTTTTTTCCTTTAAAAATGTAGTGGTGCGGCTTATAATCAGGTGCGGTCTATAGTCCAGGAATTACGGTAGATTCAAGTCTTTTGACGAGGCTACTCCAAAACAGTCATTTCAACTAAATGCTTGATATGACCACAAGTTTTTCATTCTTTGCAGGGGAGGTGAACACAACCAACACCAATAGATGAGCTCTAGCAAAACATGATGGAAAAATTTGGCATTTGCGGGGAAAAACATGCCTACAGAATCTATTTATTAGTCTAGTAAATCGTGACCTTGCAGAATTAAGTGTTTGGTAAAATCTAATTCAGAGAAAAGGCTGTGACAAAAAACTCCATAACTTCCTGAAGTGCATCCGGGTGTGGGATGATAGCCTTCCAAGAACTGATATCCTTAGGATATTCTGGTAAAGAGCAGAATTCTGCTTCCATCAATCAAATAACAAGTCGTCAAGGTCCTGAAATAACAAAGCAGCCACAGACCATCACACTACCATCGGCATATTTGACTGTTGGGGGATGATGTTCTTTGAGGCCGGATGTAACAAAGCAAAGACCTTCCAAAAAAGTTCAAGTCTCACAGAGCTTTGAATATATATATTTTTTTCTTCAATAAATCAAACCACAATTTAAAATCTGCATTTTATGTTTACGTGTGTTATCTTTGTCTGACATTTACATGTTTGATGGGCTTAAAAATAAATTGGGGAAATTATGCAAAGAGCAAATTTTTTCTTTCACAGCACTGAATGAAGGAAAGAGGAATTTGTACTTAAGTAAACAGTGTGCCTCGGTAAATGAGTTTAAAAAAATAAAATCATAAAAACAACACAACAAATGGTCAAGACGCTTGCCACAAACAACTAAAGCGAGCTAAAAAACAAAATAAAAAAAAAGAAACAGTTTCACAACTCTGACTGCAGGGCGGTTGATGTGAGGTGTACCACAGGGCACTGTATCAATCCTGAGTCGGCTTAGGCTATACAACCCTTGCGAAGCACAAACACTCCCACACATATTACTTTGAGAGTTACGCTCATTTAGAAGCAAAACCAAATGTTATTGTGATGTACACAACGCTGAACTGAACTCTCGTCTCTTACCAAAACAAAAACAACAGAAATAGGCTGGTGTGTAAAAGCCAGAAGGGAGAAATAACACGCGGGGAACGGAACAAGGAGGTCAGCAAAGCTAGAAAACAACCCAAGTCCTTAGCCTCCTTCATCTGTAACCCTCACTGTACACTCTACACAATTAAGTCGCCGTCGTTATTGTTGTTTCACAAATCTTGGTGTTTGCCTTTGAGGGAGCTGCTGCGCGTGGTAACAGTGTTGGATGTCTCCTCTGCCTCCTCGTCCTCTTTCGCCTCCGCGACCTCGCCGAAGAACTTAAAGATGGAGTTAAAACTCATCCAGGAGGTCAACTCGTGCCGTTCCGTGCCTATAGAGATGACACACACAAACACGGACGCACGCTTTAGCAGAAGAAGACTAAGATCCAGGTTGAACTTCATGCAATTGGACCGAAAGCCTTCCCAAAGTACCGCACACTTTTTTCTCTCAAATGTTGCTCACAAATCTGTCAAAACTTGTGTAAGCGAGCACTTCTTTTTTTGATGAGATAATTCATCCACCTCACAGTTGTGGCTTGTCAAGATGCTGATTAGACAGCATGATTATTGCACAGGTGTGCCTCAGGCTGCCCACAACGGAAAATGTGAGATTGGGGGCAGCCGAAGGCCCACTGCCAAATTTTCTGGACAAATATACAGTAAAGCACATTTTGTGAAAGCTTGTTTATTGTGGACAACCTAAGGCACACCTGTGCAATAATTATGGTGTCTTTAGTAAGCATCATTATTGGCCACTCCTTTTTTTTGGCTAAGGTTAAACATCAACATAGCAAAATTGCAACGAGCAACATTTACAGTATGCCTTTACCTCTTACCATTTTCAAGCTCCAGCCTTTTGAAACAGTGACAGCCACTCCTCCATTAAGCATCTCCAGTTGGTCCAACATACTGCTGCTCGCCTCTTGACTGGTGCTCGTAAGAGGGAGCACATAACTCCTACTCTGGCATCCCTTGACTGGCTCCCATTTTAGAGTTCTTTTTAAGACTCTATTTGTTGTCAAATCTTGAAATGGCCTCGCCCCACCTTAATTCTCTGACCTCCTTCGCTCCTACGCTGCCGCTTACCAAAGTTAGTTGGAATAAATTCAACTCGTATCTCGCGGCACCAGCACGAATTAAATCAATATTGTTCTGTCTTCTCCATGCTGGTTGCGAGCGTTCTCATTTTGTATTTGTGTTTTTGACGTGTTCAATAAATGTTTGAGACTGTCGCCGTCCTTCCTTTTTTTTTTTTACTTCATTCTTCATCAAATTTGAGCAAACGGGGACAGTAGTGAACCAAAGTAACACCGCCCAATTAAGTTTACCACTGAAATATGAAAACAGTCAAACAAAGGAAAGAAACGCGTAGGAGAAAGGTGATTGGTCAGATTTTAATTTTCATAATTGTCACAGAAGTATGAAGTGTTTTTTTTTTTTTTTTTTGTATGGTTACCTACTAAAGCGTCCACACACACATAGAATAACCTTCAGGCTAGAAATTGAAACTTCTTTGTGACTACCTGTAACTGAACTTGAGAAGACTCCTTTTCTTCTTTTTACATATTTTTTTTTTTTTTACCTCCCACTGGGAGATTACATTTTTCCGAGCGCAGATATTAAGACTTTTGTGTCTACAGACAGAGGAAAGAGCGAACACATCCCTGGAAGTGATGCATTTTCTTTTCTTTTTTTTTTTTTATCTGCATACTTAAGACTTCTTTTTTGTCCGTACCTGTATTTGTTTGCGACGATAAGAATATTAAAAAGAGGCTCTCCTAATTTTCTACGGCGGATTAAAAAAAAAAAGGATAAGCTTCGTATCTAAAATCAGTTTGTGAGCGGGAAAAAAAAAAATGTGGAAAACTGCAACCTTGCTTTCCTGCTTTCTCCTTCCTCTCTCGCCTACTCCTCTCCACCGCGTACAGGAGATTGGCTATAAAAAGACAAGACTAGAAGGCCGCGGGGATACAATTAGGCAGCAACCTTAAAGGCTCTCTCACCGTCGCCAGGCCTCGGATGACCACTGTGTTGACCCCGTGTTTATTAGATTGACCTCTGCCTGGACGCATTATTAGCCATGTCGTGCGCGCTTGTGTGTGTGTACAAGACACGGAGAGCTCGTGCGTCAACTTTGGCGGTTTCTGCGAGTGTCTTGTTCCAAGGTGTGTTGTGTGGAAGAGTTGGAGAGGGAGGCGGTTGGTAGATCGAAGTCGGCGCCTTGGGTCAAGTTTAGCGCTCTGACAATCATGAGAGCAAATAAGCCGACATTCTCGGCGAGTGTGCTCCCTGAGCAGGGGCTCCCTTTAACATGCGCCTCTGGAAAAAGCCAAACACAACCTCCTCACACTGCTTATCTATCATTTATATCCAATTTGAGGCCAAATGTTCCTCTCATACTACTTTTGACTTGTGTTTTGTCCCTTTTTTTTCCCCTGCAGCACAAACCGATCAATGCCCCGGCGCTCTACCGTTCACCCTGAACTGCCGGTGAACTCCCGCGGAACGCCGGCAGGCTCTCCGCCACGATCCCATCGGTTTGAGGGTCACCAGGGGGGCGTCGCTGTGCCAATATGCAGATGAGCCCATGCCCCTCCGATGACTCTAGCCTGAAGCCCCGCCCCTCCGTCGGCTTTGAATCGAGGGTCGACCCCCTGACAACAACCTGCTCCGACACACGAAATAGGCCTTTAAAAGCGTAAGCGCACCCTTCCATTAGTTGCCAAAGTGTGTCGCACCTAATGGATGTTGTCAGAGATGCGATGTGATCACTGATTTACAGGTGGGGAAACCCAATGGCCGGTCTTCATGAGCCACCGAAGACGGAAAGTGTGGCGGTGGTGAGAAGGAGGAGGAGAGGGATGACCTCAGCCACGGCACAAATCAAATTAATATCTTTAAAAGATGTGGGGATCAATGAGGTGTCACCCAGCTATACGCCGTGAGTGTAAAGTGACCCCCATAAACAAGGACGGCACTACGTTTTAGCAGCGGAATGAAAATGTTGATCAAGAGATAAGTGGATTTATTGACGAGCAATTCAACTAAAACACTGCTAAATAAAATCAGTCATTTGAAATATTTGGACGGATGTGTCATTTTTCATCAACCCCTTACCACAAATCTCAGAACTACATTAGCCTGTCAAAGTTCAAGATAAGTGCAATATTATGCAAAAATACTGAACATGTATGGGCAATAATGTGGGAGTGAGAACCAAACACTGGTGACTGTCATTTGATAAAAAAATAAAGAAATTATATATATACACATTATATATATACACACCGTAATTTCTGGACTATAGACCGCACCTGATTATAAGCCGCACCACTACATTTTTAAAAGGAAAAAAACATTTTGTACACAAACATAAGCCGCACCTGTCTATAAGCCGCAGGTGCCCATATTGTTACATGAGATATTTACAAAGAAAGACGGTACACAGGCGGGCGTTAAAAAAGTCTTTATAGAGGCCGCTTCATTAAATAAGCCGCAGAGTTGAAAGCGTGTGGCCAAAGTCGCGGCTTATAGTCCGGAAATTACGGTGTATATATATATATATATATATATATCCATCCATCCATCCATCCATTTTCCGAACCGCTTTATCCTCACTAGGGTCGCGGGGGGTGCCGGAGCCTATCCCAGCTGTCTTCGGGCAGTAGGCGGGGGACACCCTGAATTGGTTGCCAGCCAATCGCAGGGCACACAGAGACGAACAACCATCCACGCTCACACTCATACCTAGGGACAATTTAGAGTGTTCAATCAGCCTGCCATGCATGTTTTTGGAACGTGGGAGGAAACCGGAGCACCCGGAGAAAACCCACGCAGGCCCGGGGAGAACATGCAAACTCCACACAGGGAGGCCGGAGCTGGATTTGAACCCGGTACCTCAGCACTGTGAAGCCGACGTGCTAACCACTGGACTACCGGGCCGCCCTATATATATATATATATATATATATATAGATAGATAGATAGAACGATACCAACGATGATGGCTGCTGCAACATGCAACGAGTGTTGAACAAACCTCAGCCTGTGCAATTTGCAATTCATCCACGCAAAACTTTAGAGGTGTGAAGTGCAACAGGCACAAGGAAAGATGCCACTGGTCTTTTATTTTTTTGCAGCTTTGGCAAAAGAAGAACAGGAGAATAGCAGAGAAAAAATATCAGCAAAAGTTACGCGCTCGGTGGCTTTATCACTTGCAAATGGTCGCTCTTTGCAGAGGATGAAGAATAGATGTGGACATTAAGAATGTGAATAAAATGTATGCCGCGCCATCTGTGTTGACATTTCGTGGAACATTGTCTTTCAACTTAACACTTGAGTACCGTAATTTCCGGACTATAAGCCGCGGCTTTTGTCACACGCTTTCAACTCTGCGGCTTATTTAATGAAGCGGCCTATATAAAGACTTTTTTAACGGCCGCCTGTGTACCGTCTTTCTTTGTAAATATCTCATGTAACAATATGGGCACCTGCGGCTTATAGACAGGTGCGGCTTATGTGTGTACAAAATGTTTTTTTTCCTTTAAAAATGTAGTGGTGCGTCTTATAATCAGGTGCGGTCTATAGTCCAGAAATGACGGTATTTGTTTTCCTTATCAACACATCAGAATGTTAAAAATGATACGTTAAAAGTGTAGTTTTTGAACGACATCTTCACTGACAATAACAACCAACCAAGAGACAAAACATGGACGACAAAATTGACTTCAACACTGACGAAAAGTATCTGGGATATTAGCATATCAGGATACCAGCTCTTCAACTTCAACACGTTTTACACTCTACATGTGTGTTGCCTCAAACGCCTGGCTTCTTTGTTTTTCAGCCTTTTACATGTGTGTGTGTGTGTGTGTGTGTGTGTGTGTGTGTGTGTGCGCGTGTGAGCAGGCTGTATCACTTTAGCCACAGCCACACGGCGTATCTGATCCCTGATATTTAGCCCCGTCCTCTGTCACAGCCACCGAAGACCTCTCAGGGTAATTGACTGACTGTTTGATCCCCCACGTCTCCACAGCTATACGGCGATTTGCCACTTGCAAGCATTTCCTCACGCATGGCGCCCCCCCACACACACGCACACACACACACATTTGCGCTCGCCCTGTACCCTCCTCTCCCTAACAAACGCGCACAGTTGTTATCGTTTGTGTGCAGCGGGGGAAAGGGAACAAGAGAGGAGAGCTGTTAAAAAGGAAACACAGAAACTCCTCCATAGCTATGGGCCATGCTTTCTTCCCCCCCCCCCCCCCCCCCCCACGCGGCAAACCGCCGCATGCTGTTACAAATGGTAATCTGCTCTGATTGTCACCAATTTCAAAACAAACGCTAGGTGACTGAAAAGCCAAAGTGACGCCCCGAGTGACACTCCCGACAGAAAGCCGGAATCAAAGCCTGCCGACTATAATTAGGTTCCATCTGGGCGACGTTATTTAAAGTTGCAACAGTTAATTGCTTGTGTACAAATGGCCCATTTTATTTGAATCAAACTCTTTATTTTTTTTTTCCCCCCAGTGATTCGTAATTACACGGACGCAAAGAGGGGGCCATATCTCCGTAAAACACTTATTTTGAGGACTATGGGACATGGGGAATGTCACGTGGTGAGCTTCTTCATAAGGTGAATTACATTTCTTGAAACAATTAACTCATTCAGAACCACCCCCAATTCTAGACCAAGTCTGAAAAGACGTTTAAAAACGTCTTTGGGAGTGAATGAGTTAATAAACCGCCTCGACATGCGGGTTAAGCATTTCGTGAAGTCTAATTTAAACAAAGGAGTTGGCAAATGATTTAATCACAGCAAGAGTAGAAATGGAGTAGCCCAAAAAGGGCAGATGATATTAAAACATGCAGAAGCAAACATTTTCTCATTTCCTTTTTGATCCAAACGGAGCACAAACAAAGCGTTTTCTTATCAATTTCCTAACGACGGTAACCTAAGCTTTTGTTTTATCTCGGTGTGGGGGGCCGGGCGGCGCATTTCGGGAACGGGCCCTCGCTGGATGTAACCTTAGCCGGGACGCTGTTTGTGGAAACTATCTGTTGCATGGATCAGCGGCGGGGAATCGCTATCTGTATCCTGGTTGTCAGACGGTCGGATTTCCGTCGCTGACGCGCTCTGATATTAAACGATCATCCGTGGTGTATGTGCGGGGAAGGCATGCGTGTCTTTTTTTGGTTTTTTTTGCTCGCAGACACACCGAAAGGTCAAGAATGTCGTTTGGCCCCCGTGAGGCCGCGGGCCATGTTGCCACCGGAGATGAGGTCAAAGGGAGCCCGGCCGGCCGGGCAGGTGACAGCTGCTCGGTCGCGCTGCCGCAGAAACTCGGTCGTCTCCGAGAAAACACGCAAACCTTGTCTTCACTCCAAAAGCTAATTAAATCCAAAGATCACAATTTCCACTCAGGGTGAAGACATCCACAACTGACATGCTCTTCATCGGGAGTTTGTTTACGCCATACCCCGGTATGCATCTCATTAAAAAAAAAAAAAAAAAAATCAACACAGCGCTAAGGTTCAACACTTTTACAATAACAAGAAAGACAGAAAATGTCGAAGAAAACCAAGTAGACATCTATCAAAACAGAGCTTACGGCTCCTTCCTCTTGAATGCAAATCATTTTTAATGCGAGTCAGTTAAGTGGGGTCTGCGTTTCCCCTTCGTACCGCTTTTAATTACTTGTCTTATTATTGTGTGCTGTTGTTGGACAAAAACAAGGCAGAACTCATTAAATGCCTAGAGATGAGGAAACCTGAATCGCTAGCTACAGGGGACTCACTCGGAATTAAAAAAACCAAACAAATAAACAGGAGGGACAAACATTGAGAGAAAGCAAAATGTCAGTGAAATCACAAGCGGCTTTATATTCAATTTCCAGGAGAAAGAAGTACGACTCAGTCAAATAACAAAAGTAGCCAAGTGAAAACATTACAGGAGGTAGAAAGTAATCCACAAAGAAGTGCAGTGGTGTGCTTTCTTTGCGCCCCCCCCACCCCCCTCCACCTCACATAGCCTTCCCTCCTTGACTCCTGCCACCCAGTTTTTAATTTTTTTTTATTTATTGACGTGAATAAGTGGCCCTGGCTTTCAAAAAGGACCCTCACTTTTCTAGACTTGCAGCAGACAAGTTACAAGATAACCCTCAACCCAAGGACAGCGCGGGGCTTTTCGATAGCAGTGCCAAACCCTGCCCTCTTCTGTTCGCTGGAAAACAAAAAGGCCACACGCGCTCTGGCCTTGACAGCATCGCTCTGTGTTCTTTATTCGGCGCCATGCAGATGGGACGAGACGCTTCAAAGCAAAAGGGAGAAAGCGCTCTGAAGTCACATTTAATGGGTGGCACTTCATGGTGACGTCACCCTTCAGAATAACAAAGTAATTGCGTAGTACAAATTGAAATGTGCTAGGAGGCACGGTGGTCAAGTGGTTAGCATATCTGCCTCTCAACTCTGAGGTCGGGGATCAAATCTCAGCTGCGGCCCACCTGTTCACCCTTGTTTTATCCAAGTGCTCTAGCTTCCTCCGGCATTCCAAAATCAGTCTCAATAGGCATCCTTAGATGCATTTTCCTGGCAGGGATTTACAGTACATTCAAGTACAAATCTGTGACATGCAATGAGGAGCTTGAAAAGTATTAAGATTGGACTCTATAGTGATTGAAACCAACTAACAATCATCAAGTACTAAAAATTCACTAATAAGACACAATTTTCATTTGCACTGAGAGCTGATTTGCATTCAACACAGGCAAATATAATAATGAACGTTGACTAGCGGAAAAGAGTGAGTGCAAGTGTACGCAGGAAGCAGGACTGTTGACGACACAAAAATAATAGAAGTTAGAATGTGCGCTGAGCAGATAAGGGACAAAGTATAAATGTGTAACAACTTGACAAAACAGGATTTACATGTGTGTGTGTGTGTGTGTGTGTGTGTGTGTGAGAGAGAGAGAGAGAGCGACGTCATGGCCAAACAGGTATTCATGTCAGTTTTATGACGGGGCAAGACTACAGGAAGTGCAACTGAGACATTTTCAAAACAGGAAGGAGGGCTACGTGACACACCTAAAATAATACAATATTATTACGTGCGACAATTTGCTAAAACGGGAGTTAGGAATGTATCATATGCGTGTGCGGAAGTATTTTTGGGTGATGACAAAGAAGGTTTTAGCGAGGTAGTCATTATCTTTCTATCCATCTATCGAGATGGCTAGCTAGCTAGCTAGCTAGCTACTTTATCTATCTAGACACATATATTTACTGACCCAACAAAAATTGTGAATATACAGTAACCTTAAAAGTAAAATGGGGTATAGGTAAAAGTTACCAGTACTTTATTTCGTGAAATTAAGCGCGGCCCATGCTGAAATTGAAACGGGCATCTTATTTATGTGAAGCAGCAGAGCTAATGACTCATGCTGCAGTGAAACGAATTAACATCAGCACGGTCAACATTGCACAGGTCTCCTCGCATGTCTTAAATGACTTAAATAGCAAGCTGCGAGCTCGCCTGACATCTTTTGTTTTTGGCCTAGTGAGATGTAATGAAGAACTTCTGTTTCTATGCCTGATAGAAGAGGTCCCCGTATTAGCATCCGCGTGCATGTGTACTTATATCTGAAAAAAAGTGCATCGGCACCAACGCATACGTTTAGCGCAACACACATTTGTTGTGGAGCCTGGGCCCGGATCACAACACGGAACCTTGTCAAAGAGGGGACCGAACATGTGCACATTCAAATATAGAAGGAAAAAAAAAAAATCACATCACACCACTTCACGATGCACCCAAGTCCTTCCTCGCACAACCTCAGTTCCACTTCAACACAATGAGGTCTGAAACACGCACGCACGCACACTGACACACACATACACACACACACACACAGACACGGTGCAGACTCTCCTTGCCACCTAAAGGACAATGCCAGGCAAGGAGAAAACACACACACACTTGCACACAAATATGCATCCTTCCACAATTTGAGACAGGCTCAATGGTGTGTATTGAGTGACAAAAGAGGTGATGGAGGAGGGGAGAGCGACGAGAGGCCCTCCCCTGCACCTGTAAGAAAGACAGGCTACATTCAGCATCGATGCTCACTGAATAGACAGCCTTGAGAGCGAGAACCCCGCCATCCCAGTGCGCGCACCGCCATGGTGATCACACACACCTTGCTTCGAGCCTTCCTTCAATAACCAGGTTATGGAAGTTCAATACACCAATGCCAAAAATCATTGTCCAATGCAAGGTAATATTTCATACCTGAAGGTCTGAGACTCTGGGAACATGCAATACATTTTTGAAATCGTTTTTTTTCTCCATTAAAAAAAAAAAAGACCATTTTAATCTCCAACCTTGGGCTGTAAACGCGTATCAGCACTCACCATTTTAAGTGCTGATATACCGAATAAAAACATTCGAATGTGATCATTTCTGCCCAACGTACACATTGGTGGCGATGAAAAGCAGATTCAGGTCCTCGCACAAAAGGCAGTCACGACCAGCACTTCCATCTTTATAACACACATGTCAACGGTCGTCGTACAGTGTTGGCAATGACACGTCACTTGTGTCAGTGATGACACTAGACTTTGGAATTTAAAGTGAAGAAATAAACTCCCTTCACAGTGGGGCTGCTTGCATATTGACACAACGTCTGCACACATGAACATGTTATTTGTGTACCAAAGGAGATTCAGACAAATTATTTTCCAGTCACTAACAATCAAGTATTCCATTTCCTTATAAATATGCAGGCCAAATATCAATATATCGGATACTGGGTATTAAATACAATGAAAAAAAAGCCCCTTCTTGTGTGAAGGCTGTAAGTACGTATCTACGTTATGCAACACGATTTTTAAATGCACTACAAAAAACACACACAGTCATTACGGCCCTTCGGGGGTAACTACAATGTGGCCCGCGACAAAATAACGTTTGACAAACCTGCCCTACAATTATGAATGCACTGTACAGTCAAACCTCGGTTTTCGAACGTCTCGGTTCTCGACCAATTCGGCTATTTCAAGTTTTTTATCCCTCAGATGACAAACAAATTTCGGTTCTCAAACAAACTGAGCGCACTTGAATGCACCATTTGACTCCTCTCGCCTTCCTTACACGAGGAAGTGACGCTTCCTTGGGTAGACGAGGAAGTGACGCTTCCTCGTGTTGCTTTCCATTGTGAGCAGACGTGTTCAGTAAACATTTTTATTTTAAAAAGAGCGTGGTTTCGGTTTTCGAACAATTTCGGTTTTCGAACAGCCTTCTGGAACGGATTATGGACGAAAACCGAGGGTTGTCTGTTTTATCTTTGAAGGGGTACGAATGCCAGTGAGTATATTCTGTACACAAATTAACGTGTACACAGCTTTTGTCTGAGGCAAAATAGGAACGTGTGGGCACCAGGGGTACGAAAAGTGGACGTGACAACGAAACAACCATGTGAATGTCACACACTTCTCACTGCAATACACATAACATTGGAATAGGCCCGGAGAGCACCACATGAGCCTCGAGTGGCTTTTTGTCTCCAATGGGCACCCACACGTACACCTGCTATTCACATTTCGAGCTACTTGTCACACGACCTTGTGATCCAGAGAGGGGAAGGTTGCGCGTACGCGTGACAGTGTGTGTCTTTGCGCGCGTTTATGTGCCAAAAGAACGACGGCCGGGAAATAGGAGATGAAGTAGGGAGAAGAGGAGAGAGGTCAGGTGGAGGAGGAGCAGGGCAGGGGTGGAGATAGCAGGGAGTGGGTGTTGAGGGCGGGACGGGTCTGAAATAGATCACTTAAGGGAACAAAGTGTAATTAATGGGTCGCCATAGATAAGAGGGCTCTGGCCCTATCGGGGGAATGTGCTAATGGAGTTGACACACACTCAACAAGATCAGTGGACGACTCCTATTTATTGTGTGCGTGTGTGCGAGAGCAAGAGAGAGAGAGAGACTGAGAGAGACAGAGAGAGAGAGGGAGAGAGAGAGCAAGAGAGAGAGAGAAGGAAAGAGAGAGCTGAGAGAGTAAGAGAGAGAGAGACAGAGCAAGAGAGAGAGAGAAGGAAAGAGAGGGAGAGAAGGGAGAGAGAGAGAGAGAGAGAGAGAGAGAGGGAGAGAGAGTCAGAGAGAGCGAGCGAGAGAGCAAGAGAGAGAGAAGGAAAGAGCGAGCAAGAGAGAGAGAGACAGAGAGAGAGGAGAGAGAGAGTCAGAGAGAGAGAGCGAGAGAGCAAGAGAGAGAGAGAAGGAAAGAGCAAGCAAGAGAGAGAGAGAGAGAGAGGGAGAAAGAGAGAGAACAAGAGAGAGAGAGAAGGAAAGAGAAAGCAAGAGAGAGCCAGAGAGAGAGAGAGCGAGAAGGAAAGAGAGAGCAAGAGAGAGAGAGAGAGAGAGAGAGAACGTGGGATGTGTGCTTTCAGGACACACAAAAGATGAAAAGTGGGAGGACAAGACCGCTAAGGTGACAGGTTAACACCGTTTCCTCGGTGACGAAGATCTGCCCTCGCTATAATCAGAGAAAACCCAGAAGGAAATACACACACATACGTTTTGTTTTGTCCTACTTCATTCAATCACATAATGCAAACATCGACGGCAGTCAGTTCCCCACCCGCCACCCCCAAAAACAAAAAAAAACTCACGTAAATCCATTGCGTCAAATCAAAACATGAGCGATGTTATTAGTGTTGGCGGGCCGGAGCGCCTTCGGTGGCGGGGATGTGCTTGTTTATGGAGTGATGGAGTGGGAGGAAGTCGCATGCTGGAAGAGCAGGTCAGACCCCAAGTGCGCAAAGAGAAGCAAATTGACACAAACCTCCCCTCCAACTTCCTGTCTGCGTGTGTCCCTGCGTCAGGGGAACCCGGCTGGAGCCAAGCAGCCTGCCCGAGATATGTTTGTGTGTGTATTTTGTGTGTGTGTGTGTGTGTGTGCGAGCGGTGTGGTCAATCTCTGTAGAGTTTGGAGACTGGCCCAGGAGGTTGAGGGAAGCTTTGCTGGCGCCCACGTGCCTTGGAACAGTGAGATGGCCTGTGATGGACAAGGCAAGACAAGGAGGATTTCCCTTGTTTGTCTGAGAGAAGGAGCAGTGATGTCGTACACACACACACACACACACGGATGCACGTGCACACATACACACAACTGTCTCCCATGTTGTGCGTGTGTGAGCCGTGAGGTCAGACGTCCGACCGCTTTTGTGTTTGTGTGCGGGAGCTTCTGCGTGTTACGTGTGCGTTTGTGTGTGTTCAGGGTCACAGCCCCCGGGGCCATGTTCTTCAGTCGGCTTTAGCCAGTCAAACCAAGGCTACATTCAAGCACTGCATGACTTAATCATGGAGACCCCCATGGACCAAACCTCAGGTCTGTTTACACGAGGCGGCGTTCAGTTTAAATTTTTTTTAACCCCCATGCAGTAATTATCCCAAAATTGGACATTTTGGACACTTTGGACGATTTTGGACTGTTGGACAAATGGACACCACAGACAAAACAGTGAAAAATAACTCCACGAAGCTGAAATTTTGCATAGAATGTATATCTATGTCTTGGCCAATTCTCACTGAACATTTTGAGGGGTTGAAAGTAAAAAAAAAAAAAAAGAAAAGTGAAAAAAGTTGTTGCACATTGGAAGAGGGACATTTTTGGGACGTAATACCCTTCATGCAGCCGCTTAAAAATACTGCATGAGGGTTAAACCAACATATTCCTTTGCATATTATGCAAAGGGATATGTTTGTTAATGTACAGAAACTCATAATTGAATCAGTCACAAGTTTCCTCTTCGTGAAGAGGAACTCCAATTTTCCGCCCTGCCTTTTTGAGGAGTCTGCAAAAAAGTCAAGCTACTGCGAGAATCTCAAAACACAAGGGCGTAAACTCGACGCTCGAGCCGAGTTGTACTGCGCTCTCGGTGCGTCCTACATCCTGCGTCGTGCTCTTGTGCATGTCATGATAAGTGTTGCGCGTGTGATGTAGCATCAGGGGGGGGGGGGGGTGGGTGTGGGGGGTGGTGTGGGTGGGGGGGGGGGGGGGGGGGTTAAACGGAGGGGGAGGGGGGGACTCATTTCCAAACTGTCAGGACAAAAGGGAGAACAGCCTCAAAAACTCGGGTGACGGACAGACGACTGCTCCCAGCATATCTCTACTTTGTCCTTGGACTGTCTGCCTCTGCACTGGAGGAGGCGAGCGCGATGGGAGCCAGCAAGCGGGGAACAAGAGAGAGGGAAGTTGCGGGGCGAGGACGACAGAGAGGGAAAGGACAGGCAGAGAGAGAAGAGAGGCGCCCCCTCAATGACATCGAAAGAGATAACTCGCTGTCTCTCTCTCCAGAGCCTCTTTTCTCTCACTATCACTTTCCCAGGCAGGACTCCCTCTTCCACATAAGGCCTCGAGGGTGACTGTTTTAACTTTGCGTACGTGTGTCTCTATGAATGAATGACAAGAGGTGTGTGTGGGGATACGGTGCGTGTGAAGGTGAGAAAGGCAAAGGAGGCATGAATCTCCAATGAAATGATCTAAATCGGCGCTTACAGTAAAATAAGTCGATTCGTATACAGTAATCCCTCGTTTATCGCGGGGGTTACGTTCCAAAAAGAACCAGTGATAAGTGAAATCCGTGAAGTAGTGAACTTTATTTTTTTTTTTACAGTTATTATACAATACTTAACTACAGTGAAACTCCTCTACACCAAAATCTACATGGGTGAAAATACCCCCTAGTGTGAAAAAAATCTTCAAGCATTAACACCATTCCCACTTTCCTGTTTCAAATTTGCTAGAGTGAAAAACCCCCTGTTGTGAAAAATGTCTTGCTGCAAACATGATTTCGTTGTAGAGGCGTTTCACTGTACAGTCAAACCTTGGTTTTCGAACGTCTCGGTTCTCGAGCAATTCGGTTTTCGACCAAAAATTTTGAGTTTTTTATGCCTCGGATGACGAACAAATTTCGTGTTGCTTTCCATTGTGAGCAAACGTGTTCAGTAAACCTTTTTATCTTCAGAGCCTGGTTTCGGTTTTCAAACAATTTCGGTTTTCGAACAGCCTTCTGGAACGGATTATGGACGAAAACCGAGATTTGACTGTATCTTTACAATGGCATCAAAGACCAAAACCTGTTTTCAGGCCCAATTACAAAAAAAACCCGTTTTCAACAAATAACTATAACAGTTTTTGGAAATACTGTACTGCCGCCAAGTTCTGATTTAAAGGGTTAAAAGCATTAAAAAACTGCACTGAAAAAATCCATGAAACAGCGAAGCCGCGGAAAGTGAACCGCGTTAGAGCGAGAGTTCACTGTACTGCAAAACCCCCCCCAAAAAACAAAAAACTTTCAAAGTGAACACCGGTGTCATTATGTATTGCATGACAAAGCAACAGCTGGCTCCAACGACATCCAGGTGGACTGCAATGAAAGTTAACACAACGCAAAAACAATAACAAACAAACATTCTATTTACAGAGACAATCTCACGAACGCAGCACAAAAGAAGACGCGCTCTGGTTTTCAACCTGATTGGAAGCAAACCAAAAGTGCGCCGTAAGTGAGCGAAAAGCAGAGAGAATATTGAATTGGAGCAGAAATATCGGTTAAAAGGCCCTCGGTTGCAGTTGACAAAGAGATGAAGACACAAGTGGCTTGCTGGTTTGTTTGAAACGTCGACGCGCACTAGCTGTGAAGGAACCGAATGCCGTTTTTGTTGCAGTCATTTTGCTGCGAATGCGCACCCGGGCGACGGCTGGAGAAATGATGTGCGGATCGCAACACAAACAACAGCTGGCCTGTCTCTTGATTGAAAGCTAACTTGTGCAAAACAAGCCATTTGGTCCACCAGAGGGTCAAAACAATGTTGAAAACGGCAGAAGCAAACAGCAGGCAAAGGCATCGTCCTCTGATGCTGCCGCTCTGGTTGAAATTGCTCGCCTTTGTAGGCCCAGACGACTGTGGGGAAGAGTTAACCTTTTGATAAGCTCCTTCCAGCTCCAGCTGTTTGCTTTTTTTTTCCCCCCCCCCCCATCAAAATACGTGAGTCAGAAAAAGAATAAGTATCTCCTTTTAGTTTAGGGGAGGGTTTGCAGCCCCCGTCTGGTTGAGAGGAAAGAACGCTGGCAATAGGAAGAGCTGGTGAGAAGATGACAGACACGCTGAGCGATGCTAATATAATAAACTTGAAAATATGAACTCAGCTTTATTGAGTGAGCACTGAAACAACAACAATGGCTGTAGCAAAGTGCTGTACATACGATGGAAAATCAAACACAAACTACAGTCAAACCTCGGTTTTCGAACGTCTCGGTTCTCGTCCAATTCGGTTATCGACCAAAAATTTTGAGTTTTTCATGCCTCGGTTGACGAACAAAATTTCGGTTCTCGAACAAACTGAGCGCACTTGAATGCACCATTTGACTCCTCTCGCCTTCCTTACACGAGGAAGTGACGCTTCCTTGGGTAGACGAGGAAGTGACACTTTCTCGTGTTGCTTTCCAATGTGAGCAGAAATGTTCAATAAACATTTTTATTTTAAAAAGAGCGTGGTTTCGGTTTTCGAACAATTTGGCATAAAGGAGCTCCTGAGTTTTTTTTTTTTTTTTTTTTTGCACAGTCTACTTGCGTTAAGTTGCTGGTTGATGAAAGACAGGATCACGACTCAAGTTTTCAATGAATGGGTGACGGGATGCTAAAATTGTAAACATGCGACCAGATTACGCACGAAGTCACACGCATTGGCTGCAAGCTGAAATTTGAATGCAAACAAACTACGGCAGTTTTTCTAATCGCCGTTAATTAATTTGTTGGCGAGTAACTTATATTGAGAGAATAGTTCAAAACCGTCTTACTTTGTCATATTGGGGTGTAGCATTGAGGTCGAATGGCATTCTCTGCTTAATAAAAAAAAAAAGAAAACCCATATCATCCACAACAACAACAACAACAACACATAAGACCATTATCTGACTGCATCCGTTGAAAACAAATATACAATGTGACCATGTAGCATGTTCCGATGATACAACAGTTTGGACGAGACCAGAGTTACAAAGTTGCGGGAGGGGAGGTCAGGAATGGGAGCGAGGTCACTCACAAACGTGCACTATCGACTTGATAGCAGAGAAACACTTCAGAGAGGTCAGTAGCAAATAGAATCAACTGATCAATACTCTCACACTTGTCAGGAAGGATGAAGGGGGACAGAGGAGGGCAAGTGAACTCGCGGAAGGAGAAGATCGATCAAATCGGTTCAGGTTGACACTGAGACATTCTTCTCTCATCAGAAGAACATTTCAATCGAAAGACTGTGAGGGGTGCAGCTAGATGGGCTTGAAAGTTGTCAAAGTTGGACAAAATTGGACTCCGGACCGGCGAGGCAGTTAGCTTAGCTTAGTGCTAGCTGGCACAACAGAACATGGGTGGATTTAAAGCTTTCTTAAAAGCAGAAAAAACACCCTGACTTCTGCCGTTTTGTAAGTCTATGGTGAGGAATCCTGGAGGTTAAAGTAAGTTATTTGAAGTTATTTCCAAGGAAAACCTTTCCGTAGGTTGACGCAGATGCGCGTGGGCCGCATATCTACACTCCGATATGTTTTCCAAAAAGTGAATATGAGAATTGGTAAAGTGCTTTGGACAACATATGGTGAAGAAAAAGCGCTATATACTATAAGTGTACTCCATTTTCCATTTTGTTCAAATTGGACTGTGGGCATTTTTGTTGTTGACTATTTTGGATTCTGCACTTGGTGGTTGAATGGTCAACAAATATGTGAAGGCCGATTTGGCCTCTTACTCCAAACTTGGGTGGATGGATGGATGCTTGGAAGGAATGTTAGCTAGCTTTGGATTCTGCACTTGGTGGTTGAATGGTCAACAAATATGTGAAGGCCGATTTGGCCTCTTACTCCAAACTTGGGTGGATGGATGGATGCTTGGAAGGAATGTTAGCTAGCTAATTAGCCAGCTAGCTAGATAGCTAGATAGACAGAAACAATGTAGTAGAAATAAACAACAAACGAGGGGTTGAACCGATCAGTTGACTCATTGACGACTCAACTTTACTACTCATTTACCACTGCCCAGGTGTTCCAGGTGCTAAAAGACAGTCGGGGATAGGCGACGTACACCCTCCTAGTCAATCACAGGTCTTGATGTCCCGTTCTGCTTCAAAACAACTTTAGTTAGATTATTTCTTTTGTTGCATGAGCCTGCCTGTACCACCTACAGGCATGAAATCACACCAGCTTCCTGCAAACGGTAGGACTTCCAAACTTTTTATCTGTGGGGTTGAAAAAAAAAGTTATTTTCTTCTTTTTTAATCTCCTTAGCCCATGTTTACCCCGAAGGTTTTGTGGAATAGAACAATTCCGCTCCTTTTAGATAGAAGCTGAAAACACCGAGCACCCTCCCACGGAGGTAATACATTTGGTCGCTGAAAGCATCAAAACACATTCAAACTTTTTATTCATATTTAATAACTACGGTCGCTTATTGAATTGCACTGTAAACTCTCAGCCAGGCTTACGCTTACAGCGAGAGATCAATTCAGGGTTTGCGTCTTCCTTCCAGCAGCTTTCTCCTTACGTATTCTCTGCCACATTCTCTCGCCTTCTTCCTCCGCTATCTGCAATCCATTCGCACGGGCCACATACGGTAGAGTTTGTACTAGCACAAAAATTCCCACTGTCTCTCCCGGGGAGCGAACTGCGTTTTTCTCTGCTTTGCTCGTCGCTCCCTTTTTCTCTTGTACGTATGCCGGCAAAGCCGCCTCTTGCTGCATGCGGCAAGAGAAAGTGCTGCATTTCAAACTGTCTCACAAGGGAATCCATAGTATGATGTTACAATCCACTCACATCCACAGGATGCTCTCTGCAACTTTTCTCTCTCTCTCTCTCTCTCTCTCTCTCTCGCTGACTGCATATTTTCTCTTTTCGGCATGCCTTTATGTTTTGTTCTCTCTCTTGACGTTACCCTAGCTTTTCATACAGACTTTTTTAATCAGATTATCCCATTCTTCCCCCTTATGACACTTTTCACCTCATAAACTCTCTTACTTTTTCCTCTGTCATTCTACCGCAACACACTTTCTCAACCTTCTTGTTTTCCTTCCTGGTTCCATATCACGTTAAAATGACATCTAAATTCAGGCCGAGGTTTGAAATAAATAAATAAATAAATAAATAAAATACCCGTTCAGCACTTGACAAACAGCTAGCTGCTAATCGCTAGCTGTTAATCGCTATGCTAGTGACACTTGTTGTCAAACGAATTGTTTTATTGATTTGGTTAAAGTTGTACTTTTGTAACCATGACTTAAAAAAATGTTAGATTTCTACATAAGAAATCTGAGTTTTATCATTATTCTTTGTGCAGTGTCATTAAAAGGTAAGACATAGTCAAAATGTTATTGGAAGCATTGGCAGATTAAATGGTGACTGAGAGTTGGACTGCATTACACTTTCAAGATTGGAAAATTGGTTGTTAACATTAAAGATTCCACTGGACATGATTACAGAACATTAAGAGTATATATATGTGTATATATCTCAACGTTCTGCAAACAATTCTCAAATGATCAGTTTCCAATAATTTCTCATTTATTTTCCTCACAAAATCCCATTTGAAACACAATTTGCTCATCCGGGCTACATGAAGGGCCTTTGATATACTTTAACAATTAACGACAGAGCGGTGATTGGAAATGAAATGTCAGTATCGCGTCATATCTTTATTAGGAAAAAAAAAAGCTTCCTTTTAAACTCATGAGTAGCTAACACATTAAATCAACTTTCAAACATGTGTTTGAAGGTTGAGGCAGCGATTCTATTGATAGAAATGACTTAAAGTGAAAGATACGGTTGTGTGAGATTTCGTTGACCTGCCGTCTATGGACAAGGTCTCCAGTTAATTATGTTTCCAACTCCCTGGCTATTATATTTCCAGCTCTCCTTGGAGATTAACACGGAAGCCTCGAAATCCGGCACACAATTTCCATTTCATTCATCAGGATTTCCTCTCTGTTTTCAAAAAGCTTCATATCAGCTGTGTATGTTTGCGTGTGCAAATGCATGTGCATGCTTCATTCTTTTGTAATTTGTCTGTCCTGTGGCGACAGATAAAGGAGAGAGGGAGATCGCACACTCTTTTCAGTGCTGTGTGTGTGTGTGTGTGTAGAGTGAGAGGTATTCAACTTGAAAAAATGGGATAGCGTGTTTACAATCAGTTTGGGCTTTAATAACGTTGCTTCCGGTTGAGGGCGACAACAAGGGTTAATGGTGTTCTCACCCAAAAAGTCAGAACCTGAGGCCAGTTTGATCCAAGAGTAGTCGCAGAGCGAAGACAAGGTATGACAAGGTATCGCCATAAAAGCAGACCCGGGAACACAATCCCACAGTACAAATGCAGACATACGCTGACATGCACCTAGATGAGACGATTGGTAGGGTATGGTTTTTTTTTGTGGGTGTAACTTGAACCCGTCTGTGCCCGAAAGCCACGTCTAAACAGGTGTTACGACACATACACTTGCACACACACAAAGCAAGAACAACTGGAAACATGAGTCGGCCTGTGCGGCACTGTCAGACTCAGGGGAGCTGTCACACACTTGTCGGATAAAAGTAACCTTCATGTTGGGGGGCACACACCTGTGGCATGGGAGGTGCCAAAGGAATTGCACATCTGAGGGGCAATCAGCTCACCAGCTTTCAGCTTTCAGCTTTTATGGATTTTTATGAACTTTAAGGACGTGGGAACCTGAAAGGACAGGTTCTGGAAGAGTAAGGGTGAGTGCTACAGTGTTCGATTTGGGAAACCACATGCTCAATTTTCAACATAACTAATGCTAACTAGCGGCATGGCTGACTTGCTCGGTCCAGGCTGGCGGCTACGGCTTGGTGAGACTCGCTATGCCACTGTGGCTTTGTAAGGAGTTATAGTGAGCAGATTTCCACTTCGCACTACACCGAACAATCATCAAACCACTTGGTGTGTTATTGGGTTCTCTGTTCAGTTGCTACCTTCGAGTGTGTTTCAGGTGTGTGGAGGATCGAAGGGAAAAATGGTCTGGCCACAATTTCCGACAAGGTATAAATATCCAATGCAACGCAATGAATGCTTTTGATCTGGGTGATGTATAAACAGACAGCAACAATTTCACATGAGAAATGAGAAGGAACAGCCCAACGGTGTACTTGAGTCAACATTTTTCTCCCTATGAATTACACTGCAATAAATTTAACATGAAATCCCCCTCGAAACTTTGTGCGAACCGAGTTCTTAATGATGGTAACGAACAAAGTTAAGGCAAAGACCTCGGCATTTGTCCTGACAGTGATAAGCATGTTGGCTACTAGACAAAATCTACAAACTCTAAAAGTGTTTTGTGTAACACATTTGATTGATAACTGTCTACCTTTCAGACACGTGCGCATGCACAGTTTTACAACTCCTTCATTTATTTTGGCAACAGTAGCGTAGCTCCAGTGGGGAAAAAAAATGGACATAAACCAAGAGAGCGTGTATCACACACTGACACAAAAAGTCAAGCAACAATGCAGCCTTAAAATGACGATACTACACATGCTGGCACGGCGGTTCATAAGGACAGGATTGTTCAGGGGAAAGGATCATGTCGGGTTTTGGGCATGTGGGTCCTGTCCTGCCCTCGACCTGAGAATGCTGGCGCACCCTGCCCTGCAGCTGGCTAAATAAAGAGCCCCAGGGTGGGCTGGACGGGGCGGCAGGAGAAACAGACACAGAGTCGGCATTACCCAGTTAATCTCATTAGGGAGGCGGCCCTGCCAAGCTACCGGGGGTCAGCCAGAGTACCACGTCACTCAATGCACCTTTGGCACTCCCTGTAACCCGCAGGCAGGTTTGGGCTGAGACTTATGGTCGAGTACAGTGGAAGGGTGTTGGGTGAGGAGGGGTGTGAGGTTGAAAGTAAAAAGCTGGGTGTCAGGCGCTAAGGTTACTGGAGGTTATGAGCGGTGACTGTACGAAAAGGATAAAGTTGGCTTTGAGATGTGAAATTGTTTCACAAGCTGCCGCAGAGCTAACTTTTCCCACTTTTGTCAATCCAAAGTTTACATTTTGACAAATGATCCAATTCCTCAAGATTTGTGCGGGAGGAAATTATGCTCCGTGCAATAAAAAAACAAAAAACGAGCAGAAACAAATCAATTCCGGGAACGCACCATATGGCTCAGTTTTTTTCCGTTTTTTCCCCCCGCTATACACTATAAGTGATAACATGTTCATACTTAAGATGACCTGGTAAATGCTGAAAGTTAAGTTAGACTTTGTCAAAGTGCCCTAGGGCTCATTTACACAGCGGGATCCAGAGTCGTCTTATTTAAAAGCTTGATCAAGCAAACCTTACAGTTACCTCCATTTTAATGCTCCGCAATCGAAGAGTGGGAGTGCCCTTTTTCTTCTCAGTGGGGGGTGTGACAAAGTAGGGGAAGAGACAGTGATGTGTTGATAATGAGTGTCTCGACGACATAGAGGATTCAACCGGATTCATTTGCCACGTAGAACTAACATCCATCCATTTTCTAAGCTGCTTTTCCTCACGAGGGTCGCGGGCGGGCTGGAGCCGAACCCGGCTGTCCTCGGGCAGTAGGCGGGGCCACCGCGAAATGGTTGCCAGCCAATCGCAGGGCACACATCATCCTTATATACATTTCATTTTATTTTCACAACTCTTGGGATTGACTGCATTTAGTTTTTACCTTGACGTTAGCATTAGCACCGGTGATGTTTTTGAAACGAAGCATATTTCAAGATACAATGGGTGTCATGGTTTTTGTTGTGTGTTTAGTTTGACAGTAAAGTCCAACTGGGGGCGTCAATAAACAGCTTCAGTCACACTCAGGGAGGGCAGAATCACATTCGGGTTCCTTTCACATCAGGAACTCGGAAACTCACTCTGCCATTTAATACGTGAATCGTTTTTTCTGCGACGTGAATGATTTTAAGATCGCGACAAGCCAAACTTGAAATCATGATCAAATATAAATCAATGGCCCGGCCCACCATAATAACACCCAATCAAATCTTGACCTTTTCCTTTTTCTTCTACCACAGCCTCGACTCTCCTTCAGTGTTGTGGCATCCAGTATATTTTTTGGGGTGAGAACAACAAAAAGACAACAGGAACATTCTCTTTCCATTTGTGCCTTGCTCCCCCGCTGCCTTGTTTGGCTGTCTCAGCCTCCATCCAACTGTACATAGACACTAGAAACAAGTTCCCCCTGTGCTCAAAAGTGATCCATGTTTAATTTCTTCACACTCTTTCCAAGTTTTGTCTGAAAATGATGCTGTGAAACATAAGCCCCTGGGGAGGCTGCGGGAAAAAATGTGAAGTGAGAGGATGATAGCAAAAGGAAATACAGGTGAAGAGAGACCAAAATATACGAAGGAACAGAGCAAGTGGTGGAGAGAGCTTCAGAAATCCAAATCTTCATCAAACACGAAAAGCCATTCACGCCTTCATTCAATCCCTTCTTTGTACGGTCTGATATTTATTTTACTGTGACAGGATTATTGTTTTTGGTTGCTGCAAGCAAACATCTTTGGCTATGTGGCTGCGTTCCAGTCAAGGGATGTGAAAACAGGCGGAAAATCTAACTGTTCCATTTCAAGGAATTTTTTCTATTTTTTTTTTAAACTGTTGCTAATGCGACTTAAATACCTTATTCCACAGCTGAGTGGGCTGGCACCTGTTACAAGCAACAGCTAGCCCATTACAGCTCGGTACAGTTCTGTCACTAATTTTCTGATTCAATTAGCATGCCTCAGAGCTTTGCGGGCTAATGGTAAACTACTTCACAGTCTCTGATTAGTCGCTGCCCATCTGCGAACCATTGAACACGCACGTTTGAGCGACAAATGTGACCGTGTTCCTAAATTATCACTGTCGTCGACGACACTTCTACTTTCACTTTTTAGTCACTGGAACTCGAACCATCTGAGACCACCCGATGAATAATTGAACAGTGACGAAAAAGCCGCCAAATTTGAAAGCCCGATCCAAATATTTTCCACGAAATTCTGCCCAGATGTATTTGTCACTTGCAAATCCAGCATAGCAGTTTGACTTTATTCTGACTCTTAACCTCGCCCAAGGGACGAACCTCCAGTGCTGCATTCTCGACGAGGGGTCATAAACCAATGGCAACCAAACCGGATCAATGGCGTGATGTTTGAGTTGTCAGCCTGTGTTTACTGATGAAGAGGGGTAGAAAAACACAAAGCAGTAAGTAAGGTCTCTACACAAAATAAACAAGCTGCAGCGGAGAGCAGAGAGCAGAAGTGGTTAAATAACAAGAGTTTGTAGCCCAACTCCAAAAAAATCCCACCGGTCAGTCAGTTTGCGGCTATCGCGGCAAGGGCAGGTTGTTTTGGATCCAGCACAATCCTCTCCTCTGTTCTCAAACTCGACCCCTATTGATAAATCTAAAACCAAGGTCAAACGAGTGTTTGCACAGCCTTCAGTCTAAATTACATCATCTTAACGCAGGTTTGCTCGGTGCAGTGCACACAATTTCCTGAGAACGAAAATCACCGGGAAAAAATGACAAAACACACATGAACAGTTGTGTACCGGGACAGTTTTCTTCCAAAACATTGAAATATGATTTTGGCTCTCTGGACCAGTTAGTTGCATATCAGGAGGGTACCTCACCAACCGTGACTTGTATCGACAGTTTGATCATTACAAAGATAATAATAATAATGATCATATTTGATTGCCAGCGTAGGAGAGATACTCATTTAACAAGATATTCATTTTTGTGATCAAGGAGGTTCTGCTAGAACTGATAAGCCCAACAGAAATACCGTCAAACCTCGGTTTTCGAACGTCTCGGTTCTCGTCGAATTCTGTTTTCGACCAAAAATTTCGATTTTTTTTATGCCTTGGATGATGAACAATTTTGGTTCTCGAACAAACTGAGCGCACTTGAATGCACCATTTGACTCCTCTCGCCTTCCTACCACGGGGAAGTGACGGCCTTCTGGAACGGATTATGGACAAAAACCGAGGTTTGACTGTATTGCATTAACGTGTGCTTGTCATCCAGGAATCGGTTTAATGAAATTAAAGGCCACAGGTATGTTGCCAATTTTGATGACCCCCCCCCCCCCAAAAGAAAAAAGGGTGATTTTCATTTCCGTAAAGTGCTGCATTTACTGAATTTTATTTCATCAGGTGTTTGCACAAAATAAAATCATTTGACTTCAGATAACTTATTTAAGTTGAGTGTACATCAACTTTAAAAAAATTATCTGGATAAATGAAACGAAATAGAATTCAGTAAAAGAGGCACAGCAAGTGTTTGTGAGTAGATGCATACAGTACTTGAGCATATTCTCGTATTTCTGTAAAGCTAATTTCGTTACCGTGTACATGTGACGCGTAACGACAATAAAATGTAGCGGCAAGGAGGGCCTGTCCTCCAAGACACGTTTCTCCTATGGGAGACCAAATAAAAAGTCAAATCAAATTCAATTTCTCCTTTCGATGTTGAGCCATGAAGTACATTTTGCCTTCAAGTGGCTCACCAATCTGAAATGTATCAAAACCTCAAACAAAAGCACAAAATCATTTGTCTCCGCTGATTGCAGGTTTCAAAACATTGAGGATTCCAAAAAAAACAAACAAACAAAAAATACAAGATTCAAAACGTAGTCCCATTAACGTCAGAAGAAAATGCTGTAATTATCTCGAGTACAAAGGCCACAAAGCGTCAGCGGTCCATTGCGGTGACAGATCAATTCCGAAGCATCTCTGTTTTGGCGCTTATGAAGCCATTTGTGGAATACAAAGAGCAAGGGGGTGGATGGAGAAGAAAAGGATAAATGAAAAGGGGGTGTTGGAAACAGGCAGCCAGTGGTCCTCGGCTGAGAGGTCAGAATGAAGGCAAGCCCGGCAATGCCCACTGCGGGCACTCGGCTGGAACTAAACGCGGACGCCGAGACGCCAACTATTGGACGGCGTCCAAAAACCTACTGGGCTTTTCCCTCGCTCCTTTTCTTCTCCTGATTCAACAATAAGTGGGAGCCCACCCCACCTGCCCACAAACTCTTCAGTCAACCACTCAAGTCAAAGAGTTGAACATTTTCATTATGGAAAAGAACAAGGATGGAAGGGCGGGGGAGGAGGGGTCGGGGGGGTCAAAGATCGCTGAAAGGAAACGAAAGTGAAGGACAGAGGGGTGAATTTTAGACAAAATATTACACTCATCCAGATTCTGGCACCTTTGTGATTGGGACGTGTGCCTTTTTGCGAGCGCACACACACACACACACACACACACACACACACACACACACACGCGCGTGCGCGCACACACACCATCTGTGAACACCAACACATGACAGAGCAAATAGGATTACAGTATGGAGGAAGGCAATGAGGATGATCCAAACACCATAATATCATCGCTTAGAGGGGACGGGGGAAGGGTGGGGGTAGGGGGGGGGGGGACAGGAAGAAGGTTTGGGCAGGTGTGAGGTAAATGAGGGGTTTACTAGGAAACAGGGCGGGGGCAGACAGAGGCTTAGTTGGTGAGAAGTTCAAATCGAGAGAGCAATGATCTAATGGCGATCTCCTTTGTGAGGCAGGCTTAGTTTATGCTTGAGAGAGAGAGAGAAAAAAAAGAGAGACATAAACAAGGCCAGAATTGAACAGATGAAAAGCACCACAAATAGAATTGAAATGCACCGATGTTCACACAGTTCGACTCTTTCGGGGCAGCGCCTCATTTTCTGCTTCAAAACGGGTATTTGATTCGCCGCCGTGTGTTGAAATTGCAATTTAAAAAGAAAAGATGAAGGATCCCGTAGGAAATAGCGAAAATAGAAATATTCCATTTGAAATTGTTGCCTAATAAAACCATTTTTTACAGTAACAGGAACAATTCCTAATTGACATTCAATTTTTGACAAATATTAACCATGTGTACACAGCAGCACGGTGAGCTAGTGGTTAAAATTTTCGCCTAGCAGTGCTGGGTTTGAATTTGAGCTTCGGCCTCGCTGAGTGTTTTTGAGTCCAGCATCCTCCCATTTTCCGAAAAGATGAACAGGTTTGGCTCTTTCAAAAAAGTTTGAATGTGATTTTGAACGGTTGCCCGTTGAGAAATGCCCTGCGAAGGACAAGCAGCAGTCCAATATGTTCCAATAATCAGCCGGGATCTGATGAGGAAAACGCAGTGCAGAAAATGGGTGGATGGCCAACAATAATAACAATAAAAAAAAAAAAAGGCCTCCAATTTTACCGCTTGGGTCTAATTGCTTTGAATGAATGTAACCTTGGGTGTATATCCCCCTTGTCATATTCTTTCTATTGGACTGCGTCATAAGGTACGGACACACGATGCGCTCTGAAAAATTCCAAAATGCACGACCTCGGTGCTGAAATACATTCAGCGGTTCCGCTTTAGTGTATAATACAACATCTATTTTCAATTTCCAATTCCAGCCTCGAAATGTCAATAACAAATCTGTAATTTGAAGTCAACAAAGATGCACGTCTGTGTCAAGAGGGAGATGAGATTTGCGCTCCCAATTTTTCGAGGGTTATAGACCCTCGACAGACATAAACCTTTGGCCATGGTCAACAAAACATGTCCAGTGTCAAGTGTGATTAAAGCCCACGGTTAAATCCTCGGTGCAACCCTGTCATTCGGAAGAAACATTTTCGTATCACTTTATTATCATGTGATTTGTCGACTAATATTGAATGTATTAGAAGAGATTATGCGAGCATTAGAGGATTAAAGGTCTTTTAAGGAACCAGGGATGGCATACATGCCTCCCATATCCACCCTTACACATACACACACACATACACATGCATACGTCCATGAAGATCAATCACAACAAACCCTGCCGTATACGAAAAAGGATTACAGTGAGGTTTGCTGAAATTGTATTCAAAACATATTTGGTGTCCTCCGGTCAGATCACCGTTGATTGACCGTGTGGCAGGAAAACATTGATCCCGGGGCCAAAGCGGGGCAGGAATCCCAAGCATGGGTTTTAAGCTGTAATGTAACATCTATGTCAAAAGCCTCAAAGGCTATCAAGGCTAAATCTCTTAGTTGTGTTGGGCAAGTCTGGAGCAGGAACGACTCAGAAAATCTACCGCGAACACATCCAGAGTGATCCACAGGAGCCGGCCTGACATGTGACTGACTGCGACACCTCGAGATCAAAGTTCAACGCAGATTTCAGCAAATCTGAGCATGCACGGCATGAGCTTATATTCAGCGAAAGGGGTGGGGGGGGGGGGATGTGGGGGAGCAAGGCTTGGCCTGCGACCTTTACCCGTTAAGACCCTTGAAGTTTTTTACACTGACCTAGACTTGACTCCTTCATCTGGGATGTTAGCTATACTAATTACAGCCTGATAGGTGCCTGGTGCCAAACACAATTCATTTCCCTCCAGTTCTCCGAGACTGTGCTCCAACAGCTGGTGCCAACCTCACTTAGCACTCGCGAAGTGTTTGCGACACAAAGTGCAAGCCACAAGCATTTACCTGGCTCCTTTCCTGGCAATTTAGTCTTTTCTGTTTGGACTGGGTTGTTGTTTTTTTGTTTCATCCCAATACATTTGCTTGGGGGGCGGGGTAAGAGAGTGCGTGCCGCTGGAGATCAGATGGCATCATCTCGTAAATCAAAAATATGACTCTGTAAGCCAAACAAATGAATTCGAATGGATGCAAAGAGTTGAAATACTGACGACAGCCTTTTACGTCTCAAAGGTGGAAGAGCATTTTTCACACTCCATTTGACACGTGAACATGGAATAATGATTGGTGGACGGGCTTTGGATGCATCCAGAGCATTACGCTATATTTGCTATGATTGCTGTGAATTTTGCCGCCATCTAGCGCTTTGTTACTTCAAAGGTTTCCCCGTAACCCCTCCAACCCTAAAAGGCCGAGCAATGGCTTGTATCGTGAAAAGTGGGTAAGTCAGGTCACTCTCAAGTCCAGGTACCGTCGGGCAGTAATCATGTACCAAACTTATCGAGTTGAAGCACCGACCAAATCTCTCTTCACAATGGCGGCCACTCTACCAGCCAACACAACGAGGCTAATAATAGGGGGCCACAGCGCACATATCAGAAGCGCCCAACCAATCCCTCTGAATGCTGGGACAATGCAAGCAGTCTGACCTTATTCCGTCGTTGAGATATTTCAGTTGCTTCCCCCCAAAAATGAATTTAACACTGTCAACGTTGACTAACAGGGCAGCACATTTAACCCTCATGCAGTATTTTTAAGCGGCTGCATGAAGGGTATTACGTCCCAAAAATGTCCCTCTTCCAATATGCAACAACTTTTTTCACTTGTAATTTTTTTTCACTTTCAACCCCTCAAAATGTTCAGTGGGAATTGGCCAAGACATAGATATACATCCTATGCAAAATGTCAGCTTCGTGGAGTTATTTTTCACTGTTTTGTCTGTGGTGTCCATTTGTCCAACAGTCCAAAATCGTCCAAAGTGTCCGAAATGTCCAATTTTGGGATAATTACTGCATGGGGGTTAATAAAATACCGTGAATTTTGGTGGAGAGACAATTCAAGCCTTTTCTGTTTCTGGATGACAAATATTGTCAGTACGAGACGATGCTGCACATCCTAGAGTAAAAACAACCCCCCCCCCCCCACCCCACCCACGCCCCACAAAAGATAACAGTTTACAGTTCTAAACTCTAATGAGGCAAACACAACAGGACTGCATTGCTGTAAATTCAACTTGACGCTCAAAGATGGGCTACTACGGAGGACTAACTTGCGTTACCTGCCACTCGGTCCAAACTTGGGAGTGTGTGTTGATCAATGTGCACCCGTATCAGGGAAGGGCGTATCTGTAAGTGTGTGTACATGTGGAGGGCCTGTCGCTGAGCATTCCCATGCGCATGCAGATATCTGTGCACACATGCAGTTTGTGTGGGAGTACACGTTGACAAGTGAGCCCTACGATCGGCGACATACTGGCTGAACAGCAGGAGGGAGGAGGGAGGAGGGACTGAGTCGGGTGGGCTATCCAAGAGAACGAGATAAGACACTTTGTAAACCACGGCATTCAACTGAGGATTTGAAACGTACGTGGACAAGAGAATAATGTGTCACACACCTCTGGTCGAATTATTGAACCGACTTACTGGTAGTAAACAAAAGCGCTGTGTGTGTGACTTGTGAACATGCCAAATGAAATCATCCCAGATGATACCAATTCAATTTTGTGTGAAACTGTCAGAGAGATATAAAGTTACCGCAAGGCTTGAAGTAAGTGGTTTCACATCATGGTTCGTGAGGAAAAATGTGCAATTTGCACCTCCACAAAACACATTGAACAGCAAAACCGAGAATCAACCACTGATACAGTCCCAAACGCTTTACTGGGCTTGGCGCACGCATGTGCACAATCTCACACAACACCGATTGCGAAAAGTCAATGTTTGAGGGAAGCTCTGTGCTACGTGCACCACACCAGCTAGCTAGCAACGGTTCAGCTGGCTACTTGTACGGGTAAACGTGTTGCGGAGTCATTCCTAAATTAAGTCAGTAATCATCACCACCATGGTGAAAAGGCTACATTTCTGACAAATGTCATACTCATGAAGAGATAGCGAGAGAAAAAAAATGCAGAAGCTACAGTATGTTAATCACTAAGCTAACCTGAAATTGACAAAGCTAGCGCATATAACACCGGAATTTATTGCTCGGGTGATCAAGTATACGTTTTAGAGATGTCTGGTTGGAACTCCGTCAAATTAATAAGTGGACAGTGGAGAGAAATATCATACTCGCTAAAAAGAACCAGCACCAAAAATGAATTACGTTCCGTTACAGAGCTCGTCAGAGGAGTACTGTATTTACAATGCCAGTGATGTTACTCATTTTATTTTCACAATACAGTCGTGATTTTTATTTGGACTTTTAAGATCTGTTTTCTTTCATATATAAGTGCCTCAAACAACAAAAAGTATGCAGAAAAGTGGTTAAGATTGAATGACTGTCTGTGTCTTATGTGTTGTGTTGGATTATTTTGTTATTATGACTTCAAGATGGCACCGCAAGAGTGGCTGCCTTTACAGCTGCTCCAATACTTTTTGTTCTACTACTTTCTTCCTTTCATAACTTAGCTGCTGTACATTGGGAATTTCTCCATTGTGAGAACGATAAAGGTTTTCTTATTCTTATTCTTAAGAATGACCTTAGAGTAGATCTTTGTTGTTGTTGTTGTGTTTGATTCAATATTGCTTCGCTTCAAGACAAGAAAATAGTTTGTTGCTCTGCACGATATAAATTTATGATATAAAAAAAATATTGATTACACAAGAAAAGGAAAAGTAAGTGTTCATTCATTATCTTGTCATATTTTTCTTGTTTAATAAAACCTTTGCGTCAGGTGCCTGATAATAACCTGAAAAAAAACCCTCCACAAAATTAGACAGTTGGGCCTCAAATTAAGTCATTGATTAGCAGAACTGCTCTGCAAAGAAAAATAAATATAGTTTGAGCCTTTTAAAATAAAATAAATCACTTATTTTTAGGTAAAGTTACCCCCTGAGAGCTAGAGACGAGTGGCAAGGCATGACATTGTGCATGATTACGAGTCGTTACGCTAAGTTGCAAACTACCCATTAAGATACATCTACGGCCAAATAGCTCGAGACTATTTTCGGTGAAGTCAGCTGACAGAGGTCATAGGTCACCGCGGGCTGTCTAAAGCGGCGACAGGTCGGTGACGGTCAGAGGGATGCCGGTGGATAAACATATCAAGGAGGAGGCAGCGACAAGGGCTGAGGATCAGGAGCCCGAGATTTCACCGAGACAACTGCACAACCTCTCTCATTACTCACAGTCACAACATGCACAACAACTCTCCAAGCACTTTATAATTGCTGCTTACCAAGACCACAAACAAGCTATGTTATTGCTTTGCCCCTCTGTATTCTGTGTTCCTTAGTGGGGAAGGGGGGCGGGGGCGGTGGGTGTGTGGAATCATCCTCTAATTGCAATGTTTTTCTAATAGGAGCACACATTGGTTTTCGCGAGCTGTTTGTCTACTGTCAGGGAGTTGGTTGGTTAATAAAGTCTCTGTCTGTCAATAAGCGGCACACGGGATAGAGCGAGGTCACAGCGGCTGACTCAAAACCGCCGCTGAAACCTGCGGTAACTTGGGACTTTTATCAACGTGCTCACGGAAACATCCGAGATGGATTTTGGTCTGGAAAAACAACAACAAATAATGATCATTTAAGGGTCATGATGTTGACTCAAAGATGTCTTCTGTATTGTGGTCAAAGCGAGACAAATCTTCACTGGCTGTCCGAGTTCTGTCTTATAAACGCAGAAATATGCTGACCACGCATTTAATTCCAACCTCATTATGTGAAAATGGGCAAGTTTACAGAAGCTTGTTTTAAGAGGCAACAAAGTTTTAAATTACCAAGACACACACACAGACACACACGAACACCCACACACCAATCGACTGTTTTCCAGATGTTACGTCACAGCATGAGATCGTCACTTGGGCTGACAATGTTTGCGTGGATGACTTAATTAGCAGCTACACATTAAAATATGAACTCAGAACCATGAGAATAACACCAACCTTCAATTCACGTCAGTTTAGCAGGCTCTTTTGCTTCAATACTAAATTTGAATTTGAATCTTGTTATAAAAAAAAAAACACGACGCAAAAGCTAAAGTAAGAAATAGCAAATTTTTGGGGCTTTCAAGGTGCGAATAGCCTGGTAGATTTACTCAGCAAGTATCAATGTCCAAACCCCATTGAATGTGTGTGCTGTCATTAACATGATGGAGCGCTGCGGACGTCAGGAACTTGCATTTCCAGTGACACCCTCATGTGATTATTCAATAGATTAGCCTCTCTCTACACTAATCTACTTGATCCCATTAACTAAATTCACCTTATGGTGGCACCTATGGGGAACCCTTTACATAGGCGAAAATAGGATTATGTGTATTTCACTAGTCACACCAGCATAGAGAGGATTGGTGAGTGCAACGCAGCGTGCCGTTTTGCCATCTTTTACTCGGAACTGCAAATGCAAAGTAAAGGTCGCCATGTTCCTCACGCAACGAACGGCATCCTGTACATGTCGAAATATCAGACAAAGCTTTTTGTGTGTTTGAACCTGATGTAGCCTTTTATTTTTTGGGTAGGATATCCCCCCCCCCCCCCCCCCCCCACACCCCCCAGAAAATAAAGAGAACAAGTTGTCACCTGTGAAACTTGTCAGCCCACAGTGATACCCAAAACTTTAGGACAAACATACGGCCCGCGGGCCGGAACCGGCCCCCAAGGAGGTTCGATCCGGCCCGCGGGATCATTTCAAAGTGAAAAAAAAAATATTAGACACAGAATGAATATTTTAAATAAAATGCAATACGTGGATTATCCGATAGGGGGCACACTATTTTGATCACAGTAGAAGACAACATTGTTTTGATCGGGGAAGAAAACAGCAGTCTCAGTCTGTCACCGAGATAAACCCAAAGCAGCAAATGATATGAAAGCGCCAATCAAGGCTTCTTGAGACCAAAACAAAGGAAATAGATGAGATTTTGGTGATTCACAGTATGGTATCATGTGAATGGTTCGGCCCACTTGACATCGTATGTGGCCCACAATGTGAAAGGAGTTTGACACCCCTGCTTGAGGATAAGGCTGATTTTTCGTAGTCGAATGCTAGCCCAGTTTAGGATTTGCTGTGACCCACTGGTGGTTTATTGGATTAATTTCACCTCATGCAGTGAACTTGAAACCGGCCTAAAGTCAACAGCATTGAGGATGCAAAGATGTCACTTCTCGACTGACTGACGTGTTTGTATATTCGTAAATTGGCAAGAACCGGCAAAAGACATTTGATCAAAGTCAAGATTAACTCAAATACGACCAACGCAAACAAGAGTGGGAGCCCATTTTCCCCACCATCATTTTTACTCGACGGTAGAGAAGCCGTCAAGCGTGTTGGAAGGTTTGTGTTTTCTTCTTCTTCTAAGTGGTTCGCCACATGTTTAGGTCATGGGGTAAAGGTTGGGCGGATTACAGCCTATATCATCTCAATGAAAAGAGGCCATATGGGCAAATGAGATCCATGTCCGCGAAGCACTAATCTGGGGATGCCCTCTGTGTGACCACGGATGGACACTACCCGCAGCAGCTAAGAGGCTTGGGGATTCGTGACCAGCTTTACTGTTTCCACTACAGTATGTTCACTCCCCCCCCGACCTGACCCCGGCTTCTCAGAGAGCCAAGAGCACGTCCTTGGTGAAGGAAGACCGTCGTAAAGTTCTGCGCAGCTATAATAAATTCTTTTACACAAATCAGTATTGACAGAGAGAAAAATGAAGAAATCAACATTTCTTTGGTTTATACTTAAGTCAGAGAGACCCCCCCCCCCCGAACCCCTCCTCCATGATACCACATTTTCTTCACTCTCAGGTCATACAGTGGACACGACGACTTCATAATCGCATATAATTGCAAGAATTGTGTCAACTGTTTTCTATTTGCCCTTTGGCAAAAGACAAAAAATCTGAAGCAGTAAGAAAAGCAAGTGGATAATTTAAAAAGGAAGCAGGGGGCGGGGGAGAAGGAGAGGCATAATTACTAAAGATTGTGCCCCAGTGATTGGCTGAGGGGCGGCTACTAGAAGGACAAATGGACAAATCTTAAGGAGCTAATAAAAGTGAATACAGAACAGTCCTCATGGGCAAATCTGGCACTAAGATGATAATGAGATTATAAAGCCTCACTATATTGCAGCAAATTGTATAAGTGTTTCATTGAACCTTGTTGAACTTTCATTTATGCGCACCGGGCTTTCTCCGAGCTTGTATCCACCACTGCTTTATTTCTTGCTTCAATGATGTTTACGGGAAAAGAAAGCAAACGATAGGATAAAAAGGACAATTTACGGAATGCGGCGTCGAACCGCAAGAAAGCGGATTGAGCTTTGCCAACATCCTTGTATTTAGCATAATCACAACAGACGATGATGTGAAAGCTGCTAAAGCAACGTTGCTCTTATACCGTCATGTCCTTCTTATGGCCACGCGCAACCTAAACCGAGCGCAAACATTAATTAATGAATATATGGTGAACTTTGAAATAGCTGGTGTGCCTCTAATGAGATTTCTTCTTGGAGTACTTTCGTGAAGGTTGCCTCACAAAGAAAAGACTGAAGTTCGTGCTACAGAATCTATGACATTGCAAGTGGGCTTCATCTATTCAGAAAATGAGTTGCTTCAAGCTGTATTAGGAGAAAACCGTCAGAGCCTTTCATACCATTTTCACGTCAAAACAATCATCTCACACAAACAAAAAAAAAAGTGTTCAATGTGTATCCAAAGACAACACAACTGTCTGAGGGGAAAAAAAAAACCGTCATATTTAAGTTTGCCGAGGAAGTGCACTACAGTCAAACCTCGGTTTTCATCCATAATGCGTTGCATAAGGCTGTTGGAAAACCGAATTGTTCGAAAACCGAAACCACGCTCTTTTTAAAATAAAAATGTTTACTGAACACGTCTGCTGACAATGGAAAGCAACACGAGGACGCGTCACTTCCTCGTCTACCCGAGGAAGCGTCACTTCCTCGTGTAAGGAAGGCGAGAGGAGTCAAATGGTGCATTCAAGTGCGCTCAGTTTGTTCGAGAACCGAAATTTGTTCGTCATCTGAGGCATAAAAAAATTGACATTTTTGGTCGAAAACCAAATTGGTCGAGAACCGAGACGTTCGAAAACCGAGGTTTGACTGTACATTCTTTTTGAGAACTGGTTTGTAACATACCAGCAAACTACACAAAGGAGGCCAGTCAGGCACAACTATGGACCCAAAACACAAATTAAAAGTGAATTTCAAATGCAGCCTTGAGACACCTGGACAATGATTAACTTGACATATTGATCACCCTCATCCTCCTCGTTTGTCTGCTAAGACAAAGAAATGGCAGCACCCTTGTCTTGGTCATGTAGACAGGGGCTTGTCTATTGACCATGACGGCATATCTTTGATAATCCAGATGTCGGGGAAGATACGGGTCGGGCATGAATCAAAGCGCTCGACTTGATCAATAAACAGGGACAGTTGCCTAGAATGGAATCAAAGTAGTCCGTCAAAGCGGTCAAGTGTTTGATTCAAAGGAAACGTCCCCATGAGAAAGGCAACCTGCACGACGGATCAGATTGCCTTGTCACCATGGAATAAGAGCCTGACCTCACAGAGGGACGCAGGGCATCTCGATTGCGTCAGATGCTTTCTAAGTCAACTGCTGCAGCAACTTTCGCAGATGAGAAGAAGAAACAAAGGAGGTCAAAAGAAGGTAAGATGCACTTCTGGGGCTTGGAGAACAAAAAAATGTCATCGTATCATATTTCAGTGAACTCTGTATTTCCTTTTTGTTCAACTCTGACTGACATTTGGAAAAAGTGACGAGGGACCAACTTGACCAAGTCAAGTTGAGTTCGCTTAACAGCAATGATGACTTGTTAGGGTGGAAAACTGAAAGGGAAAATGTGTTTTTGATGATGTTCATAAAGCTCGCAGGGTTTGGAAAATGGCTGTTTTCTGACGTCAAAAAATAAGAGTCCGATAAAACAGGAGATGATGCTTTTCCCAAACATGCACCGTTCTTGAAACACTCAAAGGGGTTCATGTTGCTCTTTAATTCACATGTTGCAGTAAAAGTTACATTTTGTGGCATTATGGCGCCATGGAGGTCAGCCGTGGTCGCGGATGCGTATTTGGAACTGAGAGTCGCCGCTTGGAATTGAAGCGGATTTTACATGGGACGTGAGAAGTGAACCGAACCATTCGCTCTCTTCATCACTGGACGCTACAGCTTCATGTTTACTTTCAAACTTAGTTTGTAGCAGACGTGTGAGACATTTTGAGCATGACATGATCCACTCGTGAAAGGACACTTTGATTCTCTCCTCCATCGAGAACTGCTTCAAACAATACAACGTATGCAGGAATAGTGGTTAAGATTGCATGAGTGTCTGTGTCTTATGTGTTGTGTTGTGTTATGTTATATTATTTGGTTACTCTATGCTACCTGTTCTGTAAAGCACTTATACAAAGTATTGCAAAAATCAGCAAGTAACAAAGGGCAACACCCAGAAGGCACGTTCCCTTCATGATCATGAAAGATTACGTCTTATACGACATTTTATCTCATTCTAGCAAGAGTTCATCTCACAAGTAAGGTCATCTATGGGCAGTTTGCCACACATCAGCCTTCAAAATCCTCAGTACATGCATAATATTGTTCTCGTGATTGCTACAGGGTGCACAACAATTGTGACCCGAATCCAAGCCTGAGACGGTTCCAGTGAATCCGGGCCAAAGGTTAGAGTCCGGTTCCCCAGAGTTTACCTGTCTACTTCCTGCTACACACGTCAATGTGTCGCCGTTGGGCTACGAAAACACTGAAACGCATTTGTACAAATATGAGTTTGCCGATTGAGGGCACAGAGCGGACTTCCACATTAGCAAGCTGAAAAAACACAGATGTTGAAGGTGGGTGGGGTTAATTCGAGTGAGCCCGAGTTTCCTCTTGGAGTCAGTCATCGCACAAACATCAGTCTATGCATGCGTGTGTGCGTGTGTGGGGTGCAGACAGCGAAAATATGTTTCACGGTTCAACAGTGCATGGATCACGGAGGTGAGCGTTACTGTTAAACCTAAAGTGGAACTCAAATATACTGTATATGTGTGCGTACTGCAGTGGTTCCCAATCTTAGGTGAAAGGCCCAAAATGGGTACCAGCGCAATTTTAATTGGGCCACCATCAGAGACAAAGGACAGCACTTTGAGGGTAAAGAACTTTTTGACTACTCGAGCAGATCAAGGGACGGTTGTGTTCCTGATGGTAATACACATTTGCAAAATATGATTTTGAAAGTTTGGATCCTGAGGAGGAACCACATTTCCAAAGAGGGCTTAACATTCATGCAGTTAAAAAAAAGGCAAAACGTCATGCCATCAGATTAATTTTCAATTTCACCTTTTCAATCTGTCCCCAGGTTAATCTAAAATGACCCCCCTCCCAAAGAAAAAAAAAAAAACAGGATCTAAAAAATTATTTTAGAGGTACAGGCAATTTCAAATCATGTCCTGAAAAAGATGGCATTATCTTATCAAGGCTCATTAGGTTTAATTACTGCAGTGTGTTAGGCTACTTGTAACAGCACCCATTTGGTAATTAAAGAACAGGTAATATATTAACTTGCTTTTGTTAGCCATTAATCAATGTTTACCGACAGAGAGCGAAGCCGTTGTAATTAATAATCGGCTTGGACAATGAGTAATCACCCACAGGAAGAGCGTGTTTGAGTATGCATATATATATATATATATATATATATATACATATACACATATATATATATATTTTTTTTGTTTTTGTTTAACAGACCAAAGCCTGGTCTTGACCAGAAGACGCGTGGTCTATAAAGTGAGCACTGGTAATGGCAGAGCTCAAAATGGTGAGTTGGAGCGCTTCCCTCTCTAGTCAACCATCTATCCCTCTGCCCGAGTCTCTTTCCTGTCTCAAAGTGACAGTTTTGGAAGAGCTTACCTCCCTCCATCCCATTTTCCAACTGATTTTAACGTCAGCTTAGCAGCACGAGTAGTGATTCCACTTCATTTGCATAAAGCAAATATGCAAACATTTAGGTTGAGGTTTGGTCTCGACAGCTTAATGGGGAACAAATTGTCTTGCCATTCAGCAAAAAAACATGATAATGAAGTGAGAATAAATCCTTTCATTTAAGTGGGAGGAAGTCAGGTCCAGGTTTGAATGGATTTACATTCGAAACGGACATTGCAGTTGGAAAATGCTCCGCCATCCCTCTCCAGGAAATTCGAAGCACCGTCCGAGTGGCGTGTCAGTAGAGCAACACTGCTTCACCGATGACGAGCGACAGCAGACACACTTTCTCCACACACCCTCTCCTCCCTCCCCTTGAGCTCAAAGTCTTGGGAGCATGGAGAACACAGTCATCATATCATCAGTGCAGCACACACGGAGGCGGGATGGATGTGGAGGAGGGGAGATGGATGGCGCGAGAAGCGAGTGGGGAAGAGAGGAACGGATGCAGAGGCAGAAGGCGCAAAGACGTGCCTTTCAACCTGTTTTCTCTTGAAGGCTGTCAGAGCGAGGCTACTGCTGGAGTCGTTGCAGACATCCGGTTGTAGTCCCCCCAAAAAAAATAAGTAAAAAAAGTTTAGCACTGTATTATAACCGAACCGGACTACTTTCTGGATGCATCAGCGTCTCGTGACAAGAGATCTCTACTTGTTTGACGATACACACAAACTGAAAATCACATAATTATCGGTGACTGTATGAAAAATATTAAAGATGTGAAATATTCATTCATGACACCAGTAGAAAATCAGTAAAATCGAAAAATTTCAACAATTTTTGTGTCGGGAGGTATAAACACACACTCCACAAAACAGAGGATCAATATTTTTTAAAATGACAAATAAAAAATCAATTCAAGTCATTTTTTGGGGTTGTATTAGGAAATACACTGCAGTGCTTTTTTTTGGCAATAAAATAAAATACAAAAATGCTGCTGACTAACATTCACTTGAACGATTGTAGATTATTTTTATTCTATTTTTTGCTTTTTGCAAAAGCAGTCTTTCTGGTGTCATGTGATGTTGAACTTAAAAATTATTATTTTTCGAGCGGATAGAACTTTTTTTTTTTTTAAGGATCTCCAACAGACTGCTACTGGGAACAGGTGGATGTGTGTGTGTGTGTGTGTGTGTGTGTGTGTGTGTGTGTGTGTGTGTGTGTGTGTGTGTGTGTGTATGCCAAGTGAGATTGAGAGAACAAAAAACAGCTGTTTTTTGTTCTCTCAATCAATCAGAGAGCTAAGAAACTCCATCGCCTCAACACGGGCAACCCCCACCTCGACACCAACATGCCGCATACTATTTGCATAGCAACCCCAACCGGACAATTCACGGCAGCAGACGAGGTGACCGCATGTTTGTTGATTGAAGTGCAGGGCCGCGGTGCCCTGACAGCCTTCCCTCAACCTCGTCACCTCTGCCGCTCTGCCGCGACTTTCGCTACAATTGCCGCCGCCTGCGAACCTGCCGGGCTGCCAAGGACACAAAGACGACCGAATCAACCTTTGACATCTGAAGCTGCTTCCAAAAGACCAGAGACAAGCTGAGTTGGCAGCTTTGTTAACCAGGCCTGGAATCTTTTCAGCTCGGTTAAAGTCAATAGATCGCGAGTCAATAGCGTACACATGCAGATGGACGTGGTGTCAAATGGGTCGGTGCTCCCAACCATCTACCAGTCACGGCATGTGTGGAAAACGTGGGGACCGGGATATCTGGACTCAAAACCCCCTTTTTTTTAAAAACTTTTTTAAAGATGCATTAAACACCACGGCTAAAGTGACATTTGAACATGAAATACGGTATGGCTTTTCTATCGGAGGCTAGCTGACATTTGAAGTGGCTGATTCACTGTTAGATGTCGAGACGTACCGCCCACACAGCAGCGCGCGGAACATGGCGCTTTAGTGGTCGAGATGAGATAGCGGCATTCGAGAGGGATCCAGTGACATGTGGAGCATGTGAAAAACGACCTATAATTTCATACAAGAGATACGTACAGTGAATGTACCAAGTACACAAACGTCTCCTCAAATGCCAGTTTTTTCCGTCAATAAAAAAATATCGGACCATGATGAATCATTTCAAACTTTTCCACCAGAATTGTAATATGTAAGATGTGCAGTCAACTGAAAAAAAACAAAAACTGAGATAGTGGTTGAAAAAGTGCGCACACCCTCTGATAACTGGCAATGTGGCTGTGTTTAGAACCAACCAATCACATTGAAACTTTTTTTTAGACACGCAACAATGGTGGCCGTTTGTAACTGGCCACTTTGACAAAGGGTCTTAGTTCCATTTGAAGGCCCCCAAAAAAAATACTGCCACCATCATCGTTTGAGACAAACATATGGTTTGGATTTATGACCCAAAAAGTTCAACCTGGGTCCCATGAAAAAACTAAACAAAACAAAACAAAAAAACACTTGATAGCGCTCCAACACATGGGAGAAAATGTGTTGCGGTCCAATGAGCTGGACAGATTATCAGTCACAGTAACGATGGAATTTTTTTAGTATGCTTTACCTTGATCTCATTTGATCATTTCTCAAAAACCTGCCATTTGAATTAGGGGTGTGTCGACTTTCACATCCACCTCGAGGCTGAAAACAACCCTGAAAAGTTCGAACGGTTTCCTGACTCCACGAGGCTTGAATGTCCTTTTGAGCGGCGGCGCGCTCTTTTCGCATGAATTCGAGGATGTATGTCAGTCGTCCGACAACACATTGCAATCATCATCTCTGATCAATGGTCATGTTGAGGATTACGGCTTTCGTCGCTAATCCTACATTAAGGATACATTCTCCTGATGGCTGTGACATCATCAAGACCAGTCTGCCGCAGAGAGAGGGCACGGGGACAGGAAGCCAAACACCACAGGGGCGGATTAAGCGATGTCGCCCAGAGAGCGGATGATCAAAAAGAAAGAGGAAAAGAGGGTGCGGCCCGAGATGATAGAAATAGAAACAAAATCCAACGGAACGGGGCTGCGCATGTGAAAGGACACTGTGGATTTGCTTTCGGAAATAATCTGACACCATTTTCAGTTTCTCGGGTCAAGATCCATCTCAGTCAATCTTCTAATAGTTTGATCGCACAATAATTGGGAGTGCAAACAAGCCAAGCTGGACCTGATGTACCGAGAAAATGCTCAATATTGTACTGTGTGGGTTGATTTAGATTTGGTACCTGCAGAGACGAGTGGGCAGTCTGGGAGCATGGAGTCCAGCGGTGTGTCCAAAGGCTCTGGACTTGAGACCCAGTTGCAACAATGCTACAAGGACACACACACACACACACTACACACAAACACACACAAATCAAAACCAAGGACATGAAACTTATATTTCTACATTTCATTAGGTACAAATGCAAAATGTAATGAGGTCCCCGGCAATAAAGTGTATTAATAACATATCCATATCACGGTTGTTTATCATTGTGCGTGTGCCCCCATAATGCCAAGGAACCATCTGCATCATCCAAGGAGGATTCTTCAATCAATATTACAGACACCTATTCAGGGCAGGATTTTTGAAGCGGCTCTTGGAATGGATTTGATGAGACTGGCGCCGGTGTACCTAATGAAGTGGCCGGCGAGCGCGAGCTGAAAAAGGGAAAACCACTTTGACGCAAATTGAGATATGACAAAAGAAGATGAAAACGTGTCGAAAAAAGGGAGACGGAGGAGAAAATGGAGATGCAAGAAAACAAAGAAAATCTGGAAAGCGGGAGGAAGGGGGGGGGCGGTGGCGGTAGCACAAGAGGTGAGTGAAGGGAGGAGGGGTGGGGGGAGAACGAGAAAGAGACAGGAACAAGCAATTAAAAGCTCTGTGACATGTTGCTAAGACATCTTGCTGTTTGTTTGTCGGCGGGGGGAGCTGAGGCCCTGAGCCATGGTGGATCGCTGGGTGCACATGGGGAGGGAGTTTGCCCAGTTTGCTGACCCACAACCCCCTGCAAACGCACGCAGTCCTCTCAACCCCCGCCACACCCCAAAGTGGTTGACAGCACGACTGTCAGAAAAAGGAGTGGACCTCTTTATCTACTTTTGCTCTCTTCATCTTCCACAGAGCGCCCCCCCCCCCCTCCCCCTCTTTGCAACATACTCACTAAAATCCAACATAGAAAATCCATCTGCTACATTGCTGTGCACATACTGTAAGAAAGCTTGTCTGGAAGGCACTTGCAGACCTCCACTAAGCAAAAACAATCATGCCGGAAAGAGATTTTGCTCTCTCCCTTAATGGACTGAGTCACGCTCTACTGTTGACCGGCAACCAACCTTTTTCTCATGGTTCTAAGTTGTGACACACATTTATCGAAGTTAAGAATTATCAAGAGCATACATGTGTCTGCAAAATGAGTTGGAGGTGGCACGGGTAGATTCTGAGATTTCGAGCTGCCAATCAAGAACGTGAGGAAGAAAACGGCAACAATAAAACAGTTACGCGTCGAGAAACATATCTGAAACATGTCGGTCGAAATAATGTTACAGTGAAACTCCTCTACAACGAAACCTACATGGGCATTTAGCAATGCAGCACGAACGTTGTATTGGTAAAATGGCGACAAAACGGAGCTTTTCATACCAAAGAGTGAAGAAAAGAAAAGCTTTGAAGGCAGGATAAAGATAATAAAAATGAAAGATGGAGGAAGCAAAATAAAACACATTATGCAAGAAATTGATGTACGTGAAAGTAAATGCTGATCGTAAATTTCGCAGTTTCTTTCCCTTTTGTTCTTTCTACGCTATATGAAGTGTCAAATAAGTGTATTCTCATACTTATGCATTATTGGAATAAAAATAAAAAGTACACATTTACGTTTTTTTGTGTGTGTTCGTGTTTACGTCTGAGATCAAATTTGCTACAGTGAAAAGTCCCCTGTTGTGAAAAATGCCTTGCTGCAAACATGATTTCGTTGTAGAGGAGTTTCACTGTATTATCCAAATAAACAGTCAACAAATATTTCAATGTACAGCGTCCGACAGTGCAAATGAATTCATTGCATCACAATGAACCGCTATTGTTCCCCTCCGATATGAAATCCATCTGCGCATTAATGCCAAGAATGACACAAGTGAAGCGGCCAAAATTGCGCAACAGCCAAAAAAACAACATAGGGAGGTTTGGTTTAAAATATCAGTATACGGCATTAAAACTGTCAGCGGTACAATTTAGTGGGAAGGGAGTAAACTATTGGCTATACTAATGTTACGGTGAACAACTTCACTCAGCTGCCTGGGAGTTTTCTTTTTTGGGGCGGGGGGGGAGCGGCAACATATCAAAGTATGTTTTCCCTTGTCGGAGAGCGCGCGTTTGTGTGCGCGCTGAAGCAGGGCGACGGCAGAAAGGGAAAGAGCGCGGCCGCGAAGGAATGCTTGGAGAAGACATTCGCCTGATAAGATAAAAAGTTCAATAGAAGAAGGAGAACATGTAAAAGAGATTACAGCGTGCAGCTGGCGTCCTTCTGAATCACTGCTTATCTGCTCTTGTTTACTTTCACCCCCCGGCCCATTACGGCGTTGTGCAACAACTTTTGTGTGTCTACTGCTGCGAGTGAGGGTCACTCGCGGAATGGTGGTGGGGGGTCTCGAAAAGCATACAGGCTATTTTGCATTTTTTGCACTCGCCGACCTTGACTCCCAAGGCCCGGGACTGACACATTTACGAGCCATCTCTCACTTAAGCTCCCCGACTCGCTAAACATGACAAACACGACTTGCACGCCTACAACAACGTCAACCTACTTTCTTATTCATGTGTTTTTGTTTTAACGGGATGAATATTAAATTGCAAAAAACGGGAAGATAGCTGAAGGGGTAAGTTAACCCAGCTGATGTTGATGGAAGCTCCATCAAAACACATATTTTCCGATACTCCCCGTTCGACGTGTGCCGAATTCCTCTTTTGTCCCACCAATGATAGCTTTAACTCAAGCTAATGGACAAATCCAGAAACCCGTTGGCGGAGGTGATTATGGTGAAACATCTGCCCCCGTGTAACAAATCCTCTGCAAATATCAACAAGACATGTCAAAATTCCATTGGGACATGTGTGCGGAAATTACTGTCAAAATAAAAAAGCGGGCGGCTCATGTGAGATTTGCTGCAATCCGATGCAGGGGGAAATGAACATGAATTTCAACAAAATGCTTTTTTTTCTTTTTCTTGCTCCAAGTGTCACAGCAATCAGCAAAATCCAAAAATATGGAGGGCGGGAATAAGACTTTGTATGTTTTCACTTCCGTCAGGTTGCCACCCCGAGACCTGGAATGGAACTGGAGGGCGGCGAAAGCTGCGAGTCTCCTTGACTGCCACATCGAGAATCTCATTGTATCGCGGTTAATTCATTTGGAACGTCGGGAGGAAGGTGGCAGCTGGCCCGTGGAGTGGCCGGCTGAAGGTGGCTGGAGAGCGGGGAAGAGGGGGGGGGGCTTTCAAAGGAACCCTCCTCCCTTCACCTTGACCATTGCCACCGGCTCCGAATAGATTTGTGGAGGCAACACCGCATATAAAAAGACTCAAATATTACACACAGACGCGCATCACTGCTGTGGGAGACAACTGCCACATAAAGGCGAATCCTTCCGGGTGGGATTATAAAGAGCCGTGACAAAAGGAGAGCACATCACATCGCGTGCCTCCAAAAAATGAATGGCATCATCGTTTCAAGTAACGCCAATCCAACAATCAATAGCGTCGGAGAGTCTGGAACTATCGGGTTGTGCGCATGTGCGGTACATGCACACATTCTGTGCATTCGGCGTGATGGTTCGACTCTGGTATGATTGGAGTAGAAAGGATGAGGGAGAAGCTCAACATTTCAAAAATCATACATTTTAGAGCTGTAATTGTAAAACTGCGAAACGATATTTTTGCGCAAGGGTATATATGAGTTAAAACACCATGTACCATCCCCCGACTGGACCGGACTGAAAATTGGGCCTTAGGAGACAGAAATTGACTCCCGCTGCGGAAATAGTTCTGACCGCGTCGCGTGAACAATTAAGTCACACGATCTTCTTTTGCGAACGAATCGCATCGCAACGGCGCTGTTCTATTGATCCGAAATTCCAAATAAACAAAAGGGTGTCGCCAGTGCACCATGCGTGTGCATGCATCCGCCGCCGTTCAATTGATCCAGTCTCTACGCAAGAAATTGCGCACTCGCTGTAGAAAAGTCTCCAAACCCATAAAACAGCTGTCACCTACTAACTTCACTTTTCGGAAAGTTGCCTGTCTTGCTCTCTCGGTACAACCCATTCTCATCTCCGCCACTCGCTCTCTCTGGATTAGGATGGTTTATTCATGATTATAGTGTAGTGTACTATGTATGTGTGTGTGTGTGTGTGTGTGTGTGTGTGTTTGTATAAGCTCAAGGCAGGCCACTAGAGTGTGACAGCAGGCCAGCACTGTGACAGGAGACACCTTGGAGACTGTGACAGGCTGCCAGCTGTACACCATCATTCACATTTCTCGCTCACGCGGACGCACCCACATGCGCGGGCACACACACAGTCAAACTGGACGACTCATCTTTCTGCACGTACATTTCTTCATCTCCTCGAGAACGTCTGCATCCTTACCCTGCCGGGCCTGATTTTCGTGACCATCTTTTGTTCTTTCCACTTGGCACTTTCAGGGATTCAAATTGAACTTGTATTTTTTTTTTCTTCCCATATCCACGTCAATGGAAGAGTCTCTACAACCTTTGTTTGTACCTTCTCTATGCTATTCACTCGCCTTAAATTATTTTTTTTTTGGGCCGTCTCTGCGGTGACGTCATTTGCCCCTCATCTGAACCATTTGGTCCATACAACCCAACCCAGCGGGCACTGATCTCTAAATCCCATCGCCTCCTTTTTTTCCCCCCCTCCTCACCATCCAGTGACCTCTCTGACCTCGTAGGGAGGGAATTATCTCTGTCCGAGGAGAACAGAGCAGTATACTGCTGGGGTGCCCCGACCTCACATGCACCCGCTGCTGCGGGCACCCATATTTATACACCACCCAGAGCATTATCAAGGGTCACTGCTAGCCTCACTCTGTGGTGTGAAGCACCATCTGTGCTGCACTTCCAGTGTGAATGTGTGTGTGTGTGTGTGTGTGTGTGTGTCTGATCACAGTGAGCAATGCTAACACTGTTCAGATTGAAGATCCAACTGTGTTGGGGTTGTTAACGCGGTGTACCTGAGAGGGTGTGTGTTGCTTTGGGGGTCTCTGTGTTTGGTTGTCAGTGCATACGACAATTATAAATAGGAGTGATGGTACTGCACGAAGTCAATCAAAGTGTAACATCAATCCGATTTTCTATTGCTTTTTTTTTTTTAAGCCCTCAATGTTGCAATGCAGAAAAATAGCTCATCATAAGACTCTTACTTCATCAATGACTTACTAGGTTAATGAGTGCAAGCGCACCTTATTTTTGCTCGTCTCATTCCTCCTTGTGGACGAAAAAGGTGTTTTTAGTTCTATTGTTCTGGGTAATCAACACAAATAGAAAATCGTTTAACATTCCAATTATACTCTGTCCCGCGCATCCCTTGGATAAGTCAAAAATAGGAAAAGACGAGACAAGAGGGACGGTGCAACCTTGACGACCAAAACATACTCGGTACCAAACCAAAATACATCTACAAGCGGGAGTCTTATAAATAAACGTATACGTGTGTGTGTGCGTGTTTTGTGTTTGCGACATCCCTTGCTGTTTAGCAGCTCCGCTCTCTTCTAGTACTCATCTGTATGTGGGAGGTCAGGTCCTGCAAGTGGTGCAAGGAGTCGCACTAGAAGAGGCCCTTGCTAAAAATGGAGCTAAGAAGGATTATTTGTGACTAATGTGCTACAGGTTTAGGTCAGGAAGGTGAGATGCTGATCACATACGGAAAAATATTTGACTGTCGCAATGTACTGTACAGAATACTGGACACTTTTTTCAAGTTGACAACACGGCTCCAACCTGACTGTCTTTTGAATAGCGCTGAATGAACGGGCAAAAATGTGAAGAATGTGTATAGGAATCGAGCGTTCTTATATTCTGTCTATCTGACGTCATTAGGATACAAAGGTGTTGCTAATGTAGTGACTGGTGCGTGTACACCTCATTTGGGTCCGGGCCGTGCGTATATTTTACCTGCTGCATCCAGTCCTGTGTGCTTTTACTGATCTCCTGCAGCCACATGCTGTGAGCCGAATCCGTCAGAGCCACAGCACACACTTTGTTCCTTACCTCGGCTTCCCTCTGATTCATCTACAATGGAGAGAGAGAGAGAGAAAAAAAATGGCACAGTCTATGATGGTGACTTGTCATATGTTCACTGCTTGCCAAATGACACATCGACAGAGTCAATATCATGACTTTAGCATGACTAATGCATCCGGTTTAATGCATCCGGTTTTCGATTTTCGGCAAACAATGCCATTTCTTTGGAGACTGGCGGTTACAAATACATTCAACCGGACGTATCGCATAATATTATAGTGAAATATAAAAAGAGCTGCTCCACGACAGCGTGTCCTTGTCACGTACTGTGCAAACGACCTTCCTTGTGCACGTTCAAATACCTCGGCTTCCATTCTTAATACCTTTTCCCTTCACATGTCACAGAAAGTGGCGTCTGCAGGACCATCTTCCTATTCCCCCCTGAATGTCAGCGCCAAGGAAAATGTCACACAAAGGACTTGTTACCGCACGACAATAGACTTCCCACACCGCTGGACCCACCCCAAGGAGTACTGGAGCCAGACCTTGGGAGTGAGCCTTTTCAATGTGCTTCACATTAAGATAAAATAGTGAAGAAAGGAGAACAGGCCTTACGACAATAGGTTAACAATCTCTTGCGCTGTACATTTAGTAAGGCTGTGACGGGAAACGTGCATCAGCTTAGTACAGTGTTACAATTGGTGATTTCTGGCTCTGAAATGTTTACATGCCGCAAAATAAATAAATCTGTTATGTCACGTAGTGCATATTTTGCAACACTATCGAAGTAGTGTTGGCTTTGAATTGTCCTTCTGTGAAATACGTAATGGACTAGTTAGTTTTTGAAATTTACATAGCCATAAAGGCCATTTGTTTAGTTTTCTAGCATAAGACTACGACTACAACTTGGAACACAAAATGTGATTACATGATTACACACCGTCAGAAAAATATTCACTTGACATGTTGACAGATGATGCCACTAACCTTGCCTCCAGTTATAGGGAAAAGCATGTTAATGTCACCCAAAATGGCCCAGGCGGTTAAAGCAAAACGTTTTAAGAGTTAGAGTAGAGTAGCTGAGCTGATGTATAGTACGAAGGATGTATTTAAAAGTGTGAATTTATTGAGTCCGATGGGTGTCTCAGACAACAGGAAGGATGCAAGGCTTTTGGAAAACTGAATTCATCCTCAAAACTGCCTCTGAACATTTTTGAGGGGAGGCAACATCAATGCACCTTCAATCCCGTAAACTATAAATGTATGACGGCCGCCTCAAGCAACTGAAAGACGATGGACCCTCAAGCAAGGACTTACAAAGGTGGCGATATGCTTTACGTTGGCTATTGTACACTCTAAATTCACACATAATGACAGCGTGTCGACCTCACAGTGAAGAGGTTGTGGGGGTTCGATCCCGGCTCCGGCCTTCCTGTGTGAAGTTTGCATCTTCTCCCCGTGCCTGCGTGGGTTTTCTCCGGGTACTCCGGTCCCCCCCACATTCAAAAACAGGCAGGCTGATTGAACACTCTAAATTGTCCCTAGGTGTGAGTGTGAGCGTGAGTTGTTGTTTGTCCCTATGTGCCTGCGATTGGCTGGCAACCGGTTCAGGGTGTCCCCCGCCTACTGCCCAAAGTCAGCTGGGATAGGATCCAGCACCCCCGCGGCCCTTGTGAGAATAAAGCGGATCGGAAAAAGGATGGATGGATAGATGGATTATACGTGCACCATAGCTTCAACCTTCTGATTTGGCTTCTCTGACTGTCCAGCTGAACCTACGCTGGTTCAAGAATTTGCTTAAGGCTAATCGACCAGGAAGCACAATGATAAAAAGAAACATATTTCAACACATGCCTTTCATGACAGCTAAATTAATAGATACAATATCTATATTGGACTATATTTGCTATAACACGAATGTAAAAGAACAACCAGGAGAAATACAAAGATAAAATCTACACTCATGTCTGTTCCATTCCACAACCTCTTACAATCATGCACACACAAAATCATCTGCATTGCATTGCCGTCCATGCATGGTTGAAGAGCTTTCCACTAGCAGAACAGGCCCTATGGGAGTAGCAAAGCCAACCCTTTTAAACATGAAGTGTCAAGGCAGGTTCCTGTTTCCTGGCACGAGCCAGACAGACTGTGTCCCTGTGTCAAAGGGGGCCATAACAAAGGCGAGGAAAGACAAGAAAGCGGACCGGCCGTGGAAAACTTAACATCATGATGTCTATCGAAGGATTTGTAGTCCGAACTTAATATTTACTGTTCCAGTTGACGGATGTATCGTTGTGTTCGGTTATTGATGGTGCCTAACAGAAATGAGAATGGCGTTGGAAATATTGACCGTGGGACTAATGGGATTCGTCAGTCGTCACTGAAATAAAAACTGTAAGAGAATCGGTCATCACAAACAAAAGGGAAACTAGCAAACAGCCATTGGTCAGTGGTTTCATAACTCGACATTCTCAAAGCTGAGGCTACGCTAGATGGAAAATCAGGGTGGACGTAGAGTTAATTCAGTACTTGGCAGAGTATCAATAACATCGCACGGTAACCAGACACCTCATTAGGTACACTTCAATATGTGACAAGAGCCTCCCCCGTCACGTAGTTCAATGAGACAACCAAAACATTCGGAATTCTGCTCATGATTCATTGTGGTTCTTCTCTCACCACGACAAACCACATTTGCAATTGTGAATATGTTCATCCCATTTGAACATTGGCAACGAAACATTCGAAAATATGATATTTAGGAAGGCGGAGAGTTTCACGTAGATCCCAGATCCGATTATTTGGTGCAGGTGTACCTATTCAGGCCATCATCCATCCGTCTTATGATTTGACCAAAAAATAATTAATAAAAAAAAGTCATGACTGGGATGATGTCGCAGTGGTGCAGATCGAATGCATGCATCTGGAAGTCCAACGCCCGACTTTCATATTTGGACAACCCAAGATTAATCACGTAAGGACAAGCTGGCTCATGTTGCGTTCTTAGTCACAACAAGGCACTTCGTGCAAAATGTAATTGCTTTGAAATACAACAACAAACCCCCATTGTTTCTTCTCTCTCAACGGAATGTGTTCGCTCTCATGTTTCGCCATGATTCCCCTATTCAAAGATCAATTCCCATTCAGAGACACTTAACCGATGTCATCAGTTTGCTAAAATTAGGAAGAAAAATACACGTGGAACTCTCTTCCAAACAGGGCTTCTTAAATAACTCCATCCTGCGGCGCGGGGCGATATCAATCAGCCTCTCTGACAGCTCTCATTGCACACATATGGTCGACTGTTGCAACATTCGGGGTAATAGGTTGACAAATAGGCCCTCAAAGCAATGTGCCTCTAAATTATGGTAAGAGTTTGCTCTTCCAAGCCACAGTGACAACTGTGGTTACCGAGCGTGGAAAGCAAAAACAACCAGCTTTGGCACTCGGTTCCGACGACAATGGCACTCAGGGAGCGCGCACGGAAACCAAGGCAACCTCAATTTGGACCGGCAACATATCATTGAAGTACGACCCGCCTCTCAGCAAAGTTCTGTGGGATCTAGTTAAGGCAATTTATATAATCCCACTGACAAAGAAAAAAAAAAAAGAGGTGTTATCTCCTCGGCGGAGATCACAGTGACGCCGCATTCTTACAAGAGGGAGCTCAGTGTGTAACGAACCTACAGTTATCCCCAATGTTCGACATGGCGATCCCCGATGCAAACACTTGCTTTATCGCGCAAACAGACCAGCTGTTGTGTCTTTGTGTTGGACAGGCAAAATGGAATCGAAACATGTGGATACACTTGTTGGGCTAAAACCAACATGCAGATGTTGAGGGGTTTCGGTAAGGTGAAAGCAGCTCGATGTGCAGAGTAAAGTTCAGGTGGGGGTTGGCCGTGGTATGGTGGGGTGCGGTGGCGGGCTTGACTGTAGATGAGTCAAAACAGATAAGATGAGAGGAATGAAAACAATGAGAAAGAATGATGTGAAGTGAAAATATTTCATAATGAACCCTGACGAGCATGGGTGTCTTTTTTTTCCGTTTATCACGCCTCAGAGCGGGTATTCACTTTTGTCTAAAGCAAAAATGGGAACTTGACACTGAAATGGAAGATTGCAAGTTTCTATCCAGTGCATCCTAAATATCTCACGCACAGTCAATTTTGTAGAATACATTTTACCTGGAAAAATACGATATTTGGTCCCAGTCAAAACAGAGTTAAATTTGAAAAAATATTCAGAGTACCGTATTTTCCGCTCTATAAGGCACTTGGGAGTAAAAAGCACACCTTCAATGAATGGCCTATTTTAAAAATGTGTTCATGTATAGGGCACACCGCTTTATAAGGCACATATAATAGAAGCTACAATAGTGACTGCGGTCGCATTATACATCCACTAGATGTAGCTACGCCAAAGGGAATACAATACAATCCAGCTTTATTTATTAGTTTTCACAACCGCTGCAGCTGTAACAAAGCGCTTTACAGAACATTTAAAATACAACATCCAAGAAATCAGAATATTGATCCATATATGAAGCGCAACGGACTATAAGGCGCACTGGCGACTTTTGAGAAAATTGAATGCTTTTGGGTGTGCCTATTGTGTAGAAAATACGGTAAATTTTACGCAAAAAAGAATAATGAATAATATTGAGTTCCATTTTTGTACATTATTCAAGGAGTGTTTTTGAGTATAGTCCACTTGCGTAGTCACAGCTTATTAAATAAAAAACGTCATTCAATGGTTCAGGAAGGAACCCACAACCTTTAGGTTGGGAGATGGCCACTCTACCACCTGAGCCTTGCCGTTACTACAGTGAGTGAGTAAATGGCTGGTGTCAGGCGAACTACACAAAAGTCCAAAAGGGAGCCCGAGAGCGAAACCAGCGATTTTCGAACTCACAATAGGAGGGCCAACGGTTGATTGTGGGTTCCTTCCTCAACACTTGAGTGACTGTCTAGCGTGGCTCTCCTCATTGTGACATGAAGTTAATTGCAACTGCACATCGCATTTACAATCTTCTGGGCCACGAACACACAACACAGCTGAGTCACCACTGGTGGCCGTGACTCAACTTCAGCCCCTCCCAGCATCCAGTGAAACTCTGGATGAACTATGAAACCCCTTTCCCTCAGCTGCTCTCCCGTAAAAAAAATAAATAAATTCTGAAACCTCTGAAGAGGGGCTCGGTTGCTATAGAGACCGAAACATCACAGATCTCTGACCCCCCGGTTGGCAAAAATCTGCTAAATCCAGCTTTTCACGGATTCTATGAAATAGCCAAATCCTGAAAGTTCAGAGTAAAAGACACACACACACACACATGCACACACACACACAGATTTATCTGGCCCTTGCATCTGACCTCCCACACAGCCTCTTAGCAAAGTACAATATGTAGCGTTTGAAGCTACTTCCTGTTACCAATCCCGATAATTGTTCTATTTTACGTTTGCACATATTGCTATTGTCGCCACTGCCATCTAATGTGCACAGCAATGGGCTGGCAAAGGATATTTATGTGAGAGGTAAGTGAGCAAAGTAGCCATGGAGTCATTGGAATGATTCATCAACAGTTGATATAAAAGCAGGAGAATGAGTAATTGTTTCGCCGCGTGAAAAGCTAATCTTTTCGCACGAAAATACGTTTGACTCTCCCCGCCGCCCTTTCCCTGTGATGCCCCCATGCTCGCCGCTTGCTCTGCTGACGCTACATCCAAAATTCCGACAACAATAAAAGACAATTATTTAGGCCTTTGATAATTATGTGTCAAAGGCAGTGAAAGCCACTAGATAATTAGGCGGGGGGGGGGGGGGGGGTTGGCGGGGGGAGGAAAGAATGGTAATTCACAATGGAGATCCCCTTGGGGAGACGGGCAGATTCATCCCTTGAAAGAATGCAGACGGGTAGAAAAGAGAGGGAAGCAGGCAAAGACATAAAGATGGGAGCTTTTTAAGGGGCCCTTGCTTACTGTCAGAAAGCCAATGTGAAAAGCCACAATTATGAACAGAGCGCAAGTGCAAAGAGAAAGCAGAAAAATAACAAGCGGTAAACAAGTGACAGGAGCAAAGAGTGCAGAGCGTTGCGAGCGCAGCGCGGTGACGGGAAGGGAAGAGCGCCGTAACCATGCACTCGACTCAACTCGTAACGTGCCTGGACTGCGGACTGCCAAGTGCCGCAGATAATGTCGGACTACCCGGCGAGCGGCGGAGCGCTGCTTAAATATTTGATTGATTAACCGTCCTGTCGCTGCCAGCGAGTACCAGGCGAGCGGCGACAGCAAACAGACTACAAACAAACAAACATGTATGCGGCTGCACACCGGAAGCTTTGACAACACATGCACTAACACCCCCATAAATCTTGACACACCAACACTGGAACAGGAGGATAAACACACACACACACACACACACACACACAAATGCCCGCACACTCACTGGAACACACCGAAAAGCTCAAACTCTGCAAAGATAAGTGGCACAGGCTGGAAAAACAAACATAAACCCCCTGACTGATGCTAAGGATTTTGTCCCCATAAATCAATCGAGGATAATAGACTCCTGGACATGGCGAAGTTGCAATGCGCTCTCAGAGGCTTTGAGCAGGAAATCGGACTAAGTTCCGCTATGTGAGTGTGGCCGCGTCCATCTGTCCATCCATTTTTCTGTACTGATTATGCTGTTCGGAGTCACGGCATGCGGGAACAAATCCCGGGCCGCGTTTTTATTTACAAACCAGCACTTGGACGATTAGCTTCATAGCGAACACATTGGGGCATCTTTGGACGGTAAATGACAGTGGAGAGAGAGGCAACGGACGGCTAAGGACATTGTGTCGAGAGAAATTGATTTGAAAAATAGACTACGTTCATTGTTTTATACATACAGAAAAATGAATAACATCTAAAATTATTCGCACACCGTCATAATAAATCTCTCAATTTCTAGTTGAAAGGAATTGAACACTAGCAAAAAGTTACAGGGGTGTCAAACTCATTTGTGTCGGGGGCCACTTCGGAGTTATGTCTTCCCTCGGAGGGCCGTTCAAGTGAGTGTAAACAGGATCACCAAATTATTATTTATTAACATGACAATTTGACATTTAAGTGCATATTTTAGCAAGGATCATGCAAGTTGACACACATGATTTGCTTTTGCGGGCCACATAAAATGATGTGGCGGGCCGGATCAGGCCCCCGGAGCCTTGAGTTTGACACCTGTGCTTTAGAATTACGAAATGCGTTTCCTCAAAGTTGCCAGGCATATAAAATACAGTCAAACCTCGGTTTTCGTCCATAATCCGTTCCAGAAGGCTGTTCGAAAACCGAAACCACGCTCTTTTTAAAATAAAAATGTTTACTGAACACGTCTGCTCACAATGGAAAGCAACACGAGGAAGCGTCACTTCCTCGTCTACCCGAGGAAGCGTCACTTCCTTGTGTAAGGAAGGCGAGAGGAGTCAAATGGCGCATTCAAGTGCGCTCAGTTTGTTCGAGAACCGAAATCTGTTCGTCATCCGAGGCATAAAAAAACTCAAAATTTTGGGTCGAAAACCGAATTGGTTGAGAACCGAGACGTTCGAAAACAGAGGTTTGACTGTAACACAAAATAATATGCCAAAGGACTGTGGGAAGTTGTGTGAAATGTTCCCATCTAAAATATTTGCAACTCTATGACTTCTAAGAGTCGTTTACATTAGTGTCGATAATGTCCACTTCAAATATACCAATTCATGACATAAATCATCATTTTCAATCTTTCAGATGTAACAGGGAGTGAATCATTTGGCCTTCCAGCCTTGAACTACATTTTCGTGCGCCGGGTCCAAAGTTGACGACGGTTGATACATTTGTGTTCATTTGCGTAGACGAGTTTCGACGCGAGGTCGCAGAGAGGTGGACAATGTTGTGGGTGTGCTGTGCTCAAACTCCCCGACGCACCCCGTGTCATCCACTCACACACATAAACACGCTCATCCCTGGCTGTGAAAACATGGGCGTCTGAACACCCCCCCCCGACACCCTCCAGAGGAAGAGACAACACCAGCGCTTCCTGTAGCTTTGAAGCGGCAAACCCAGGTCCCCTGTCAGTCCCTGGCTTCCTTTGTCTCAAGCGCAGGAAGGAAGCCCTCTGCAGCACGATGCCACGGAGGCCCTCGGGAGATCCACCGAGCGCGTCTGTGTGTGTGTCCAGGCAGCCGTGTGCGCTACGGTCACATGCATTGACTCTCAGAGTTGCCCCCACCTCTGACGTGAACTCTGGCACAGGCTGTGAAAGGGAGGGAAAGTGCAGACGGGACGGCAACAACTTCCTGATCATTTTCCTTTCGCCCCCCTTATCGGCGCACGCACGATGGTGGGACGACGAGGGAGCGTGTGAGGAAGTGAAGCTGGAGTGGCGAGGAAAACCGATAGGGTGAGTTGGGGAATTAGCTGAGTGACATTGTCAAAGTCAGGGGGGGGGCGGCGGGAGGTGGCGGCTCACGACTGCGTCTGTTTCGACGTGCGCGCAGACGCGCAAGCGCACGCACGCGAGCGGGAGTGGAGAGGAAAAGGAAGGGCAATAAATATTTACTGACACAGCACAAGTGAAGAATGGCCGTCCACTGGTGGAAACAAAAGGCAGAGGATGAGAAGCAGCGTGCCAGGAAACCTACCGGCTGCGGGCGCTGCGCCTCGCTTGTGCCCGCATGGAAACAAGAGGAAGACGGGAAGGGAGGAGGGGGGAGGTGGATTGTAAGGGCAAGAGAGGAGGGGGCGGGGGAGAAAATGGGGGGACAAAAAATGGGGTTGTGGGTAATGAGTGCTCATAAACAATAACAGCCCGGTGGAGAGCAATTGCTGTACACTCAAGAAAATGGATTTCGTTTCTTGATGATTAATTTGAGTGAGAGTTTTTATGTGCGAGAGCATCGGGTCATGCATTATGGTACGTGTAATGTTTTTTTTTTCTCCCCCCCGCCCCCCCCTGTATTACGGGTGTTGCTATGTGATCCGTCTAAATCATCAGAAGTTACTTTCAACATACTGGGAAAATCTTTGCCTCGTTATTTGTCGCCACAACGTCATCTCATGAGATCCAGTGCAAGGGTTTCATAAAAAAAGAAATAAAAATAAATAAATTAAAAATAACAACCAAAATAAATATATATATATATATATCATTTTTTCAATTGCTAATTAACACTGATGGACATTTTGACCTTTCGGAATAATACATAAATTAAAAAAAAAATTATCCTTATACGATCATCTGAAAATTAACTGACCAGCCCTGATTTCATATCATGCAGGATATCAGGAAAACTTGATATGTCCATGCGAAACTCAACTGATGAGTGACTCTATTGAGTGTGGAATACATCCATGCATAAGAATAAAAAAAACAAAAAAGTGTGATTATGATAGTTACTGCAAGAAAAATTCAATCAATTGCTAATGGACAAAAGTACAGCCGAACAGCTGACAAACTTCGCACAATCGAAGGCTGCTGCGCGGGATTCGAAAAAGTCACATTCTGTTCACATTGAATTGATATTGACACAGTTAACGGGAAAAGTGTCATGAAATTAAGAGCCGAAGATGATCATCTATTGTTGAGGGACAATAATTACAGAGATTCTCCAAATGGACATTTCTAATTAGGTAGCGTCCCTTAAAAAAAAGTAGATTGGCCACGCCGTGTTTAATTAGCGTCCCGCGTTAATTGGAATAAATCTGATTGAAGAAAATCAGAGTAATGTACAGCGGCCAGCATCTGATCGCTCCCCAATCAACAGGCCGCATTAACAGCTTCGGATCGGAAAAGCGAATTTTGCTTTTGTGCCTCGCTAAAGGATGGGATGGGCCTCATCTTCTCGGCGACAACACCTTCCTCTCGGTCTCCCTCCCTCTCCTTTCTCCTTCGCCTCTTCCTCGTCTCCCAACCCTACGGCAACGCTGTAAAATAGAAACCTAACCTCAATATTTTCCCTTACGGTGCTGGGATTTGCTGGCCCATTAAATTCCCCTTCCCATGTGTCAACTTGCACATTTCCACCATGAAAATTCCGCATAATTAAAGTTTCTTAATGATTTATAAGCTATAATAATAGCCGTAAGTATTTGAGAGCAGGTTAAAGGGACGGGGGCTGTAAGTGCACGCGAGGGGATGACCGTGATTGAACATAGTTTCGGACGGGCGACGCTCTGCTGGAGACCAGGATGGATCGGGCGACGGGGAACGACACTGACGAGAGGGAGGTAGGTGGGGGGTGGGGGGTGGGGTGGACTTGGAAATGGAGTGGGCCTAATCAGGGGTGTGTCGAGAAGGACGCTGAGACGTGCGGTAACGTGTGGTGATACCGACTCGGAGGAGAACCGGGGGGGGCCTCTGAATTCTGGCAAGGAGGAGACATCTGACCAACAAAAGCACACGCAGAAGTTTTCTGTGCGCAACACTCGAAAAAAGTGACTGGAAGAACGCGAGGGAACAATAAAACGACACGCGAGAAGAGATTTCATCATTAAAAAAAGTGTGAGACTAAATAACAGGTCAAAGTGAATTATTGTGGCCTAAACTTCACGGATGATAATTTTATGGCCGTTGGTTATTGAGAGGGGTTAAGCAAAAACGACTTTGTCAGTGAGTTGGGCATACTATTTGGTGAAAGGAACAGACGTGTGATCCCTCACCCCCCCACACATCTATTTTATAGATCATGTATTGATGGATTCAATAAAGGAATTAAAATACTTGTAAATACTTCATCCGAAGAATTATCCATCAATATGAATGGTCCTTAAAGCTCTTTTTTAGTTTTTTTTATTTTTGCGGGGTGATTAATGACAACAATTTTTTGGGGGGTTGTTTCCTCCCCAAACATCGTCACAATACAGTATTATAAATTGGGCGGAACTGGGCAACGGTACCTGGCGTGCAGTGCTTTAATTTCTAGTTTCTCGTTGGCTTTGCTTCTTTAATTGAAAAAGCTTAACATGTGGCCCAGCTAATCCTCTCATCAATTACGGACCCTAAAAAAAAAAATAGAAATAAACATATCTTGGACACATTTATAGCCTTGTTATATTGCTATCCATACCCGACTTCAAAATGTGAACTCATTTCAACATAACATCCATCCATCCATTTTCCGAACCGCTTCATCCTCATTAGGGTCGCGGGGGGTGCTGGAGCCTATCCCAGCAGTCTTTAGGCGGGGGACACCCTGAATTGGTTGCCAGCCAATCGCAGGGCACACAGAGACGAACAACCATCCACGCTCACACTCACACTCACACCTAGGGACAATTTAGAGTGCCCAACGAGCCTGCCATGCTGAGGAAACCGGAGCACCCGGAGAAAACCCACGCAAGCCCGGGGAGAACATGCAAACTCCACACAGGGAGGCCGGAGCTGGGATCGAACCCGGTACCTCTGCACTGTGATGCCGACGTGCTAACCACTGGACTACCGGGCCGCCCGTCAACATAACATACATTTGGTTTTGTTTATATTCAACAATAGCCTATTGTAGTCAAACCACAAGCATGTTACAATTCCCTTTCCATAGTTTGCAGTAGGTACTCTTAAATCATCACATGAACAAACACAAAAAAAATTTTTTTTGCATATGCCGGGGAGGGCCCTCTCAGGTCATCTTGAAAACTATTGTCTAGGGCCGCTGGTAGTCATGGGCCCTCGGAATAGTCATCACGCACACACATGCGCAGATGTTTGCTCTCTGCTGCCTTTCTAATGGCAAGGATGATATAATTGCCACTTAAGAAATCAGTGTGTTTTCACACTCTGCCAAAGCAGCAACAATGCGAGTTACGGCCTGGGTGTCGCTACTCATATCAGGCGCACACGCACGCACGCACACACACACACACACACACGTGTGCACTCACACATTCGAGACAGTTAGACACTGACTCTCCATACAAATGGTCCAGAGCTAGCATGCAGCTTGCCAGTGAGAATATTCGCAAAAGTTTCGCTCCCATCCTGGTTGTGAAAAACTTTCAAGAGACTGTCGAGAAAAAAAAAAAAGAAAAAAAATGGGAATGCTGTAAGAAATTGTAAACGAGCTAGCACATAAAAGCTAACTTAAAGAGTGTTTGGGGCGGGGGGGTTGGGGGGGTGGAAGGTAGAATGACTAAAATGGTAGCAACATCACGGTTGGACAAATTTTCACCTTAGCTGTGAATGAAAAGGGAGGAAGAGGAGAACCAAATGAGAAAACAACAAATCTGCAGGCGCCTGCTCCTCCGCACATTACTGGCAAAGCAGGTTTAAGTGTGGAGGTTCGAGTGTGTGTGTGTGTGTGTGTGTGTGTGTGTGTGTGTGTGAGAAGGGTCATCAAGGCTGCAAGAGGAGGATCCATGAAGGATTAACTTCTAGAGCCACTCCAGCTATCCCTGAATGAGGAGCGACCCATTGCCAAAGATGGAAAAAGAATGAAAGAAAGTTACGGGAAAAGACAAAACTCAGTGAGGGGAAAAAAGTTCTTCCTTTCTCTGATGCTTTTTTTTTTCCATGGTCCTTAATATTTGCTTGTCTGCTGTGCCACAGGGAGGGGGAAAAAAAATGAAGGCATTATTAAAGAAACAGGTTGTGTCATCCCACATGTACTCAAGGGAACAAGGACGTAAAAGAGCCAAAAATACAGGAGTGAAATTAATGGAAATATATAACAATCTGAAATTAACTTCTCATTGCCACGAGCCATGATTTAAAACAGCCTTTGCGGAAGAAACAGAGGTGAAGACATGTTACAAATTGGACAGACTTTGCGACGCGAGGAGGTAATTGGCCATCTCAAGAAAACACTTTGCGGTTCTCAAGGCATTTCATTTGATCAACAGTTTGATGAAGGAGTCAAAGATAAAACAATTCCACAAATGGATGTTGCTCAGTATTCAGAAATTACCAAATTTGTCAAACTCACACATTTTGTATTCATCTGACTTGAAATAAGTTCAGCTGTTTTTTTTTCTCTCTCCATTGAGCGAAGCAACAGCAAAACTTTTACACATTTACACAAAACACATTTTGTGGCTTAAGTCAAATACATGTTGCCGTTCCACAAACTCTATTTAAAACCGCATCAAAATTACTTTGACTAAAATGGAAGAGAAACTGTTTTGGTTTGCATTTTAATAATAATAATAATAACAATAATAATAATAATAATAATAATACACTGGTGACAGTGTTCTTAAAACACCACAGCAATGCGCCAAATGATGTAAACAATGCTTCATTTGCTTAAAATGAAGCATATATACAGTATCTCTCTCTCTATATATACTCAGTAGATACTGTTGATTTACAACTGAGAGAAGGGTGAGGGGCACTCATACACAGGATGTACTGCCATACACAATTCACTATAAAGTATATTATTAATCTTAAAAAAAAAAAGCAATTAAATCAAAGTGGTATAGAGCCTGAAGCTATGCGGTCTGTCATTTCTGCTGGAAATGCCACAGAAGATTACGGCTAGGTTTGTGGATTCCATCAACCCCCTTTTTTTTTTTTTGATTAGGGAGTCAATTATTTCTCATTACTGAAGATGCTATTTCGGAAAAAGACCTTGTCAGTCAATCATGCAAAAAGTCCTCGAAAAGCGTGAATAAACCATTAAAGCGAGAGAGGCGCATCGGGGAAGAGGAGGAGGGGGCCTGTTGGAAAAAAAAGCGCGCTGACCCCTTTCCTCACCCAAACTCCAACTCATAGTCGAATTACCTTTTTAACTATTACACCTCTGTCAGGTCTTTGTTGGCGTATGGTAATTAGAGCCTTCACTGGAGGACATTTGAAAGGAAAACAGTATATTTATTAGTTTATCTCGCAGAAAGGCATTTATGTAGAAGGTACGCTGGAATGCGGTGATTATCTTGTCATTTATGTTTATCGGCGTAAGAGTGAGCGTGTGTGTCTAAGTGTGTGTGTGTGTGTGTGAGAGCAAAAGAGAGAGAGAGAGCGAGAGAGAGAAATATGTATTAGCAACGGATGATCCAAGGTAACTTGATATTCTTTGTGCATATGTATATGTATAATATATATATATAATACATATATATATATAATACATGCATATATATATGTATAATATATATATATACATATATATTACACATACATATATATATATATATACATATATAATATATAATATATTTATATGTGTGTGTGTATTTGTATAACTCAGGATGCGTGTTAGTGCGAATGGGCGTGCACTTGGCCACTGCAACACGCTAATGGGCGAGCACAGCAGATTTCTCCCGTCCTCTTTGTTCCGTGTTGGGTTTGACACCTCAAAACAATAGCGGCACTTCAAGTCGTCCAAGCCCATCCACACACTGCCTGGATGGGAGCTGCCAATTAGCACGATCAAAACACCCCACATCATCTGTCTGCTTACCAAGAATAATAATAATAATAATAATACGGGGGGAAAAAAATCACATGATGAAGTGGGAAATGATGCACATGTGTGCAGAGACACAAAAGTTGTATGAATAATGCGCATGTGGAAAAAAATGGCCACAAAAATCAGTCACAAACTCCAGGTAGGGATGACACTAAGATAGAGGAAGACGCTTCCTGTGCAAATCCCGAAGGAGACAAGTTCTATATCAAAGTCCGTTTTTTTTTGTTTTTTTGTTGACTAAACAATGCGGTCGCGAGTGTCCACTTGCTCCGTCCTACCTTTGTTTAACGCCATGCTTGGTGAGCAGTGTTTGGGATCAACCAGGCAGGCAGACATTGCCACGTGACCCAAGGGACAGAGGGCCAACCTGGGCAGAGGTACAAGGGGGTGAGGGAGGGGTGTAGGGGGGTGGTGTGCTGTCATAGAGAGTCGGTCTCTCCGGGTTAGAGGTGAGCACAAGTGTCTGGAAGATGACTTGTCGCCCCTCTTGAGCCCTTTTCATTAGCCTGCAGACCTGCGTTCAGCTAGCAGAAATGGCGGCTCTGAAGGCGGGCGGGTGGGAGAGGGGTGGGGGTGGGGGGGTCGAAAGGGGTTTGCAGACGGGTGCGGAGCAGAGCGCAGGCCCCGGCGGCCACAGGAGACGTGCTGTCTGCCTGTCTGAAAGCAGCTCCGTGTCATCCATTACAGACTGGAGGACTGTTTTTTTGAACAAACGGAGCACACACGAGGCACACATTTCTACAAACAGACTTGTTTTGAAGCCTGGAGAGGAGAGGGGTAGCAAAGGACAGGCAGTGCCCCCTAGTGTTTGACAGAAACCAGACCAAATAAACTAGCCTCAACTCGGGGCAACAACACATCAACAGGCTGGACTCAAAGCGACACTTGAAGAGAGAAGGTAGCGAGCGGTGAGGAGGTCATAACACGAGGAGCGTCACATGAGGGAAGAGGCATCGTGGAGGGGCCGGGGTCTCGGGAAGGGAGGCATGAAAGCTCAATGGTGAGCGCTGGTGGATTAGAGATGTTCTCCAGCTGGTGTGGAGGACTTGAGAGGTAAAAAAAAATGTCTGAAACAAGCAAGGCGGTTTTTATGCTAAATGCTAGCGTGCAAAAAGTAAGGCTGAATGTGACGAGCAGTGTGGTGTGTGTATGCAATTTCCCGTATTTTCAAAGCACCCGGAACATGACCCGTGTTCCTTTGCCTTCACCGAGTGTGCTTTAATGACACCCCAGTTGCAGTTTTGCTGTGCAATTAAACACACAACCAAAACAACGACACGCACTGCATATTCAAATCCTTGGAAGAGTTTGTTTTAGGTGGATCGCTAGCTTAATGCCAACTCAATGGAAAACACTTTTAACCGGAGAGGAAAAATTAACTTTTGACATTTGTTGAAATAGAATATACAGAATTAGGTAATATGACAATACGCATGGGCATATATTTTTCGTAATCTGTGAAAAAATGTGTTATATTAATAAACTTCCCGACTTTCTTCTTTTCTTTTGATATTCATGTAAGTTTATCTCCACTGCCCCCAAGAGGCCAAGATACACACAGCAGGAAAGGCAGGTATTTAATATTATTTTAGATTTATTTTATTTTACTTGTTACATTTAAAGCACAGTTTTGGTCGTTAAAGAAATACCAATGTTTAAAATCAATGAAAAATTATGCCTGTCAATCACGATTTCAATCTCAATCAAAATCGACGGTGATTATTCATTTCTTCTGAAATCGCCTCGGCCACACGGTAAGTGATGCGTACAGAAATGATGAGAGATGACGTCACTCGGGAGGCTAAACTCAGACTAATGAATCAAATCAGATCACAGTCAATAGAACTTGGGAGCGTGTTTTCACTAAAAATGTGAAAATCTTCACAACTTATGTGAGAAGACTTTATTTTTGGGCGACAGGATATGGCGCGCCGTGTAGCCACAAGCAACATGGCGTCCCCTCCAGTTAATGTCCAACCGGCAGTCAGCGAACACATCAAAAAGCTACTCAGTGCACCGAGTCTCTCCCTCCCTTCGCTCGCCTTGTACAGACCTCTCACTCTACCTTCCTTTTGGCTCTTTTACAACCCTCATCATATTTCACAGCACATAAAGCCCTAAAATGGCACATAAAACAGTTCATCTCCTTTCACTGTCAGCTTTCTGGGCTTAAAAAATTAAATATGTTTTACCGCACGTACATCACTAAAACACGCCCCTGGAAAAGAAAAAAAAAAGGGCCATAAAGAATTCAAACACAGGCTTGCCATAAGTAATGGGAGTATATGGGGCAGGGTATACATCAGCTATGAGCCAAAGTGAGGAATTGAAAGCACACAAAAAGTGATTGTGGGACGACTTTTTTTCGTTGCTGTCAATCACTTTTCAAATGATACTCCCCTAAAAAAAAAAGAATGCCACTGAAATGTATATACAAACAAAACCATGATCAGCACGCCAAAAAAAAAAGGGTCAAGCATTGACGCCGAGGGCAGAGTTCATATGCAAGGGCCGAAAATGACAAAGAAGATGTGAGTGGAAGCGCCAAAGAGGAGAAAGATGGCTTAAACCTCAACCCGTAAGTCACCGAGTTCATTGACATTTGGACCGAGATCCGCCTTTGCCGTGGCTGACAGCTTTTCAGAAAAAGACGCCGCTTCTTTTCACTTCCCAAGATGTTTTCTACTTGCTACTCCAGTCCCCGAGCGAAAACATTCACAAACGAGAGCAAACGAGATTGAACGCGATGAATTCAAGCCGTGTGCCTACGCAGCAATTTGCAAACGCGTACGTCCAAAGGATTCTTCTTGTCGGGCGAATGTGTTCTTTTCCGAAAAATTAGCAAGGAGGAGGGGGAGGAAAAATGACAAGTGACAAGCGATTCATTGGCGCTGTCAACGCTGTCATCTGTGGCACATTCAAAGCTCACGTCAAGCGAGCGTATTCCCTCGCTGGTGAAGGTGACCCGGGTCATAACCGTCTGACTCACCCAGACACAGCAGGTGAACGCCTGGTAATGCCACAATGAGGAGAATGGAAAGCCAGCACAAGGAATACAAAAAAAAAAAAAAAAAAAAAAAAAGGGGATGCAAATGCAAATAACAGAAATGAGAGGAGGGGGGAAAAAAAATTTCATTTGCATTTTCGGAGTTGAATTCAAATCAGCTGTCGTACAACACGTAAACATCCCGTTGAGCTTTTTACCACTGCGAACGGGGGGAGCAGAAGGAAGAAAAAAAACGGAAAGGGATGTGGAGATAATTGAATATGACATTTTTGAAAAAGTTAAGCAAGCCCGAGCACACGCACAATGACGAGCAAAAGACGCAGGAAATGTCATCATAGCCCAACTTTTAATTAAGGAAGAAAAGAAGACAAATAAAGGCATTCAAGTTCAGCACGGATTTCTTTTGAAGGAATTATCTTATTTTATGTCGGAGGTTCTTTCAGATTTAGTCTCAATAAAGTAGTGGACGCCACTCATGACCCTTGCGCTACAATTTCTACAATTTTTGTAGATTTTTGCGTATTGTCATCTTTGAATCAAAGACAAAGCCTAAAAATTGTGTGATATGAAATATTCCAATTCATGTTTTATATATATAGACATATTTTCATGTTTTGGTCATAGCACAGTACCACTTTTATTGTCCATAGAGGGCAAAAAAAACAAAGAAAAAAATAAGAACTATATGTGTATGTATAGCGCTGATGCCACTGAACATCTCGAGTGGTTGAAAGTAAAATAAATATTCAGGAATAATACTTTTTACAATTTTTGTAAAATTGTATGTTGCGTTATTTAAACTTATTCACATCGACTACAGCACACGGGTTTTTAAAAAAGATGCCTAAAGTTGTACTCACTGATGTCCAGACACTGAAGGGAGGGGTGGGGGGGACTAATATGAACTAATCAAACTAATATGACATTTATGAGGTGACCAAAAACGAAGGAGCTCGAGGTTCAATTGTGATCGTGTCAATTTACAAGGGCTGAAAACGCAACGTGACAACAAGGAGGCAAGTTGCAAAAATCGACGGAGGCGTGGAAGGCTCGGTTGAAATGAAAGCGTCGGGGAGGTCAGAAGAAGAGGCGAGCGAAGAGAGCGGGACCTCGCCCCGGAGGCGACGAGCTGAGGGGGGGGGGGGGGGGGGGAACTGCAGAGCGGGCAGACAAAGCGGCGCACTGCTCTTGTGCGGAGGAACAAAGAGAAGAGGTGCATTATGGGGGTTTGAGCCCGGCGCCTCCGTGGCTAAGTGAACGACGGTACGTACGAACGGTATTTTGTCATCATCGAGGATGAGCGTATTTTGCCCCCGGAACAACCAAAGCAAAGTATTACAGGTGCCGAACACAGAGTCTATTATCGGGATATGCTATGAAAAAAAAACCATTCCATCTATTCACTTTGACATGACATTCTTTTATCAGTTCTCCCTCTTCCTCCATCAGGTCGGCTGAACCAGAGCTGCGGCTGAACTCTGGGTAGCACTGTCTCCAGGAATAAAGAAAAAAAAAAAAAAACTAAAAGTGATCAATGTGAGAAGGCACGAGGCGCTCATGGACAGGCCAATCAATGGCGGAAAGAACCTTGCCGAGGGCCTTATGCAAATGGGAGCACGTCCCGTAACCTCGGGAGTGAACATGCGCACTAGATCAATGGGACGAGGCTAGGACCTTACAGCAAGATCAGCCTCAGCCAGTAAATATGTAATGATGAATCCCTTAAGATTTCACTGAACTCATATGAGCGATCCGAGCTTCCATTACCAAGTGCCACACACACACACACACACAAAAAAAAAGAATTAGGTATAGCGTGGATTGGGGCGGTCGAGAACAATCCTTCAAGTCTCGAGATTGCTATTTCTCTTCCTCTTGTCCAGAAAAATAAGACGACAAGGGAGAGGCTTATGAATGGTCCCCTCGAATCATACTTGAGATGAGTTGCTATTACATCGCCGTGGTAACAACGGTGTGTTTTGACCCAAAAAAAAAAACTAAGAAGAGTGCTTGATCAGAGAGCCAAGATGCTCAAACAAATGACACTTTTCCTCAACAGAAAAAAACACATCACGTCTATTTGATTCATAATGGCGGTAACCAAGGATTTCACTTAGTTTCCCTTTATGATTCAGAACACTTTCGGATCTCTGTGCAGAAGAATTGAACTTGTGGTAACACAGACACAAAAACTAAGATGAAAAGTGCCGTCCAAGAAGTTTGGAGACGTATAGAAAAACAACAACTCAAGGGCAGAGACAATGGAAACAATACATGGAAGTGATTCCTGAGGCGGATTGACCATTGCTGGGTTACGGAAAAGAGCAGCGGCTCCGTGTCTGCCTCGAGGGAAATGAACCGAAGTCATAAAGTTGGATGCTACATCGGGCATCACGTTCCCGAGTTTATAAAACAACGTCAATTAAAATGAAGACAGCGAAACTGAAATGTAAAACAACACGAATGTTTGTGGATGACTTCTCACACGTCGACTTCTGCGGAGTACGAGCGGAATCGATTGTGAACTCACAGTGTATCTCTGGACAGTGGTCATCGTCACAAATCGTTCAGGAAGAAGACATAAACAACTGCTCAATAAGCTGCGCTTGACAAAATGAAATTGCGTAAAATACAACGCTTAATTTTTTTTTTTTTCAGTGTAGGTTACCGAATATATACCTGACTCTTGTTCTATTGTTTGTCTACATGTGTTACTGCAGCGCTTATGCTCAAATATCCATTGCTCAAAGGGCTATCACACAACATGGTCTTTGGTATTCTCGGTTAGCATGAAGCTAGCAGACTTTCCTAAGGCAAAGTTACTGTAAGTGGCTGCGCTAAATGCATGCGTAATTCTCTTTGATTTGTGTTTAGGTTGACAATAAACAATTTAGACACTTTTTTTGGAAAAATTGTTTGTTATCATGCCAAAACGAGTGATTGTTATGAAGTGAGGTGAGTTCAATAGTGTTCGGATTTCAAATGTGTTCTTGAAAAAGGTGACTCTGGTTATATGTAAGTCAAGGCATCACTGTACTAGAAATATCAATGTAATTTAAATTCCCGCACTATAAGGCGCACCTAAAAACATTTTCTCAAAAGTCGACAGTGCGCCTTATACCGTATACCGATTACCGGAACATGTACGTTCAATTCCATGTTCAAATTTCACATTATATGTTCTATAGCACGAACATATAATTTCATGAGATCAATTATATGGTTTGGTTGAACATCCCGAGTTCAAATACGGGAGGTTGAATTAGCTGTCCGTTTTCCAGTAAACTGCGAGCGACAATGAAACAGGTTGAGGTAAGCACACTTTGCGAGTCGTTTGAAGACCTGTGCAAGCGGGAGAGTGGGAACAGGAGCTGAAGAAACTTTAAAAAAGGAAGCGGATCTGGAACATATCCATCGGAAATTAATTGGGTTTTATTACTACTACTCTTCTTCGTCCTCATGCGCAGCGTTCTCGAGCGTATTTCAAAAATGTTTTGAAAAATGCCTGGCACTGTCAGCATTTGAGTCAATAAATGCTTTCAGCCACTATTTGAAGAAATGTGTTGAACAAGAAAACAAAGGAAAGCCATAAAAGTGATTTAGTGGCTCAAACTATCCCCGGATATGGACAACATCAGAAAGCACGGGGCACGCGAGCGACACATGAGGAACATGAGCAAGCATGAATGGGCCGCACGCTGTGACACGCGTCAGCTAAAACACTTTTGCATTCATACTTACCTCCATACTTTAATGAACCTTGATTTTCTTGTAAACACATATGCACATAAAACATTCAACGAAATAGGCTCAAGCCCTCCCTCCGGAAAAAAAAAAAAAAAAATACAACACAAAAGACACAATTCACGGCGATATTGAAAGACTCTCAAATGAGTCCAACACCCCCTCCCGCCACTCCGCACTACAAATGTAATCTAGAAACCAAGGAAGCTCCCAAAACATAGAGCGAAACACCAACAAAGGTGAGCATAATGGCGTTGTATTGAAGGGAATACTTCACAAAGCCTATTGTGAGAGTATCCTTTTCAGGCGGCAAACCCGCTGTAATTTGGTCTGCGTCATCTGCCTCCGGTCACAATGCAGCGCTACAGCTTTGAAATGGATGGCAAATGAAGGCCATTTGTACATAATCACAGCAGATAGAAGAATTCAGACGCCCTACAATGTGTTGTTGAGGTAAAAAGAAAGACCTTGGTCTATCTGTGGCAGCCGGCGCCGCTCGGGTTTGGCGAGGGAGGTCTTTTCTCCAGAAACAAGCAAATCAATTCAAATCAAATCAGCTTGCGAGCCGTGACATTTAAACAGTTCAATTTACATCCTTATGTTAAGAGGAGAGCCGCTCTCCGAGATGCCTATTCATTCGCGAGGAAATTAGACGTCTATATTTCACTCGGTTAATAGAGCAAATACGCTGTGGCGTCGGCGAGGAAGAAACCGTGTCTTTTTCGCGCGGCGTACAAAAGGGCTCGGCGTGTATGTCATTATGAGCGACGCACAAAAACAGAGGGGATCATATACATAATATAGACAGGACTGCAAAGAAGCGCCACGCACGATACGCATGCATTAACGCATTCGCAGGCAGGCAGGAACGTAGCGACACACACACACACATACATACACACACAGAGACACACACACACACACTCTCAGTGCTGATGGTGTCTGTCCTGAGGGCTGCCGTCCCGCTGCGAGGGCCGGCAGGCACTTTTGTCATGGTGGTCCTTTTGTTTCACATCAAACAAAACGCCACAGCTTTGCATATGGCTCCACTAATTTCTGCTAGTGTGCCCCCGTCATTTATCATCGCCTCTCACCCTCTCCTCCTCTTTTCCTCCCCTAACGTGGCTCTGATAGCTGCTAACCACCAAGCTGTTCTCTTGAGGATGACGCGGGGGGGGCTCCGACTGACACACGCACACATGTGCACATGCGTATAAACGCACATCAGTACGCACATACGGGCTTCGCGTAACCCCGCAGACTCGCCGTGCAGCCACTCGCGGAACAAGACGGACACGCACCCACAACAGCCTACGCAGACGGACGCATTCACAGGAAACGGCACAATGCCGCACCGCTTGCAAGCCCGCGAGCTATGGAAAACCTTGAGATAAAAAAAAAAAAAAAAAAAAAAAAGGGAAAAGAAGGAACAAGACATCTCTTTAGCCCCTCCTGAAGCAATAGACATGATAGCACTCTAGAGTTTCGAGGGCGGTTGCATATAAACATGAAATGAAGAGATTTTCTGTTTGCCAGTCTTTTCTCATTTTTCAAATGGAATTGAAATGTTTTCATAATCTAATTCGAACCTTTCAACTATCCATTTTATTAGCCAGCTTTACCAATATATTAAATGTGAATGTCATCAAAGATGGTCACAAAAATCTTTTTTTTTTTGCGGCGAGAAAACAAAAAATTAAACGCAAATGTAGAACATGTGTTGTCCATGTGTGTTACAACAACAGCCGCCTTTAAACATTGGAAACTAAACTGCCATTTGAAGAAACAGGGGAAAACACTGCAATTAGGTCCATAAGCATTTGCAAACCGTTGTCTTTCATTTGGCACATTTAAGGGAATACAATGTGAGGAATAAATCTATTTACAGTCTGACTGGCATCAGTGTCATGTAAAAACAAAAAAAACAAAAAAAACATCCATCAGTTTCATGTCGGTGCATTGAGAAGTGAGCTTAGTGCAAGGATGTGCTTCGGCTCGGTGGGCAAAAACACAGGAAGCAGGTTGGAAATGGGGTAACTTCCGATAAAAAAAGACATCCAGGAAAAAAAAAAGTCTTATTTATTGAGTGTTTCCTGGAAATTCCCATTTCAAGTTCATTAATCTGGATTTTGTTGAGAGATTGATGCCACTTAATTTGCATTTCCACTCATGTGAGGCTTTTTGTCTTCCATGACTCAATTAATTTCTGATGTCCTGATTAGATAAATACACAGACGCACTTTATTAATTACGAAAGGAAATTAAGATGTTGAAGGTGATCCTGAACATTAAAAAAAAAAAAAAATCCTAATCAATAAATGAATACAACAGAAATGCCAGTCGCGACGAAACAAAGGCAAGAAGGGGAATAGAAACAGGAGTGTTTTCACAGCCGGCTGTTACCATGCCAGTCATGAAGCGAGAGTCCTGCACAGAGGGCAGAGTTGGCCCGGCTGCTGCCCCGAGGGTCACCCCGACTGGGCGAGGGAGGATCCGGAAGGACAAAAGAAATGAGAACAAAAAAAAGAAAAAGTGGGGGCACGGGAGGAAAGAAAACAGTGTTGCTAAGTAGAGCTAACTTCTCCAACTTAGGCTGACTCACCCCGCAGGACTGTTTAGCTCATGTCTTCCCCCTCCTCTGGGGCGGAAAACGGACACTTAAACATCAACACTTCACTTTCTACACTAGGCATCAAGTGGGAATTAATAAATATAAAAACGGATGGCCCTGCACAGAAAGTGTCGCAAACACATTTGGCCAGTTTGTCCAACATGTATGAGTCTATGCTCATTTCTATACTTGAAGGGGCTGTCGCAGCAGCTGGCTAGTTGGCACCCACACACTTGTGTGCAACGACACAGATGCCTTCTTATACAAGAGCTTATATAAGGATAGCGCATCCTTTCCAATAAGACTGCTCTTTTTTCACTTTGGGAGCACATAGGATCGAGCGGGACAGACAACTCTTCCGGAACACGAGCGCCGCCACCAACACTTCCATGTTCAAGACCACTCCTGGCAATAAAGATGGATGAAAAGACACGGTACAGATGGCGGATGGCAAACTCCTCGGTTGCTGTGGTACTGCTCCTGAGATGGCTATCTCTCTATCTATCAAACTAGCAAGCTATCTCGCTAGCTATCTAGCTAGCTGTCAATCTCTCTATCTCTCTATCCATCTCTCTATCTCTCTATCTATCCATCTCGCTTGCTATCAGGCTAGCTATCTAGCTAGCTGTCAATCTCTCTATCCATCTTTCTATCTATCCATCCATCTATCTATCAAACTAGCAAGCTATCTAGCTAGCTATCAAGCTATCTGTCTATCTCTCTATCTAAAATTAAATAATTTTGTGTTACAAGACTTTCTGAAATCATCCACAGATTTTCCATTCCAGTGAACCCCATAGAGGTCCGCGGGCCACTTTGGACCAGGCCACGACAGGAAGCACAGATGAAGGGAAAAGAAAGAAAAAAAAAACCCTTTACACAATTTCCGGTGACTTTATTAACTGAGGCTGAAAAACATTGTACTTTGAAAAGTGACATCCATCTCTGACTGACTCTTGATACATGTCAAGATGCTAACTGTCTCAGTCATGGAATGCTAATATTAAACTCCAAAGCTAGCAAAATGAGTAAAAAAAAACCTAGACTTATTTGGAATTGGGAAAAGTTCTCAACACATGAGCCTATGCCCATGAGGGAAATAAATGTGCATTTTAATACCATGAGACTTACTTAAATTAAATATGGATTTATCATGCCCGGTGATTCCCACACATCACGCTCGCTTTGCATACTTGATGGATAACCAGATTGCTAAGTCTAAAAAGTCATTCAAATTGTTGAAAAAAAATTATTAATAAAGTGGAGTTGTGTTTATTGTTGTCGCCTTGAAATGCCCTGCGTCATGTTCAACAACACACGATTGTAGACTGAATATTATATGGAATTTGGTTGGTAAAAAAAAAAAAAAAAGCTAGCTTCTCTCAGGTTTTATCCTAAATGTACATGAGAGCTTGTTCTCTGTAGCGGCATCTTCTTTAAAGGAGAACGGGAGACCTGCAACAGTTAACTGAAATGGTTAGATGGAATGTGTGCAAGGGTAAAAGGGTGAGGAAAAAAAAAAAACAGTGGGGGTGAGGCAGAAAGAGCAAGCAGCCTTTCGCCCTGTAGCTTCTCTTGCCTGCACTCACAGTCAAAGGCAGTTAGCTCCTCTTTGATGTATCTATAATTAGTCCGTACGCAGTGTTTTGAAAACGAAATCAAATTGCAATGAAACACTTGAGCGCGCCACACAGGGGTTAACATGCTCCAGAGCATGGCGAGCGAGCGGGAGAAATTAACAGCGGGCCCTTTTGATAGGCTTGATCAGAAATGTATTTATTAACTGCAAAGGGGAGCAGTAATTAACCCGCAGACAGCTTGTTTTCTCTGGGTCTTCTCATGTGTCGAACAGTTCATCCCGCAAGGCTCTGCACACACACACACACACACACACACACACACACACACTTCCCATCCCATCCCGCTGGACCAATTTCTCCTCAATTAAGTAGATAGTGTATGTGTGTGCATGTGTGTTAGTGGGGCACTGATGTCGAATTGAAATACCATTTTCTCTAAATCTTATGTATTTGTGCTTGTGATCTTTCTGCACAGCAGGGCTTGAGCGCATTTGGCTAAAATGTCAAAGAGCTCGCAAGAGCTGCGACTTTGTATCTGCGTTCCCAATTAGTTTCAGGTTGGAAGGCGCAGAGGAATCGTAACAATAACAGACAACAGAAGCCCGGGTAAGGCCTCGAGGGAAACCTGGCGGTGGCATTTACCAACACTGTCACTTAAAATGAACAAAGGATATCTTTCAGCACTTTGTCTTCATGTTAGCATCACCATGCTGCATGATTCTGTATGCAACGTCTTTTTATACGCACATGCACTGTCCTACATGTTCGTGATTTTAACAGGGTTCTCGCTTGTCAAGGACGTTCCTTAAAAGAGCCCGGCGTGAACCGAGATGCTGAGTGAGGGGAAACACACAATGAAAGAAGGGGTTCAAATAGGAAGAGTGGCGATTCGTCGTCACACAGTCGAAAAGCCCGAGAGATTGGGATGCTGTCGCGGACAAAACACTGCATGAATATTTAGCAGCCAAATTAAAATGACAAAATACTCGGAAGAAAGAATAGGTGAAGAAAAAAAGATAAGGAATAAAATCTTTCTGAAAATACCAGTGGGACAAGTGACCGCCTTCAGTCCCTCGCTAGATGTATTCTGGTTGTAGCCTACCGCCGTGCCAAGAAAAGACTTGAGAAATGTCATCAATAAAGGGAGCGAAGTGCGCGGTCAATCGTTACTTACAGGGAAGTGGAAGCAGTCGAGTCACCGAAACACAGTCGTTGATCACACAAAGGCAATTGTGCTAACATTGTGCTAACCACAGAAACAGCTTGTTAGCTTAGCTTCCTATTTGTGAGATGAAATGGTTGATGTTATTCAAGAACTTGCGTCTGTTTGTTATTAACGAAAAACCCCCCGAATATGTCTGTGTATACTTTTTATATCCATTCAGTGATTAGGTTTAAAAACTGAGAAAGGCAAAAGCTAAAGAAATTAATTCATTGCTAAATTCATCACATAGCATCATGTAGCATTCCCCACATCCAATGAAACTCTGCCCCTTTTCGATGATGATCTGCAGTGACATCGCATGAAAAACGATCTGATTACCAAAGTTTATGATCTTATATCAGTGCCACGGAATCACTGCTAGCCTTTGATCTTTCTGATAACAATTCCAACATTTTGTAAACGATTCGTTTTGGGGTGAGAACGTTACAGCTGACTTATCCCAAAACACCAGTTCATTTCATTAAATATCATCAACGATGTTGAGAAATGTGTACTATCATGACAGCCTTTTGTTACCCCTTTGCTAACATAGACCAGAGAGTTAACCAAGAATGGCATAAAAATCCAGCACATAATTCCTACTCCAGGTGCATTTGCTGCGTTTAGAATAATAATTTAAAACACAGGAGAAAGTGACGGCCAGCATCAAGAAAGAAGAATGACAAAATCATAAGTAAGCCATCCATCCAGTTTGCTACTTATCCTGTTCAGGTCATGGCAGGAGACGGAGCCTCTCACAGCTGACTTGTGAAACATGTCGGCCATGTTAAATGACGATATCCCTTTCACCCTTAACATCTTTCAACATACCAACTCTCGAGCCTGAGGAATCAGCATGTCAGTAACAGCCATCCTGACAGAATTTATTGGACAAAGTCAATTCTTTATCTCGTGGTTGAATGGAGCCCAAGGACAGGACAAAACAAATTGCTAATTGAACAAGTACTCTACTAGGTGACTCCCTCAGGTGTCTGGAGTTGGTACCGCTATTAAGGTTACATTATACTCTTACTGTCCCTATTTAATTTGATTTTTTTTTTTTTAATAGGGCTAATTTATTTTTTTTCCCGACGATTTGAGTCCTGCCACTAAACTCCATCCTACAACTACACCAAATGTGTGTGCTAAAATGTGATAATGATCCTGCCATGCTGTGTACAAATGTGTGTACAACTGTACCTTTTGCAAAAGTGATTGTTTTGGGTCAAAAGCATGTGTTGCAATTTTAGCGGGAGATTAATAATGTGAAGCAGGATCAAAAAATAAAATAAAATACTGACCAGCTCGACAAAAGACAGCCCACCATAGCTGTGGGCCACGATGAAGACATGCTTGGCTGCAGCTTTGGCCACAAAGTGATCCCACACATACAGCACGTGTTCCTCAGAGGAACCGTTTTCCTGAAAAACACAAACAGACCTTTCAGTTTCGGGCTGTCGGAAAAGACACATCTTTCAACTTGTCTTACAAACTTGGATAGAGTCACATGAGCCCAACAACCATCGAAATGTTACGCGACAGTAAAAGGAAACAAAAGAGCAATAGAAAAGTGGTAGTAGCCTGAGGAGATATCTAGAAAGAGGCACTCTTTAGTCAATCAATAAGTCTTGCATATTGCAAATGCCCTAAATGTAAAACTCAATAAGCTCAGAGAGGTAACGTTTAAATCTTAATTTGTAACCGGTTGCTCAATCAATGGCCTATCTATACGCCAGTGGCGACCACACGGGAAGACACTTGGGGAAGGTCAAAAGAAAAACAAAAGGACAGCACATACATGTAAAGTACATATGAAGAAATAAAACGTGAATCATCAGACGCATAATAGCATACCCCGAAAAATGACTGCAGATATTTTACCTTGGCCCCTTTATGGCCACCACAGACATTGTCACCAAGTTGGCATGTTTAATTAAAAAGCGATGTAAACACTTTTCCGGAGCTGCAAGGAACAATAGTAAAAGGAGACGAGTGAAAAGGGCATCCATTAATGAATTTGTGACATTGATTTGAGACTTTGATTTCCTATCAAACTGTCTGCATGGCAATAAAAATAAAAGACACGTTCCTGCACAACACACAAAAGCAAGCACGCGTAAACCTAAATCACAGCAACACACTGGATCTAATGCATGACCCAGCGCTCCTACAGCCCCCAACAACCATCGCACGCCATGCTCACCTTGCGTTTCAATCTGAAACACTCCCAACAATTTTGCCATCTTCTCAAGCCGTCAACCAAAGAGCTTCGCTTCAGACTTCCTGCATGTACGTGACGTGAGCGTGCTGTTTTGCTTTTCAATGCGTCGACATGACGTGCAAAATGATCCATTTAATTCAAGTTATGTTGCACAAAAACAGTAAAACAAACACCCCAATAAAATCTCATGCCGAGTCAAGAGCAAAAGAAAAAAAAATTAGGTTTAAGACTAGTTTTAAAGATGGGCAGACCTGATGCACCGGGCAGGTGCATATGGGCGGAGGATCTAAGAGAGGAAAGGTGGGGTGAGGACATTTTAAGAATTGAAAACAAATCATAGAATCTTAAAAAGACCTCTAAAATTTTTAGGGAGTCAGTCAAGGGATGCCAGAGTAGGAGTTATGTGCTTCCTCTCACGAGCACTAGTCAAGAGGCGAGCAGCAGTATTTTGGACCAACTGGAGATGCTTAATGGAGGATTGGCTGACTCCAAAGTAAAGTGCATGACAGTAATCTATCCGAAATGTGACATAAATTACTTTTTCAAAGTGCTGTTGAGAAAGGAGAGGCTTTAAAAACATACAAACTCCACACAGGAAGGCCAGAACTGGAATCCAACCCTTTACCTCTGCACTGTGAGGCGGACGTGCTAACCAGTCACCACCGTGCCGCCCCCTACTAATGACACTGCTTCACAAAAGCCCATTAATTTCTCTGGGAGAAAAAGGTCTTTTTTCAAGTGTGCAAAACTGTATGAATATTAGATGCTTTTTTTGGTGTTTGTCCGGAGGTGAATTAACCTGTCAGTGTGTTTGTGTTTGCCACTAGATTAGCATGAGGGGGCTATCGTGTCAGCATCCGCCTCGACTTGCAGGGTGTGATGCAAGAGCAGGCAATGACTGCTCCAGCTTGCCCTCCTGCCATCAGAACTACGAGTGTCAGGGTGTGTGTGTGTGTGTGTGTGTGTGTGTTGGTGGCTCGGGCGGGGGTTGCAGGCAGAGACAGAGATGTCTGTCTGAAAGGCTGTGACATCAAAGTCTTTTGAAGCCTCGCCGCTTTCCCCTCCGCCATGTCGCCCTTCATCAGAGAGGCCCGTTTCATTAACTCCTTCCTTCTCTTCGAGATTCTGGTACTTCTTAGTCTTCCCCACCCCCTCTGTAATTGTGCCTGACACCATCCGCGACGGTTGTGTGGCAAACGCGCGAGACACCTTCACTTTCAAAGATGCAGCCATTGTTCCTGTATTTATTTATACTGTACATAAATGATATGAAAGCTTCATAATAGCAAGTGGAATTGGCCCGCCTTAACGTGTAACGTCTGCCTTCGCCCTCAGCGGCGCACAACAGAGTGAGTGACGACTACCTGGCATGGCAGTGTAGAGTGAATTATCTAAACAACATTTGCATATTGCAATTATTTCCTGGGGTTAATTAGCTGCAGTGGAGCGCACCGCCCTGTGAGACCAGCCTCCTGTCACTAACTCGCATATGCACACACACACACACACACACACACGTACACACGTAAATAAGTTAAAATTTGTGTGGGCTTGCACATGTGCCAGGGCTGTCAGAAAAGTGTCCCAACTGCACACCTGTTGCCAGCATCTTTCAGCCATGACTGTCGAGGGACAGTAAAGTGTGCTGTTTGTGTGTTTACAGAGTGCAGAGTAATCCATACTGTCCCCTCAGATGATATAAAAATACAATTCTCCTCCCGAGATTGTCTCCACAACGGGCACTCTGCCGAACTAACATGAATGGCTTTAACATAAAAAAAAAAAACAACAACAACAAAAACGAGATAAAGAAAACTCGGTACACATTTTCAAAGTGAACAAGAGCAGTTCTAAACTCACTGGCCACAACATTAGGTACGACCACAAAAACGAAGACCAAGTACTAAATCCCGCCTACATTGTTAACCTAAACTCCTTCACTTGTTTTTCATGATTTTTTTCCCAATTTTTGAAATATAAGCTGTTTGATGAAACAATCAGCTCCCGGTAATAATTTAAATTAAATCCAAGAAATAGCTTTGTGGCCGATGTTGAGGTCTCCAATACTGTTACAAATCCACAAAATGATGCAGATAAAATTATCTGCAAACACAAAATCTGTTGCGGGTAGTTTGACTGATGACTATGAAATCAACATATCGCCAAATGTATCAATGTAAACAATATTTTCATCACATTAACATGTCGACAAAAACCACCAACGAACCTACAGAGCAATCATTTGATTGTCGAATATGCAAATTTCAGTTTGTGATTAAAAGATCAGGCAGCTACCAAACAAACTGAATGTGCCTCTCTCGTATGTTTTCCCACATTATGTGACCTTTCAGCGACTGAACTCTTTCCGGTTCTTAGCCAATAACAAACAACCTGACCCAGCAACACGTGAAGGCAAAGTCTAATGCAGATGTGCTCACACACTCGCATTTTTCTCCAAAAGTAATTTGGTCCGGTACGTGCCCCGTGTTTACTCCTTATAGATGAGAAGCAGTGACAAAAGAGAGGGAAAAGAGAGACGAAGGTCTCCCGCCGGAATAACAGCCCCCGACGCCAACACAAACCTGGTGCCTAACCAACACAGGAAACAATGAGCCTAACAACAACACACAACACTCTCTGACAAACAAGCACTTCAGACCTCCGTGCTACTCTTTCCACCTCCTCCTCTTCCGCCATCAAAACCAAACTGGACTAAAGGACATCTGGCGAGGAACAGATCTTGTGAAGCGAAAGCCTTGCGGACCGGAGTGAATGCAGAGGATCATAGTTGGCCAAATTTGTTGCACTCAGAAAGTTTGCGGCGGCAGCCAGCGGTGTCAGGAAACAGAATTGTGCTAGCAAATAGCATGTTAACAATAAAATATGAAAAATAAAGAATACATGTTATCGAATGTACTGGATTAGCGCTTTGGCTAATGCTACGTTAAGTCTTGCGGATAGAGCTATGCTAGCAATTCAAAATGCTAAACACAATATTGTACTGGGTAGTACCGTCCTCATTTTCGATGGACGTCAGTTGCTTGTACGTATGTGGAAGGTGGGGCTATCCACATGGAATTTTTACATTAAGTACTGCTGTCAAATCACAGTCGCACACATATTTAGCTGAGTTGATATGCAACTGTGATCGGCATGGTGTGATCTCACCATTTTCGGCGCTCATGCAGTCATCACATTTCCACCGTTGCTCATCGCGGCGAGAAACGCAAGTTGGATTCGACTTTAGTGAGCCAAGACTTTATCTTGCTCAAAGGAATTTTCACCAGTGATATCAAAGTTCGAACAGTTAAAGCTAAAATCCATTCGTATCCCATTTTAGTGCAATGAATCGCCACAACACTGTCTTGAAAGGCGCTTATAAATAAAATAGTAGTAATATTATTCTTACTTCTGACCCCGCACACGGTAAGCTAATTAGGTACAAATAAGTTGAAGATCTGACTTAAACGATTAAAGATACACATTTTTCACTTTTAGTTTTGAGAACTGTTTTTCAGACTTACTACATACGAATGGAACGGGAATCCAACCTCCTTGGATGGAACGAATTGGACGTCCAAGTTTCCGCATGTTGCCTCCATTATGCCACCTACGAGAAACTCTACCAGAAGCACCGGGCCTTAAATGTTTTAATATGTCCTGATCAGCGCAAGGAATGAGTACATGATTACGTTCATTTAGCCCCGATGATTAAACATGACATCAGTAAAGTCGTTAATTGCGTTTTTCGCCAAGAGCAAAGAGGTTATCAGTTGCCCGAGTTTGTAAGCGGGCGTGCGCGTCCACGTGACCGGTCATGATTGCACGCTGACGCCAGACCAAAAAGGAAAATAACTGGACGCCATCTCAAAACCGCATGGCACTGCTTGTCTCTTTTCCTTTTTTTCCCGAGTCTCACTTTTGTCCTTGTTTACTTCTTTAACTCGAAGGAAGGAAGACACATTGCGAGAGGATGGCTAGAAGCTGTCTGGGAGCCGGAAGGCTGCGCAAGAGAGGAAGAAAGGAAGGTACGAGGCAAATTAGCAGTAGAGATATGAAAATGATGGCGGCATTGTGGGTAATTAACAGGTATCGTAGCTGTGGCGAACTGGGAATATAATGATGTGTGAAGGGGGGTGGGGGGAGGCGGGAAATAATGTGGCAGACGAATAAGAAAAGGGAAAACTGTATGCAAGGGTGTGCGTGTAGGTGCGCTACTATTCTATATCTGACACTGTGTATAGAGGATGCTATACGCATTATAAGAGGAGGAAGAGTAAGTGAAAGGGGTGAGGAGGTGAAGGAAGGGTAAAAACTATAACGCACATGTCAGGTCACGAGCAGATTAGCGAGCGCGGACTATACAATAAAACAACATGACCTTGACGGGGTCATTCGGCTCTGACAATATTTGCCAGGACATTGTTTCCAATCAATAACTCATTAACAAAGTACAAAGGAAGTTGCTGTGGGTTGGTGAGATTCTTTATTAGAAAAGAAGGGGCTGTGGGCCAGAAAGGTCATCGCCGTGACATCTCGGTGAGCCTCGCGCCGCCGCTCGGGTTGTCGGGTGAAATTACCGCGAGCCATTAATTGACATCAGGCAAAGGAGAGAGGGCAGGCAGACATGGCGGTGTTTGTTCCAGGATGACCCTGAGGTGTGCGGTGTGCGGCGTGTGTGTGTGTGTACGTGTGTGTTTTTTTTCTTCTTTTTCTTTTCCAGGTCAGTCTGTATCCACAACAGGAGTAAGCGTAGAGACAGAGAGAGCTCAGTGGGTGGGGGGCAGCCAGGGAGGCCAGGATGGATTTGTTTGATGGTTGACCTAACTAGAAGATTGGGAGCAGGGAAGTGAAACCAGCTACGCTGTTTCTGCCTTGAGCGAACACACGCACGCGCACACAGACGCACACGCACACACACACACACACAGGTACGAACACAAATACTTAAGGCCTCGTTTCCACCAAGCAGTATAATTTGTCTTCACTCAGTAAAGTAGCCATTTTTCACAATCCCAACAGCAAAAGTTCTGAAGGGTACTGCCACAGGCGAAGGGGAAAAAGACATTTGTTTCGTTTTACCTGGATTAAAGTGGGTCGGGACTTGGCGAGTGGGGGAAAAGCGGGTCCCAGGGTGAGGCCAGTTCAGAAACCCTGATCTAGTGCGGCCTCATTAAAAGGCAGCATCCTAATTCTTGGGGGAGATGACGCGGGATGCACTGTCGTCCCTTGGGTGAGGAGATATGATGCAGTCAAACCTCGGTTTTCGAACGTCTCGGTTCTCATCCAATTCGGTTTTCGACCAAAGATTTCGAGTTTTTTATGCCTCGGATGACGAACAAATTTCGGTTCTCGAACAAACTGAGCGCACTTGAATGCACCATTTGACTCCTCTCGCCTTCCTTACACGAGGAAGTGACGCTTCCTCGTGTTGCTTTACATTGTGAGCAGACATGTTCAATAAACATTTTTATTTTAAAAAGGGCGTGGTTTCGGTTTTCGAACAATTTCGGTTTTCGAACAGCCTTCTGGAACGGATTATGGACAAAAACCGAGGTTTGACTGTATAAACATAGCTGATGTCGCAGTGTGAAACAGACGTCGGATCGGGGTTGACTGTTCCAAATTGTACTGAGGAAAAGTGAACTGAATGAACCGCTAAACGAGCTCTAACAGTGGAAAATTAAAGTGGACTTTAAAAAAAAAAAAAAAGCACTCCCTCGCAACACCACGGCCGCCACTAAGCCTGATGCAGACAAACAAAGGTCAAAGCTGTGACTCGATAATCGCAGAAAAACACACAGCGGCTACACGGGATGGCATCCAGCCAATTTGTTCCTTCTAGCGAGGGGGCGAGCTGCCCTCGAGCCTTGGCCGTTGACCTTTCTTTTGACCGGTTCCAGAGGTTAATCAAGTCCTTACCTGTCCTTGGGTGTGCTGAGCCTTACCTCTTGGCATGATCACCGGTCAAAGGTCAAACAAATCCTGTCTGTATAATTACTTTGGGGCAAAGGATTGGTGTACGGTCATGAAAGAGACGAGGATTAAAACATTATTCATAATTTTGAAAAAAACATTCTAAGATGTCCTGCAGTGGGGGTGTCGATGGGGTGTCACATCATGTGGAATGCAATTTACCAACGTGTGCGCTCAGGTCTTGGAATCTTTGTGTGAATGCACGAGGGAAATGTGAAGTGTGTCGTGAAGACGCCAAACAAGGAACAGGACATCGTCTAACCTCAAAGGAGGGAAATACCTCCAGAAGTCGTCTGTGTAACTGAAAAGCTATCCCACACATTATTTGTACGAGAAAGAAGGGCTGAGAAATGTTGAGCATAATTGAATTCAACCAAGACGTTTTTCAGAAAAAAACTCACTGGAATCCATATTTTCCCGGGAATATAGTCAGATTTTGCCCGATGTATAATTGAAAAGTCCTACGTTTGATGTTCCTCCAGTCTCGATTATCAAGCTTTATCCTTGGAGCAGCACTGATGGCAAATATAGGAGAGGGGGGAAAAAAAAAAGAACATGGGCCTGCCTCAAACTGCCTTCAAATGTGATCGAATTGTGTCTGGCACATCTCTCAACTCATTCACTCCCAAAGACGCTTTTAAACGTCTTTTCAGACTTTGTCCAGAATTAGCTGGTACTGAATAAGTTAAAATGTGTGTTACGAAGGAATATAATTATAACTAATTGCAAGGGAAAAGAAATGTATTCTTTCATTTTTTTTTTTTACATGTTTCTTTTATTTTATTTTTAAATCTACAAATGGTGTTTAAAGAAAGATGAAGCTGTGTTTTTTTTTTTTTTTCCCCTTTGCTCTTTTTCAACCCCTTCTACTTTTCCAGGGCCTGTTGCCCTAATCCCAGCCAGCCAGCCTTGGGTGAACTCTTTGGAAGCTTCTTAAGACCATGAATGTGCCTTTTGTTCCTGCCATTCCTCCGCTTGGCTGACAGAAAATAGCTAACTGGATTACTGCTAAAATTCAGAGTAAAGTGAACTCCCAAACTTCTATATGGCATAGTGCGAAGAAAGCAACCCCACCCCCCCTCCCCCGCCCGCCCCCCACCACCCCTCACACTCCTCATCGGCATCCCACTTTTCTATATCCTCCCATCCCTCCTTACTCCAGCAAACATCCCCCCCCCTAAACATGGGCTGCTAGTGTGTGATCTGACTCAGGAGGAGAGAAGAGGGATTAGATAAGGTTGAGGAGTTGCAAACTATGGGCCTAAGGCGAAAGAGTAGGAATCTTAAAAGGGGTAAAGAACTTATTAATGGGTGTAAGGAAGCATATGAATCACTCGGCTTTATGAGCAGCGCGAGTGGCTCATTGAAGGTTAAAAAAAAGGCGAATCCATTTTTGTCATTTTCTGATCGTACTTTTATACATCCCATGCAAAAGAGAGAAGATTTTTGTATTTTTTTTTGGTCCCCATGCTGACATGTACCCACTAAGGAGAGAGGAGGCGTTTATATCTGAGTGAGCGCGCCGTTGAATGGCTGTGTGCAGGTGGTCTTGGAGCTCAGCGGGAGTTAAGAGTGCGAGGTGCGGAGAACAAAAAGGTTTGTATGCGTGTGAATGCACGTGCCTCGAGTGGGTTCTGTTCAAAAAGATGAAAACAGGGCGGCTAAAGAGGTTTGATTTGATCCACCACCCACCCTGACTAGCAGAGGTAAAAGAGGAGGCAGACACACACACACACACACACACACACACACACACTCATCAAAACTCTTTTCCCTCCTTCAATCTTTTGTCTGCCCATGTGTGTGTGTGTGTGTGTGTGTGTGTGTGTGTGTGTGTGTGTGTGTAACTGCGCATACATGTGACAGCTGACTCCAGGGCGGACTGAGGCAGAGCAGTGGCGAGCGAAGCAGTGCAGGAGGGGCGTGTGTTTGGAAAAGGCAAGGTCAAACAAACTCGCATCTTGCTGACTTTGGGGTCAAAGATCAAAATTCAAGGGTCGCCAACCTGGTCAGTCCGTGAGCCAGATAGATCCCGAGTCCTGCACTCCCCGCATTTAGGGACAGGTTACGGTTGGCCAGAAAATCTAAAACTCCTGTTGATCTTTTGAATCGTTGATTGCGGTGCGTCATCCACTTGAAAATCAAGAATTTGGTCGTGTTACATTGCCGTGCAGTTCGTTGTGGTTATTCTGAGAGGAGTATATGCCGAAATTAGTAAATGCGATGGGATTAATCATACGGCGAACGGTGATACAGTCAAACCTCGGTTTTCGAACTTCTCGGTTCTCGCCCAAGTCGGTTTTCCACCAAAAATCTCGAGTTTTTTATGCCTCGGATGACGAACAAATTTCGGTTCTCGAACAAACTGAGCGCACTTGAATGCACCATTTGACTCCTCTCGCCTTCCTTACACGAGGAAGTGACGCTTCCTCGTGTTGCTTTCCATTGTGAGCAGACGTGTTCAGTAAACATTTTTATTTTAAAAAGAGCGTGGTTTCGGTTTTCGAACAATTTCGGTTTTCGAACAGCCTTCTGGAACGGATTGTGGACGAAAACCGAGGTTTGACTGTATCTGACTTTACATTTTTGAATGGCAGGTGTCAACCGGCACACAGAGGCGCTGTCAGCGTCGCAGGCAAAATAAGAGCCAACGGGGAGAACTTTTCCAAATGGTGTAAAGATTTCTCAAACGCCTGAAACAAAATGTATCCTGACATCGCATCTACTCAGCAATGTAGTTTTACAGCTTCAGAATGATCGAGCGGCTGACTGCCAGTCACAAGAAGGAGTCATGCAATATCGACAAAGCTCCTTTTAAATCGGCGTTTCCTTGCAGTTTTGACTTCAGCGCACCGCGACAATTGGCGCTAGCCTCTGCAAGAGCAGTTTAGCATTTGTGCCATCTCAAGCATTTAAACGCAGTGTTATGCGGGGCGGACACATACACCCAAATGCCACTCACTCACGATGAGTTCAATCAAACACAACATGGCTTTAAATTTAGTAAGGCATCCACAGTATTTTGGGTTCTTTACTGTCAAATTTGTTTGCCTCTTCCACTAACTCTTCCCATCCCATCCCTTCAAACACACAGCGACACTCTGCCAAATTCGCCACGGCTCCATCAGAGCTAGCAAAGGTGCAAAAGCCTCTTTTACACCTGTAGGCTCGAGCAGCATAGGCAATCTGCTGGAGTGAGGGAATATGCAATGTAAGACTCGTGATTTGGCGACTCACTAAAAGATGGTGATTTTAGTAGATTGCACACACATACAATCTGGCAAAGTGAAAAGCCAGCCGCTATTTGGAGTTTCGAGAGGTCGAGTCACTCCTCTCTAATTGCCTTTGGCGTGAAAATGTATTTTATCTACTCACATCACACATGGCAGGCAAAATCACTTTTCTATTGCAGGATTTCACACAAAAAGTCACCATCATTTAACATTTTTGACAAAGCTGCAATGTTTTTTTTTTCACAAGATGAATACAGTAATCCCTCGTTTATCGCGGGGGTTACGTTCCGAAAAGAACCAGTGATAAGTGAAATCCGTGAAGTAGTGAACTTAATTTTTTTTACAGTTATTACACGATAATTAACTATATATACAATGAAATCAAAGACCAAACCCTGTTTTCAGGCCCAATTACAAAAAAAACAAACGTTTTCAACAAATAACTAAAATAGTTTTTGGAAATACTATACTGTTGACACACGGCCCAGCCGACGCGTTCTGATTCAAAGTGTTAAAAGCATTAAAAAACTCGGCAAAAAAAATCCGTGAAACAGTGACGCCGCGGAAAGTGAACCGCGTAAGAGCGAGGGATCACTGTAATCAATTTAAATCGAAATAAAATGCCAAAATGAACTGAATGCTGAGTGTGAGGAGAGTGTTGCTGCAGGCAGTCCCATTTTTTTTCCCCCCTTCTGAAAAATACTAATTTGCAACTGAGATATATTATCTTCTAATAGCACAGATTCCAACGTAATTCTCGTTCGAGCTGTGAAAATACACACATCATATGACAGCGCTCGTGATGACTGAAGTACTTTTCATATACGCCACCCCAGCTCAAGAGAGTGTGTTGCTAACATTTAAATCGAACCGTGACCTTGTTACTAAATTACAACCATTAAAACAAAAACAAAAAAAACCCCAAAAAACCCAAGGTTGTCTAGGTCTTTATGAGCCTGCAAATCATAATTTTGGCCGTGGTGAAACAAAAGCGGCCTTGAACACTATTGCTGTATTTCACTCCAGTCTGGCCTCAATTATTCCGCACAATGGAAATACATTCATTAAAAAGGGTTAACTTCTTTTGTCGGGCCACAGGGTGCCCTGCGCACGGGTGCTTATGCACATCTTTGACGGCGTGTGTTTGGACGCACATCGGTGTCACCCGATAAGAATTTTGCGGTGCGTGCGTGTGTCGGAGAGATAATAATCCCAGTGGTCAACAAAGACTGACCAGCCTGCCCATCATCATGAAGAGGACGAGAGCGAGAGGGAAAGAGGGAGGGAAGAAAAAAAAACGAAAAGAGGGCGAGAGGGAGGTAGCCATGTGGTTAACACTTGGTCAGTGAGAGGCGACTGGAGCCCGGCCAAGCTCTTCACACACAGGCTGACCACACAAGAGCCTCTCTTCGGCTTCTCATCCTCCTTTCCTCCCGAGTTATTTCGCATTTCCTCCCTTGCCTTCTCCGATGGACACCTCCCACTCCCCCGCTGTCCTTTGTCCCTTCCGGAGTTCCTCCCCTGCCGATTTTCCCCACCTTTCCTTCCGCGAACCCCAAACCATCAGCGATCATCTCAGTGCGGGATGCGCATCGAACCCTCGTCTTGCTGCCACCATGTCATTCCAAGCACTCCTCGCCCCCCCCCCCCCCCCTGTAAAAAAAAAAAAAAAAAAAAAGAAAACGACATACCCGTATGGGGATCCGCTCTGTCTCCGTCTCCTTCTGTGGGTTGCGGTACTTCTCGTAAAATTCTCTCCTCTTCTTGCCCTCCTTGTCATCTTTTCGCTCCTTCTTTTCGGCCGGTTCGTCCGAGGGTTCGGTCGTCGGGGGCTGAGTGGAGGACTTGGACGATTTCGCCACCTCCAGGTAGTTCTCATTTGGGTTGAGTACGATCACGCTATAGCCCTCCTGAAACAGAGAGGAGAATATTTACGTTAATTCCACAGCTTTAAGAGTACCGATCATGTTTTGTTTTTTTTACCCCCTCAGTTTTAGTTTGAGGTCCTTTTTTTTTTTTGGGATCTCAGTTTATGAATCCCGGTCACATGATGATGTGCAGGCCATAAAGATAACTGATCTGCATTTTCTCTGAAAATTAAAACTGATTCTTCATGCCAAATGAACATATACTTTTAAAATGGAGATGCAATAAAAATCAAATTGTAAATAATCACATCACTATTTTTAAAGTACCAAGTCAAGAGTGACAAAAATATAACGTAAGAAATGGTCAAATGAAAAGGAATTATTTCAGGAGAATAAAAAAAAAAACCCACACAATTTAATATTGTCGTAGACGAGGATTTTTCAAAATTATTTTTTTGACAGGAAATGTCAAGGTTGTTTTTATATAAGAAAAAAAAAGCTCGATTATCCCAAAGTCAAGACAACAACAAAAGTTTCTCTCATACACAATATTCAAGAGCAGACTTCCATTTTTGGCAAACTGTAAATAAACTTCAAATCAGAGAAAGAAACAGCACATCTGACAAGTAACTGCAGAATTGGAATTCCACAACAGCGCTTTTGAGTCAGTGGACGGCACTTAGTGACTCCAAAGGCCACATGCCACTTAATATCAAACTCAATCGATCCCGGCATCACTCAGCAGCCCGAGACTTTGCGCCGCTCCAACCGCACGCACATCGACGTGCGACTTTTTGCTGTCAATGTCTCCAACATAAACCATACATGAAAACGCGAAAATAGGAAATTAAGTAAGAGGAGAAAAGGGGGCCTTTCCTTTCTTTTTTTCTTTTTTTTTTCTTCGATGTGACTTCTTCAACTTTGCTAACATTTTTAATTAACTGTGTTTATTGTTTCGAGCACTCTGAGATTACAGCAGGAAATAGATCTTATTTCACATTGGACGTTCACACACACAACTGCTATTGTTGAATACACATACAACCCCCACCAGACTCAACTGGACAGACAGACACACACGCACACGCACACACACACACACACACACACACACACACACACACACACATGGTTGAGACACTAACAGCACATTCCGAGGAGTATGGGAGACACAAAAATACCTCTCGGGGGATGTGAGAGGAAATTAGGAGCGGTGGCATCGCTCAGCTTCCTCACTGCCTTCTCAAGGCATCACACACATCTTCTCTCCCTTAATAAGTGTTAACGCAGTGTGTGTGTCCTCCATGTGTGTGTGTCCCTTCTGTGCCCGGCGCCGTCAAACCTGCCACACACCCTTTTCCCTTCGCACCTGCCGTCTGTTGACAGCAGCACAATGACACGTTCCCACTTATGCAGATTATGAAATTAGACGGATTCTCACTCCTTTTTCAAAAGTCGTGTATCTTTTACCGGACCCCTATTACTACATTTTTGTGAAGACATGATCACATTTATTGAACGGCTTTTAGAGTGGATTTCGAATTTGGATGTGATTTAAATTGCAGCAGGTTCATTTGAGCTTTCGGGAATTATTGAGGAAATAATGATTAGAATCGGTTCGACGTGGAAATAAGTCGAATGATTTAGCGAGTGATTTTCACGCAGGTATATTTTCATCAATGTTGTCATTCATTTTGAGTCAAGTGAGGCTGCGGTGATCATAGAGCAGGATCTATTAGAGGGGGATTAACTTTGGGCCAGTGACATGACCGAGACATTTTCACATTTTCACACAGACAGCATTGAAGACGCCCGAGCAACCGCTTTGTCGACAGATGGATGACCAGATGAAACACGGGACCCGGCTTGAGCACTTGGGGAAGGAGAGACAGAGACGTGCAGCTGAACTGGATCCACAGCAGCTCGGTGGCACTGCCCACTGGTGGCAGCATGACAATATAGCCGATGGCCAGTTCAGAAGGCAACGGCGAAGACTAATCAAAATGAGTAAAAATATCGAGCATGACAATTTTGCATGATTTTTTGCATGGACATGGACAAATTGTTTACTTTTGGGGGTCTTAACTGAATTTTTTTTTTGTGTGAATATATAGTAGGAAGTGATGAAGAAAAAAAAACACGTGTTGCAGACGTCGGGGTTCATGCATTTGCACCGACACTCATAGGCAGCCCAGTTTTTACAGTATTTCGTGCTCGAATGTTGCGCAAGTTGTCACATTCTTCTGATAGCTCAAGTGCATCATGCCACGGAGGCATATGCACTGTGACTTTTTTTTTTTTTTTAAACCATCCAATTCAATTAATAGAACATAGAAACGTAATTTGCAGGAATTTTGGAGCCAATCACCAATCCGCAAGTTAAAAACAAAACGATCTGATCAGAAGAGGGACAAATCTACCCAGTCTATGGCAACCAATTATTATTTATTTAGTGTACAGTCGACCACCGCTATTCACAGGGGGATCGGGACCGGGCTGTCCCGCGAATAACCAAAATGAGTGAATAATTGATGACCATGGAAATGCAGTGGGGGTTTTAACCCTGGAGAACCCAAGACCCCTTTTCTTCTTTGGAAAATGATGAATTTTACATTAAATGACTGCTATATGTTCACTGAACACCAAAATACATGTTTTTTTCAAATATTCGCTACTTTAATGCTAATTTAAGATTAGGGCCAAATATTTGACCCTTTGGGATTTAAGGGTAGCATTTGAGTAGCAGAATTTATAGGGGCCAAATTTGACCCCGTGGGTTCTCCAGAGTTAAAAAAAATAATGACAATGAAACCCGAACAATTCTTCCAAAACGCTGAGAATATTCAATATGTGGAAAAGCCGACATCCCCGCCGACTCCCTGAAATCACCCGACCGACGACGCCATTGCTCCATCGGCAAACGATGACATTACAACCAAATCCCGATCATCATCTGCCGATTCAATCAAGCCCATTAGACACTTGTACAATAAGAATTCATTTGATTTGGAAATGTATCGTAAAAAACGAGAGAAGCAAAAGTGTCAGTCTTGAGAGAGGGACAGACATCCAACGCCATCACATCTCTCTGTTCTCGTATTTCGCTAAGCCTGGTTTCCCCAGGGCAAAAGTTAATGGTCCAACCACACAGCTCCACGTTGTTCACTGGCTAACCCCCGAGTGGCCTACAAGCAGGGTGAGCCTTCCTTCAGTTCCCTCAACCTCTGTCGTCACTCATCAATAACCCTTCCCGCCCTTCAGCATTCTGATGCTAACCTCGAGTGGGCCGAGGAGCTTGTCGCTTACGCCTAACGCCAACACTCGGTCCCGGCCTATAGCCTTTGCTTTGGATGGACGACCACACCTAAGTGAGCTAATACTCACCCGCTCAGTTGTGCAACCACCCGGAAGGACATCGCTGTAAAGGCAGCCCGTGTTGTCGGCGCCTGGAGGGCTGGCGCCGCCATGTTTGCTTTCTGTGTTCGAGACCGTGATTAAATGACACTGAGATGTGAACGTTGACGTCGGTCGGGTCTGCTAGACCCGACTGCTTATGAGGCGAAAATTTACGATGATTGCAATTTTCACTTTCGCTTGTAAGTCAAACGTACAAAAAAATAAATAAATAAAATAAAATAAGGCACACATTCCACACGATCCCTCCCAGAAGGCGGACGCTTCAATCCTTGTTTGGTGACAGTTAAATCCTCTGAAACTGTTCTAAAGTGAGGTCAGTCAGCCCTTTGTGTTTGGCGCTAACTGTTAAGTCTTACCCACCTTAAACACAAAGTGTGTCTAAATCTGAGCTTTGTGTTGTGACGCGCTGTCACCGTCTGAATCTCCAACAAATGCGGCGCCGCAAACCTCGGGTCACCCGGATTTCTTATACGACTAAATCTCCCTCACACGCATTTTTAAACGTTTGGGGTCGCCTTGCCTTTGTGCTAAACACACACGGGCACTGTCCTAAAGAAAACGCACACACAGTCCTCTGGCGTTGGGTCAGTCTTGTCCTTTCTGCAGCAGTGTGCGGGCTGATCCTCTTCCCATGCCCTGTGGGTGCCCCGATGCCACCGCCACACTGAGTCCCTGCCCCCGGGGGCCAGCGGTCAAGAGGGTTACCCCGACCCCGCTATGGGAGGGAACCCCGACCTCCATCACCTTGCACTGGACGCTCCTTAGCGCTCCTTTGTCGGCCTGTCCCGCATCAGATAGCAAAACAAAAGCTGCCGCTGCTACGGAAACCAGCTTATATCATCACCGGGAGGAGAGAGCTTTCTTTTCCATCATCTTGCCATCTTATCTCATTGGTAGTCTTTAAAATGAACCAAAAGAAGTGTGGGATTCTTCAAAATAATACCATGTTGGAATCCTGGCTTTATTCATTTTTAATTTCATTTAAATTAATTTTTTATACAGAAAATAATTACAGTACATCTGAAACAAATGATTCTAACAATATATTTGAGAGAAAAAGCATGTTATTTTGCCTCATTCAAATCTTAATATCTGATCATTTAAATATGTAAACTAAAGTGCAATCACATTCGTAAATGAATGGCTTCTGATTTTTGAAATGTAAATGACATCATAACTTCTCCTCAGCTGCCGGTTAACCTGGCCGATCTTTGACCCACTTTTCTCCAGATTGTCGCTACATTTCTCCATTTTCTGTTATCTCTTCGATTATTTTCTTCTCTTTTCTTTCTTACCGCGATTTTTTATTTTTCTTCTTCGTGCTACCGCTATTTTTATTTGTCCTTCTTCGTGACAGGGGTTTGCTTAGGCCTGGGGAGTTAAGTTCAGCATTCGCTTTCATGGTATCTAGCGCCATCTAGCGTCGTGAATGGGTATACTGTCTAGACCCCAAATATAAGACGACCCCCACTTTTTCAGTCTTATTTCAATGCAAAAAAACACCATCTTATATTCGGGCCAATACAAGTTATATATATACAGTATATATATACACACACGCACACACACACACACACACACACACACACACACACACACACACACACGCCGCACAGTACAGCAAAATGCTGTTTGGGATTATAAATAAAATGAGGCCATTTTAACTACAATAAGGAGACCCTTACGGACTCCCTTTATGGTTCAATTGGATGCTTTTCACCCACTACAACCATGATGGCCACACATCATTATTTTCTCCTCTAGTTGAATTATTAGCTGTGTGTGTGTGTGTGTGTACGTGTGTGTGTGTGTGCGCACACGTGGGTCTCAGTGTGGCTGATACCGCCGACACAAAGGGGAGTAAAAAAAAAAGATGCCCCACCACCCTTCTTTTAAGACAGCAGCACCTCGTTTTACGAATGGCGCTGAAAACGAAATGAAATGCGTCTAATACGCGGGAGTGGCGAGCGAGGCGGCCGGAGTGAGAGGGTGTTTCATCTGCGCTAGCGGAGCTTAGCGCAGCTTTGATGTGAGGGCTCTCATGCAGTGAGCCGGGGGCTTTGGGCGAGGGGGGGGAAAAAGGGCAGCACTTGACAGGTACAAAGCATGGCTGATAGGTGTCACGGATGAGGACGGCGGACGGTGCGGTCGTGTGAATTTTTAGGCTAGCAGAATGGTCATGGTACAGAATGGAAGCCTTTTAATACATCCCAACGCATGTGTCCATTTAAATTGCCCTTTACACTATTCTACTTTTGTCAAGGGGGGCGGGGGGGGTCGTTTTTGGATCGGGGCTCCCTTTTCTCGAACAGCTTTCACTTCCTTGATTCCGTAATACGCAGGGCCTGATTCGCTGCTGAGACTGAGACTGACAATGGGGAAAGGGTCACTCAGCTTTGCATACCCAATAGGAGAAGGTGGAGGGGAGGGATCGAGACCTGAACGAGACACAATGACTGACAAAAAGACAATTTGGGGGGGCGAGTCCAGAGGACTGGATTGACATATTCTGATGGCAAAAACTTAAATAGGCAGGACAGTTAAATAGTACCAAAGAAGCTCAGAACCAATAAGTACTTCATCAGCTTTTGCTCTGCAACAGGGCCACCCTGCTTTGTATGACCTTGACTGTCCACACATTTCTTTTTCTTTTTTCTCCCATCCAGTCAATCCCTCTCATTTCGACCCACCCCTCTCCTTTTTTTTAGCTGACATACCACACAGATCGCACAGTGCTGTCCCGTTTAGTCACGGCGCCCCCTTTTTCATGACAACACAGCACCCCACTAACCCGAGACCCTTCTATGTTTCTCAAAGAACGCAGGGGCACCAGAGTACTTCACTGTACCGCAGGGGTGATGAGAAGACGTGTGGATCTTAGGGGGGGATGTGAGAGGATATGAGATGGGACTGTCATCAGCCTGTCAGGACAAAATCCATCATCCTCTTGATAAATATGAATGCCCAGAGGGGGCCCGTCAAAGAGCACCTAAACTCTACTCAATATTATTATCTCACAGTTTTACACAAAAAGGCAAAAAAGGAAAAAAAAACGCTGACAAGGGAAAGCACAAGGAGCTGATATTACAATAACCATACATGGTCAGCAGGAGAGTGGTACTTATGCTCCCACATTCATAATTAGGCTGCTGTTAGCGTGGACTGGCAACCATTCAGGTGTCCCCTACTGCCCGAAGACTGCTGGGATAGGCTCCACCGCGACCCAGTGAGGATGAAGCGGTTCGGAAAATGAATGAATGAATGAATGAATGCATTGTCTAATCAGATATAATGGCATAAAAGCTCTCATTTCAAATGGCTTTTTCTGGTTTATTTTCACGTCTTCATACATTAGCTGATCAAAGAAAGAACGCATTAAACCCCCTTATTCATCACTTAAGTGTTTTAATTAATACTGTTTTTTAAAAATGTTCATGTCAAAAGGTTTTGTTCATTTGTATGTTACAAACCTTAAAATGTTGCTTAAAAACAAATAACACGCTCTATTCGGCCCCACTCCCGACGACCAATCACGGCTTGCCTGTTTTCTGAGTTTGGACATGTGACATGTGCAAGCCAAGCCGTGATTGGACGCGACCTGAGCCCCCAAAGTACTGTGATGTCATTGTCAGTTAAGAGCAAGTGACAAAATGGCCGCCCCCTGAGCTAGCAAAAGACGGGCGGATTTTGCTGCTAATTCCTATTCCAAAAATATTATAGTATTTATAATGTTACAATATTAATCAGAATACCGCGTTGAGACTCTTAAGAGCACATAAAGAAAATGATTGACTTGTCTTTCCCTTTAAAATATTCCCTATCCAGTTAACGTAGCTTTTACGAGAACAACAGTTTGACACGGAACACGTGTTTCTATATTTGGGCATATAAACACACACCAAAAAGAAAAAAAATACGGTTCCTCATCATTCAGAGTGCATCTTAGTAGACGCCGACAACATATCCCACTGAATCACATTGGATCACAATTTAAGAAGGAGAAGCCATTCTTGACACATGCTGAGATCTCAAGTATACGTCAAACTGGACTTGTACAAGCAAAACCATCTCAATAAAATAGCGCCTTCTCGTCATCCGTTTTCCACGCTACTTATCCTTTTTTAGGGTGCTTTTCATCATCTGTCCTCTAATTTTGCACCTCCTACATTTAGCTCAGATTTAATGATCTTTCAATTCAAGTTCAAAGGATACAGTCATTGTTTGCGCTCACATGAAACTTAATAAGAAAGGGCGATAATGATGAACTTTCTCTTGATCTTAATGAGCACAAATAGTTTAGGTTAGAATTAGACGCGAACCGTCGAGTAGCTTGTGCGGGTAATAAGACGCGGGGTTTTTAACCTTGGCACGGATGTCTGGGCTCATTTAGAAATTGTTTATATGTGGAGCTGAATATTTATAAACGAGTTCAAAGTGGAACAGTGGGGTGGAGGAAGTGAAGAGAATAGCACAGCTTCTGATCCCCGATGCATCAGCTTCTTTTCATGCGCGCATTTACATTTCTGTCTTTCGGTTTGCCGTCTCGCTACAGCCGACCTTTCTATTTTCAGCACCTTTGTGAAAGGAAACAAGAAGTTGAAATGACACGCGCAAAAAACGTACTCCAGTACCTCGCGCGTGACGAGCGCCTCGGCCGGTTTGGGTTTTTCTTTTCCTCGCAAGCGACTGCGAGGATACAAGGAAGAAGAGAAGAACACCCGCGTGGACACAGCACACCCGCACAATGTACGCTGGCACGGACAGAATTGTGGTGCCTGCTTCATCTGCTCTCAGCGCCATGCATTGGGGAGGCGCAGGCTCAGGGGGAGGGAGGGGGGGGGGCTGCGAGGCTTGTGGGGGTGGATGTAGCATTAATCACCGTCCAGGTGGAAATTGTCAGAGCTATCGATTGTGCAAGTAAATGTTACCAGAGTCATTTGTCAACTTTTTTTTTTTTTTTTGCTTGTCTTTAGCAAAGATACAACAGTGAATGTAAACTCACAACACTGAAGTTTAGAGGTTCAGTTTCACCAAGTAAAACAGTCTCCATTGTCAATTTAACAAATCGTTCGCCTAAATCAATGTTTTCATGTTTTTGGAAAAACGAAGAAAAACAAGTGTCCAGTTCCCTGGATTCAACACTGATGGATTATGACCTGGAGGACTGAGAATCTACACGGACCAATATTTTTTGATATATTTTTTTCATCATAGGTGTTATTTCATTTGGACTTTGGTTTGTTAAATTTAGTTAGTTTAAAATGGATACTGTATAAACTGCATGTTTGTTAGTTTTCATTTTATGTTTTTTTTTGTAAAGGCTTAGTTTCAACTGAATTTTAAACAATTTAGTATTAGTTTTAGTTTTTTTTAAAATCTGCAATCCCCAATTGGCTGCTTGAACTTGCTTCTTTTTGTCAAGTAACATCGAATGAAATACATTTAAAATCAAACACAAACGCTCATGTATGAAATTCACTGACAAAGACGAAAAATAACAATAATTTCGCTACCATTAAAATTAGTTTTAGCTAGTTTCAAACATTACATTTTGTTTCAGTTGGTTCACGCTTTTCACTCACGATTTTCTTTTATTTTGGGAGAATGTTTTTTTCCACACCAGAATTTTAGTTGTAGCTGTAGGTTTTTTTTTTTTTAAAGCACAATGGCATTTTTAAGTAATATCGCAACACATAGCTAATAATGACCGGATACAACTATGCCATTAAGCTAGCAAAATGGCATACGTTTTCCTTATATGATCCAATCGAACCACAATTTTGAGCTATATCAAAAGTCCTTTCTTTGGGAAAGATAATATTTAATGACAGGATAAGGATGATGGAAGACGAAAGGAAGGATGGATAGCTGGCGCAATATGTCTCTTATCGTAGCTGCAGTTTGCAGTGGAGTTCAACTGTCTTATTTGGGGACATTACACAGAGAGTTGAATGTTCTCACTGCTTAAACGAAGACCCTAAATTGTAATGAGGGAGGGATGCAAGTATGAATGTTGTGAATGTCCGTATGTGCTCTGCGATTGGCTGGCGACCAGTCCAGGGTGTACCGTGGCTCTTTTTCAAGGTCAGTTGGGATAGGCTACAACTCACACACGACTCAAGTGAGACTCAGCGGTAGGAAAAAAAAAAATGGATGGATGGATGAAATGTTGAAAATTGGGGTATTGTTAATACTAATATTACAGCACATCAATATTAGCCATACTGTAAAATTATTTCCACTCTCTCGCCCTCTTTCTCTCGCTCAAATTGGGCATCTCGACAAAGAAATGTCAAATCAGTAAGCGTCATCCATTACCCATTCGATGAGCAAAATGAAACGTCCCGTGAACAGATGTTTTGAAAAGCGGCGCCTTTCAAGAGATGTTAGCGAAGCCAAAGCATCAAACAGATGAAGGCTTTCGACAACCGCGCTATTTCTTGAGCATATTACGACATCCATTTTTGAATCCAAAGTTAACACATATTTCCAGAAGAGTTCAATCAAAGAGTATAAAACCTTCGTGATTGCCACAATATGGGGATGCGGGAAGACGACGAGAGCCCAAAGCCGGAAAGCTGTGGGGAAATAAAGGCAGGAGGCTTATTCTGACGCCGTTAGCATTTTGATTTATAAATTCTATATTGTCTCCCCTAAGCATACACATGTATTTTTAATGAGGGCACCGAGAGATATAGATCACGGAGTGATAGGTGTGTCCCTGCCCTCCTGCCTAACTAGTTAATGTATAAATCAAGGAAAGAAGGCAGAAAAAAGGGGAGGCTACAAAAAAAAAAAGAAAAAGAAAAACGGAGCAAAACAGGGACAAACCCAGCTGAAGGCTACTTAACTGTGCGCCGATTCAACATATATGAGGAAATGTCAAACTACAGAGTCTCTTCTCATGAAGATCTAATTGCATTCTGATCACCGGGTATTTTCTGCATTTCTTGAGCAACTGTATTTATCTGTTCATCTGAAAAATAATATGGCGAAGCACTCTGAAATGATGCCCAACGACAGCGTTTGCATGAGACAAATCGCATTTACAGTTGTAAAGGGCTACGGGCAGGACTGGGAATTTTTTTTCTCGTGACTGGAGAACAATTACAGGAGCAACAGCGCTCGGATTTGTGACTGATTAAGAACCCTTCATCGTATTGTTTGTCCAATTGCTTCATTTTCAACAGAAAGTATTATATCCAAGCACAAAATATGACAAACGTGATTTCTCCCAAAAAGGCCACAGCATCAAGCTAACTTGCACTTTACACTTTACCAACCGCCATCACGCGAGAATTATTTTACATGCATTTTAGTGTGTATTTGTTATTTAGTCAGTAATTCCTCATTTCAAAAATGTTTGGCCAGCACGCTGTACTGGCAAAAAAATATATATCACTACCAATAATCTGAATAGTTTTGATTGCTATTGCTAATTTATTATATTTATTCTACAAATATATTGCGCATGCTTTATTTTATATTGCACTTATATTGAACTGTGTACAGTTCTTTTCTGAAACCTTTATTTTGTGCAATGAAACACTTTTTTCCCACCCCACCACCAATTTTGCTGTAGACTGCAAATTTCCCCAGTGTGGGACAAATAAAGGTTATCTTATCTTATCTTATCTTATTTTATGAAGACTGTCGTGTCCACCGTATTAATCTGAGTGAACATCACAGGAATACTTTGACCTCCTCAGGGCAAAGGTCCGAGTGGAATCCCTTCACCCTTGCCCTGTTATTGTAACCTAAGAAAGAGGAAACCGGTGGTCCTGCTGACAACCGCGACCGTCGGCCGCGATGTGTGAGGTGTGTCGGGGTTGAAGATTAAGTTAACTGCATCCTTATGCAATTGCTTTGATCACTGTAAACATGGATTTCTATTTTGGGAGGAATCCTACACTGCCACGCACACAAGCACGCACACACACACACACACACACACACACAGAGTCCGAGAGAGAGTGACCTCTGTCTAAGTGGATCTGCACCACAGGTCCTCGAGGTTGCCACAGCCAATCACAAGCTGTGTTTGAAGTGTGAAGGGTAAACACCGAGGCTGCTCTATCCTGTCATTTACTCTGCTTATTTTCACAGGATGCAACCTTACAAAAAGAGGTAGTGCAGAATATCCGTGTGTGCGTGTGTGTGTGTGTGTTCAAGCACATTTTCAAAAGTGTCATTTACCACATGCCCGGTTTACGCATCACAGCACACACATGGAGCTACGCATGTACGCTGGAATCCCCTTCATCCTTTCCCCATACGGCCAAATGGACAAATCCATGCTATGGTAAGTTAAAAAAAAAAACGCTTGGACCAGTAGACATTTTCCTATTAACCCAACTCAGGCTTCAAAAAAACAGTTGAAAGCAATTAACCATGAACAGCAGCTGTAAAACACATCGTCGCTTTCTTTTTCACACAGGGTCCCTTCAACCCCGCCATTACCACACTCCCCTGTAGAAGGTTCTTTCAAATCGACTATTTTTTTTTCTTTCTTTCTTTCTTTCAAGACCACCTGTTGTCTATTATTTTTACATACCGCTTTTCCCATAAATCATAACCGAAGGTAATTAATCAAGTTGTCAAAACAAGGCCCGGAGGTCACCTGGAAGGGTCGGAGGTGGTTGAGGGGCCAACGGAGGTCAGGGTCACACCGCATTCCTCATTATCAAGTTGGGATAGGAGCAAAGCGAAGCGAAAGCAGATGAGGGGGCCAAAGAGACACACACACACACACACACACACACACACACACACACACACACACACACACACACACACACACACACAGGGAAGGAAAGGGAGGACTGGACAAAGGAAACGTGAAAGAGGCTGTCAAGACGCCCGCAAATAAAGAAACGGGGGGTGCAATCAATTCTGAGAAAAGGGAGACGTCACTATAAGCAGGTGAAAAAAAAATGAAAAAAAAAAGAACAAAAGAAATCTACAAGCTGTTTCTACTGTATGGACCCGAAATTGGCAGCAGGGTGGAGAAAAGAAAGCAGCAGGATGGTTTGGGGAGAAAATAGGAAATCAGCTGTGGAAGGATAATTCTTATCTTGTTCTCTGTCCTGCTGTGTAGTATGTGTGCGTGTGTGTGTGTGTGTGTGTGTGTGTGTGCGCGCGCGTGATGAGGCAGACTGATAACTTTCTCTCCAGAGTGGGTATCTGTGTCTCAGTGGGTAGACAGCCGGTTCAGAGACACCCGGGCCGGGCCACGGGTCGAGAGTGGCATGTCACGGACTCCACAGTACACGGCCTGCTGATTAGATCACACCGATTGGGCCGCAACACAAAGACGCGGCGGAGGGAATCAGCCGCAACATAAGGTACACCTGCGCAATCGGTACCTTGACAAATATATTGATGGGTCGTCAATGTCAACATTCACAGACGTGGACTTTTCTATCATCGTGTTCGAAGCAGATAGTTGAAACCAATTATCGTCCCTTTTTGCTATCCCGTTTTATTTCGTTATATTTATATCTTTGGAATAGGTTGGGCCGATATGTTCAGGATAAAATTAAAAAAAAGGGAAAAAAGGGAAACTAGCGGCGGAGTTGACAGACAAATGAGGTGATACGGGAAAAAGATTGGGAGGGGAAAAAAAAAAAAAACGAGACCAATTTAAAAAGTGCAAATGCGCTAAACTGCTCACGCTTACCTTCATATGGCACCCTCCCCACCCCACTCACCCCCCCCCCCCCGCTTCCTGCCTTGAATTCTCAGGCGTGGCTCGCTCTATCAAAAACATCACTCTTGAACACGGTGCCGACCATTGCGCAAAATTAGCTGTCACCCTCTCCTCAAAATCTTTGTTAATCTTGTTTCCAGTGTTTGCGGGATTTATCAGCACATGCATCAATGTCAGCTGCTTGGTTACTGAGACGCACTACTTGGGAGGAGATATAATTAAAAACGTTCGGTGTGTGTGAATGTGTGTGTATATGTAAGGGGGGGGGGACGCGGCGAGGAAGGTGAAGTCTTCCTCTCGTCTCTTAGCTTCCCTCGTGTGATACAAAGAGTCCTAAGTGACGTTTTTCACGTCACCTAAAACCCTCTCGCGGACTTTCTTTGGTCAAATGTGGCTTTGGTGTCATCCAAAATGGATATTATTCAAGCGTCATTTTGATTCAAAGAAACCCAAAAGGTAAATGCATCCAAGTTAGATGTGGACCATACGATGCAACTCAAGAGCAACACCGGGGCAATATATTTTTTCACAACTACAAAAGTAAAAATATTGTTCAGTAAATAGATCTCGCTATTGGCAGGCCAAAAACTGTCATGTCCAAATGTATTTATTTATTTATTTATTTTAATGGTTAGTGCCCACGTGGTTCTGTCATTTGCAAAATTATTAACCAATCAAACGTGTTGAGAACGGCTCGCAATGTTCATGGCTCGACAAAAACCGTAGCACACTCAGCGGCAGATTTTGGGGGGCTACGTGGACAGAAGTGAGGCCGCAGTCTGAACATTCTGTGGAAGGAAGATCACAGGACAGGCTGTGAGTGTGAATCCAATCGAGTCACACATGGCTGTTTACGTCAAGTGGCAGGCTGTTACGCAATCCATAAAGTCCAAAAAGGATATGCATTCACAAAAAAAAAACAACACAGAGTCAAACATGGTTTGCCGAACTGGTAGGTGCTCGAGGTTTACTCGAAAGCGCGTGAAATTGTTGAGGGCTCCGTGATGAGATTCTCGGAATGCAAAATGCTCTGCTGCCGCTTGTGCAAAACGAGTCCTGTCCGGCGCTTGCTTTTATTCCTCCAAATCATGCTAAGAAGCACAGATAATGATCTTGTCATTTTTTTTTTCAAGTCAGCAGGGGCACAACGATACTTCTTTTTCGACCTTGGGGGAGTTTGGCTTGCTCAGTGAGATAACCAAAAAGCCTTTTTTTACACTGTCTGATCAAATATGTCAGCGGCGCAAGCAACGGCCTTCTTCAACCCCCTCCCCACCTCCCCACACATATTTCTTCCCCCTTTCCTTCGAAACCTAAAGTGAGCTCTGGCAGGTTCGGCGGCGAGGTTGCGTCTCACCCCCCCCCCCCCCCACCCTCTTCATTAGTGAGAAAATGGACTCTGGTAAACGCTTGTTAAAGCCCTTACCTACACTCCCCCAGTTAATGGGAGTGATCCATTTGTGTCCGTTTCTGCCTGACAAGGCTTTACCGGAAGATTAATAGTGCGATGTCAGGCCACGGCCACCCTCGGTCCCGTTCTCATTTCCTTTCTTGTGGGACGCGCACATGCAATAATGGAGCTCTGTCTTTTGTTGTAACGCCCTGATTAGCCAGGGAAGAAAAAGGTGAAGGAACGTCAGGTTGGGAATGGGGGGGGGGGGGGGTAGGGGCAAAAGTGGAGAGGAGAGATGGCGGCGGGAAATAAGATGAATATGGCTTTTGAGAATGTTTAAGGCTGTGAATTACAGTCACTTAACAATGGCATATTGATATGGTTATTAATTAATCCCGCCGAAAGGTTAAGTAAGACATAATGAATCATTTATGAATAATTCCTTGCGTTTAAATGCCGCTTTATCTTGGCATGATCCTGTGAGAGGTCTCGGGAGCGAGGTGAGGATGAAAATGGGACAGAAACAGACAGGACGAGGCAACACCGAGGGGGGGGGGGGGCGTGAGGGGGGGGGCATAATAGAGACAGAAAAAAAAACTAAAGAAAAGAGTGGGGTGAAGTCCTTAAAAGGGCCACCCAGGGTTCCGTCTATCAGACCGCCCCCCCCCCCCCCCCTCCTTGCCATCCTTCTTCGTTTTGGGGATGACACTGTCAAGTACTCTATCCTTTCATTGAGAGGGCAGGACAATCACTCTTAATAATTACACGGACATTCCCAGGAAGTCCCGTCCTATCCTGGAAGAGCAATTCCACCGAGGAGAATCCCAAGGTGGCGCACTCTTGGAATTGTGCCCTACGAACGCAAACGTCTGGAGAGCCGTTTTAATTTTCGTGCGTCCCATTAGAATATTGTTTGATGATTTCTCCGATGGGCACGGCGACAATCTGGTCAACACGCAGGAACAGATACAGACATGAACCAACCCCCCCCCCCCCCCGCACCCCGCCTCGGAGTGGGCGCCCACAGAGAGAAGGGCAGTGCAGGGGATTGGGCCTGCTGGTGTCTCATTAAATTCGTAGGATTGTCTAATTGTCTTTTGTGGGCCGAAGAGAGACTAGTACATTATACTCATTGCAATTAACTCAACAAAAGGATCTGAACCGCCCAGGCGCTGGGGACAAGGCTGGCTAGGCAGGCGGGCTAGGCTAGACCTACCCCGTCCCCAGCCGGCCTATCGGTACCAACACAAACACACACACACACACACACCAGAGGGGTCGCGAAGAATGAAGGCGAGTGAAAACAAAAGGGAGTTGAGTCGGGTGAAGATCTTCGGGATTGGCCAGATGTCAAAGTTGGGTGGGAGACTGCGGTGAGTCAAAAAGAGGGAGGAGGAGGGTGTCTGTGCTCATTTAAGACGCACCTTTGTGCTGGACCTGTCTTGTTTACTGCACTACAGCTTAGCGGTGCGAGGGTCCCATTCAAGGTCCGGGCCTTTCAGAAGCCACTGAAGGAGCCCTTAAGCCCACTTAACTACCATTTTCACACACTCTGCTCGCTCTCCTCTTTGTCCTTGCCTCCATTACATCAAACGCAGGAACAAAGGCGGGGAACAGAAACTGGGCCTGGCAGAATGGCGCCCATAACAAATATTAATTTGAAAAGGTGTTGAAGAGTAGAATCCACTTTTATGCACAAGGACAACTTGGGATTTTTTTATTTTATTTTTTTTTCTTCTACCTTTTGGGGCAGGAGGAGGCCGTGGGTGTCTTTCTTTGGGGGGGGGGGGGGGGCAATGAGCTTGGTTTTCAGGTGAAAGGGGAGGCTGAGGACCCGTTGCACAATTATCTAAGAATGAGGGGCTTGAGATGTGGCACACTGCTCAGGACTGAGAACTCAAGTTCAGAAACATGCACGCACACTCTCAACCGCCTTGTTCAATAAAGGTCCAAACATCAGACATTATTCCCTTGCCGGTCTTGAGGTGGAGGGATAAAATTAAATTAAACAAACACAGACGAGGTGCACACTTGCAAAAAAGACAGAACCCACAATTCCTCCAGAAAATTCGGTAACTTGAGGCTGGATCCATTTGCGGTGAAGTGAAAACAAGTTAAAGCCAATATTGACGCGCTTGCTGTATTCCGTTTGCGGAGCATCAAAAGAACGATGTCATGATTGGAATCCGATTTTGAAATAACAAACTTCAGATTGGAGGAATTCGTGTATCCCGCCACCCAAAAAATATACGCTCATTGCAAACCACCGGCCCAGCAGATTACATTAGTAACGCTCACTGTCCACAATTTTATGGTGTAAAAGGAAGTGACAAAAGGTTAAGGCAGAACATTCTTGTCATGCAAGCGTCTTAAATCGTTAGCATATGACATTTTGTCAATTCTTAACAGTTAATCCTGAACTTTGACCATTGGAATCTGCAGATTCTCAGCAATTAGTCGTGTGTGTGTGTGTGTGTGTGTGCGTGCATGTAAAATTTGAGGAAATTCACTCGAGGGCTTTGCTTAGACTACAAAAGGAGAAGAGGGAAAAATAGAAAGCGAAACACACCTGTTGTTGACACATTAGTGTATCAATATTATGAAAGCCGTTGGAAGAAAGAAAAAAAAATGTGCACACACAAAACAAAAACAAAACAACAAAAAAACAATTAGATTTTTAAATGAGCAGTTTGAAAGCCACGTGACGGAAGTGTTATTTGCTGGCCAGTAAATGGTTTTGTAAGACTGACCTTGAAGTGACTGGTGGAAAGATAATTATCTGAACAAGATGTAATCCACAGCCCACCGCTTTTATGGCTATTAGCTCAGAAAGGCAGGCAGGCGCACACGCGCACGCGCACACACACACACACACACACGGCGCAGGTGAAAGGCGCATGCGTTTCCCGTGGAACTCTGTGTTAATCGCATCACATGAGAAGGTAGGGTGAAAAGTTTATGCTGCAATTACCCGCGAGGAAAAAAAAAAAAAAAAGGAAAAAAAGACAATTTTTTTCCACATGTGTTTTTAGACACATGCACAGACAGACACACAGACTTCCCGAGGTCACGAAGTCACGGACAGGGTAGCGGCATGTTGAAAAGACCATCCTGTGGATGGAGACGCGGCGGCGTTCTAATCTGCAGGATACAAGCGCCGCGGCGGCCCCCCGTCTCCAGCCAGTCTGACATGTAGCAACGCTGCAGATCGTCTTGCTGGTCACAGCAACTCCGGGTTGACCCGCCACTCTCGCGCTCGGTGGGCTGGATCTCGCCCAGCTAACTCTGGCTGACCCCGCAAAACATGCGGCCGACGTGGGCAAGGGCGGGGTGGGAAAGCGGTGGATGGAGAAAGATGAAGTGGAAAAAGGACACAGAGGTTGTCTCACCTGATTTAAAAAAATAAATAAATTGGGGGGGGGGGGGGGGTGAGAGTCTCATCACCGTGGGCCTGTTGACCTTCTCGTGCAACTTCGGTCAGGTACTTTGGGGATGATTTATTTTATCATTATTTCGACTGAACATTTAATTTCAATTTATTTTGAGAAATGGATTCGCACTGAAAAGATGGAATGGTGAAACCAGGTTCTTGAAACCTGATCCAAATTGAGTGAAGAGTAATTTTTCACATGCAACATGTTCAGACGTCTGTGAAGGCTCAGTTGCAAATGTTTGTGCTGATGTAAGATTTCATTATATTTTGCTTTATTTTATTTTTTTTGTTCTGAGTGGTACTCACATTTGGGCTTCACGATGCAAGAATGGAGCCTCAGTTCATGGCCTTCTCAACTCAAGTTTTTTTTGGGGGGGGGGGGGGTCATTCACGATGGTCGCACTGTCAGACAACCAGATAAATATCAGATGCCACACTAACAGTCCGTCCCGACCCCAGTCACAGCGGTCTTCTGTCAAGATTTAGTTCATCAAAGACAACTCAAAATCGGCTAAAGACACCCAAGTTTGTCTGTGACACGTCTGCCGGCTCAAAATTGGGTTACATTCGTGTAGTCCGACATCAAAGACAAAGCCACTTTGGTTCCAGACGGCAACCCTGTTCAAGCCCGTGATAGTATTTTCTTACATTCTTCGAGAGGCAAAAGAAAGTATGAATGGCTAGTCATACTTTAGCATTCAACAAAATGAAATTGACCAAGAAAAAAAAAGCCCAGAGAACATAACCCGGACTGATTTACTGACAGTTTTCTGCCTCAGAATTGCAGTCTATGCGACCACCATGCTCTTTGGAAGACACCATCTCAAGACAGACTAAAAAAAAAAAAAAAAACAGCCTTTCGAAAATGGCGGGAACGTCCCCTTAAAATCAAGGACGAGCTTACGATAAGTAATCGGAATCAAGAGGTCGGAGCCACGGTGACGTCACAGAAAGTGAATGGGCTGATTCATAATAGATTTCACATAAACGTCTAATAGGATGAAAAGGATTACGTTGAAGATCTTTTATATTAAGAAAAAAAAAGGCCAGGAATTAAGTTTGCCATGACATCGAGGGGATTTTTTTTCCCCGGCCATTATTAAACAGCTCCTGATGACAAGGGTACGCTTAATACCCAGCATTACATTACTGAAAAATCTTTACAAGAAGTGTTTTATGGACTTTGTTTGAAGTTTGGTTGAGAAGCAATCCATTTTTACACAAACTATTGGGACACAGAACAATGATCTCAGAATCGTTGTGAAAAAGGAGGAGAAAGGAACTAAACTGTAAAATGTCTCATCAGGTAGGAAATTGGGAGTCACTCTCTGGAGGCATCGGTAGCTATGGACAATCCCCCGTTGTTACTTGGAGAACAATTACTGATTCAAGGACAAACAATAAAATGCAAATTCAGACATTTCTTTTCATTCACACTTGGTCGCCAAGCGACTTGAGCATCACTTTCAAATCTAAGATCAACGCAATTGTGACAAAAAGTGCTGCTTAAAATGACGAATGTACTCTTCGAAATGTCAAATTCGGCTTAGCACAATTACATAAAAGGAACGTGAACACGAGATACGCTTGCACGTGTGAGTGTGTGTGTACAAGACGCCAGTTAGAGAACATGAGGATGAAAGAGGAGAAGAAGAAAAAAATTGCTCGGAGAGGATACCATCCTCGCATTGCATCTCTGGGGAAGAGAGGTGGGTGTTTCGATGACAAAGCCGTCTATTTCCATAGGCTCCCTGTGCCTGATCTCTTCTGGTCCCTCGGAGCCACGGCCTTGATCTGGGCAAACAGTATGTGTGTGTGTGTGTGTGTGTGTGTGTGTGTGTGTGCCTGTGTGCGTGCGTTTCTGCATTTATCTCCTCGCATCATTGCTGAGTTGATGCTCCTGAGCCCCAGCTGGTATGCAGTGCAACAATTTCTTACCCGCTCACTCTCTTTGCCGGGGAGCCTGAATACCGCGCAGGAGAATGAAGAACGCCGGCTAGCTCTAATGATCGCTAACCTCGCTGCATTTTAGCATTTAAGTGGGCATATGTTTCAAGGGAGATGGGAAGAGTGTTTAAATATGGAGAGGTAGCCTGGAAGGAAATTGGGATGTGGGATAAATTATGAGAACATTGACCATGAAGATTCAAGGGTTGTAAAAAAAATAATAAAAATAGACTGTATACGATGTGCAACAGACAGAGAGCGAGAGACAGTTATACAGATAGATAGATAGCTAGATAGATAGATAGCTAGATAGATAGATAGATAGATAGATAGCTAGATAGACAGCTAGCTAGATAGCTAGATAGATAGATAGCTAGATAGATAGATAGATAGATAGATAGATAGATAGATAGATAGATAGATAGATAGATAGACAGCTAGCTAGATAGCTAGCGAGACAGCTTGCTAGTTTGATAGAGATAGATAGAGCGAGAGAGAGAGAGAGATAGATAGCAAGACAGCTCGCTAGTTTGATAGAGAGAAAGAGAGAGAGAGAGGGAGCTAGATAGCTAGCGAGACAGCTTGCTAGTTTGATATATATATGTATATATAGATAGATAGATAGATAGATAGATAGATAGATAGATAGATAGATAGATAGATAGATAAAGAAATCCAACTGAGAGAGCAGGCTGAAGGCGCTCTCTCCTGACAGTATACTGCCACCTATCTCTGTGACACGGCATAGCAGTCCCTGCTGCTCACACATCTGTCCTAGAATCTGTTGCCCACGTTTAGAGGAGCTGAGATCAGAGAGAGGGGAAAATCAGGATAAAAGCCCCAAAGAGATTACATGAAGACAGTGACAGTTTTAGGGAGCCAGAGATGGGGAAGAGGGGAGAACGAGGGGGGCGGGGGGGTAATCAAAAGGTAGCATCTCAGCCCGGAGCAAACGGCTGCAAGCCTGCCAGTCCAGCCAAAGCCATTCTTTCGTCTTCCATCCCGCACATGAAAACAGCCAAACACACACATAAGCAAATTATTTTCAACATCAAACCAAACAATTTGGTGAACATGTGCACGCATGAGAAGATGCAAAAGTGCAACCCCCCCCTTTTATTTCTGCATCAATCCGCTTTAGGAATTCCCCGGCTTGGGGAAACGGGATGGCTCCTGGGCTGGGCTACCACCAGCCATGGTTCATATGCAGGTTCCAGTTCATCTGCAGTTCAAGCTTAACCTCATCTGTTTGAAGCGGCATCCCATCAGCTCAGGATCATGATTATTCAGGACCAGGAAGAGGTGTGCGGCGTGCTATCAATGCAACATCTGCCTTCTCCCTCCTTGTCTCTCTTTCTTTTTTTTTTTTTTTACAAGCAACTAAAACTCCTTTGAGTTAAAACTCCTTGCATCTCAATCGATGTTCTGACCCCATGCGTGAATCCAATCCCGAGTAACCACTCTTTCTCAGTTTGACAAAAAAGCATACAGCATACATCGAGTGGTTCATGACTGACTTTGCTCTCCTCTTTGCGTCTCAGTTCAGTTCGGTGAAGTCTCTTAACTGACCAAAGGACAGACTGGCGACTAGCCCAGGGAGTGACCCCGCCTCTCTCCCAGAGTCATCTGGGCTTGATGCGGTAAAACGTGGCTTCGATTGTGTTTCCACAATTTCCATGCAATACAGTCAAATCTCGGTTTTCGTCCATAATCCGTTCCAGAAGGCTGTTGGAAAACCGAAATTGTTGGAAAACCGAAACCACGCTCTTTTTAAAATAAATATGTTTACTGAACACGTCTGCTCACAATGGAAAGAAATACGAGGAAGCGTCACTTCCTCGTGTAAGGAAGGCGGGAGGAGTCAAATGGTGCATTCAAGTGCGCTCCGTTTGTTCGAGAACCGAAATTTGTTCATCATCCGAGGCATAAAAAATTCAAAATTTTTGGTCGAAAACCAAATTGGATGAGTACCGAGATGTTTAAAACCGAGGTTTGACTGTACCTCTACTCTGGGTCTGTTCTGCTTTGGAATAAAGCAGAAGAAACCATGAGATGTAAATCCACTTTCAACAGCAATTGAGTTATCAAGAACCCGATTTGGGTCAAAATAGGACCGAACCGCTACTTGGTTCAATTTGAATAATCTTCTGTTGTTTTGTACAACACATTACATTAAAATAAATGTTTAAAAAAAATGTGTATCACTCCCTTTTTACACCCAAATTTTTCAACAAACTGTTTTTAAAATGTACAAAAAAATATATATTTTCATGCCATTTTTGTTGTTAAACAGAAATGACAGTTCTCTGTGTGACAATTTGAAATTTCTTTAGCTGTGTCCTCTAAGTAGCATAGCACCAAAGCTGGTTCCTCACCAAAAGAGTGGCAAAGAGAGTTATGTACAGATAACTTACAAATGTTAAAACAATTAAAAAAAGAGTAAAAATGTGTGTCCTAAACCCGACGGAACGACTTGGTGGAAATGTTCTTCTAACATCCTCAAAATGCAGCGATTTGCCAAAGTCTTGGACATCATCGGTAAAAGCACGAGGGACTTCATACAAAGCAAGCAACACACGCCTTCATGCATCTGTTATCAGACTTTCTAGAAAACACAGCCTATTTTTACACGGACTAAAAAATAAATAAAAAATCTCCACTGGCCTCCTCCACTTGTCTTTATTTTAATCTGCAGCAGAGGAGTTCACCAGGAAGTCAGCGGGGTATAGAAGAGTGGTGCCTCCGGCATCGCAAATCTACAGGGGATGGGGAGTGGGATGCTGCAGAATGAGAAACACGGCGTGGTGGAGGTAGGACAAATAATTTCAAATGTACCAACGAAATAGAGACCACGATTTGACATGAAGTACAAACTTGTCCTCAGAGAGAGAGAGAAAAAAGAGAAGAACAAGAACAAGAGAACGAAAGAAAGCGATCGAACTAACTTGGAAAGCGTTTATAAAGCTAATGAGATAGCGCAACTAAAGTAGGGCAACAAAGGAAGTGGGATGGAGGAAGAGAAGACCCGGATGAGAAAAACACACCCGATGGTGAGCAGCGCAAGCCAAGCAAAAGTGGCTTGAAATATTTAGACATCACGTTTTTTTGTTTTTAATTCTCATTTTCCTTAAGCTTCCATCGTTCCCGTATATGCCGCTTTTTGCAGCCCACGTATGAAAAAAAATGTCGTTCCAAATGCAATTGTTGACATTGCTGCGCATCCAGCCGTTATTTTGAGTCTCTGCGAGCGCGCGTGTTACAATGGCGCATCTCTCTAATTGCTGGTGTATTGGAGGGCCAGCTCTTTGATCTCGGGTGTGTGCCGGGCCTCAGCACTCGCTGTGCAGGGTGGTCTCCCATCATGCTCGGCTGATCACAGACGCGCCTTGGCTATTGGCTGCCTGGCAGGTCCTCCCATCGGCCGCCTTGCTGCAACACGCCTCTGACAACTTCATTATCAACCCTGCGATGCCGCGCCGCTCTGCTAGCAGCAGAAGGCTAGCGCCGGCGCAACGGGGCGGCGCGGCCGAGTGCTCCGATGCACAAATATATCCGAGTGTGAGCGGAGGACGAGACGACGAGGAAATGGCAGGGAGGCAAACAAATGTGGTGTACTAAAATGAATGAGAAATTATGTTTTGCTACATGGTGTCTTTAAAAAAAAAAAGAGGTGCAATATTTTCATCGCATTATCGAATGATGTTCTTCTGTACGTATGCATCCAGTCAAGCAAAGAGGAATGCACATCGGTAAAAATTACTTTGGAGTGTGCCGCCCTCCCCAAGACTTTTTTTTTTCTTCTGCAGCGTTTGTTGAATAGGGTGTGATGGATTAAAATGGAAACCTGGCAGAACTTCTCCGATGGCAACAGCTTCCGTGTTAAACCATCTCTTAGGCCAACTCTTTGGACCGATTCCTTTTTTAAAAAAACATTTCCGGGGTGCTGAACAAGATCCATACTTGTAAAACTGGGCTTTGCTAGGCAGTATGGCAGGTAATCCCGCTTGACCGTGGGCATGGCGCAGTGGTAGGTGGGTGAACTATTGAACTCCGTCCCTGCAGCTAAGTGCAGAGGCCTAATTAGCCAGTTGCATGAGGGGGCGGGGGGGGGGGAGGCTATATCTTATCCTCCTCTGCTCCACTTCTTTTTCTTTTCATCTCTCATTCATGAGCCCTTGGTGGTGCCCTTGGCATCGGGTATGTAAACTATCAATTCATACCATCACACACAAGACTCAGGACTGGCATTATAAAACCCATCGCTCCCGTCTGCATAATGAGCCCACAGTTTAAAAGAAGTTATTTGAGAGGTGTGGAAAAGATGATTATTTAACAATGCTGAGACATATTTTATTCAAACGCGGCGTGTTGTTCAAGCGATCACCTTTGTGAGACTGTGTTCGTTGTTATTCCTCTTCAAAAATAATTGGATTGCAGAAAGTCAATTTATGCTTCCATATCCTGCGTCAATATAGGGATGAAGTCGTTGCTGTTATTTCATGCCAGCACTTGTGGCGAAACTCCGCTCTTGGTTCTCCATTTAACCCTGGAGAACCCACGGGGTCAAATTTGGCCCCTATGAATTCTGCGACTCAAATGCTACCCTTAAATCCCAAAGGGTCAAATTTGGTCCTAATCCTAAATTAGGATTAAAGCATTAAATATTTGAAAAAAAACATATATTTTGGTGTTCAGTGAACATATAGCAGTCATTTCATGTAAAATTCATCATTTTCCAAAGAAAAAAAGGGTTCTTGGGTTCTCCAGGGTTTAAAAAAAAGAAAAACGTGCGATACGAAAAGAACCAAGAGACACGTTTGATCTGAAAGAGAGAAATATCATGTAACTTGTGGTTGCTACAGCAATAATAACCGAAATGGAGTCGCAAAAGTACTCACGGAGCGTTACAGCAATTGTGCGTTTCTGTGCGTGTTCGAGGCAGAGGCGGCCGATAATTTCAGCCATTTTTGTGGCATCCCGTGAACGAGGATCGTCTTGTCAATTGTGTTGCTGGTGTGTGGTAAATGTAAAGAAACGCCAGGAAATCGTTCTTGTGTAAACACAAACTGGTAGTTTAGCGACAGTGGCTGCTGCCTAGTGATCAGACGGGGCGAGTTTGAGTTCTGTCAGTCACAAGTCCGGACAAAAACAATGGGTGGGTTGCATCAGGAAGTGCGCCCACAGTTCTTATCTTACATTTGAATTTGTAACTCGAATGAATACTAAAAGTCGATTTTACTGATCGAAAATTGGTGGAGAGTTTGGTGGTGGTGGTGGTGGTGGGTGGGGTGAAAGTGTGTGAGAGAGAGAGAGAGAGAGAGAGAGAGAGAGAGAGAGAGAGAAAGAGAGATGCAACAGTCTATGTTGAGAGTAAACAGATGGTGTACACAGCGTAAGAGAGACCAGGGACTCCCGACCAAAACCTGCTTCAATGTGTCACCCACACTGCCCAGCTGAATCAACAAAATGCAAACGCACAAACACACACGCACACTTTGCCGATCGATTGGCAGGATGTTGGGACCCGTGGGAGTCTATATACAGCAGGAGCAGGCACGCGTATTTCAAGCCGGTTGACAGCGCCTGACAGCTCCTTAGGTAGTCGTAGAGGAGAAATGCAGCTCCTTGTCTGGGAACGCTTAACAAATGACCCGGATTCATGCGTTGTGAAAATACAGAAACTGCATCAAACTATTTGGACATCATCATCCAAGACCTGTCCAATGACCCCAGCCGACTTTGAGCGAAAGGCGGAGTTCACCCTGAACTGGTCGCCAGTCAGTCGCAGGGCTCATATAGAGAGCAACAACCATTCGTCGCACACCCACATTGACACCGTCACTGAGTGGAACCGATCCCACGCTACCCGCACACAAGTCATAAGCTGAAATGAACGTGCTTTTTTTTTTTTTTGTGGGGGCTAGTGGTTAAATCCAACGTTTGTCTTGATATTATCATCAATCATCAGCTCAAAACGGTGTGTTCAATATCCAAATTGATCAAAACAAAAAAAAAAAACAGTGTGATGAATTGCCTTTTTTTTTTTCCCATCAAGTGGTTGCAGAAAAAAAAAAAAGATCTGGATCCTGACATATTTTTCAAGTCGGCTATACATCTACATAAAAATGTAACATAATCCAGATGATTCCATTGTGTGCACCCTTTTAACAAAATAAAAGGGAATATTTTCAACAAACCTATTTTTTCCCAGAGTACAGTGATACCTCGCTATTTCGCGGTTCGTTTATCGCGGCTTCAGTGCATCGCGGATTTTTTCAAACATTCATTAAAAAAAAATAAAAATAAATCATATACATGTAGTACAGTACTGTATATGTGACTCGTTGTTTTGCTGACTTTCGCCGGTTCTTGCAGACCGTCTGCGGACTTTTTGCGGCCTTTAAAAAAGTAAATAAATAATAAAAAAAATAATTTCATATACATGTAGTACAGTACTGTATATGTTGCTCTATGAGACTTGTTTTGCTGACTTCCGCCGCTTCTTGCGGACCGTTTGCGGCCTTTAAAAAAAACAACAAAAAAAACTTTTTTTTCCCATATACATGTAGTACAGTACTGTATATGGTGCTCTATGTGACTCGCTGTTGTTTTGCTGACTTTCGCAGCATCTCGCGGACCGTTTGCGGATTTTTGGCGGACTTAAAAAAGAAGAAGTTTTTTTGGTATGTTTACTGTATTTAGTTAATCATAAACTAACCTAACTTATACATGTTTAAATCGATTACTATACAGCATTAAGTCATGTTAATTACTTCAAAATTTACTTCGACATGCATTTATACCATTACATTTGGCCTTATAAATATTATGTACATGTACCTATATGGGGGGCCAGAGGGGTTGCTACTTCGCGGATTTTCATTTATGGCGGGTGGTTTTGGTCCCCATTAACCGCGACAAACGAGTGATTGCTGTACTCTGTGGCCGCATTCAATGTTTGATGGACACTATTCACGGCCAATCTTGCTTACTGAATAAAATCAGGGTCTTTAATTATGTTTTTATATTTATTGTTTAGAGCTGAAGTACATTAAAAAAAAAAAAAAGTCAATCCAAACAGTATTACAAAGGGGCCTCACATGGGCTTTTATCAGACGACCACAACTGAGCACAACCGTTCCTTGTGCCCCCTCCTCAGTTTCCGACACAAGTAGCATACCAACAGGCCTGCCTGCAGGGTTACTCAAGAGACAGAAGAGAAAAGCGTCAAGCGAAAGCCAATTAGGATTGAATATTGGCAGAGTGAAAGTCAGAAAGTGCGCGTTCGTGCACACCAGTCAAGCTGAATTCCGGACTTCGAGAGCCTGTAATTGCACTTGGTTGTAGTTCCGCATGTGTGCGTGTGTGTGTGTGTGTGTGTGTGTGTGTGTGTCAAGCCACAGGCAGACAAACTTAATTTAGCAGGCCCGGGTTTTTAACGCAGGCCCGAAGCCAGTCGCTGAGTTAGAACTGGACCAAAGGGACAGAAATTTACAGGCTCATTGGTCTCCAAATCCCCCTGAGATCTTCTTCCTCACCCTGAAGGGCACAAGAACTCATTTAGTCATTGATGACCACCACTGATCACATCCGTGTGGTCATATCATACCTTCGGGCACTTCATTACAGTAAAGCTTTATGGAGCCCAAACTTTTTCCGCTCAACTTTCAAGACCTTGACAGACGACAGCCTAAAAAGAAAAGCAGGTATGGGGGGGCGGTGTGGGGTGGGGGGTTGGGGAATCATTCAGCTGTCATTGACTAAACTTCTGACATGGTTTTTGGAAGTGACTGCTAACATGTCCGACGTGTTTCTGAGGATGTACTTTTGGAGTGTACACACTTTTGGAGTGTACACACTGCATCCCCATGTGGTAATTCTGTGGCATCTGCGCTTACAATTTTTTTTTTTTGCTGTCGCCGATAAACTCTCAGAACTAGCAAGAGCCTTGATTCACCGCTTTATATGGGAATACACGCCTCAGGATCTAAAACAACAAAAAAACGCTTTGCATGACAACGCGGCGAACAATCAAAGCCGCCCACCGAACTTCCGCGAGTCGGCTATGCAATCTGTTTGGTTATGTAATTAATAAATATTGCATCTACGACAAGAATATCAATTATGAACGATGGGTGGCGTAAGTAGCCTGAAGCGAAAGATTGCACATGTGACAATCAAAGTTAACAGAATGAGGCATGTGTGTTTGCACGGGGGAGCGGGGATGTATTGCGCACACACACTTCCCACTGTCACTCCGTGCCACTCTGTTGTGTATGTGTGTGTGTGTGTCATCGTATTCTGTGAGGTAATAGGCAGTCAGCTTCACAGCCAGAGCATGACCTAGAAAGTGAAACCACACGTCAAGGGACAAAATGCGTCACATGGGCTCAATCACTTCCTCTCTCTCTCTTAAGAAAGTGAAAAGGAGACAAGGAAAAGGAGGAAGAGGATAGATGTGAGGGGCGGCGGTGTTTAGGGGAGCTAATGAAGTCATTTGAAATAGCCACAGAGGGTACCTGTATGCAATCTAGCTAAGGCAAAAGGTTGATGAGACTCCATGAGGCGCTGAAAGCAAAAAAAGCAAATAAAAACAGGCTACAAGATGAACGCACAAGGAAAATAGCGATGTGGATTTTTTTTCTTCCCATTATTTGTTACGTTACTTCTTGTTTATTTGACATGTTTAAATTGGGTGGCATGGTGGACAACTGGTTAGCACATTGGCCACACAGTGCAGAGGTGCAAGGTTCGATTCCGGCTCCGGCGTTCCTGTGTTGGAGTTTGCATGTTCTCCCTGTGCCTGGATGGGTTTTGTCTGGGCACTCCGTTTTCCTCCCACATTCCAAAAAACATGCATGACACTCTAAATTGTCCCAAGGTGTGCGTGTGAGCGCGAATGGTTGTTCGTCGATGTGCGGCATGCGATTGGCTGGCAACCAGTTCAGGGTGTCCCCCCTGTGGGGATAAAATGGATCGTTGGCTGCTGACTGTCCAATGTTGATGTTCATATATATATATATATACACATATACACACACACACACACACACACACACACACACACACACACACACACACACACACAGTCAAACCTAAATTTTCAAACGGTTCTCGTCCAATTTGGTTTTCGATTTTTTATGCCTCGGATGACGAACAAATTTCGGTTCGCGAACAAACTGAGTGCACTTGAATGCACCATTTAACTCCTCTCGCCTTCCTTACACGAGGAAGTGATGCTTCCTCGTGTTGCTTTCCATTGCGAGCAGACGTGTTCAGTAAACATTTTTACTTTACAAAGAGCCTGGTTTCGGTTTTCGAATAATATATATATTAATAATATATATATATATATATATATATATACATACACACACATATATAATTATATATATATATATATATATATCCACACATGACACAAAGAACACATGTGAGGGTTTTATGCACTAACATGCAGGCCCTCTCCAGGGGCATGCTGCCGACACCAGTGACTGAAATGGGTCACACACACACACACACACACACACACACACATTCGCACGCACACACAGAGTCAAGACTGCAGCATTGGCAGCGTGGTGAGGGCAAACGGGGGGCTGGATGTGGAGTGATCAGGTTTTTCTAGGCCAGGTCTCCTGACAATGCACCACTGTCTCGTGTGGCGGGCTAAAGGATAAAGGCTGTGTTTTGGCCTGACATTACGGCTATGCGTTCCAGACGTACGCAAACACACACACATACACACACACACAAACACGCACGCACACTAAACACATCCAGTATCTAATATCTCACAATAATATGCTTGGCAATGTGTGAACAATGGCACAAAACACTGAAATGCAGCGGTGGCCAAGGAGGCTTAGGGCGCGTTCAAGACCCCCAGAATTGGATTCATCTGTTCTTTTTCCATTGCTGCTATAATAAAGCTGCAGATCTTCTCTGCAGCCTGTGGAGAGAGAGATAGATCAGCTTGTGGACTTCAAAGAGGTTGCAACTAGGTCACCACAAGCCACTGCAGTCATCCAGGGCACCACGGCTTTGGGTCTGAGACATTGCTCCTCGCTCTTTCACCTCCCCCTCCTCTTCGCGTGGTATTTCGTGGTGCAGTCGACAGTTGACCGAGAGTTATGATTTAAGAAGTGAATATTTACATAACCAACTAGATTAGGAAGATGAATTAAATGTGTACCAAAAAGTAGAACGTTTTTCCACCCGTACGTCTTCGGCTTACAAACCACCAATATCCAAGACTCCCGATGTTTTATTGCCGGCATACTGACTCCCATTTTGCTTGAATCGATCATAACTTGATAAAAGTTCATTTCAGGACACATATCATGCTCACTCGAGGCGAAAGAAAGAATCCTTGATCTGGCTCACATCGGGTAGTTGATGCCCTTTGGGTGATTAGCCAAAGAAGCGGCCCGAGAGACCAACTACAAACTCGAACCTTCGAAAGAGAAGAAGAAAAAAAAAATGAAAGAATAAGAAGAATTCAGATGGGAGAGAGAGAGAGAGAGAGAGAGAGAGAGAGAGAGGTGGGGGTGTGTTGAGCAAGGTCAAAATGAACAGATAGCTGTAGGGCCACGTTACCTTTGACAACATTGAGCAAAAACTCAACTCACAGGAGAGAAGAAAGGAACGGCCAACAAGTTAAGAGGAATATAGAAAGGGAGAGCGCAGCAAGGTGCGCTTTGACAGTTGGACGTTTGGAGGAAAAATTGGGCTGAATAAATTGATCTCAATATTCTTACTTTGGGTTGAGTGTTTGCTCTATTGCAGTTGTATTGTGTATGTGTGTGTTTTGCCACCGCACTCGCGCCGGCTTCTTGCACGCGCTCAGAGCTACGGATGACATTCGCGTGACTGACATCGGGGGGCGACAGCCGCACAGTGGCATATGGTAACTGCCTGCTAACTGCTAAAAACTTGACATCAGCGCAAAACAAGTCAGCCAGGCATGGCATCGCCTGCTCCTGAGAGGGTTAAGGGAAAGGCTGTCAGCATACGGCAGGAAAATAACACCTATCGCCGGCATCGTCATACCTGAGAAAAGAGGGGGGGGGGGGGAAGGAGCCAGACCAAATGCGCGGGTTGGCGCTGAATCAGGTAATGAGCAGATGACAAGCTACGTGGGGAAAGAGCTGGCAACGAGCAGATTGTCAAACTCTTGTCAGTATTTTACTGCGCAAGACAAACAGTCAAAATATTTATTGTGAAAGGTTACAGATGCACTTTGTATTCGCCTGATGAATAACCCCACCCCCCTTTTGACAAAACACTTATACTTAACACTCACATTTAAACTTGCCGATGATTGACGAGTTGCGTGACTGAGGGAAGCGTCTGTCCTTGAATGCCTTCAAAGCTTCAGTGAAAGGATATCTACTAAATACAGTAGGGCCCCGACTTAGAGGTTTTCCTGATCCGAGCCGAAATTTTGACTTGCAAGCAAAATTTTACATTTCAATTATGCATGGCGGCAGTGAACGCAACTCGCCTCATTTTACAATAAGCAGCGGTTTGGCAGATAGCGAAAATTCATTCAAACTCCCGGTGGAGGTTTACTGTCAGAATAAACATTAAATAAAGAGAATTACAAAAACCACAACAATTAACCACATGCTGTAGCAAATGCCGTATACTGGCTCATGAATAGTATCGGTTTACGATTGTTTCCACGGAATCCATGTAGACAGGAATCGAACAAACTCCTAGCGTATATTATTCAGCACATGACTAGATTCGCCAGCTCATGTAATCGGTTTACGATTGTTCAAATCCTTGAAGAAACAGATATTTAGCACATGTAGACTGATAATCGAACAATTCTCCTCGTGTATATTCTTTATCCTCAGCAAGGAATGACCAACATTCCCTGTAAATCCATATATGTTACTTGAATGCTTCTAGGGGCTCAAGTGGTGCATATCCTCAGAAGCAGCACAAGATCCATTGAAATGGGGCAAAAAATACACAAAAACTGTTTAACTTTTTGCATAGTGCGCAATTTTTGTTCAGAAACCCCCTATTCCACTGAGCAGCGAACATTTGCGACTGTTGACGAAGGGAGCAAAAAGTTAGCTTTTTTTTTCTGTATTACCTGAATGACTACTCCTAAAATTGGCCTTTGCCTGTGAATGGCAACCGATGTTGGATCACAAGTTAAAGTTGACTCACAAATTTGCCTGCTTCCCGTGTAAACTGTACCAAATAATCCAGAGTGCTAAAGGACTGGAAATTGCTCCAAACATTGAAACTGGCTTGAACGCTTGTGCCTCCGATTTCCTAGGAAACCCAAAGCCTGCTTAGAGTATTCATTTTCATTCCTAACCAAAGAGCTGACACTAAAACTATTAACAGAAAGATTTGTTGTGTTGTTTGCCTCAAAACCCTGCGTGCCCCTCCAGGACCTTGGTAACCTCTATTTAAGTACGGAAGTTTCCGCTCATCGATCAAAGTGTGCCACACACAGTCCGAGAGCATGAGTGTACAGCAGGGTTCAACTATGACCCGAGAGATGCTCAGTGGCTGATTGTGTAAGCTTGTGTGTGTGTGTGTGTGTGTGTGTGTGTGCGCGCGCGTGTGTGTGTGTGCTGGAGTGTAAATGCACAAGGGGGGTAACCTATCTGCTCACCACTAGCTCCTCACAAAACTCAATTTCCCCCCGGAACATCCACAGCTAAGCACTTTTAACCTCTACAAACCTGCGGTGATGGAAGGTACGTGTCAACTTTACAAGGGAGCCAAGCACACACACACACACCATCGCGCACGCATGCCGCAGCACAAGCTGACAAATTGTGCAAGTGATTGTGGTGGATTTTTAATGTGCGAGTACTTTTTTTTTTTTGGGTTAGCGTGTTGGCCGTAGACAAGCGTTCCCAAGGAGAGAGTGAAGAGGCATCCAGCACACACAGCCTGGGGCCCTCTGGAGGAAAGACTAAACAAGACCTTCCCATTGGGACACACACACACTGCCTCCAGCTGCAAATGACCTACTAGTACCCACTTCACATACTGTACACACACACAAGCACACACACACACACACTGAAAAGACACTATGATAGATTTTATTTTCGTTTCAAGAGGGAAAAAGTATCATGTGGGTTAATAAACATGTACTCTGTTATTATGTTCCATGATTAGATCAAATTATCTTCTCTTTAAGTGCTAGTTAACAGCATGCTCCTCCCCAGGGCTCCATATTTGAGCAGGCTGAACACCACAAACTCTGAAGCTGTTGAGTTTTTGCACATTTCATTGAAACGTCAACTGATCGGTCATCCAAGAACAGGAGGGACTCATCTTTAAAATGTTCTGCAAAGTGGTCGAGGGTCTCATTAAATCGATTAAAAGGTGTGTTGTAATATACAGTAGTTGACCTGGCAACCTATGTCAAGTCTGTCTGTTTTTTGTTTTCAGCCCTAGCTGGAGTGAAGGGCGTTTCCCTCCAGCAGGCACACCTGTTCAAGGCTGCCAAGTATTTACAGACTGCCAAACTGCCCTGTCTCTTGTCAGATTATTCTCGTAAAATTGGATGACGGCGCTACTTATATTTTGAAACAAGAGTGCTGAAAACAGCCCTCTCTCAGCTTCCTGAGTTGCTCATAAGCCACCAAATGGGACATTTTCACAACTTCATGACACATTTTACACCATGTTATAATTACACGTAAAATGTATGCTTGCGCCATAAATTTTAAACAAATCAAATACAGTCAAACCTCGGTTTTCGTCCATAATCCGTTCCAGAAGGCTGTTCGAAACCCGAAATTGTTGGAAAACCGAAACCACGCTCTTTTTAAAATGAAAATGTTTATTGAACACGTCTGCTCACAATGGAAAGCAACACGAAGAAGCGTCACTTCCTCGTCTACCCGAGGAAGCGTCACTTCCTCGTGTAAGGAAGGCGAGAGGAGTCAAATGGTGCATTCAAGTGCGCTCAGTTTGTTCGAGAACCGAAGTTTGTTCATCATCCGAGGCATAAAAAACTCAACATTTTTGGTCGAAAACCGAATTGGTTGAGAACCGAGACGTTCGAAAACCGAGGTTTGACTGTATACGTTTGTCTCAAACATAAGATTCGAAGGGTGCTTTTGACAACGTACATAAATAAATTTAAGCTTGCCAGATATTTGAGAAATACCACTAAAAAGTAAACGATAACCAAGGAGGCCAATCCACATTGACAGAAATAACTGCTACAAAATGCCTACATTTGTGTTTAGAAAACACGTCAAATATATTGCTAAAATTGCGCTAATGTTCTTAACGTTAGCGTGCTGGAGGGAGCCTGAGGATGTACATATCTTCTTGACATCATCCTCTGACTGTCAAACAAAGGCTCCCCGCCAAGAAAAAAACTCCCACAATCAATATACTGCCTGCTACAAGGTGTACGTATAAACGCACACAAACGCAACGGGGATGATGTACAAAAACCAAAGCACAATCAGCGCTGCGCTCATGCAGCCTCGCACTGCAAGTGCACATGCACGGAAACTGTCACGCGTGCTAGAAAACACTTAATATGCAAATGTTTTTGTGTTTTTTTTTACAACAGGGACAGCATTTTTAATGTATTCATTTGGACATGGGGAGTGGGCTGAAGATAGATAAATAGGTCTCCAGATATACAGCTTGGATCCCCGTTGATGAGATTTCACATACGAAGCAGCAGCGCTGTTAGGACAGGGAACACCACCACAAAATAATGTTTTCTCTCCCACTGATCAATTTTTAATTTGGCCCGTGCAGCCGAGCCCTTGGCGGGCCTGGCCCCGGTAATTATGGCGGGTTATTGACAGCCGCCTTCCCGCGGGAGGCTATTTAAAAGAGGGTTTTAACCCCAGAGCAAGTCCAGGCCCAACACCCGCCTTTGAAGGTGTCAAGTGCATTGATCTGAGCTGCGGGATGTGCTGGGGACCTGTCCACCTGGACGTGCGCACCCACGTGTGTGTGTGTTGGTTGCTGGAGTGAGTCAGAACAGCTTTTCAACCCCCCACCACCACCACCACCACACACACATACAGACAGCGAAATTGTCCTCTGGCTAAACCTAGTTGGTTGGATAGAATGATACCTGCTGGCCTCTGTAGCCACCTGATGCCCACGAGATAGGCTATACACGCTGTACATTCAATGTTATCGCATCGCCTCTCACACGCACACATACAAAACCACAGCTTGGGGGAAAATGGAGCAACTAATGAGAGTTGAGGAGAGGGGGAAGAATTGGGATTGGATAGAGAGGTGGGCATCCACTCAGTGCAGAAGGCCGTGATACAATGCAGGCCCAAGCGAAAAGGTGCAGTGTTGAAAAAGACATCATCTGGTTGGTGGGGAAAAAAAAAAACGTTCAAGGGGGTGGAGGGAGGTCACATGACAGGACTTAAAAGAGGATTTTTTTGGGGGGGTGAGTGTTTGAGTTGGTTTGCCTCACTGCCCCCATTCAGCCTCCCATTGAAAAAGAGCAGATACAAATCCAAAGGCTTTTGACACCCTTCTGAAAACACCACACCCCCTTTCAATTTGCCAAGGGGTCTCCAGTGAGAGTGGGAGTCGGGTGGAGAAATGCCACAGATCTACGTACATCAGATTCACAATTTATTCGGCAAAGGTTGAATTCAGGGCAACTGGACTTTTTCGTTGCTTCGGGTGTTTTCTTGACCCTTAAAAGTGGAGAAAAATTACACTGTTAAGAAGAAGTTATTGTTGTGGGCACTTGTGTCATTTTTGTGAAAATAGTCAGTCTGACCTGACAGCACTGAAATGACCTCTCAACAAAATCAGCCCTCACTGGCCCCATCTGTAATTTTATTTTTAAGAAACAACAAAAAAGAAACCAACTTTTGGTTAGTGTGGCTTCGGTCAGAGACCAGATTGGGGCAGGGGTTCGTATAAAAACGCTACATTCAGACTCATTGCGTGCTGAGCGTTTCTGGATGCACGTTTCCATATATGGTCAATGCGCTTTGCGTGATTAGGCACATTTGAAAGAAATATTTTGCCCCTTGTCCCATTTCGACACGATAGGCTGAAATGAATTCTTGGCTGCGGCGCGGCAAAAACAGCCAGTTGACATATAGAACGTATTTAAGTGACACGCATGTGCAGGTTAAACAGACACGTAGCCAGTAAAAGTATCCAAAAAAAATCAAACGAAAGCAAAAAAATGACCCACACACAGCATGGTAGAATAAAAACAACATGGGACAATGTCATTGCTGTCTATGGGCCCAAGACGTATACAACAGAGCTGATTGCCTTTACTGGCCAGGGCCTCGACAAGAAAATGTGCAGGCTTAGAGAACGAGGCGAAAGAAAGCTGGCGGATCTGAGTTGCGTGGAATGATTTGTTCATAGCTGTTGACCTGTAACCCCAATATAGCATTTAGCAGCCAACACAACCACTGGTCACAACATTGATGAGTGATATACTCAAACTTCCAGTGAGAACTAATCACCAATTCATGATTTTGCCATCTGTAAAATAAATTACTGATAAACATATCAAGGAATATCGAAAGTGATACGATGGCAACGATTTTCCTTTCCATTTACCGCACACGGAGGACATCTCCAACCGACTGTCCTGTATACACAAAGAGGATAACTAATGACCCCCGTCTCTCAATATTTCTTTCTTGATTATTCTGACTTATTTTCTTCCCGCCGCCCTTCCGAAAGCACTCAGCCAGTGCCCAACTCCTCCTAGCGTCTCAGTTTTCAGGATGTAGAGCAGTGGCAGGGCCAGAAGGTAATGATACAGCTGCCATGGTGCAACAAGCAAACCTGTCGACTGTCAGGAACTGAAATCATGAAGGAATAAGCTGTCATTAAGAGGCCTTCTCCCCGTAGTGGAGCTGTCAGAAGCTTGCCTTCTGCTTACTCCGTCTCTCTCCCTATATATATATATATATATATATATTTATTTATTTAATACGAGCATCTATCCTCTCTGCCTGTCCCACCCCATTTGCAGTCGCCTTCCTCTCATTTCGCTCTTCTTGCTTCAATCCAGTCTCGGCACCTCACTTCTAGCCCCGGTAGAAGTGAGGTGCCGTAGAGAATGATGTCGCCAGTTCCAGTACACTCACCTGGAAAAGGCGTTTGCACAAATTTCATACTATGACAGACTGAGCCGCAAACATGTCCCTAATAGATGCAGACAGCACCAATCGACAACAAATGTACATGACGGTCTACCCGCGCATGCCTCAGTACAAGGCACGTCTGTGGTAAACGCCTGGATGATGATTTGTCAGAGTGTACGAACAGGATTCCTTGCTTACGATGATGAACGAGCAAGACTCGCACTACCATGTTCTCTGTATCCCGCCTGTCACGTTGGCTCTCTGCAGCACGGTGTTGCCTTCCACTGCAATCCCAGCTCGGGTAAACGCATTTCAAAGACAGTCTCTGGATCGCTGAATCATCGGTTAGTATAACTCGCAGGCACGCAATACAAACATCTCCTGAAGTTGTACACAGCAGGAAGGGGGCTTTACGCAGCAGTGAAAGTCTTTATGGCATTCAGATGGGCGCATTGGAGGGACACGGAGAGAACAGGATCCCTCCCCTAAGTCAATTTGAACAGCAGGCCAATGAAATTACACAGGTAGGGGTGGCCAGGCTTGACAAATGAGCATAGAGGTGGGGATGAAAATAATATGAGAGGCAGAGGTCCTTTTTGCTTGCTTTTACCAGATATATAACACATGTCCGAAATGACATGGTATGGGAGAAGAAAACAAAAAATGTCTTACCGTATTGGCCCGAATATAAGACGGCCCTGATTATCAGACAAACTCCTCTTTTTCAAGACGCAAGTTTGAAAAAAGACTTTTTGAACACCAAATTAATTTTTATACAGAAAATAATTACGTTTCATCTGAAACAAATGATTATAACAATATATTTGAGAGAAAAAGCATGTTATTTTCAAATCTAAAGTGCAATCACATTCGTAAATGAATGGCTTCTGGTTTTTGAAATGTAACTTGGTCGATCTTCGACCCACTTTTCTACAGATTGTCACTACGTTTCTCCATTTTCTGTTATCTCTTCTATTATTTTCTTCTCTTTTCCTTCTTACCACTATTTTTTCTTTTTTTTCTTCGTGCTACCGCTATTTTTATGTTTTATGTTCACTTTGGCCTGGGGAGTCAAGTTCAGCATTCCCTTCAATGATATCTGGCGCCATCTAGCGTCATGAATGGGTATAATGTCTAGACCCCGAATATAAGACGACCCCCACTTTTTCAGTCTTATTTCAATGCAAAAAACACCGTCTTATATCCGGGCCAATACAGTATTCCTTCTTACAAGTATACACAGATGTATAAGATGGACCATCATCCACATATTTTGTTTTTGATGGTCAAGTTTACAAATTATATTCTGTTCATCCCAAAACCGCTTGAGGTTTTCTTCCACCACGACCAACCATGCATTTACAGACCTGGCATCTGGCATCGACAGACTGTACAAGCACTGCATGCAGGGGCATCGTGGTGCTGCGACACCAAAAAAAACAAAAACAACAACCCAATGCTTTCCACGGTGCCGCAAATTTTAACGATGCAAGGTGGCAACAACCTTGACAGCACTTGAAGTACGTGCTTTGCATTTGGAAAATGAGAAACAATGCCTAGATAGTAAATGCTCGAAATGCAATACATATACAAGACATCATAATGAAAAAAAAATCCCCTACCTCCATTGCTCTGGTGATGAAGGGTATTTGAGTTCCAGAGTCCAAGTCCTGGTTGATGATGAGACTGCGGGCCCACTGACCGGCCCGCACCACACCACCGCCGTGGATCAGCACCAGGAGCTTGGATGGATTGGACAAGGCGTCAGGGCTTAGGTAGATAAAACTAGTGGGCTCATCCACAGTGGCATCTACCTGTTGTGAAAACATGAAAAACAGAGTTAGTCACATTGCTGTTTGAATCGCAGCCAAAAAAGCTCTCCTGTCAGGAGATATCTTCTCCAGTTATGCATATCGCTTCTAGTATTTGCACCAGGGTTTCAAATATGATAGCGTTTCACTCCATTTATGGAGGTCAAGCTGTGATTCTACATTCAAAGCTTCGTTTGATGTTGCTTGAAAAACGTGATGGTGATAAGTCTGGCGGATCGCATGAGTTGACAAAGCAACAGCCTTCACCTCGACGGATTTGATGCATTAGAGCGCTAACGTGCGTCATCACGCTAATCATGACAAGCAAACAGCCTCGGAGTGATTAAAACTCAGACAGAAAGTGATACAGACAGAAAAAAGGGATAAGTGACTGTGTGCATGCACTCCCTCGGAGACAAGGACACAAACGCCATCCATAAAAGCCATGGGTGGCAGCTGCAAGAACTTAATCCAAGCAGACAAAGACAACTGAGTGGGGGAGAAAATCTTGCCCTTTTATTCTCCGGTGCTCCCTCATTCCCTCTCACTATACTTGGCTTCAGTTAATCTTCTTAAAATCGGTGGTCACAAGTTCAATGCAACGCAGGTGGACGGGACCCACCACTAACATACAAATTCATACGCCATATACACTCAGGCGGGTGGGCCCACAAAGAAAGAAGAAGAAGAAAAAAAAAGCACAACAGAGCCATTTTGCAAGGGAATAATGATATCAATAGTCGAGGCAGATAAACCAGTAAATGTGTAGGGGGGGGGGGCGTGAAAGGCGCTGAATCCCTAGCTAGCGGTTGATTTATGTACCCTGTTAGCGCTGCTGCTAACTCTGCTAGGGCAAACATTCCTATAAATGCAGCTTGAAAAATGATCACAACTTTTATAGATGCAGAAAAGAAGGCAAGGATAGGGGAGGGCGATATGTAGAGGCGAAAAGAGGCAAACATGCTTTCAACAACAAATGAAAGGGATCAAGTGAGCGCGCTGAGCTCGGATGATCTGGTCAAAGAATATGGCCACCATGGCAGTAGGAAGTCCCCCCCCCTTTCGAGCACATGAATGCAAAACAGATTAAGCGTCAACATGCGGCGGCGTCAAGCCTTTTGGAATGACGCGTCACAAAACGGTTCATTTGTTGAGGAGACACTTTTACACAAAAGATTTGGGCGAACTGGAGGAGGGGGGTGTTGAGGGGGGCAATAGAAAGAGAAAGAAGTAAGAAAGACATGGACAAAGTCGAAAAAGAGCTTACTCCTTACGATCCCATTTTCTTCATCTTGGTTTTTTTTTTTCCCTCACATTCTTTTTAAACTCAATATCACCATCACACGATGAAGCTGATGCATTTATGTCACTTTTCATAATTAATAGTCCTTTTAACGCTTCAAGGGCATCAACAAAAATGGAAGGGGGAAAAAAAAAGCCTCCTTTCACTTAAGAGTACTTACTGGTAGGATTGCTTTCGTCATGTTGCACTTTTTCTCCAGCAGCTCATAAACATGCTGAGTGACAATCTAGAAGGGGGGGGGATGCACAAAAGGATGTGACATTAGTAACACTTTTGATGGCCTCATTCCAATGCCGATCATAGAAACTAAATAATGCTCCCTGTGTAGACAGTAGCCCTGGTATTTGAAAAAAATAAAATGTTTGCAAACCCATGTTTCCACTATGGCCTATGTGCTTGAGAGGGTTGAGGTTGTAAGTGCCGGGAAAGGAAATCTCCAGTACAGAAAATGGCTGATGTAAGTTATGTTTATCCCTGCAGCCACAGCACTAAAGAACCTTGTATACGAGTCATTCCAACCCCAGGACAAGGCTTTCATGCTTCAGTGACGTTAACAACTTCTCTATTCAATTTGTCTTTTTTTTTCTACCCTGTCTTGCTTTGCTTGGTTTTGTAGTATCGGCCTGATGAGGAAACAAGAGTCTTAGTGGTGGTGCCACAGCTCCAAAGCGTGTCCGATTCCAAGTCACGCTTGCTTGTGACGAGCAAACTGAGCCCCCCAAAAAAACAAACGAGATCAAACGGGGGACCGTCTTAGCAGCAGTGATATTTACTAGATGGTAAGGAGACATTTGAAAGCTCACTGCTTTGTTAGAACATTCATCCTTTTTTTTTTTTTAAAAGGTATTCATCCATATATCAATAGATAGTAGATACATGGAGAGGTGGGCCAGATAGTTCGATAAAACAGGCAGGCAAAAAGACTGCTAAACTGATTGAATTAAAAAAAATATATTAATAATAAAATAAGTGAAATATATATTAATATATTAATTAATATATATTATAATAATATTTGACCGTATGGATTTCACCAGCAACAATTTTCAGGACACTTAAAAACAAAATAAAAACAAAACAAAACACAATTCAATACAAACACATGGAGATTCAACTGAAATTGAAACAGAACACTAAATTTAACAACCAAATCTGCAGTTAACATGAGGGAATAATGTCCCTCTTCTACTGCACCTCGACGGCTTATTTTTCGGCAAAACTATTTCTTAATCCAAACTATTTCTTGCATCTGGTCAGTCGAGTTTTCAAGAATGTGAGTCCATTGAAAAAAATTCCACTGACCAGGTGCTCGAATGGTATGTTCTAAAATTCCGCCACATTTAAAGTGGCATGAAATGGTGAAGATCGCAATAATATCTTTGATTATTCTCCTGAATCCCAAAAGCGCCGTTCTCTTTCATGCAGACACAAGCTCAATGCTAACTTGATTTACTGCTTATGAAGAGCAGGCGCAAATGATATCCGCGCCAGACACATATTAGCCTTATGATAGCCAATCAAAGGCCACCCGTCGGACCAAATGAGACGATCGATCGACTATTTGACCCTTTAGTGAAAAACAGCAAGCAGAGGCAAAACAAGCACACCTCAGCACCCCCAACCCACCCAGTCTCCATCAGCTAATTCACTAAAATGTCAGACCAACTGATGAAGACTTAAATGATTTCGGGCTCCAGTATGCTGCTTTATAATAACATCAATAAGCATTGGAGGAAATTTCATCTGCACTATACGTTACATTATTTGTCCGGGTGCCTCAGGTGGCTGAGCAGCCTCTCATAGAGAAAACGAAATGGATCGAGAACAGGGGAGAATACGGTACAAACGTATGCTAGCCCATGGATACAGAGAAAACATGATTGAACGTTTAACATTCAATACTGACTGTGTGCAATGATGTATGTTTAGTTTTTTTTTTTTAAGCGGAAAATAAACTGAAATGAATTTTAGAGGAGGCGGCCCGGTGATCCAGTGGTTCACGCGTCGACCTTTATATGTATATTTATATATAAATAAAACATGAATTGGAATATTTCATATCACCCAATATTTATGCTTTGTCTTTGATTTAAATATGACAATACGCAAAAATCTAAAAAAAATCGTAGAAATTGTAACACGAGGGTTTTAAGAAACGTCGACCCTTATGATGCTAGCGCTGGCCATCGGCGGTGAGTCAAGGAGACTCAAATGTCTCCGAAGCCGCAACCTGTCCACGCAGCTGCCAAGGTAATTGTGTGAGAACCGGCGTTTGGCCCTGCTGCGCATGAGGTCATCTCCCGTGTTTGTGGTTTATTTGTGCGAGGGAATCATCGCGGCGATGAAAACAAGAACGGGGGGGGGGGATCAAGAAGGAAGGGGGAGCTCAGCGGGAGGAAGAGGAGAAGACAAAAGGGGAGCGATGTGGCGGGAATCCCCAGAAGGAAGAAAGTGGTGCCAGCAACAGCTGACATGAGGAGCGATGGAAGACAGCACAGATGAAGGGGAGCGGGAGCGGGGGCGGGGTGGGGTGGGGTGGGATAGTCATTGTACAGTTCAAGGCCTTGATAAGAGTCCTTGAAGTGGCCGGGCAGCGATATAAATTCTTCATCCACGTAACAATCTCGCCATAAAACACCAGGCTGACGGCTTAATGAGGAATGCTGATGGAGACTGCAAGTGGTTACATTGTTAAACTCCTCAGCAGAGATGGAGACAGACCTCCCTCATTCAGAGCGCACGTGTCCGTTATTGTGTGTGTTCTACAAAGTGTGTATCTTCCAAGTGATTACAACCGTCACGCCTGGCTCGTCTCACGGCACCTGAGGCGAGAAAGGGAGGTGATCCAGTGAGGGGCCGTCGGGGACATCTTTCGGGATTAGGTTTTAAAGCGGTTTCATGTACAGTCCCTTCCAAAAGAATTGGAACGGCCGGGTCAATTTCCGTTGCCGCGCGCGGATGACTTTCGGATTTCGGATTGAAAAGGTGAATATCGGCCAGAAATTCAGAATTTAAATTTTTATTTAATGGTACAGTCAAACCTCGGTTTTCGTCCATAATCCGTTCCAGAAAGCTGTTCGAAAACTGAATTGTTCGAAAACCGAAACCAGGCTCTTTTTAAAATAAAAATGTTTATTGAACACGCCTGCTCACAATGGAAAGCGACACGAGGAAGCGTCACTTCCTCGTGTAAGGAAGGCGAGAGGAGTCAAATGGTGCAGTCAAGTGTGCTCAGTTTGTTCGAGAACCGAAATTTGTTTGTCATCCGAGGCATAAAAAACTCAAAATTTTTGGTCGAAAACCGAGACGTTCGAAAACCGAGGTTTGACTGTATTTATATCGATACCCCTCAATCCCAGTCATTTGAAGGGACTACGACCGATTTGCAAGGCCCAAACATGCAGCCTACCAAAAGAAAGACGAGACGCTCTTCTCTCAACTGAAAGAAGCATTAGAAAATAGCTAAATTTCATCAGATTTCCATTTTCTGAGGAGAAAAAAAAAAACACAGAAAAGAGCGTTTTGTAAAAGCGTGCATTTCAAGCATCATTTCAAGTATGGCGACACTATTCTTTACTTTCATGACAACACAAACACCGAAATAAGATTTTCCTTTGACAAAACAATATAAACACCACCACAAAAGGGCTTTTGAGAGCAAAAATATTCAGCAGCATTCTATTGAACAGATGAAATGAAACAGCAGTGAAACAATGAGCGCAGTGAACATGCGTACAACAATCACTGAAAGGTCGTCATGCGCATTTCTCGATATATGTGCACATGGTTAAGAGCGTGAGCAAATCTCGTCTCTGTCGTCCGGCGCTGTCAAAACACCCCTTAGCCAAACAAACTGGTGAGCAAGACAAGGCAAAAGAGCCATTGATATAATGGATTACGCAAAGGTGCTCTGTGCTGTATCACTGTCAACACCCAAGGAAAGCATTTGTACATAAGCAGGAGAAAATGGGAAAAAAAGACGCAAAAAAATCCCCCAAACAATGCACACAACACAACAGTGGCAACAACAACAACAACAACAAAGCAGACTCGGAGAAAGAGGCTGCAAAAGTGAGCGAGAGCATTAGGCAATCGAAAAAGCTTGTTTATTTTAAGTCAGCCTTGTGTACCAACAGAAAGTGGCATTAAAACAGGACTTAGTGTTGTGAATTTGTGATCTGTCAGTCCATGCAGGAAACAAAGAGAGAGAAAGAGAGAGAGAGAGAGCGAAGAAGCCCGGGCAATATTCCCAGGAGGTCTCTGTCATTCTGTCTGAGGAGCGAGGGATCTCCAGGGGGAGTGAAAGTTCTCCGACTGACAGACTGTTTACACTAGACGGTATAAGATATTCCCTTTTCTCGCTCCCACTCCTCTTCCCCTAATAGTCTCATAATGACCTCCTCAGGTGTTAACTGAGAAGCCAGCAGCGGGCTAATTCAAAGTAAAGTAGCGAATGCCACCGTGGGCGACGGCGGTAGCGACAGATGCCAGCGCTGCCACGGCCAGCGCTGACACCTCCCTTCCCCACCCCTTTGTAGGATTCCCTTCTCTTTCGATTCTAATTCACCTCGCCCTGCAACCATTTTTTTTTTTTTGCGAGACTGCTTGACTGCTTCCTCTTGCCAGTATTTCAAAGTGCAGCTGGAAGATGATGATCATGATGATGGCGGTGAGACAGGAAGGGGCGGACAGCTGCCATTTATAGTTCCCTCTTCTGGATAATTTCAGTAACTCTGCATGATCCAGGATTAATCTGGGGTCTTCTGATGCTTAAAGTACAGGATGGTGGTCTCCGAGCATCCTAACTTGAGCCATTGTCACAAAAAAAAAAAAAAAAGGCCACTTGTGCTGCAGTCGATGTAAACACATTTAAATAACGCAACATACAAATTTTACAAAAATTGTAAAAGTATTATTCCTGAATATTTATTTTACTCTCAACCACTCAAAATGTTCAGTGACATCAGCGCTATACATACAAATATAGTTCTTATTGTTTTTCTTTGTATTTTTGCCCTCTATGGACAATAAAAGCGGAACTGTACTATATGAATTGGAATATTTTATATCACACAATTTGTATGCTTTGTCTTTGATTTAAAGATGACAATACGCAAAAATCTACAAAAAATGTAGAAATTGTAACACAAGAAGATTAGCCCGGTTGATTTTATTTTTTCTACGAGTTAAAGCTTACCTTACTTTCTGTCAATTTATTACTGTATATGTTTCTTATGTTCAATAAACAATAACAAACAAACAAAGCAAGTTTTTTTGCCCCTCACAGTGTTTTGGAAAAGTGAATTTGTATCTCAATACAATATATGTCTTGACAATAATTGCTGAAAATGCGTAAAGACTGAGAAGTACAATGTGTGGTACTCAGTAGTCAGGATATATTGTGAAACAGTTTTTGATCATTTCAATTTCCCTGATTTTTAGGGGGCCTGGCTCACAACCGCAACAGCATCCTGGTAGCTAAGTAGCTACGCCTACACCCGGAAAACGCTTTTTTTCTCTGGATGTCTAAATTTACAGAACATCTCAGTGCCATTATTTAAATTACCAAGCAGCTAGTTGTTGCTGTGGAATTATTTAAATTACTAAGCAGCGACTTGTCGCTGTGGTCTAGCCAGGTGACTAGCCGAGAAGAGACCCGGTTAGCTAGCGACCAAGCTAGTGGCTAGCATCTCTCACGGTGGCATGGAAAGCCCTGCTTTGACCTGATGGGATATATCGCAGCCACCAGAGGCTTTAAGCAGATATATTGTCGCAGATCAAGCATCTAGGGATAGATGAGAAAGATGCTAGTTGAAATAGCATCCATTTTCAGGTCGTTTTTGATAGTTGGATTGATACTACAAATTTGAACAGGGCGTAATTTTGAAGCCTCGTTTTACAGTGTATACTTGGTGATTTTTAATTTTTTACAATTTGACAGCATTTCTCACAACACCCGTCTGTGGTGTGTCCGTTTTACACCACACGTTTCTTTTCACTTTTCGAGAACTTAAGAGTCTCTTAAATTTGACTCTGGTGGTCACAACTATCACAACACCTATTGGCCACAGTGCGGACACAGATCGTGTGGGACAGAGGCGGAGGATGAGAGGGAGAGGTAGCAGAGTGTGAAAGACGTGCAGGAAGAAAACCAGAGCGAGGAAGAGATAAAGAGAAAACGAGACTGCTTTCTAATTCAGCCATCTGGCTTGTTTTACCTCATTATAATATTTTGGCTCCGCGAGTGTGTGCGCGCGTGTATGCGTGTGTGTGTGTGCGCTTGCAAATTTGTAAGTGCCTTCCATGTCACAGATGCCGGCAGAGCAGAGAAGAATCCTCGTTTATTAACAGCTTAATAGAGCTCCATCTGGGCCAGGCCCCATGCTCGTGTTCCATCCGAGACATTCATCACCGAATTGCGGGAATTAGACTACAACTGACACCGACACAGGCGGAGGTGACCCCCGGGCGCACGGAGCAACACCACTCGCACACCTCTCGCGCTCCATGAGAGCAATCGCGGGGGCTATTGTGATGAAAAATACATTGCGGCGATATAAACTGAGGTTAACTAAGATAGTGGATAATAAAGCCCGCTATGTGATGTGGCGGTGGGAAAGGTGAGTGGGTTTACAGTATCGTTATTTGTCCTACTTAAACACGGGCAGAGAACCACAGATGTTCATTTATTTATTTACTTTTTTGCCACTGCCAGATATTGAAATTTAGCAAACAGACAGAGGAAGGCATCAGCAAATGAACTCATTTAGAAAGAGGAAGAAATGGTAAAAGGGGGAATTTGATTCATTTACCGAAAGTAGCACGTTGACCTTGAAGTTACAAATTCGCTGAGTTGGTCACGTAAGCGACACATCACGGTGCAACTGAAAATTTCGCTGAGTAAGAAGCCGACTAAGTGGTAGGGATAATGATACGGAACTCAAGGGTTTCGATTGGGGGGGGGATGTTGGGTTTTACCTTGATGATGAAGGTACAGTCTGCCCATTAACAACGTGTGGAAAAAGTGTGGGGCGGGTAATGCGCATGGCCCATAGTGCATCATTATCTGATGCAAAAATGGATGCCATTTTCAAAGAGCGAGACAGGAGCTTCCGTCTTTATTTTATCAAGTTATACACCAGATCGTCACTTCATTATTAAGAGCGTCCGCACAATTTCATGAGACATACCAAAAACTCGGACTTTACAAAGATATACAATATTGTCTGGTCATTTTGGAGGTTCCAGAATTGTACATGGAGTGCAGTACATGGAGAACACATTGATAAGAGTCTGAGGAGTAGGATTACACGGGTTCCTACTTTTTGCACTCACCGATTTAACTATACCGGCGGTCGGCAACACGCGGCTCCAGAGCCGCATGCGGCTCTTTAGCGACATCTAGTGGCTCCCTGGAGCTTTATAAAAAAATGTTTAAAAATGGAAAAAGATTTTGATGGTAGGCTAATACAGCTCAAATAGATATAGATACATGTTGCAGCTCCGAAAAAGGAGAGCTGTGGTGTTGGTTTTTTAAAACGTACACTTTATTTATGCTTTTAACAGTCCCGACAAACACAGACACGTCTGCGTCCGACTACGTGCCTTCTCTCTTCAACTCGAGAGGCGTTCAAAGACAGCCTAAAAAAAACGGAAATTAATGATCACTTCACTGACACTAAGAAAAGCGAAAATAATGCACCAAAACAAAAAAATCAAGCGAGGAAATCACAAAATTAATTCGATGGGGGCGTTTGTGAACACACAACAAAGGAATGAATAACAAACAATTCTGAGACAGTCCAAATTGGACTGTCTTTTATTTTTTTTGCGGCTCTAGACATATTTGTGTTTGGGGTTTTTTTTTTGTCCTATATGGTAATATATATCCTATCCTCTTTCAACATTTTGGGTTGCCGACCCCTGAACTATACGTATGCGCGCGTCTTGTTAAGTACGAGTTAGCAATGACTTTTCTCTTGCTGCATCTCTTGCTTGGTGGATATCACCTGGCAGTACCATATTTTGCAAGCAACGAATGAACGCATCGTCAAAGCGTGAGCAAATTCATTTCTGTTCACACATCACGCCACACGTACAGCACGTGCGGAATGTCAAAAGTAGTTCTCGCGGCTTACAAACATTCCCTGCACTCTCTTTCATTCGGAGGAAGGACATCACATCCTTATCCACACGCTGCCGTCTCGCTTTGGGTCCCTCCATTCAGACGAGGTTGAAGTGCAAATTGGACATCTGGTGCCGCGATGCGTCTGACAATATCGGGCTGTCACACACGCCATCGCCATGTAGATATAGAAACAGTGGAAGAAAGAGTGGAGGAAGTGGTGGCTTGTGCATGAATGGCCTTTAGTCCACCTTGCGGTTGAAAGCGCGCATCGGGATGTTTTCAGGGAATACGCCGTCGAGCCATGCGTGCTTGTCCTATCCTTATGACGTCTGACTAACCATATGTCCCGCATTCGGAGGGGAAAAATTACAACGGGGGTGGGAGGGGGCACATGCAGTGCCCCCCCCCAAGCTGCAGTTGGCAAGTGAGTCAGCGCGAGCGTCAAGCCAAGGTATCACCTTCAGATGAAACGACGACACAGTTTTAACTCGAGTACCTCTCAATCTGTTCACTTGGTTTCAACATTGGGCCCAATGATGTCTTATTTGACCATATGGACCTCAACTTTCAAACGTGTCAACAAAAATAAATAAATAAATCAAAATCCCCACAACGTTTTAAACTGAGACAACAGCTCAGGACAGTTCTGATGACAATGGCAATGATGTGTTCTGACAACAAGAAACAATGCGGCAGCCTGCATGACACCCCCTACCAATGACAAAGCAGCACAGCCCACTTTTCTATTCAAAACAAGTACAGTCAAACCTCGGTTTTCGAATGTCTCGGTTCTCGACCAATTCGGTTTTTGACCGAAAATGTCGATTTTTTTATGCCTCAGATGACGAACAAATTTCGGTTCTCGAACAAACAAAGCGCACTTGAATGCACCATTTGACTCCTCTCGCCTTCCTTACACGAGGAAGTGACGCTTCCTTGGGTAGACGAGGAAGTGACGCTTCCTCGTGTTGCTTTCCCTTTTGAGCAGACGTGTTCAGTAAACATTTTTATTTTAAAAAGAGCGTACTTTCGGTTTTCGAACAATTTCGGTTTTCGAACAGCCTTCTGGAATGGATTAAGGACAAAAACCGAGACAATTACGTGTCTGAGAATACCACACAGAAGTCCGCATTCATCAAGCAACATTTTTGTGGGGTTTTTTTTTCTTCATATTTAGTTCTAGTGGCCTTGACGACTAACTCCGCTTATTCATTCGGGTGGCGTCCCTACATTTCCGCTCTCCTGCAGTGCAATGTATGTATTTTCTGTCACCGCGCAAGCTGAATTCAGCACTCGCCCGCCGTGCTCCAGACAATCTTTTAATCATTTGATGAATCAATATTAGCATACATAATGCTTGATGATTATTTGTTAGTCTGCAGCCATGTACTTGGATCCACAACCCTTACAGATCCTGCTGGATAGCGCATTAGCAGACCAAAGAGAATCCCACACAGAGGGCTGAGTCTCAAAGGAGCCGCTTTTCTACCTGTGCTATACCTGTACATGATGAGAAATAAAACAAAAAACAAAACAAAACACAGTAATCCCACAAACGCCTCCATCCTTTTACTTTGAACTTCAAAGAATATAGACAACAATTAAAGAACATGCGGAATGATGCAATAGACAAAAAAAGGGGGCAAAAAAAAGGTTACAAATGATTTTTTTCTCTCATTATCTTAATGCAGTATTTAATTCCTGGTACATTAGCTCACGTATTTTGAGCAGATGAATGAGGTGGATGAAGAGTCGTGATGACTTCATGTTCCCCAAGAAAATGGCCGCCCCAAATCGAGGCATTTGCCCTTTTGCAAATGTTTTCCACTTTTAAAATAAGATGACACTAATTAGGGTAACCGGCCACAATATTACCATAGTATTGAATCATGTGGTCCAGTCGTCAACATTCAGCACACAACATAAATGGCGCGAGTCAAAATCAAGGCCCGGGGGCCAAATCCGGTCCACCACTTTTCTTCTTTTCATTTTGGCAGATAATCGTAACCCAAATTGGAAAATTTCATGACGAGGATTTGATTCCCCAAATCTTACATTCGCTTGCCACAAAAGAGCTAGAATGCCGCCATCATACGATGACACTGCGGGGAAGAGTGAAAATGAAAGGCTGCGGCTGGCTGCATTTCGACATGTTTGACGTGACGGCGACAGTGAATGAAACGCTGCTTTCTGCTCTGCCTCACTGAACTCACAAAGGGAGAAAAGGTGGTATTCGAAACCTAATCATATAGAGACACTCTCTATGTATTTCGGTGACCGGGGGCGGGGCTTGTAAATGACCTCGCACGGTTACTAGAATCCGCTAACGATTGCTTACCTCTCCGAGAGCTTCGTAACGTTTCTGGTTCCAGCGGTGGAGATCCTCTCGTGCGTTGAAGATAAAAGCGTCTCCTGTCTTTGTGTGTCGGAGTTGACCGTCTAGGAAAGCCGAGATAAATGACAGGGGTTGAAAAAAAAAAAAAAGACAGCAGTTGTGATAATTAGCTTAACCCCCATGCAGTAATTATCCCAAAATTGGACATTTCAGACACTTTGGACGATTTTGGACTGTTGGACAAATGGACACCACAGACAAAACAGTGAAAAATAACTCCACCAAGCTGAAATTTTGCATAGGATGTATATCGATGTCTTGGCCAATTCCCACTGAACATTTTGAGGGGTTGAAAGTGAAAAAAAATTAAAAGTGAAAAAAGTTGTTGCACATTGGAAGAGGGACATTTTTGGGACGTAATACCCTTCATGCAGCCGCTTAAAAATACTGCATGAGGGTTAAATTGTGTTACAGGAATTGCTTGATGCATGACAACTGACACCATCTATTTGGGTACTTTTATACGAAGAAGACAGAAAAAAAACAACAAACACATTCACTTTGTTTTGGCAAATAATTGCCCTTGTATCCTTGTATAGTTCCGGAAAGGTTTATACCTCCGCAACGAGGCCATCGATCCCGCAGCTGACACTGCAACACAATAAAAAGACTAAGCAGTGCTAAATTTAATTTTGACCTTTATGACTGCAAAAGTCGTACAAGCTGAACCACTAAAAAGTATGCATCTGGAACCCAAATAGCCAGAGGGCCCTCATATATTATCGCGGGGAAAAAACAAATATATAAGCTATTTCACGTCGGCTGCTAAATTGCCACCATTTCCGCCGTGATAAACCTTGCAGTCCAAATGCAAAGCGAGTCTCACGGCGCCGGCTTTTATAAGTTAGCTGTTAAACAACGGCTAATCTTAATCTTGGTTTGTCATCGCGTTGCATTAAAGCAGACTTTTTGCCTGTGAGGAAGAGGAGAGACGAGGGTTGCGAAGTTAGCAGAGAGCGCTAAAGTACCTTGAAGAAAATCAATTATGCATTCATGGAGGAGCGAGGATCTAAACAGCAACCGCCTAAGAGAAGCACAAGGAGCTATAATGAAATCCTACAATAGGAAAGGTGTGTGTGTCTGCGCGTGTGTGTGCGTGTGTCTGCCTATGTGAGGGCATGTACAGCGCCATCGCCTCCCCCAACACATCCTCTCAGAGGAATAAGGCTTTCTCAACTTTTCTCCTCTTTTTCTGTCATAATTAGCATTCTGTTCTCAATTTGGCCGCTTAATTAGGTGTACATAACCTTGGATTTCCAGTAATGGAAAAAACCGGAGGGCGAGTGGAATGAAGCCATCATCTTCAGTGATTAAGACACCTGCAAACTATTGTACACAGCCTCGTCGGCATCGGCGTCATTACATGGTCAAATTAACATTTTTGTTCCGCCTGTCTCAGTAGTCCGGCTGTTACTGCGGAAATAAGATGACTGCGAGGGAGACATGTTGGAGACATTGCCTCGAGGAGGTAAGGTGTCTTTCATCAAAAAAAAAAATAAAAAAATGCTCTGCTTCCCCCAAAAATAGGCCGGCCTGGGCAGAAAGGGACAAGATAATCAGCTTGGTAGGAAGCCGCCGACACGTGGGTGCCCAAAAATTAGAAGATTTGAGGGAAAGTCCATTTATTTCAAACATTTGTCTCAAAACATGAAACGTGAAAAATTCTACTAGTTCACCACACAGCAAGTGAAATATTTCCAGCAATTGATCGTTTAAATTTGGACGACTATGGCAGAAAGACGAGCGGGCGGGGTGGGGGCTGGGGTACCGGTGCAGAGGTGCAGGGTTCGATTCCAGCTCAGGCCTTCCTGTGTGGAATTGGCATGTTCTACCCGTGCCTGCGTGGGTTTTCTACGGGTACAGTCAAACCTCAGTTTTCGAACGTCTCGGTTCTCGCCCAATTCGGTTTTTCGACCAAAAATTTCGAGTTTTTTATGCCTCGGATGACGAACTAATTTCGGTTCTCAAACAAACCGAGCGCACTTGAATGCACCATTTGACTCCTCTCGCCTTCCTTACACAAGGAAGTGACGCTTCCTTGTGTATACGAGGAAGAGACGCTTCCTCGTGTTGCTTTCCATTGTGAGCAGACGTGTTCAGTAAACATTTTTATTTTAAAAAGAGCGTGGTTTCGGTTTTCAAACAATTTCGGTTTTCGAACAGCCTTCTGGAACGGATTATGGACGAAAACCGAGGTTTGACTGTACTTCGCTTTCCTCCCACTATCCAAAAACATCCACGGCAGGTTGATGGAGCACTGAATTATCCCGAGGTGTGAGTGTGTGCGCATGCAATGGTGGGAGTGAGACAAGAAAGTAAAGGGCAGTGAAAGGCGGAGAGGTGAAGAAAAAGTGCTCATCTCTTCATGGGACACCAAGCTGGGAACTGAAGGAGGGGAACGGCGCTGGCAGGCGGCGGCACTACGGCATAAAGGGGTGTGGCGGATGGCTACGTTTGGCGCCATCTCTGTTCTTTGGCGCAGTGAGATTATGCAAATGGCCTGGCAGTCGGAGGGCAAGGCTGAGTAGGTTTCTGACGGGGCGTAGAGTACATAACATGTCCCAAACTCAGCCAGCCAGGGAGCCAACAGAGATACTGACAGAGAACAGAGGGAGGGAGATGCAGGAGGGGAATGCTAAGAGCTGCAGAAAACACTCTACTTCGCATCTTCATTTCCACACACCCCCGAGCCCTTTTTACCCACCTGCTTTGATCAAAGCCGGCCAGGTGAATTCTAAAGAGATTTTCAGACCATCTGGACATACATGCGCACATAGCCTTAAAATTAGCCGCATTTATGTCTTGTTGCTGTTTGCTTACTGTCTCACAAAGTATGAGCCCAGCAGAATCAAACTGTACAGAAAAAGAAATCTCAACCAAGGCCCAGCCGATGCAATGCGGATTTCTGACAGAGAAAAAAATACGGATTACGGATTAATCGGACGATTAATTAAAAAAATACGTAAATATGTCAGGCACAAAAGACTCCGGCCCTCTTGTTTTGTTTTTTTTAAACAAACCATGACTTTGGGTGTGTGTAAAATTGTGACATTCTGGTCAATTCCAAACTTGCAATTTCCACCAAATCACTGCTTGTAAAAATAAAGATTTACTTCGTATGGAATAACAGGTCCATAGAATGTCCTTAGCAATAAATTTCATAATAAAATAGCATGTACAAGGTTCAAGGTCTAGAATTATGTATCATAATGAAATGAGACCGGCGTTACTTGTGTACAATTGCTGTAAATGGTTCGAGGGCGGATACATAAAGGTAAAAAAAATAAATTGGCTAACATCGACCATGTGAGTTGATGAGTACTGCTGTTTTCTTGAAAATATCGCAGAGCATGCCTTGAAATGTCTACTTACAATCATTGAAGGCATATTCAAACTCCTCCAGGGTTTTGGGGAAGGTGAAGGGGGGTTCATCCTTCTTCATGAGTTCATCTAAATCTATTCTTGACAGCAAGTCTGAGAAGAAACGGAATGTCATGTCAGATTATATTATCTTAATACACCGGAAAACTGCAAAAACAGAGCTATTTGGAGTTGACTCTTTCCTGTCTTAACATTAAAGCGACCCAAAAAATATCATATCTTGTATGAGGCGTTTAACTGAAATTCTTTATTTTTGCAACTCTATTAGATAATTATTCATTCTGAAATGCTCCACATTATGTATGTGGCACAGCTATGTCTTTATTTGTTTGTACACTCATGGTTTCTGTGACTGGGACATGATAGTTGTGGTGTCAAGGTACTTCAAGGTGGATTAAAAGTTGGGTAAATCTTTGATGACGTATCGGTCAAATGTGTGCAGACGATTTATATCCATATATGGAAGAGGACCAGGTCGGATTTGAAATAATCAGAATTATACTGTTCACACTTGCATGAAAAGAAAATCTGATGCATGTCGCACATGGGCAAAAAAAAAAAAAAAATTAAGCTGCAGTGCGAAGACTTTGATAATCACCTTTGAGCGCTGTGGTTTTCTCTCCGTCTTCATGGCCGGCCACATGGGCCATGGCGATCAACAAGATGCACACAGCTGGTTTAGTAGCACAGAGCGGAGAGCTAAGCATCGGATCAGTTCCCCCAAAATCACCGAGGTGTCCCCTGTGACAGAGATTTTTTTTTAAATTATCATAATAAAATGATGAAATATCTTGTTCAAATGCATGTTTTTCTATAACACGATTGTGACCGTGCTATTAATGAAGCATTACTAATTCAGACAACTATTGGTATTAAATAGAACGAAAAAAAAAACAACAGTTAGTTTTATTACAACTATTTGTCAATGACTCATGCTGGCTCCACTTGTACACATGTTAAGTCTGCAGACATTACCAAAAGGTAGCAAATGTGTATTATTATTCCAGAAGCCTTCTGAGACTGAAAGAGTACCCGCGTCCATGTGGAGCCACTGCGAGCGAGGCAAGGAACGACAAAGTCGTGCTTTTTTGTTTCACATACTTTGAAAAGCAAACCAAGAGGCGATAGTTGCACAGACGGAAACAAGCTCATCTTTGACTCACACGCTTTGAGAACATGAGACACGACACACACGACTCTCGCCGCTGCTTCCTGGATAGTCTCCCAAACAGGAAGTACTCTGGGGCGCCAAGCTTCCGGGTTACCGGGGTAACAGAATGGAAGCCTTTTTTCTTAAAGGTGCAGCGGCACAGATGTTGCGACTGCACAGTATGTTTGCGGTCAAGTTTGAACTGGTGTGGAATAGGGTTCGAGGTTTGGTGTTTCCAATAATTTGGTTACATGAAATGGGCAAAACATAATAACATAATAAATATGAAGTTATTTTAAATTATTATATTATATTATATTTAGATTAAGTACGTACTACGTTTGCAAAGGTCCCATTTTATAATTAATTCAACTTCCAATGCGTGCATGTGTGATAAAATAAGTGTGAGGCATGCGTTTTTGTGAATGCTGCACACACACACACACATGCGCGCGCACACACGCACAAAAGAAATGGGTACCAGCTACAAGAGCATGTGGCCGCTTATGCTAATATGACACTAAGTCAGTTCTGAATGCAATCTGAATCTGATTGAAATGTTTATGTGGCCCTAATAATCCACAGATGAGTCCTCTATAATAGAATATTCAATATATTCTTTGTGAGGAACCCTTCTTTGTAACGATTTGTTGTGATTCATATTGTCAGGTTCGCTGACAGGTGTCACCTGAACCCAGCACCTGTCTGCAATTGAAACAGTATGAAACACAGAATGGGTTTATTCCAGGACGGCTGATAAAGAAGAAGCAAAACGGGAAAAGGCATTTATCTTAAAAGAACACTTTAGCAACCCAAACCCTTGCATCACTCAGCTCAAATGTTTTTGTTATGTTAAATGCCGTACATTTGCAAAGATGAATGGTGCTGTTGTAGCCGTTTAGCCGGTGTTCTGCAACAGAGACAGAATTGACTTGCTGAACATTGTATTGTCTTTTGTGTCATCCAAGTGGTTTGGTATTTGTAATGTTCTGCCATTTGCATTGTAAGCCAAGCATCCATATTGGGCAGAGAACAAAAGCTTTCTGACATGGGAATTGAACAGAGTGCACACAAGTCCTTGTTTAAAAAAAAAAAATGAATCTGCTAATTTGAACATACAGGATAGTGGAACCACAGCTTTTATATGCCCTAGTTTCATATGATTCAGTTTTCAACCATTTTTTAAAAATTGAAATATTCTCACATATCCGCTTTGGTTTTGTTCCAAAACCATATGACTCGGTTGCTCATGTTCAAGAATCGAGCCCCACTCAAAACATCACATGCGCACGTGCAGCTTTGTTTTCTTAAGTGGGCATCAGCGCAAAGCAGCAGCACATTATCTTATGGGGCATTTTTGTGCTTATATATTGAATGCAATGCTGGTAAAGAAGCTTGCAAAGCCACTGAATTTGAAAAAGACCTCGTAGCAAAGCGAGAAAATGGTGGCATTGAAAATGAATGGATGCAGCTCAGGAAGGAAGGTAAAATTAATTCATAGGATATTCCAACTCTTGCACAGGTTCTTTTCTGATGCATATGATTTATTGCTGGGTATGACTTAAAAAAATGTCGACAATTGACAAAAACAGTTTTTGTTTTTTAAATGCTAGGAGTATAGCACTCAGAAAAGCTCCGTCCTCCCTGTGGGAATGTTTCCCCGCCTTGCGTGGGTTTTCTCTGTCGCATGCAGGCTCATTCCTAGTAAGTGTGAGCGGGATGTGTTCGCCTCTGGTCCCTGCGATTGGCTGGCAACCAATTTGGCGTTTGCCCGAAGACTTGGGATAGGCTTAAATGACGGAATGGATGGATGGATGGACTTTATTTCTATTATTGAATCATTGTCCCTGCCATCCATGTAAGTGTGTACAACAAAATACTTTGTATGTATGTCAAATGTTTTTTTAAGTATATTTAGTCATCTCATTACTTGAAAAAATATTTTTAAAATGTATACATACATAGATATATATAATATATATATATATATATATATAGTGACAGACATTACAGTGAAGGTAGCTTTTGAAACAAACTCTTCTCAACCGTACTTTTTTTCGGAGTTAAAAAAAAAATGTTTGCTGACACCACCATCTTTACACACGCTGCTTGAAAAAAAATAAAAAGCTCCCATGATCACACAGTCCCACCTTGTCCCGGGCAAACAAATGCGTCTTCTCCATTTCTCACAACTGATGTCTGGAGATGTGCTCCAAAAAAGATGAAATGTGACTGATGTGATGTGGAGAAGAAGAGACACATTTAGTCTGAAGCAAACTTGGGTCTCACACACTGCACATGCATACTGGAGACACCTGCACTATGCACAACCACACACACACACACACAAACAAACCCACTCTAATACCGTGAGAGCGGCAAGTGCGCATTACAACTAAACATTTACAGCATGATAAAAATTCCAACTGCTCGGACTGTTATTGGGCAGCGGTTTTTATCGGCCGGTTGCGGTCCCCCCCTTGGGTCCGCTCAGCCGTCGTTTCATCTGCTTCACGAGACTCCTGCGGTCCCGCGTCGCAGCGGCAAACAAAATACGCTCGTCGGAGTTCTTCTACCATCATTTTCTCCTCGCCTTCCAGCTCTGCACCATCCTGCATCTCCCACCTGGAAACATAAAGACACTGTGAAAGGTTATGGGCGGGACATGAAACGCAGTCATCTTCTGACCTCCAGGTGTGGACAGAACTGCAGGTGCCCACTAATGACCTAAAATCGTTCCTATTTATAGAAAGGGCTTTGGTAGGCTGCCGTTAGGTCAAGTGACTTGCTGTCCTCCTTTGCTTTTGGTAGCATTTGTCTGAATGTGAGTAGTCACTACAATATTGTATGACTTTAGGTGCTTGGCGATGCCGCTCGTATTTTCGTCTCCAAATTGCTCAAGTAAATTTCGAATGTCTTGAACTGAAGTAAGAGGTGGTGGTGGTTTCTGGTACAGGCACTAGGTTGAATTTCAGGCCATTGTTAGCAATTGCATTTCCTCGTGCGGACATGACAAGTGGTATTCAAGGATTTGAGAGAGGGGATTGATGTCATGAAAGTATGATGGTGGTTGAAGATCTCTGTATGAGAGGGAGGAGTCAAAGTTAGCTGGTGTCATGGGTCGCATGACGGCGCTCTTGCTTTGCCGCATAGTGTGTCGTCCATCCATCCATTTTCAAATCCGCTTTATCCTCACAAGGGTCGCGGGGGGTGCTGGAGCATATCCCAGCTGTCTTCAGTCGGCGGGGGACACCCTGAACTGATTGCCAGCCAATCGCAGGGCACATAGAGACAAACAACCATTCGCGCTAACACTCACACCTAAGGACAATTTCGAGTGTTCAATCAGCCTGACAGGCATGTTATTGGAATGTGGGAGGAAACCGGAGTACCCGGAGAAAAGCCACACAGGCACGGGGAGAACATTCAAACTCTACACAGGAAGGCCAGAGCCAGAATCGAACCCTGCACTGTGCACTGTGAGGTCGACTTGCTAACCACTGGACCACCGGGCCGCCCTTGGTGAATGGTTGCAGGGGCAAATATCGTCTTCTTACGTGTCTGTACAGCTTCAGCATCTTCAACAAATATTCAGATTCAGAGGGCGTGGAGGGCTTCAACCGAGAGACTTCAAGGGTGGTCATGTTGTCGGTAATCCACTCTGAGTATTTCAGCGGAGTCACTTGACGAGTGACTGCGGTCAATCAAATCCATACGGATGCCTTTGAGCACAGCAGAATTATGCCTGCGCGGCCGCAAATGATTACATTTTCGTCACAATCTCACCATCTCCTTTTATCCCGCCCTGCCTCCTGCTCCTCCTCCTCCAATTCCTCATTGCATCTTCAAACATGTGTCATATTGTTGTGTTGCGTGCGCGGGAGGGAGGAAGGGGTGACATCACGCACATGCAAAGCACTCGGTGTAGACTCCGCCTCCGTCACCGAGTGTATTTGGCCATAACAGGCGTGCTCTTTCGCCGCAACCTTGCCACTGTCACGCTTGTACTTGCCACCTGTAAGGGGGGGATGGTCTGTTGATATAAATGTACGACACGTTTTCTTTTTGTCTTGACTGCAGTCTCCTCCCTGAACAAGGGGCTCTAATTCCTGTTCTGTTTTTGTTTCACAGCAGACAAGACTATCAAACAAATAGACAAAACTTTTTTTTGGCATATACATATATTTTATCATATATATATATATATATTTAATAAAAAATATTAATATATATATACATATTATAAAAATAATAGATATAGATATTTTAAAATATATATATACATATATTTAAAAAAATAATATACATATATATATATATATATATATATACACACACACACACAAAAGCAAAAGAATCCTACAGTGGAGAGGTATGGGTTTGTTGGAGCATTGGCGGCGCATAAAGGAGTGAGTGAGAGCGGAAGGAAGACAAGAAGGTACGCCGTAGCTTTTTCAATGTTTAATTTTCAAATAGGATTAAGCAGAATGACATTTAGCTGAAGGTTACAGGCTCAGCATTGTCTTAGCTGATATTGATATGCAGGAGGCGCCCTGCTTGTCACCGGGACAAACACTGTTGATGAATGAGAAGCCTTTCCCCAGGAGGGTGTTAAGTGCAAATTTGAAATGAGCGAGAGGCAAAAGGTGGGGAGCGAAGAAAAAGAAACGACACGCACAGATACAGACTGAATTACCATGATAGTCGCCATGTACAGCGTGCCTTGATAAAGTTGCCCCGAGTGTAAATTGTTCCCTTAAGTATGGCTTGTGTGTTGAAAATAAGAGACAAATAATCATAAAAGTCATAATAGGAGCAGTGACGAGTGCATCGCATCACAACAACCACAATAATGCAACGGAGGCGGTTAGAAATGCACAAATGGACTAAAATTGACAAGAACTTTGTCCTCATTTCGCAAAGTTTCCCCTGGAATTTACATCTTAACAAGGGGAGTGTCGCTCTCTAATTCTTATGGGCTCTCCTCATTTTTCATGCATTAATACCGGAGCTGCTGACTTGGCGATTCCTCTGAATACAGAATAGGACACACATATTAAGACTCATATATTTACAGGGATTGATGCCATGGGAGATTGTCTGGGAGTGTGAGGAATAGGCTGCCAAACATGTCCTACGCTGTCACCGTGACGATGCGGTCACATCACACGCAGGTGGATTTTCGCTCATCATCGGAAGTGATGTTGGAAAAATTAATCTGAGACGAATCGACAATAAAAATAAAAAGACCACATTTTAATGACGTCACAATATACAGTCAAACCTCGGTTTTCGACCATAATCCGTGCCAGAAGGCTGTTCGAAACCCGAAATTGTTCGAAAACCGAAACCACGCTCTATTTAAAAAATAAATCTTTATTGAACACGTCTGCTCAATAATGGAAAGCTAGCGTCACTAGGAAGCGCCACTTCCTCGTCTAAGGAAGGCGAGAGGATTCAAGTGGTGCATTCAAGTGTCCCCTCAGTTTGTTCGAGAACCAAATTTCGGTCGTTATCCGAGGCATAAAAAACTCGAAAATTTTGGTCGAAAACCTGATTTGGTCGAGAACAGAGACGTTCGAAAACCGAGGTTTGACTGTAGATTAAAACATGTTGAATGAAATCAATTGAGAAAATGGCTACAAGCTAGCATCTCGATAGGAATCTCAATTCCAGCTACCTCAACAGATACATGCTTAAAAACAAAAACAGAAGAAGCAACGCTAAAAAAAAAAAAAATGTTGGTCAAATATGAGCGAGCATGAAGACAAAGTGCTTGAACGATCATGAGAGGCGGCAGCCAGCGGTTCCCCCTGCAGCTGTCACAAGGCTTGGTGGGCGGAAGGGGGCGCGTGGGGGGGGGGGGCTTCTCCATTTCTACGAGTGTGTGTTGGATATGTTTGCGCTGAGCTGGATGCCCTGCCCGACTGCCACTGGGACGGCTGTTTGTTTAAAAGGCTCGCCTGTCAAACAGGGAGCGCTCCCGACAGCCAGACACAGGGCTAAATAACTCTGACAGCAGCCCTAATCAGAGGCTTCGCACATTGCCACAGGGCCTGGAGGATCCATCATAACCCAAGCCTAAATATTTAAAGTGCTAAACTTTCCAAAGGTCACGGGCTTTTCCATGCATGCCAGGGCGACATGTGTCACAGCGGGGGGACGAGGAAAAAGCAAGCGACAGAGAGAGCGAGAGAGAGAGAAAGAGAGAATATGATTAAATGTCCTTTCCTCACCATTTCAAATCTTGTGAGAGGCCTTTTTCAGATCGTCTTAGGTCTGTTTTAGGAAACAGACGTTTTGGGTTATGGTCACGATGTTAAACATCTCATTTATTTATTTCAAAACGAGAGTTACGGAAACAAGGCCGGACAAATTATGCCAATTAGTGGTCAAGTTCTCTTTTCTATTTTTTTTCATTCTGCCACAAAATGACTTCTTCTGAAATTGCGTGTGGATCCAAATGGTGGAGGTACTACATGATGGGCTTTGTGGATAGTTGAGTAATGCATGTGGAAAGCCAAATGGGTACATTGGGCGGAAGGCAAACTCGACTCCGGACTGGCAGCGAGTCAATCACAGAACGCTTCTACTCTTAAGACTGCTGGGTCAAAAGTAACCCAAACTGGCTGAAAGAGCAAACCAAGCACTGGGTCCAAAATGGACCGAACCAATGCTGGCTTATTAATACCGAGCACGTTGGGTTGACGCAACACACTGAAGCAAGATTGTGATCCAACAAAGGGTAAAAAGAAATACAGTCATACCTCGGTTTTCGACCATAATCCGTTGCAGAAGGCTGTTCGAAAACCGATTTGTGCGAAAACCGAAACCATGCTCTTTTAAAAAAAAATAATTATTGAATACGTCTGTTCACCATGGAACGCGACACGAGGAAGCGTCACTTCCTCGTCTACCCGAGGAAGCGTCACTTCCTCGTGTAAGGAAGGCGAGAGGAGTCAAGTGGCGCATTCAAGTGCGCTCAGTTTGTTCGAGAATCGAATTTCGGTCGTCATCCAAGGCATAAAAAAAAATTTGGGTCGAAAACCGATTTGGTCGAGAACAGAGACATCCGAAAACCGAGGTTTGACTGTAGCAGGTTATCAGTACAACTGTCGCTAAAAATAAAAGAAATATTATTTTCTACGAAGCAAGTTTCTCCCGTCAGTGAGTCACTGAAATTATGTTTGGCACAGAGTCCAAAGTCAGCAGCGTTACTCATACATTTCCTATGAAGGTTACATAAAAGTTACTTCAAATTCGGTGTCCAACAAAACAATCAAAATCGTGAAAAGCTTCAACTCTTCAGCCGATTCAAAACCAAATGTTCAACCCAAACTCACCTTGGATAAATGTAAGTCAAGAACTTTTGAGACAACCAAAGTCCTGGAACTTTTGGAACACCTCATAAAATACAGTACAAACAAATCCATGCCAAACCCCCCCCCCCCCCCCCCCCAAAAAAAATACTGAAAGCTCTGCAAGTCTAAACCGGGCCTGAAAATGTATGAAATGTCCCTGAGTCATTCGCAGTGGGTGTCCAAAATTTTACTAGTATCACTTCCAGTCTGGTCGGGCAAAACTTAATCCACCATTAATGAATTTCAACGACGACTACCCAACCGGAGCGTGCCAAATACGAGCAGCTAATTTCACTTGAAAGTTCAGAGAGTAGGTCCTACAATGACTTGTGCAGTGTGCCTGCGTGTGTGCATCTTCTTCAGACTGAGCGTGACCGTGTTAAGTCCATACTATCTCATTTCACGCTCTTGCACTTGGCCTTTGGTGGAACACTTCCACAGGCAACGGCGAAGAGGAGTCGTAGCCCGCTGTGCACTTTTGCACCCAGGTGTCCAAAAGTGGAGTGCATGGGAATAAATCATTGCAGGGGACACGTTTGAGTTGACAGAACAGCCAGCGATGAGGCCGCACAGGTTCGGACCTCGGTAATCTTTTATATTTGCTTACACTTGGAATAGATTGACTGATGTGTGTGATCTGTCAAGCACAGAGTGTCAATATTGAAATTGCCATGTGTAAAATATTTGGCGTTAAATCCAAGTTCAAAAGGATGCGTATTAAGGTCTTTTGAGCGTTGAAAATCAACTGTCATTTTAAAAAAGTGGTTTTAATTTCTTGACTTTGCTTTCACATGTCTTAAAAACTTTTGCTTGTCAATGCATTTATCGTATTTTCCGCGCTATAAGGCGCGGTGGAGGATATATCTGTTTTCATATAAAGCGCGCGCCGCATGATAAGGCGCATACAACAGAAGCTACAATTGTGGCGTAGTTGCATTATGCAGCCACTAGATGGAGCTACACTAAAGGAATACAACACAATACAGCTTTATTCATAAAGAGCTTTCGAAACCACTGTAGTTGTAGGAAATTGAACATTAAAAATACTACGTCCAAGAAATTAGAATATTGATCCATAGAGAAGGCGCATTAAAAGCCGCACCGTTGGCTTTTGAGAAAATGGAATGCCTTATAGGTCGGAAAATACGGAAAATACGGAAAATACGGAAAATGCTGCCAATGCACGTTTTACTTTTCTTTTCTCCGGTTTGCCTTTCAGCCTTTCGGTTTGGTTTGTAGTAGGCTTTGTCTTTTTGTTGTGTGGAAGCACATGATTGACTTGTGCGGTTGCTGTTTGTAGGATCTACTCCATTCGCAGGGCACACAGAGACGCTCACACTCATACCTGGGCAATTTTGAGTATTCAATGTGCTTTTGGTTGTGCGAAGCACATTGAGTTGACTTGTGTATAAAATGTGCCGTATCAATAAAATAAACATTTGGCATTGATTTGTGCTCGAATGAAATTGACGTGTGATGGATAAATCTGTGCTGCTACGCGGTAAAAGAATGGCAAGAAAACGCTCCTGATTTTCTTCTTTGAGCAAGAGAGATATGAGTAACAAAAACCGAAGGGAAGCCTGAAAAGCCATAAAATCCAACGAGAGAGATGAGCTTTTGTTTGGAAATAGATTCTGTACAGTGCACTCCAGTTCACTCGGGGGGGTAAACGACAAGTTCACAATACAGGGCAAAGGCTTTGACTCGATTTCTATTGGAAAGCAAACATCTAATTCAATTTGGATACATGCCTGTGCCAGGCTACGAGACGGAGGCAGATTGTAAGTGACAGCCATTGGACAGCTGGCTGGATTTGAATATTGACGAGACAGAGACTTGACAGAAGGGATTATGCTCTACCTTCCGACTTAGTAGCCACTGCACTGATCCATTGTATTGTCAGATCAAGTCACTGTCAGGTCTACAGTATATCCATGCACCGATGCCACTCAGTATTAGACCCCACCTGGGATCCTTACCAATGCAAATTGATGGCCACTCAAAAGCTAAAAGACATAGAGCCGATCGACATGGACAACAGTCTGCGACATCCCCGGCAAATCTCCATCCAAGTAGGCAGAAAAACAAATATTCTTGGGGGTTTGAGCATCTTTTTTTTTTTTTTTTCCTCTCTCTCTGCATGACTGACTAAACCAAGTCAGATGTTTACTTTCCTATTCTCATGGCTCTGATTCTTTGGTGACAGACAGTATTTACTTGTCAAAGATACTTTCGACGACCAAAATGGATGATTTAAGTAGACGTGATGCACATGTATTGAAAAAAGTTTGGGTTTGAGAAAAATCTCGGGGAATAAGACACACATGACTAATATACAAAATGGGAATAGAATAGAAAGAAAGCATTTGCTTTGTTGGGTCCATGACCTTTTGCCCACAGCGGGTCATTTTGAGATGAGAACAGTGGGAGAGATAAATTAGCAATGACATTGATGAGGAAACCTAATTCCATTTGGGTTACTTTTAGAGGCAGGTTTCATCAATTCCATGTCTTTGTTGCACTTTTAACTTTTTCAACTTTGTCTTGGGATTTTAGAGCCATTCATATTATGTTTGTATTTTTCCAATTTTTTTTCATTATTCTCATAAACGGGACAGAAGTGGTAGAGCTGTTGGAGAAAAGGGTTTGTATGATCATTTTCAGTTGCGCATGTGCATGTGTGTATGTTTCTGAATACAGTCAAACCTCGGTTTTCGTCCATAATCCGTTCCAGAAGGCTGTTCGAAAACCGAAATTGTTCGAAAACCGAAACCACGCTCTTTTTAAAATAAAAATGTTTACTGAACACGTCTGCTCACAATGGAAAGCAACACGAGGACGCGTCACTTCCTCGTCTACCCGAGGAAGCGTCACTTCCTCGTGTAAGGCAGGCGAGAGGAGTCAAATGGTGCATTCAAGTGCGCTCAGTTTGTCACCCGAGGCATAAAAAACTCGACATTTTTGGTCGAAAACCGAATTGGTCGAGAACCGAGACGTTCGAAAACTGAGGTTTGACTGTACATTGTAATAATGAGACTGAGAAATAATTGTATGTGGCCATCATAGCCTCGCTAAAACAACAAACCGATCCCTGCCCAATGCAATAGCACAGTATGCTATTCGCTACAGAGTTCTTTTTTTTTTTTATTTCTCTGGCAGGATGGAATTTGTTTTTAAAGTAAAAGCACTTGTGTTATTCATGTATCACTGATGTTTTGTTCGTTCGACAACATACCTCCAGCCTGGTTACAGGACTTTATTTGTGTATCCGACGGCGATGTGGAGGATTGCGAAGGACCTTGACGCCTCAACACAGACAGCTAACAATTATAAATAATGTAGCAAATTCCTAATTCTGGGGAAATGAGCGCATGTTTGAATTGCTGCGCGCGCGCGCGTGCGGCAGGTCAACATTTCTCATGCGAGATTCCGGTCTATTATTTCGTGTCATGTGTATTATGAGCACACAATTCAAAGCCCTCAGTCTGCATGCTTGCAGCTCCTCGTCTATTCTCCCCAGTCATCCAGAGGGAAGTTTGTGTAAATTTGCAGGGGCTTAATTACTGAATAATTTAGACCATGCCGCAAATTAATGTAGACATTTCCATATTAATGTGTTTGCCGACCCGTTCCACATGTGTTTGTGCTGTGGACGGGAGGGTAGCAATTATCACAGCACATCATAGCAGTCGCGCCGGTATTTCAGACATCATTAGGTTGCCTGTCCACCCCTGTGTGACTGTGAGCGCTCGTCGATTGGACACACTTTGATATGCTCCTCAAATGGGCTGGCGCTGGCTCTGTGGGATAAGCTCTATCAAATATAGCTCGGGGAGATTAAAAAAAAAAAGAATAATACGGGAAGGCGCTTGTTGTCTCTGACAGGGTGGGGCCCAATTTGAAGGCACGTGAGATGTAGTCTAACCTGCACGCAGATGAGGGCACGCCACACACACACACACACACACACACACACACACACAGACACACGCATGCACAGTCCTCTCGTCAGGTCCACCCGCATTTGTGTGGCTGCTCCAATTGGGCAGTTTGTGTTGCACACGACCCACAATGGGTGACAGCTCTCGACTCCTCACCTCCACTCTCTTGACGACGTGACGCTTATTAGGAGTTACGGATTTTTTGTTGTTGTTGTTGTCATGGTTAAGAAGTGTGTGGTCCTATGTGCTGCCCCAGCACCCCCCCTCCCTCTCACCACTAGCACGGATGAAAAATGGGTGTTCCCCTCCATCATTTAATTTGCCCATCCCTGAATAGATACAGTGACCCCTCGCTATTTCGGGTTTGTTTATTGCTGCTTCAGTGCATCGCGGATTTTTTCAAACATATTCATTAAAATAAATAAATAAATAAATAAATAAACATATACATGTAGTACAGTACTGTATATGTCGCTCTATGTGACTCGCTGTTGTTTTGCTGACTTTTGCAGCTTCTCGCGGACCGTTTGCGGACTTTTTGCGGACTTAAAAATATATATATATTTAAAAAAAATATGTTTACTGTATTTTGTTATTCAGAAACTAACCTAACTTATACATGTTTAAATCTATTAGTATACAGCATTAAGTCATGTTAATTACTTCAAAATGTACGTCTACATGCATGTATACCATTAAATTTGGCCTTATAAATAGTATGTACATGAACCTATATGGCGGAGGGGGGTCGCTACTTTGCGGATTTTCGTTTATCGCGGGTGGTTTTGGTCCCCATTAACTGCAATAAACGAGGGATTACTCTATATGGCTTTGCAATTGAAAAGTTGGTGGCGAGTGTGAGATGCCAGTAAACGACATACAATGTGCCCGACTATGTTTCTCATCCGCACAGCGAACACTGTGGCAAATCTTTGCACAGTTTAAGAATCTGGCCAGGAATCCATTTGCCCCTCCCCCCAACCCCACCCCTCCACGTTGTCTCATGACCACAGTTATCCACGTTGGCCTGAAACGGGCTGTCGTGGCCACCAGGAACATAGCATGCATGTTTTGGGAAGATGGGAAAGAAACATACCCGGAGAAAGCCCACACAAGCACGGAGAGTACACGCCCCGCCCCCCTGTAGAATTCATGTGAAAAAAAAATAAGAGTCAAAACAATTGAAACTTTCTCATGTTGAAACTTTTGTGGTTGTTGCCTTTCCCTGCACTCAACATGTGCCTTCAATCCTCCAGTCCAACCGTCTTGAGCTTGCACGAGATCTGCAGGTCCCCAAACTATTTTGGAGACAGTTAATTAGAGCTCCCTTTAACATCTCATCTCCCCCCGCCGCCCCCCTCCGTGTCGCGCGTGTCTGCATTTGGGTCTACGCCTTTAAACTTTGTCACCAAATGCATAAAATATCAGCCATGAATTAATGAACAAAGATGATACAGATAAACAGTCAGTAACTTTTGAGATTTTGCCCTCTGCGCGCACCATATAAGCACAAACAGTGAGAACAAGCGCTCGTACAATCTCCCCACTGAACCGGGTACAGAGGGGAGAAAAAATGTTCGTTGTGATTTCACCCCAGTCTTCTACCAGGAAATAGCATATTACTTATTCAGCACGGCGCCTTTGTTATTTGTGCATATATAAACTGTCAAATCTACTAAGCAGCGTTGAGGGTTGAGAAACTGCGACTTGCTCTCAGACAAAGGCCTCGCTCTCGAACATTGATCCGGCAAAACTTCTGTTCAAAGCTCGCCACATATTTCCATAGCCACCGTGGTTCCACTGCATATTGCACAATGTTGATTTTGACTTTCTGCATGTTGGCTTAAAAAATATCAAATAGCCACAGCCCAAGTTGGGTCGCTTGAGTTCGCCGTAGCAGAAGTCCCGAGAAACAAAATGGGTGGGAATAATGGTGACTTTTGATAAGACTTTTATTTTTTCACCTCTGCTGCACAACTTAATTTGTTGTCCATCTTACGCTTTGAATGCTCCTCATATGTTTATATGTGCTGTATTATCCGCACCACAAGGCGCACCTAAGAGCATTAAATTTTCTCAAAAGCCCACCGTGCGCCCTATAATCCGATGCGCCTTATATATGGAGTTAGTCTCTTTATAGTCCCCATTGAGTTGTTTCCCTGTCAATGTTCCTATGCCATCTAATGGTGATTAATAGCAGGAACCAATTGTAACCGAAAAGGGTTCTGCTCGACACTAATTGACATGCGTATTCGTCAACACACACCCAAACAGGCAACTGCTTTGCGAGCTCTGCGCAGCCATTATGAAACGAAGGTACAGTCAAACCTCGGTTTTCGTCCATAATCCGTTCCAGAAGGCTGTTCGAAAACCGAAATTGTTCCGAAAACCGAAACCACGCTCTTTTTAAAATAAAAATGTTTACTGAACATGTCTGTTCACAATGGAAAGAAACACGAGAAAGCGTCACTTCCTCGTCTACCCGAGGAACGCGTCACTTCCTCGTGTAAGGCGAGAGGAGTCAAATGGTGCATTCAAGTGCGCTCAGTTTGTTCGAGAACCGAAATTTGTTCGTCATCCGAGGCATAAAAAAATCAAAATTTTGGGTCGAAAACCGAATTGGACGAGAACCGAGACGTTTGAAAACCGAGGTTTGACTGTAATACCAAAAGTATCGTTAACTACAAACTAAACAAAGGAAGAGGGAGAGCCGGCAAGACTTCTCAGGATATTTAGCCCCTTGTGGATGTCATCCCACGAGGTTTGTGTGCCTTTTTGTTGAATCAATTGTCTTTCATTTATTGTTTTGTAATACCATTTGTATTTATATGTCTCATGTCCGTATTTCTGACAAGTTCTCATAGCTTTGTTACAGCTGCAACGGTTGTGAAGGCTCTATATAAATAAAGCTGTATTCTATTGTATTCCCTTTAGCGCAGCACCATCAAATGGATCCAGAGCGCAACCGCAGCCACGATTGTAACTTCTATGTTAGGCGCCTTATCATTTTAAAATAGGCCGTTCATTGAAGGTGCTTAAAGGAGCGCCTTATAATCCGAAGTGCCTTATAGTGCAGAAAATACGGTTTCTGGACGGTGTACCTCGCTCAAAGTCAGCTAGCATAAACTTCAGATCATCGTAACTCTCGCGAGGACAAGCAGTACAAAAAGTGAATGGATGGAGGTCTCAATTGAGCCATACAGGCACGGGTAATTCGTCCGTCTACTCCGCCGATGCCGTGGGTTAAAAAAGTGGTCCAATATTGAAGTGAAACGCGGGTAAATAATTGGGTGAAGCGTGTATTGTGTATGTGGCTGTATTTAGCCTCCTTTCATAATGGCACTATTAGCAGTGGGCTCCTGTGGTTTGTGTGGGCCTGCACTGTACTGATTAGTCCATTCAGACATTGATCTTACCTTGTTTCGTGTGTGTGCGTGCGCGTGTGCATGTGTGTGTGCGTGTGTGTCGGTGCTATTGTTTATCAGATCAGGGCCTCATTCTCATAATATTTCAAACGGTTAATTTTCCGCCATGCTAATGGCAGTTGTAGAGGGTTAAGGAGATAAATAAAACCTCGCCGTCACCTTATTTAATATCAAATGCCACTTAATTATAGCTGTACGTGTTTTCAAACACTTTGCATAATTTATTGTTCGGCTCCATCCTAATCTGCGGATCCCATCACATGCTCTACTTTGGCCGCTCTTTGCTTATAATAACAAAGTCATAACGCTCCCTCTCTAGCGCTCTTTCTTTCTCTTTCTTGCCGCCAACGGCAGTGTGACAGAGATAAGCCAGGCGGTGAAAAGACGTTTAAAGTTGTGCTTCACCTTGTAAGGATTTGATGCCGTGTTGTCAGCTCGGGAAAACACGCGCGCAACAAACCTCAGGCAATGCTGCATACAAGCATTGTGTAGCTCTTTGAGCAACGTGACATCACCATTGATGAGCACGCAGCAAGAAAAGGAGGCAGAAAGTAGGTCCGGAAGGTGCGCTCGATGCAAAGTACACAGGCGTGTCAAGCGCTTTTCATACTGGATTTGAATTTGTTCCGCGACGAAGGCGTCGGAGGGAACCCGGCACATTAGTGACATTAATGTAGCAGCAAGGCGCGGGTCATAAAGAAAGGAGGTGAGGCTGCTGACTGCTTTACATGCTGGGGCTGCAATCAGCAACATGAAATGTCAAAGCACATCAGCCGTCTTCTCTCTGTCGTTACGCGTTGTCAAAAGGTTGAGCATTGAAATGAGATTGACATTAAAGCGGGGTACACACGCACGGACGACGTCGCCATTTGAGCATTTTCCCATCCCTGACCATCAAAGTCACTGAACTCCCGATTGTTGGATGGCTTTGAAAGATTATTATGATAGATTATTTTGTGGCGTGGGGGAATGTCAAGAGAGATTACGCCCTCCTCCTTGAAAAGAACAAATTCATTTAGATTGTGTCCAAATTCACAGGCTGGGTCCTCCGAAGGCCGGAATGATGTCACATATCCGCACATGGTGTCCAAAATCACATTACCCCTTTCAGGGACGGCGGTTATTCCAGTGGACAGCTTCTCATGTTATCAGGTTATTGGATGCATGAAAGGGTTAAGCCGGTCCAAATTTGCCACGGGTTATGCGGTTCCCATGTAGGTTACACGAGGAGCCTTTGAAGGCATCGAAAAACCCAGCCTGTGAATTTTCTTTCGAAACCACGTGCAGTCGAATGGCGCAGGAAGTGACATCACACGGGTCTTCGGAGGACGCAGCCTGTGAAGATGGACACAGCCCTAGTCTAGCTTTGTCTCCTCCTTTCTCTACTACAACTCTTTTTTTTTCTTCTATGTATTTTCCAGCAGTCCAGATGCGACGTGGCACCATGCTGCCTCTCACAGGACAATCTTGGTACTGCAACCGTTTTATGTTTGGTGTGAGGTGTTGGGTCATTTCAAGAGAGCCGCACACAATAAGCAGTAAGTAAGCACACGCGGGGATGTTTTCCTTGCTATGTCTGGGGTGTCTTTTTTAAAAAAAAAAGAGATTGTGTTATTGTATTATAATTGTCAACTAATAGTGTAGTTCAAACGCAATACTGATGAACCTAACGTCCAATTTTTTTCCATGAAATAAAACCACACGGTGTTATTCTACTCCAGACAAAGGCAGCGCAATACGGCTCTTGTCTCATTGTCACGAATCCACCCTTCCTATCTCTTTACATTCCGACAGCATCGTGCACCACACAGCTGCAGCTCCCGAGAGGGCTGATAACATAATTGTCTGCCATTACACTGTATCAGACGACAGATCGGCTGTAATTTCATATAATCTGTTGATTCTGACTCATTAACATTTATATCAACCAGGAACAAGTAATGAGCCAGTTTTGCCGGGGCAAACTGTTGCGGTTCTGAGAAAACGTGTGAATTGATCAGAAACGTATGCCTGTACAAAATACACACTCAATCGACGTGGCGATACCTATAGCACATCATGAGATCCAATGCCAGAGCAGGATTTGTGCCTCTCCAAAGACAATAATGTTGCTTTGATTGAGACCAAGATTGTATTATTGTGGTTTTTAATATTTTTGGTTGTTTAGCTCTGATGCCGTATGAACAACGCCTACAAAGAGTCTGCTTGCTCAGGGAATCACGTCGTGAAGTGAAGGTCCACCACGTGCTCATCAACGTGAGTCAAACTTTTCCACCCTGTTTTTTCGCTGTTTGCATAACATTGTCCGATTCATCTATATCCAAATTTGTTGGAGCTATGCAAGTAAGCATTTCGAACAGCATCTCAAGATGGTGTGGATTAGGATGAATTCAATAGGTTGCGTGCATCACGATGAAGACGTGTGTGTGTGTGTGTGTGTGTGTAGTTTTCTGTGACGCCCGCACAGTTGTTACCGAAAGGAAGGTAATGGATGGGAGGAACATGCAGCTGTGCATCTTCTCTTTGGGCCTTCCATCCTGCGCCAGTCGATGGACCAGACAGGCCCGGGGCTTAGTTTATCACATGGATCTCACAGGGAGATATGCGTCAATCGGAAGACGGCGCTTTTGAATATTCATTCGAGCGTTTGGTGGCCGGCTGCATATTAAGCGACCGCCGAAAAATCATTCTTTGAACTCAATAAAGGCTTGATGAATTAAAGAGGAAATAGTCAGCGAAGTTTGCACTTGTTGACTGGTGTTGAGGTGTCGGCGGACTTTTCTTAAGTGGGGGACCGTGACCTGCCTTTGATAAATGTTGATGGAAGTTTGTTTTGTTTTTTCCGCAGAAAGAAAACCTTTTGTGGGTAAGCCCTCAAGATGCTGTTGAGCCTACAAAAAAAAAAAAATCAGCAGGTCTGGCAACATCAATCACACTATTAAAAAAACAAAAAACAAATCCGATTTTTGGTCCTGAGTGGACTTCACAATCTCCTCTTGACCACGGCGACTTGTTCAAAGAGGATTTTTGCAATAAGATTGCTTGATAAATTACAGGCTGCTTCGTGTTCTGAATAAAGTGGGGTCTGTGACTGTAATATCACATTGTATAGCCCATAATTACTAGAAAGCAGATTGCTTGGCCTCAGAAAACCATCAATCACACGCAATACGGCAATTCAAAACATATTCCCGATAGAGAAACATCGAGATATTGCCATCGAGTGTTTGAAATGTCAGGGCAAAGGAAAACCCAGGCGTTGCGCCGTTACATAATGATTATTGCAAAACTTTCTCCCCCCTCCCGTCAGTCAGTGTGGCTGTAATATGCAGTGGATGGCCATGGGGGTTCATTAGTGAGAACAGGCTGCTGTTGAAAAGCTCCAGTTTCACCTCTGATCCCTGCTAATGTGATTTGGACCTGAGACTGGTAGTGGAGAGATTAGATGTTGGCTCACCTCGGGGTGGGAACCAGACAAGCAGACATACATCACTGTTGCTTGCTTTTAAACTCATCGTCCGCTAACATCTCATTTGAGCGTCCACAAAGAGCGTCGGATGTACTGGAGAACACACTTGCCGGCTAATTACCGCTGACAGAATAATTACGGTTGCATGGCTGCCTATTCGTAGGATTTTCTTCCCTCAAATTAGCCGCTCCTGAAGATGCCTTTGCATTTTGCTCAGGATTCTGCGGTTGCCACAAGGTGCGTGCTTTCACATTCAGTTAGATCTGCGAATTGCTCACATCAAGGATGTACGATACCAATTCTTCTCAGACCGATACCAGTGCGAGTCGTCAACTCACAGATACAGTGTGACCCTCTAGCACGATTGAAACATCCATCCATCCATCCATTTTCCGATCCGTTCTATCCTCACAAGGGTCGCGGGGGGTGCTGGAGCCCATCCCAGCTGTCTTAGGGCAGTAGGGAAGGGACACCCTGAACCGGCTGCCAGCCAATCGCAGGGCACACACAGACGAACAGCCGTTTGCACTCACACTTACACTTAAGGGTAATTTAGAGTGTTCCATTAACCTGAAGAAACTGGAGTACCCGGAGAAAACCCGCTTGCCCTGAAAGCGGGAGATCGGTATCATGACTTTGTTCCTCCATTTTGTGTCCTTGTGGATTCAGGAATATCTCCACGATGAAGCCAATCCAACATTAGGAATATTAGTGGAGATGTTGGCTTGACTGGGAGCTGCTCTGGTTGATTAAGAGCAATGACCTGATCAGCCCTGGGTCACGTTTGCATTTAGGGGGAACCACACTTTTAGAAAGCAATCGTTTTACAAGGACTGGAGTGAGCAAGAACGGCCGCAGTTGACAACCGCGTTAGCATTCTCCTTTGGCTTCCCCTCGTGGACCTTACCACCAGTCGCAATGACACAGTCCTGTTTCTTTCATTTCCTTTTCATTAATCCTGCGCGCTCTCTGTCCGTTCGTAGCCTCCATACTAACAGACCCTCCACTTCCATCAACACCTCTTCCATTATGTCCCTGCCTCCTTCCTTTGCTTCACTCCTCTCTCCCCACTCCCATTAGGTCATAGTTGTGGTGATTTGTCAGTGTGGCTGTGTTGATTAATAGGTAGATGGAGCCCCTATATTAGGAGGCTGTCAGCGGGGGCTCCACAGAGCCAGGGCCGACCCGCTGAGCTCCCTCACCACCCAGGTGGCCCCATTGGGGCTAAATGAGCTGTGAAGGGTCCCGGCTATGCCCGCCTACCCCACACTAAGACGTTACGCACAAACACACACACATGTACACAGACGACAAAAAAAAAAAAGGCATAAGCACATGCGGGCGTACTCACACGTTTCTACTCGGGAGATGCAGGCACGCTCACACAGTCAACGGCCAGGCTCTCGCTGCCACGCATCCCTGCGTTCCCACATGATTTGTCACACTCCATCAATGGACAATAAGTTACTGCCACTCTAGCCTGTCAATGGGCCTTGTCTTCAGCAGACCCCCTCCGTAGTGTCCTCCCAACCCGGAGCAAAAGGGGAGGATGAGGGTGACGTTACTTGCCAGAGAGAAAGTGAACATGTGTTGTGTTGAAATATGGGGTATTAAAATGTTGTTTTTTTAAATCAGAAGAAATGTACATCACTGCGAATACTTTTGTGTGTTGTAGTCAGTTGTAAATACGTGGCTCAAAATGTGAACTGTGACTTAATGCTACCCTGACTGATGTTTTGATTTGGATCAGTGAGCCCCTTACTTTCATCCCATGCATGCATTCAGTTTTAGGCTGCCCTCAAGCAAGGCAGCCAAGACCCTCAATTTGCTACACAGGCATTGGAAAATTGCTCACGGGTCCAAGGTCTCAGTGAAGACGTCAATGTATGCATTAATTACTACGTGACACTTCTCATGATTGGTGTTGGTGAGTTGGACGCCGGACTGTTTGCCAGCCGATCACAGGACACATAAACAGGAACAAACAACCATTCGCACGGACATATACCCTCATAGACAAATCTTCAGTTAACATTTTTGAGTTTTGGACTCTGAAACTCTGAACTCTTGAGTTCAAATGGTTTGCGCTGTTGCTTAGCCTCGATTATTGTTCATTCATTTGTACAACAACAGTGAAAATGTAATGTACACTCGCGAAAATTATTCATACACTGTAATTGCATTGACTTTGATTTTACTGCATATTTTTTGTTGTGCAAGTCAAAATCAGTGAAGGTCAGAAAAGTCTGAACATTGCGATCTACGATTGCAGGCTTTAGCAGCTCTTGGGCCGCCATGAATTGTGGCGGGCTGGCTCTCATTATCACAACTTAGCTCGTCACTGACGCTATATTATCAGCGTATCTTCAGACAGATGGGACGGACCCTCCGGCAAAATGACAGAGTAGCCGGTACGAAGCGATTCCTCGGAAAGGCTTTTCGATGAATAGGTCAACACGTATCATCCTCCGCAATTAGATCATCTGTGATTTACGCATGATTGGGTATCTGGAGGATAAAAAATAAAAGTGTTATGGTTCATCAGAAAGCGCCGTTTAATTGTACCGGTGGCAATGCATAATAATTACATTTGAAGTGATCATAGTCATTACGAAGTCGTTATTTCGAAGAAGGTTGAACTCATGAAAAGGCGGCCGGACGCGGGGGCCGAACAGACAGCTGTTACTGAAGACGTACGTCGCAGGCAGCCCTATCACGTTTGCAATATGGACGGCCGTGAAATTAAGACTAAACGTATGGCAATTACAATGACAATGAGCTTTGTTCGACATGTCAAGTATCAATCCAGCACTTGCCAGGCAGCTTTCATATCATAGCTAATAGGCAGTTGGCGGGCCGGGCTGTCGCCAGCCACTGAACCGAGCTATTCATAAGCTGGCCCCAGTCATTGTGCTCGGCGGTTGACGTAACGGTAACGCACACATCAGCTACATGTGTCCCCATGCAAATGAGTGCATTAGAGCGGACCCCGAAGAGTGGAGCGAAGCCAATAAATCCAACCGGGGTGAGAAATGTAGCCTTTACCATGCGTGTCCAACCCCATCTATTTAACCTAATTACACACACCACACCAGGTAATAAAAGTGTGCATGCCATCAATTCTGACATCTCATCCAGGGCAGCGTAAGGGAGGCCTATTAAGACATATAAATCCTGAGGGTAAGGATTTTTGCCGGGTGTGAAGCGTGTAAAAAGGGCCTCTCTCATAGGGCACCTCTGTCTCCGCACTCAAAGTCTAACACATAAAGTCAAGCAAACCTCACTCCCACACATTTTGGAAACTACAGTACTTCTTAACTACTTCTGCGTATGTCTACTGGCACTAGAACGCCCCGCTCCCACAAAAGAGTACAGTTCCATCCATCTGCTTTCGACTGCTTATTCTGTTCAGGGTCACGGGAAAGCAGAAATCTAGCCAAGATGGCTTGGAGCGAGAAGCAGAATAGACACACTCTGGCAGACAGTTTGGTTAAGTTCAATATACAGTAATACATCTGTTGCCGTCCCTTGTCACTTTTTGACCTGTGATAAGAGTATCAGCCAATCCCGGGGAAAGACTTGGCTCAAGTTGGCCGTTTCAGGACTTGCCTGGCCAAAACTTGACTCCCACAACATGGGCTGTTTACATTTGAAAATCGGCATTTTCAAAATATATGTGGGTTGTCAATTGCTGTGCCCTCTTCCCTGTACCAACTACTCAACAAGAGTCAGTACATTGGAGGAAGGTGAATGGAGTGAGGTTTCCCCGACAGGCCAATCAATCAGTTAATTGGTCAGCAAAACTTTGGTAGTCTTGTAGCGGTTGTATTTGTGGTTCAACCGACCGTCAATGCTGTGTCCAAATGAGTGCATGTTCATATTTCTAAGGTAAAAGACGAATCACTATTTGTCATGTACACGTACACTAATTTTGACCTCTGCATTTGACCCATCACAGTCGTGGATGCAGTAAACGCACAGTTGGCATACTTGAGCAGGGGCTACTTAAGCACCCAGGGACAACAAAGCCGTGTGTCCAGGAACGGTCTTGAACCGGGTTCCCCCATGATGACCTTAACCAATTGGCCATGTCCACCCGCAAAGACTTTTCCTAATTTTGGCTTGGTTTAAATTTAAGACACAATTCCTACTCTAGTGTTTTTGAAACCTCTTGATTGTTTCTCGAGAAAAATTCCTGAACTGCCCGTCAATGGGGAAAGCACAAGACAAAAGAGAATGCATCGTTCCAAAATGCACGGTGGTGATCAGTTACCAATTGGTTGAAAAGTGCCTTGAGAGTGATGAGTTGTAAAGCCAACTTTGCGATGCACGAGGTGCCACACAAAGAGATGAACCCACTCAAGGAGTTCATCTACCCCTATTTTCTTCCCCAGCCTGATTTTGGTCAATTGTTTTTCCTAACCGGGTGTTTCATGACACTTGATGACAGGCCTGCATCTCTCATGCCGGAGGTTGAGGCTGCAGGTAATTTCACTTTCAAACCACCAGTGTTTAATCCACGGGTGTCTGGAGATGAATAGATGTCGACACAGAAGCTTCACTCACACGCTAGCTCGCCTTTGTCTATTGCATACCTGAGCTCGGGTTGACCCCCCCTTCCCCCCATTCCCGCCCTTGGATGCGGATCCAGCGCTGAGGGGATGAAGTGGCAAAGTCAAGCCATGCACAAAGGGGGCAAATGAGGGAAGAGAAAGACAAGTAACAGGGATCACGAAGAGGTGATGAATCCCATTGTGGGAAGACGCAGCCGTGAACCAGTTCAACTTTTCACCCTTCGGTCTAATTAGGAAAATTGAGGATCAATCACGCTAGAGTGGCAGCAGTATCTCATTGGATTTGATGGAGTGTACAAGGCTTGTACAGGCTATTCGGGGAGAAGTGACGGTTATGGAAAAGGAGCATGGATAAAAACGGAAACATTATTGAGGAGCTCAGCACAACTACTCTCGAGTGACAATGTTCAACATTGTAGTCATAGGAGATTATGGCCAGTGGCGTTTATTTTGAAAAACAGGAAGAGTTTACATTTAGGTCCAGGTAATATCCATCAGACGTACGTTGTAATGCTCAGAAATATCAGAAATAATAAGCTCAAATCTGTCACTTTCTCTATTTCGTTTTTATTAGCCACCCTTCAGTTTTCCGCTTCCTGTGAACAGGAAAAAAAAAAAAGACCTCCACACCTGGATTTCCACTTCAGCATGTCATTTGTGGAATTTGGGAAAACCTAATCCATCAAAGTCTGCAAAAAGAGTCTTTTCTATCAATAAGGATCACTCCATGACCAAAACCTAAATTGAATAGGTAGCTCAGATTATAGAGTCGGCTCAATTGAATGTTTGCTGACTCAGATCACATAAGTTATATAGACAGTGCTGTTTATATCCTCAGTGAGGGCTTTGTCAAAATCAAAACGAACAATTCAGTGGGAAGAAAAAGGTTTGTTTCCCCAACCCGTTGTGTGTCTGCGCGATACGCAAGTCAAATTTGAAAATTTGTAAAGAGAAGTGCATTATTCATGAACGTACGCTGCTTTGTGAACATGATCTTGTCTTCATTGACATATTCTAAGTGCAGCCTGCTCAGCAAAGCCCGTAGCTTTAACATTCCTCCAATACAATTGTCAACTACGTATTATGGAAACACAACCGTCTTTCCTTCGCCTTTCTTGATGTTGTATCCATCCATTTTCTGAACCGCCGATCCTCACTCGGGTCACGGGCATGCCGAGGCTATCCCACTTGTCCCTGGGCAACATGGGGGGGGGGGGGTCACCTTGAAGTGGTCACCAGCCAATTGCAGTCTTTATATTTTATATTTCCCAAATTCCTGAGCGTTAATTCTGCGAACCCAACATTTTGGGTTTGCATGCTAAATTTTTCTTAACGAAACACTGTTCAAATAACGTTCAGTTGATGCTCCATTTTACGTTTCAATAAAAAACAAAAACATTCAAGGATAAAAATACTTAGCAGGTATGCTTATACTATATCATACGCACAGCCTTCCTCGAACGTTTCATCCACTTTTATAGCGAAGCGGATAATTGAGCAAGTACAAATGGCTTCGTGACATTGCTCTTTTGACTTTGTTCAGTGCAACCCATACGCAGGACCCCTTAAAGCTACCACAAATTGGACTCCTGCTTTAATCCATCAGAAAAAAAAAGCTCTGCTTACAATTAGACTCCTGCTTTGAGGCCATCCACTCCACCTTCTTTCATGTCAGTAAGCAACCACAATAGCTTGAGTCATGATTCCAAATTGCCGAAAATGACTGTTTTGAGGCTGGCGTGCGCAGGTAACTTGAATAACTGTACAACTCCAAGAAACTACCTCCATTAATAATTGACCTATTCCAACTGTCGCTCAAAGACAACGCCATTTTAGCCTATTTTCGGTTTCACCTAATTACACTTAACAGCTGCAAATGGTCTCGGGACATTTCACAGCAAATCAAACCTCACCTGACACGTTTTCCTTTGACATATACTCTTCCCATATGGACACTTTCTTTTATCTTAAGCCCCTCCTCCTGGACACACGTGTGTGTACATCCATGCATGTTTGCAGGCTAAGAGTAGCAGGCTGCAGACAGTGGCCACTGGGAAATTAAAGAGCACTTTGTCATGCATCCTTAAATGCGTGACACCGTGTCTCAGGAGACGGCGCTTGATTGGTCTAGGAAGCATCCAAGAGTGACTGGTGAGTGACGGCCTCGAGGGGTTACATCGTGTGTGTGTGTGTGTGTGTGTGTGTGTGTGTATGTGCTGACTGGTCTTGGAAACACAGGACAGCACTGTGACTCGTCTGGATGGCACCCTGTCAGAGGCAGCTGGCAATGTCTTGTGATGTTGCCACAAGGGAGTCATATGCCACTCTGGTGTCCCTTTTCAAGATTCACATCTTTTTAAACCCATATATTTCTGACACGACATTGTACCCACACCCAGTCGCGTTCTTCTTCATCATTTGTTTCACGGCGGACATCATCATGTAACGTGCTTCTTAACTCGTGGGCGATTGTCTCGTTTTCGGTGGGCGATGCCATGAAAATGATTTCCGATGCATATTTTAATATTTAACGTTGACATTTTTGAGTACACGGATGTGAGACAGGAGCATCGGCGTGCGTTTTATGAAGTGGAAGCTGTCACTCCTCGGATGTAAAGTGTGTTAAACAAGTGATGAACATAGGGCAGCGTGTTCTTTCGTGTTGGCTATCCAATCGTGCAATGTAATGTAAGGTTCTTAACCCTTTCATGCACCAGTAATGATAACCTGTAAGCTGATAACATGATAAATTGTCCACTGGAGTAACCGCTGTCGATGAAAGGGTTAAATAATGTGCCGTCACAACTTCTCGTGTTTTGAAAAGAGAGAGAAAAAAAGAAGTAATCGCTGCGGCCCTCTGCGCTATATCAACGATGCGGGATTTAATGAAGATGAGCTAAAATCCAAACCCAACAGGGGGGCCGGCATAATTGCCGAGCATGTCCCTCATACTTACTATTTTTAATAGGCTGCTGGCGCCGAGCGCACAATAGGCTGACATGTTTATTTTGAGCTGATTTGGTTGCACTTTCATCAGGGTACAAGGACTGGCATGGAGTGGGGACAGAATGTTTGAGTTGTCTCGCTGCTTTCTGGGCCTGATAGATGTTAGCGCCACTTACCACCTGAGGGGGGCGAAGGGTGGGGATCGCGGAGTGGTGGGGGTACGCAGTGAAAGAAATGGGAGGATTTGCGCTGGCACTGCGTTTTTATTTATTTATTTATTTTGTCCAATTAATTGATTGCCAGTGTGTGGAGCATTTTGCATGACAAAGGAGGCGAACGTTCAACTGCCATTTGTAATGAAAATGCACTTTGCAAATTAAAAAGTGGAGAAACTCAATTTTTCCTTCCTCTTTAGGAAATAAACAGCCCTTAACCAATTAGAGCACATTGTAATAATTCCATGATTTATTGCAGGTTGTTTAACTTTCAAAACTCGGCTAACCTACATTAAGGTCACAATCCATCATGTCTTGCTTGGATTGCTGCGGAGTAATGGCTGTTGTATTAGCTGCTTTTGATGATGGTATGAAAGAAGTATTAGCACTTGTCAACAAAACTGCTTACAACATAACATTAGTATGCATGAGCTACTTCGCCTATTCATTATCTTGGCAGGTCCACACACGTGTTTACCGCCTTATAAACCATTTCGCCAGGCCGCGAGCACACTCACACTGTTTGGTTTTGTGATGGAGTGGTGACACGACAGCCACGGGGCACACTCGGGTTGCAATGCAAACAGGCACTGGAAAGACATCGGCATGAGACGCGAATAAGGATGGGCGCGAAGGCGGTTAAGCAGGGGAGAGGATGAACTGTATGGCGGGGGGTCAGGAGTACCGTAGCTTTTATTCTATCGTTGAAATTACAGTGTCCCATATGCTTAATTAGTAACCCTTTCAGGGAGAGAGTTCAGGGCTTATCGTGCTATCAGGTTACAGGTTATCATTCTTGGTGCATGAAAGGGTAAATTCCAATTTCTCGTTCAATGGCGGTGTTATAAATCCCACTGACAACGCAAATAATGTCGGATTTATGAAAACGTTTCACAGTCTAGTTGACCAATGAAATCAACATTACTTGCTAGTATTCGTTTTACTGGACTTGATAATGGGCATCGGGCTCAAGCATGACTGAACCGGTGACAAATTTGTCATGTACGATTCACATCATCCGGGAGAGAAAGTCAACAGGATCAGGAAGTCAGATTGGAAATCAGGACTTTATACGCGAATCGTTGCGATTTGAAGTTTGAGGTCACCGCGGCAAGTCACTGGCATGATTTTGATTGGCCAAATTTTTACGACCGGTGCCTTTTCTGACACGCTGAAATCGTCTGGAGGGCTCACCTTTGCAGATGAGGTGGGAAGCTACTCTCATTCACAAGGGATTCTGGGTCTGCAGAGGTGCTGATCCTCCACGTCAAGAGAAACGAGCTGACATCGTTTGGACATCTCTGAATAGCAGCTCAGAGAGAGCGACTCACCCGCTGCTCTTTTATGACTGTTCTCACAACTACGCCGATGAGTTCATGTATATCCTGATCCTTTGACTTGTTTTGCGCACAAAAGAGCAAACAGCAATGGACAGACAAGAGGCTGAAAAATTCAGGAAAATGGAGAAGAAGCAACTGATGCGATTGACAGGTGTCAAATGGCTTTAAAAGCGAATGAGAGAAGAAAATGATGTTAAGAAATGAGCCAAAGAGCCTGCTAAGGCATCAACCAGTGAGGGACGGTTGTGGCGATGCAGGGCACTGCGACAGTGACATTTTGCCTTCACAAATGGACTCTTTGGCTTAAGCCAGTCAGTCTGCTGCAATGACCCCCCCACCCCGCCTCCCCCCCCACCCGACTGTGAGCCAAGAATGCACTTAGGTCCACCGGAGCAAATGAATGGCCGTGTTTTGACTTCTACCATTAGGCTTCTTCTCCCTGAAAGCCGGTGCCGGGTAGCGAGGCTCTTTGTCGGAAGGCTGTGTATCATGCATGTTTAAACGTCTCTGCACTGTGGTCTAATTAGCATGGTCGGATGCAATGTGCATTCAGGAAGCTGTTCTAAATTCTGGGCTGTTTTTCTGTCGTGACTTGCTGCTGACGGGGAGCAACAAACGTAGGTCTTCGTCAAGTTTTCCCAAAGAAGATGGACAAACTACCACGCTGTATTTTACATTCCATGATGACGAGGCACGTCAAAACCCTGTCTTGGTCATGAGATCTATGAAAAAGAATCCATTTCTAGGCCTTCGAATTCTGGCAGCCATGTGAGAAATCAGTCAGTCAGTCAAGTTTCTGCTGAAAGCTGCATGGAACTGCATTAACTTTGGTTACGCCTTCCAAAGCATCGGCTAGTTTGTTAGCTTATTTGGGGGTAAGAGTTGAGGTATGTACAGTCAAACCTCGGTTTTTGTCCATAATCCGTTCCAGAAGGCTGTTCGAAAACCGAAATTGTTCGAAGACCGAAAACACGCTCTTTTTAAAATAAAAATGTTTACTGAACACGTCTGCTCACAATGAAAAGCAACACGAGGAAGCGTCACTTTCTCGTCTACCCGAGGAAGCGTCACTTCCTCGTGTAAGGAAGGCGAGAGGAGTCAAATGGTGCATTCAAGTGCGCTCGGTTTCGTTCGAGAACCGAAATTTGTTCGTCATCTGAGGCATAAAAAACTTTTGGTCGAAAAACGGATTGGTGAAAACCGAGACGTTCGAAAACCGAGGTTTGACTGTACTGGATTGGTCACCAATCAATGGCAGGGCACATCCTCAAACTTACAAACTTACATTCATGCCTATCGACAATTTAGATTCTTTAGTTCACATAACATACTGCACATTGTTTTGGAACTACAAACAAAGCCGAGAACAGAACCCTGATTGTGCCAACCCCTAATCATAGCGTTCTGATTTGATCTATTCTGCTAGGACTTGTAATTTCAGTTTTCATACTTTAGGAAAACAGTCATTTGCCTCCATTTGAAGACACACAAATATTCCTCCATGACAAAAAATTTACAGTACGTCGAAATGTCATACTGACAAATGCCTTGTAGCCCAGCAATGACCAACGATCTCCAAACACCAGCTCTGATGCCAGTGCTTACTCGTGCCCCTCGACATGAGCTGTTGTCCAAATCTCTCTCTTGCTCTGTGTCACTGCAGCTCACCAAATCATTATTCATGTGCGTTTAACTCTCAAACAGGCCCTCATTAACTGTGGGACGCTGGGCTATACGTTGGGCCAAATTACGCGGCTCTGACATACACAAACCAGCAGGGGGTTTGCTCGGAGCGAGAGAGGGAGCAAAGTCCTCAGGATGAAAGGCCCGGCTTTCTACGCGGTCCTCTCTAACCATATATAATGGCTGCCAACACGGCTGTATGGTCTTTTAAAGCAATCGGCGCTTACACTTTTACGGGATTGGGGGTGGGAGCGTAGAAAGGGAGGGTGGAGAAGGAGGAGGGGGAGGAGGAGGAGAAGAAGGTGGGAAAGGGGGAGGTGAAGCGGCAAACACGGAGACAAGATTGGACCATCAAACTCACAGGAGGCAAGGTGGGTAAAAGCAACGTCTCGAGAAAATCCAGACGGCATATCGGGGATTTTGCGAGTGGTCTGACAAATACGATGCCAGACTGGATTAAGGATTAAATTGAATTTAATTGACTAGTCTTAACAGAAGTGAGAGCTTCTTCTGCTCATGCCGGCTCTCATGTCGTTAAGTAACTCAGTCGTGATAGATTGAACTTTCTCCGTACTTACCATATACACATTTCGACTTTGACTACTTGTATCATTTATTAATTACATTTTTTTATCTGAAGCTGTTCACCCGGCAGGAATTTTGCCCGCTCAAGGCTATGCCAGTGCTTCTATTTACGAGGCACTGAACACAATATTCATCAGAAAGCCATTTTTAGACTAGATTATTGTCAAGAAAAATTTGGGGTTGACTTTCCCGTGGAGTCTGACGGATGAGTAAGTGTCATGATAACACAAATGTATATCGGAACCACAAAACGGTCATTAGAAATCAGCCTTCATTTGAACAACAGGAAGAACATTCACTCATCGTTGTATCACCCCGCACGTAGGTGGCCAATCAAATCCAAATGCGGCCTAATTTGACAGTTGCTATGAGAGTGACCTCGGCATAATATGAATAAGTGCCCTTTTTGATGAGAACGTATTGAGACTAATTCGACAGAGCTTGTCATCACTGACTTTCGTGGGCATCACTTTTCTCTCATTTATGTATTTATTTATGTGAGGGTGGCGGGGGTGCACCATATGCAGTGTGTGTGTGACAGTTACATTACAGTCTTTGTGTGTGTATGAGCATGTGTCACAGATGTTGCAATCTGAGGTCCGGTGCAGATGGCTTTGGCTGTACTCGCCAGTGATCTCTTTCCAGTGAGAAGACGAGAACTCTGCAAGTGGGACTATGTTTACAAGAAAGAAAGCGACCCGCTGGACATACGCGGAGGGCGAAGGCCACGCATGAAATGCGCTTACACGCAAACGCCTCTCGTGAAACACGTTTTGAAACTCAAGACATAACGAATTGCCTCTCGTATCTAAATTAGCTTTGTGTACAACAATGGACCATTTTCAACTCAGTATGTGAAAATAGCATTTCAGAAGAAGTGAATTTCAGAAGAGTGATTTTGAGAAGGATATGTAGGTGAGATTAGAGAGTCAGATTATTTAATTCACAGATGTAAATCAGGAACACCTGCACATGCTTCATTTGTAATTCTGGTTTAGATGGCAAATAAGACCACTGCAAGCTACAGCAAAAGTTAGAAAAAAAATCTTTCTCAAAGCAGTACTTTAATGCCTGACCCATCAAGGAATGGCCAGAAAAATCTGATTTTTGGCAACTGAGATGTTCATTAACCTTTATAACAAAATCCACAAAAATATTTTTGCCATATTATTTTGTTTTAGATATTTGTTGTATCACATTTATAAGCATTATGTAGATGACATCAAAAACTGAAAATTTGGGGAAAATCATATTTTAAACCTGCAGTATCAAATTTGATACAGATTATTTAAAGTACTGTAAAGAATGAGTTACACAATGAAACTGCATGTATCAAATATGATACGGATGCCATTATAGGGTTAATACATATTTTTTGTGAGTACCATTCCCACAATTGCGAGTCTTCACGAGACTTGTTTGACAAGTTTTGTTTTTTTGTCAGATATCCTTCTGGATTTAAGCCATTTTTTTCTTTTTTTTTGGTCCGGACACGGATGGTATATTGAGGCACTGGCAGGGACTCGAACCCTGCACCGTCTGCATTAAAGGCAGCGGCAAATAAAGCTATCGTGTCTGATTTTCCGGACAGGCAGTGTCATATTTGACATTTATCAACACCCCCTCTGCATATGCTTGTGTACAGATATTTGCAAGACACATTTCATAAAGCACTGAAAAAAATGCTAATCAACACCAGAAGAGTTTCACAAAAGAGCAGAAGTGAATTGTCTCTCGCTCTCTCGCCTTCCTTCTCCCTCAAGCTCATTCTCTCAAGAGCCCTGTCCCTCAGCTTCCACACAAGGTAAAGGTATCCTCTGGGGTATGACGGCAAGGCCTGGGGGGGATGGGGGTCGGGTGGGGGTGGAGGGGGGGGGGGATTTGTCTTAGTGCAGAGTGCCACCTTGTTGTCAAGACGGCAATGACACATTTCTTTCAAAGGCGCCTCTGACAGATGCCCGCGGAGGAGAGACATCACTCGTTGATGCATCGCGACATCAATGCAGAGCATACAAAGATGGTGTCTGGGATACATATTAAGATGAAAAGGGAGGCGGCGGATTGGCCAGAGGGCAGGGAGATTATGACATGACATCGAGTGAGTGTGTGTCGAAGCTCAGACAGACTGTGTCATGGCTTCTTCACCTGAAGAGGATACTTATGGGTTTATTTGGAATTAGAATGCACAAATGGAGCAGGAGTAGATTTTTTTTTTTCATTTTGAAAAGCACGTTTTATGATGACATTAATTCTAGAATTTAGAGGTCAAATTATGGCACCAATTGATTTGAAAAGCAAATAATAACTTGACAAAACGCAGCAAGGTAGGAGGCAAGCGCTTGACCTTCCACTTCAAACGGGCACATTCTCAGCCACACTCAGAATCGAATTGGAACGCGTGCATAAGTACAAGCCCATACATATGCAACAATGTTGGCCATTTGCGCGCAAACTAGTTTCTGACAAGCAGACGACAGAAACATTGTAAAAGTAGACGACATGGGAGGGGGTTGAGAGACCAGTGACCACAATATCGCTGTCCCACCCAGTGGGCTGCAGGTGATGCGGCGGAAGCCTCTCTTACAAGCACACACCCCAAGAACTAAAATAAAAAACACATGCATGCGAACACCTCCTATGTGCTTACACTCAGCACCAGTAAGGCTGCGAGTATGGATGCCTGCTGCATATGTGGCCCCATGCATAAACAATGTGCCCTGAGATGCAGCAGAGTTATACGTTGGCCCTTAGCACAACTCCCATGAGCCCATCTGTCCCCTCCATCATCACATTCTCTCTTTCACTCACTCACACACAGACTCACACACACACACAAACTCACACTAGTTTGTGCTACAGTATGGGGGTGCTTTAAAAAATATATTAAAGATGATGATGATTATGCTAATAATAATCTTGTTTTTAATAATAATAATAATACATTCAATCATTTGATTTCTACATTAATTCAGATTGTTCTATGCACGCTGATGTCATATTTATGAATGAAATATGATGAACTCCACCACATATATCTGTCGAGCACAGAATCTGTCTGCCTGCGCGTTGATCAAATCCACCAAAATCGCCTCACACCACAACTTAGACCTGCTTTTATTCTATCTCTCGTCTACTTTCTGTCACCAAATTGTCAGGTGCGCAGCACAGTCTGCCAAAATTCCTCAAAACAGAAAATTACACATGCCCGGCATGAAAATGAAGATGCAGGTTTTCGTTTCGTCCGAGTGCACGTGCACCTGTCTACAAAAATATGGCGTTTAGTGCCACGTTCAACTTTTCCCATGAGAGGATGCCAATGGTGCACAGGAGGACATTCGTTTTCAAACGTGCAGAGGAACGAATGAAACGAGAGAAGAGATGGACCGTCGTTGAAACAATGAGGAAGATAATTGAGATATCCGACGCTTGGCAAAATGCGCTATTTCACTGACGCTGGCGAAGGAAGGAAAGGGAGGAGAGAGCGAGCCAGGGAGAAATGGAGAAGACGAGGTCTGCTGGGAGGTGACAGTAGTGTATGTGGCTGTGCTGGCTGTCTGACCTGATTGCAAATAAGCGAAGGCTCTCCACTGCGGCCCAGAAGCACTTCCCTGTGCACACAAGTCTCGCTAACACACACAGACACACACACACACACACGCACACACACATGCAACCTCTCTCTCTTTAATAAAACTGCTTAATGGTGACTGTACACGCCACAACAGTAGAATTTGAATGCGTGTGTGTGCACGGATGGGGACAAGGAGAAGGGCTGCTGTGGTGAGACAGCAAGGAGAAGTGGGAATAGAGGGAAGGGAGGAGCGATGGAGGATGATGGGGGTGGCGGCGGAGGGGATGGAGGGTGGGGCGGCAACGGTGGGTTTCTGAGGCGCATTTGCAATTTAAAACACGGTTTGGTATAATGAAAATGTAAAGCAGTGGTTTTATTTTATTCAGTGTGGCAGGTTCAGATTCCCAGAGAAGCTCCACTTGAGCAATCAGTCCATTAATAATTGAATTTTTGTTCAGTAGCGGTGCTCGTGCGCGCGCTGTGGTGCGCACGCACACACGCGTGCGTAATGAGTGTGTGAAAGTGTAAGCGACAAATGTGTCTTCTCCTTCCAGCTGCTGACCCTAATACGAGGCGGCCAATTAGAGATCTTTATTTAATTGCTGGGCGACACGCACGCGCGCGCACACACACACACACACATACACACACACGGGATGGTCTGGGGACACGCAAGCGCATGCAGTCACGTTCACACACACACATTGCCAAAGACACACTAAAGCAAGAGGTGCCTTGATGATAATTCCCAAAGAAAGATGCCTTGTTGGAGCTGCACTATTTTAAACCCAACAGCAGGGAGCGTGGCGTGTATTTATTTATTTATTTGCCGCTTTGATATCGTCACCCAAAATAACAATGTGTGCACCGAAGCATGTACTCACTTGTCACTTTATTCGGTATGACGTATGGCCTCTTGTCGAATCACCGGATAGAGATATAACTTTTCCAAGGTGGATACAGTTTGCAGGGAGCTGCATTATGACAAACTAAGAGGTGATTTGGGGATCTGCAAATGATTGGAAACGGCTCTCACGATCATGCAATGCAGTTGTACAGCATTGCAAACTTCAACACCAATAAGGAAAATAATGTTCGTAACTCCAACGGTGGGGTGGAAAAAAAAATAATTCTTCAGTTCTTAGAATGTATATGATTGATTGCGCAGACATACATTATGAAGTGATCACCGACTGGGATGAATATTTAATACTTATCCTCTCAAACAGATCATCAATAGACGCTTCCAAAATTAAATCCGATGAAATGGAATCGTCGTGCTTTCTCAACGTGTACCTAATAATCCGGCGGCGCGTTGACTCTCACACCAGATGACCGTGACCGATCCGCGCATAGGACTGCCAAGTTTCGATCCGACGTCGTCTCTCTCTCTCGCCATCGACCGCTTTTCCTCTCTCGTGGGCCAAACGTCCCACTTTCCCACCTCGCGGTCACAATTCTCTCATCTAACACCTCTCTCTCTTCGCTTGTCTACCGCCCTCTCCCTCTCGCTTTCTTTCTGTCAGGGTGCATAAGATCAGTCGTTAGATCCATGGCCCGGGCCAAGCTGGCCTCCTTCTTCTCACCAGCTTACCAGAACACATCATTAAAGCTGACAGCACACTCACACACATACAGTATAAAAAAAATACTGAGGGTGTTGTATAAGTAGTGACAATAATGCTTTTAAGAGATTCGTACAACCTTTGGACTAATGCATGGTGTCTGCACAAAAGAAGATGTTCATTCAAGTCTTTTGAAATAAAAAGATTGCAAATGAAGGATTCAATTAGAGAGCGATTAGTCTTTTTTAAAGGGGAAAAAAATCCAATAAATATAGCACTATTTACACGCCAAAAATACAGTACTGTGATTACTTCTCAGCTGCAGACCGGAAGTGACGTGGAAGCGCAGATAACGTCTTCCCTGCTGATACAGCGGTCAACTGAATGGTGTCGGTTGCAATCATTTGATACTGTGTTGTTCACCTTGGCTGAGATGGCAAAAGCCTTGTACAGGACAAATTATTAATGTGAGAAGAGTCCAAAAAATCCAGATCAGCTCACCAGTCCATAATTTCATGTTCTATGACGTATTATGTTGATGTTCACGTATGAAATTGAATATGTGCTTTGTTGTTGTTGCCGGCCGTTCGTACATTCAGGTGAACACACATCACATTCTCGCAAATTCGCACTCTCGCTAGAGTGAAAACATTTAAAAATGTCCATCCCTGCAAGTGAATAGATGCGTAGCAAAGTTTGGACGATTTGGGTTTTGTTCTCTTTTAAAAAATGTTGAATACGATTTGTTTTTGTTTTTTTCAGCTATAACGTGATGAAAATAAAGTTGATGACGTCGATATTTTTTCAACACAGTGCAGCGGTCCCAAACTTTATTTGCGCCGCAGACATATTTTGACGGACAGCCATAGAAACAAATAAAACTCACTGATTGAAAATGCAACTCGCCATTGTGCTAATTGAGACTAATAGCAAGGCTTTTCCACAATCAGCTTCTTTTTGTATTCACGGTCCCGCTCAGATGTATGACAAAACTATGTTGCCTCGTTGGCCGTACATTTCGACGCTCCACAGTCTGTTCATGTCTAAAGAAGATTAGACCCCGCCCCCTCCACCCCCCCCCAAAAAAACACGATAAACAATTAGTCGACCTCAAGCATTAGACATCGATGCAGAGTAGGAAATTAATTAGTCCAACCCCTTACGTCTACCGATATGCGTCTAGCTACATGTGTGATAGGAATAGGAATTGAGCAGGTGATGAGTTTTTTTTTTAAAAGGCGTTTAGGATGCCAACGCTAACATAGTGTCCATATCACCCCCCCCTTTTTTTTTTGTGTGAAGATGACAGGGAGAGAAAAATAACACGCTAATCTTCTTAGCTTCACAGGAAGCCCAAAAGCATCATTTAAACAGCGGCGCTAACAGGAGCGCATCCCGGCTCCCTGATTCGCGAAGAGCCGCCTTGTTCTTGATAGAGATATTCAGACTGTCAGTATAAACTGCATCTGTTTTCGTTTTGCATTTATTTCAATACGAGACTTGGGGCATACATTTTTCATCACCTGCTAAGCTATGAATAAAAGATTAAAAAAAGGAACTGAGAGGGGAGCGGGGAGGAGGGAGGGACATTGGGGGGGAAAACGGGAGAGGGAGAGAGAGTGATGTTGAAGGAGAGGGATAAAAAGTCGAACAGATGTGGTTGGTGCATACGTCCAGAATGTCTCCGACGCCTTTTTTTTTTTCCATCTGGGTCCACCTGAGCAGCCCAGCTAACCACCTCAGCACCACCAGCACACACCAATAGCCCGTCGTTGACTCGGGTGCAGAGTAAACATGCTATAATGAGCGAGAACCAGAGGAGCATCTCATCTTGACTTTTTATAGGATTACCTGAGAGCTGAACTCCGCTCAGTGAGAGGATTCCACAGCACGTCCCCCCCCCCCTGAATCCCTCACCTCAGCCATTTCCTCTCGCTCTCTGCCCTCAGCGGTCTTTGACAGGCTGGTTGAAAGTGAGATGCTGCTGGAAAATTCAAGCGCAACACGACGCTGACAGGTTCGCATGCGGGTTAAAGAGGGGAAAGAAATGGAGGGATGGATGGAGAGGGGAATGGCAAGGATGGCGAGGGAACGGCTCACAAGTCAGTTCCCTGTGCCTTCGCTGTTAATGAACACCAGGGGCGGGCAATTAATTTTGCAAAGGGGCCCCATGAGAAACTGGAACGCTTGTTGAGTGCCTAGCCAAACATGCTAACCTCCACTGTTTTTGCTATTATTTGTAATTTATTTATAAACTGTATCTTGTATTGTTTCAATATATGGCTGCGTGTGAACATATCATATGTACCATTATAATTAGGAAATACAAATTTTAAACTAAATTACAAATATATCCTTACAGTTAAAAAAATGTTAGCCAACCAATTCAGATTAGCAGTGTTTTTTGCTAGTTTCTTTTTTGGAATAAATGAAGTTGCAAGATGGGTCATAAAAGTCGCTAAATAAGGTCAAACCTCGGTTTTCGTCCATAATCCGTTCCAGAAGGCTGTTCGAAAATCGAATTGTTCGAAAACCGAAACCACACTCTTTTTAAAATAAAAATGTTTATTGAACACATCTGCTCACAATGGAAAGCAACACGAGGACGCGTCACTTCCTCGTGCAAGGAAGGCGAGAGGAGTCAAATGCATTCAAGTGCACTCATTTTTTTCAAGAACCGAAATTTGTTCGTCAACCTAGGCATAAAACACTCGAAATTTTTGGTCGAAAACCGAATTGGTCGAGAACCGAGACGTTCGAAAACCGAGGTTTGACTGTATAGCGAAAAAGGAACTGAGCTGGCAACACCGCAGACACAAGTCATAGTTCTTGCTCGTGACCTCGGTTGTACTCGCGCACATAAAATAAAAGCACAATTGGTCAGAGATTGTGGGGAGGCCGGATGCGGCCCGGGGTCTGATCTACACACTGCAGTCAGTGCATGAAAATTACACCAGCTCAAATACAATAAATACAATAATATCAACTATTCTCAAATTATCATTTATATCTCCCATTTGAAGTTTTCTATAAAACTAAATATAGAACAAAAGAGAATTACATGTTTTATAACCTTGGGTTAAAAAAAAAGAAAAAAAAGAAGAAGAAATAACATGTATAACAGAAGAAGAGTGCACATGCAGCGTGTAGTGTGGTGATTGTATCTGCAGGGAATATCTGGTCTAAATAACAACTTGGATACTGTATATAGATGGGCAGTCGCTCCATACAACACGCTCACATGCACATAAATGCATATGTAAGCAACCAGAAGCAGTCGTATGACCTTGCAAAAGATTAGTGGGTCTCCAGAAATACGTGCATTTCTTTTGTGAGAAGGAAAACCACTTGGTGTGATTTTATACATGTATGCGTACATTTGGCAAATGCACAAGCAAAGTAAAGTAAAGTGTTTCATTTTATATAAGGTATCATATATGTATGTTAGGCTGAATAATATTGATCTGTGGTTAGATGAGAAATAATAAATGCCTGCCATGAGCTGTACTGGGTGTTTGAAATAATTATAGGAAGGGACCTGATGTTAGATGTCAATCTCAGCTCATTGGCTGTAAATGAGGCCGCCTGTTATGTTGTGTGGAGAGCTACAGTGCGTGTGAGATATCATATTGGGACTTGAAAACCTTCAATATAAGATGATATGAATTCAAACCCCACTAAGGTCTGCAGATTCGGGTCTCATTGTGGAGTCCAGAATTCAAAGCAAATATGGTGAGGCGGCATCCGGCTGTTATGCTGCACACAAATGGAATACGCTGACAAGAGGGATGAAGTCAGCCCCAAGTGTGAATGTTTTTTTTTTAAGTCGATGTTAAAAATTATGTTGCTTATGATTGCGATATTTTAAAGCATTCTTTAAGTCTGTACTTTTAAATGCTTGTAAATGTTTTACTTTTAATCACGCAAAGCACACTACGTACGAAATGTGCTATTTAGTGTAAATAAAGCTACCTTGTGCTGCCTTGCCTTCAACATACAGCTTCTTTGCTGTGGTTGTTAATGTCGCAATTGACCAACATCAACCAAAGTTGTGAAGGTTTAATCAAAACGTGGGATTTATAAATCCAACAAACACACGAGTCCACCTTCGTTTGTAAATCATCATAATGACTCCAGAAACACATGCAAGGAAAACGCGCAAGGTCTACAAATGGAAATATCAGTTGACTCTAATAAAAAGCGCTAGATTTAGCAAGTGAGACAGCTTGTCAGACACGGTTCCATCAATATGCCCGATGCATTACACTTCCTGCACTTCTACTTCCTGCTACCTTCCTGACATCACCACTCACCAGCATTCTCATTCTGCTCACCAGTTTTTTCCCGCCAAGAACTGTGAGCCCCCAACGTCCCCCCACCATACTCCATCTTCTCTCAGTCAGGAGTGAGGGTGAAGGCCGTGCCAGCAGGGCTTGGCATGAACTCGTCACCCAACCATTTCGGTTTCCACTCCTTGCCAGCTTGCTTAATCAAATTACTGCTCTCAGCCGTGCATTTCTCAATCAAACCTCCATCGCTACCCGCATTAAAGTGGGCAAAAACAGGCTGAAGTCCACCCTCCAAACAGCAATGGACTCGCTCCCGCAAGTTTGCGGCAAAACGTCGGAGGCTGCCGTTTCGCCTTAATCGAATTTCCCTCCTCTTCCCCTACTCCCTTTCCTGTGCGTCCGCTTGCCCACGCTCCAAATGTCAACCAGATTTGGGCACATGGAGTGGCATCTGGTGCCACATCGCCCGACACTCGTGGCTACAAAAAAAAACCTCACAGCGCGCAGAGTTAGCCTGGAGCGCGGCCAGACCAGCCTCTCCTCGCTAGCTAAGTGCACAGCGCCAGTCAAGTGCTCGTTCGGCTACGCGCCCACCCGCATCACTCACACACGCGCAATGCTCGCAAACCCTGGCACGCTCAAACCCCGATGGCCCTGTGCGATGACAGCGAGACAGAAGGGCCGCGCCTTGCTGATCTTCTCCCTGCCCCCGGCACATGCTGTACAGATCACCACCTTGAACCAGACTCTCGCTGCATTCTCTAAGTGTATGCTATAGGGACCCCAAACGTGCAAGTAACCATATGTCGTCATAATGCAGCAGAGCTGAACCGGCCCACCGATGGAGGCATCATCGCTCGTGTGTGAACAAACGTATACAAGTACACACATATACCAATACCCAAAACGATTGGAACTTCTAGAATCAGAAAATGCTGAGGTTGTTCAATTCAAATAATCAATTACAATTTACAGGACAAATATGGCGCTCAAGTCACACAAAACTTCAAACTTTGGCATATAAAGTCCGTATTCTCATCAGTTCAACCGATATCAAACGATTAACTGCATATGTTTTGAAGCAGACATCGAAAGTGATGCTCAAAGTCGGACATGATAAATGTGCGGCCCAGCTTCAACAAAAGAACGATGCTAGCAATATTAGGCTAGCAATAGCGCTGTAAACAAGCCGACGTTAGCCACAGCTGCCATGTTGATAGCGTGACTTATTTGTCAGGAGGTGTTACGCTAACACAAAATGTGATCGGTTTGAAGTTTTATTTTAGGGATGAACAACTATATCAAACTTAAAAAGAAGTAATGAATTTAACTTGGAGGGAAAATTCGCCGGTCGCGCCTTCTGACTAAAACAGAGATGTGGTGATTTTTTTGCAAGTCAATTTGCTAATGTAGCTCCTACTTTCAGGCCAGACTGACAGTTTTAATGAAAAGGACAAAACGTGTTCTTTTGAAAGCTGCAAAGTGCCCCCCTCAGGGCACAGTGTCTTTTTTTGTATTTTTTTTCTAATGGTAATATATTTGTGAACTGAGTTAAAGGCTACCTTGCGGGCATTTTTTAAAAAAAAGATTGCATATATAATTGGATGACCAAGTGTATAAGAGGGATCATTTGTAAGAAGTGAGCATTGGAAAAAGGAGAATGACTGCGGATAGGAAATTGCCAATTATTTTCCATTGAGGGAAGGTCAACATTAATTAGGGCAGAAAAGGTGAGTGGAGAAGTCACAGCCATTGAGACACTTCCGAAACAGATAACAGGCTAATGTTAATGTACTTAACGTACTTTGCACAACTTTAAGGCGGGTCATTTTGAAAGCAGATCAAGAAGGAATCACTGACTATAAAACAAGTCTTCCTGGCTCATGGATTGAACACACAAGCACACACACATACACACACACACACAGCAGGTTGTGCGTCGTCCTAGCCTCTGCGACAAACCCGCTCAGTGTGCGGCCTCCGCTCGGTTATGGATCCTTGCAGTCAGTCAAAGAGAAGTCAAGCAAGCACCACTGTGCCAGTTTCATATGGGCAGGTTGGGCCGAGGGGTTAGAAAGAGTTCATTAAGAGATTTCAAGGCACCTGAACTTCATTTGTCTCTCCAAAGCATCAAAACAGGATAATAAGGACAGGGAGCAAGGGAAATGGCAACAGCCATCAAGTCATGCCTTTTTATTTCTCTCTTGAACAATTCCCTCCTTTGAATGGCGATGAGCTTTCATCCTTATCCGCAGCTTGTCTTGACATTTCAATATGACGAACCTTCTTAATGTGTTCCAATGCCAAGGTTTATGCAGGGCAAAACTGTCTCCTGGCGCAATTACGTGGCAATAAATAAATTTTTAAAAAACGACTGTGTTGCTAAAATCTAAATATACATCACTATTTACAGACAGTACTGACCACTACTCATTACTTATCCCGTTGTGTCTCATAGATTCACGCTCAAAATAACACCGATGGGCAACATGGAGACTTCCATGAACCCAACATGCATCTTTTTTGAGGAAACCCTCTTCTCTGGTCGGGGGTGGACTCTTGGTGGGAAAAGAAGGACTGGGCCATGACATCATGAGGGGAGGATGACAGTCGATAGCACTTGGTGGCAACAGTTTGGGAAAGGCCCACCGAGTGCACAGCCGGGGAGAGAGTGGAGGGTCTTAGTTAACCCTCATGCAGTATTTTTAAGCGGCTGCAGGAAGGTGTATTACGTCCCAAAAATGTCCCTCTTCCAATGTGCAACAACTTTTTTCACTTTTCATTTTTTTTCACTTTCAACCCCTCAAAATGTTCAGTGGGAATTGGCCAAGACATAGATATACATCCTATGCAAAATTTCAGCTTCGTGGAGTTATTTTTCACTATTTTGTCTGTGGTGTCCATTTGTCCAACAGTCCAAAATCGTCCAAGGTGTCCGAAATGTCCAATTTTGGGATAATTACTGCATGGGGGTTAAGTCTGTTTGTCCCGTTACATTTGTCCACACGGTGTATCTGTAATACCATCCTTCTGTGTACAGACACAGCACAAACCTGGCACTGCAATAAGACAAAAGTCTGAGGGCCACGTTCATTTGAGGCTGCGGTGTGAGCACAACTGGTCAGATTGGAGAGAGAGACAAAAGAGTGTCTAACGATGAGACCCGTCTGCCCATCTGCATGACCCGAGCGATGTTTCTCTTGAGCTCTCTTTCGCTCTCACTTTCACACGCAGGAGGCAAATAGGTCAGTTGCCATGGTAACAACCGAGAGGCCAGGGTCTCCTGGTCGATTAGGAAAAAAGTAAGGCGCATTGAACTAAAGAGTAGCGAAGGCTAAAACATTGAGATGGAGTGAAAACGCTCGATTGGCGTCACGGCGAGGACAGTTTTTGTCATACCATCTTGGACCACGATGTGGAATTTTTTTTCTTCTTGTGGCTCCACACAGGCTGCCTATTGACTTATTGACAGAGCATATGGTGCCGCTCCAATACAGTACTGATTTGGAACAAAAACGCATCCAAATTGTTATTTGACAGCGCAATCTGGTTTAACAGGCTCACAGTGCCATAAATATTTGTAGATGAACCGTGATTTCCATTTATCTCGAGGGTACTTGTTAAGCAATGTCACTCAGCGGTTCTATTGCTCCATTTGACTGCAAAGACCAACGTCCCCACCGCCGATCCAAGTGCGGCGGCCGAGGCGGATCGTGTATGCCGAACAGCCGAGGTAGCCCTGCTGATGGTGCAGCCGCTTCAATTTTTCAATATTGGATTAAATATTAATACGTAGCAGCGAGATGATGAGAACAGGAAGCAGGGGACAAGGCTGGAGCGACCGTGTTGTACCAGAAATGAAAACCAAGAGCAGCATCATGGGAAGCTGTTTGTGTCTATGAACTAAATAAAATACAAAATGAAATGCAAGTTTAGCAGAGTTTAGTAGGGGATGGTTCAGTCATTCAAAGTCCAGCTTCAACGTGCCATTGAAATGGTGGAAAGGTTGCGCTAAAACATCTGCAAAGAACCTTTTAACGTTCCTTTCCATTTTTTCATGTTCTTGCTTGTCCTAATAGGGTCACAAGAGAAAATGTGGGTGGGATTTTTTTTTCTTTTTTAATTATTATTTTTATCTTTTGAATTCAAATGTATGTTTTTTTGTTTTTTTTAAATTCGTTTTTATACTATTGGTATTTCACAATCTCAGGATGTTTGGGCTATTTTGAGACCTCGGGTATCAAATTTGTCATATCACGTGTAAATGTCTGTCGGTATGATCATAAAATTGCTCGATTCCTAATAGTAAGACGGCAATCGAGCAGTGAAATGAAAAATAAAAACACTGAATCTCACAGTGAATGTTTGCCATAAAACTTTTTTTTTTAATCTATTTATGCCAATGACGTATAGTGACAGACAGAACAATGAAATGGTCTTCCAATGAATGTTACAATAAACTTGCGTGTCCACCTGTTGCCATTCATACAACCAAATAAATCTTGGCTTTGTGTCCAATTAAAAAAAGACCCAAATTTCATACTGAGTAAGTAAATTTGCCAGTAAATTGTGATGAAATCATTATATGAGTATTCAGGAAACACTGCCCGAATTCACATAACTTGCACTCATGTCCTTCTGCTTCCTCAATTCTACTTTCAAGTTCCTGTGAAGGCTACTTGACTGGACCCATTTTCCATAGCGCTCGTCCTCATTAAGGTGGCGGGTTAGCCAGAGCCGATGCAATCTTGACTTTGGACTTTGAATGTGGGTGCCCGAGTGCCAAGAGAAATCACACACATGAGCAGGGAGAACAGAAACACTGCAGAACCTCGGTACTATGTGTCAGGCAAATCACTCGTCCAACATGCTATTTAAAATATTTCACATACAGTCATTAGAGCTGGGTGTATTGATGCAAAATCACAATGAAAAAGGAGTGCAATAAATATATTGTTTAAATCTCAGTGTAGAGGGAAGGTGGTGATGTGGGACTGAAGATAGAGAGAACCCCGCGGCTCTCACCCTGATATTTATGTTACGCTCTATTAAATTAGCATGAGTCCAATATTAAAATAATAACATTTACCTCCACAATAAATGCAGCGCCTTACAAAAATCAATACCACTACCCTACAATGCCGACGTATGATTACAAATAATAAGAGCAAAGTTGTTGCATTACATTGGGTATTAGATTGTTTGAGTAAAAAAAATAAATAAATAACAATAACAACGGCAAGATGCACATATCATAGATTAAATAATTGTGTTTCAAATGTCACAAATTCCCACGAGGGTTAATAGTATTACTTTGGTAATGTGTCCGTTTTATGTATTGCGTCTCGTGTGTTGTTTGTTGTGGTGATGAAGTTTGGGTCAGAGCAACCAAGATCACAGAAAATAAAATTATTTGAACATGATTGCATTCTGATTATTGACTGGTGTATTGTCTAAATGCCATGCTTTTGGGAATAGGTTGCACATTGTCATCCATGAAAGGGCAGAAATTTCAATGCAGCTTTATGTCACTGAATGGTGCAGGGTTACCTAATGTTGTGGGCATTTTCACAGTTCCAATATTCTAATAATAATAATACTAATAATACATTTTATTTATAAGCGCCTTCCAAGACACCCAAGGACACTTTACAATCAGGAACAAAAACAATCAAACACAATGCGGGTTGAGCAGCGGCAGCCAAACATGCCAGATCTAGAGTCGCAGGGCAGACATAGACAAACACAAATTCTCGCTCACAATCACATCTAGGGACAGTTTTGAGTGTTCCATTTGACTGCCATGCATGATTTTGGACTGTCGGAGGAAACCAGAATACCCACAGAAAACCCACAAAGGCAGAGAGAGAACATGCAAACTCCACATCGGAAGGCCGCAGCCATAATCGAACCCCGCACCTCCGCACTGTGACGTGCTAACCAGTTGTCCATCGTGACGACCATTTGGAAATTTTGAAACGTTAAAACTTTGCGAATGTCTGGAGAAGGTTTGCAGCCTTGAACGAACCCTGACTTGAACGCCCTTCAGTGGGATACGGGGTTTTAGTCTCTATCATTTGGAAACCAAGACGCAAACAATATCTGAAATAACACTGGCAATTATAAATCGAAGTTGAGGTAGGTTTTTAGATTATAACATCAAGGTACAAAATAATCCTATTTTATTCACTATGCAAGCCTGAAGAAAGAGAAAGCGAGAAAACCTGCACTGCACATCAATTCGGTGAGAAAAATAAAATCAATAATTGAGTTACACAAATGAAGACATCAAATGTCGCGGCGGAGTGATGATTGGATCATCTTTTCATTGAGAGAGCCGAGTCTAAAGGTGAGAACAGCGTGATGATGGGAACTACACAACTGAATTGTTCAGGCCCGTCGTGTTGTCCACGGCCATATTGGAGAAGCCACACCGTCAGCACTTGAATCATTGGCTGCTGATTAGATTTTGGGGGGTTTACTATGCTGTTTTTGTTTGTTATGACATCTCTTGCCTCGCTTTGCGAGGTCTCCGCGCTCCTTGGCGACAAAAGCGCCACCTCCTCCGATGGAAGTAGGAAGAAATGGGGGAGAAAGGAAATGGGGGTGGGGTGGAGGGTGGATTCTGAAGGACCATGCGAGTGGTGCGTGGGTCTTTGCTCCTTGCCTCGCTGCTCTGCATCCGGTGGTGCTGTTGTGCACATGCAGTTTGTGAAATACCATCGACTATAAGCAATAAGATATGTGTCTGTTTATCTTGTATTATTATCTGGATGGGTGTTAGTCTTGTCTTGAATAAAGATGGCAAAAAGGAATGAATGCGTGTATGCAAAGGAATAGTCAGTTCAATGAGGTTAAAATGAAATTTTGAACAAGTTGATCCACGAAATGTGACGGTCTGACAAGATAGACGAAGGTGGAACAAAGTATTTCTCCCTCTTTGTCAGTTCAAGGCAAGGGTCAAGCATGAGCAACTTTGCAGCTTTCACGAGTGGCCAGTGAGCGGCCACTGGTTTGGTATCCGGGTCATGGCACCAGGTGAAAGGTCCTGATGAAGATCTACCTCCCTGGCTGACCAGGTACTTCAAAGAGTACCGGCTTTTTCAAGTGGAAAAATATTATTAGAGTCAGTTTATAACTGAGGCTGCACATATCATCATCAATCTTTTTATCTCTCAGAGATCACCGCTAGGACTGGTGGTGAAAGTATGGTGAGGCCGAAGAGGAACAAAATGGAGAAAAGGGACCAAGTCGAGAAGTGTCAGAGTAGCAGCGCCGAGCTGCCTTGACCCGACACGCAACACGGTTCGAGCTAGGTGTCATGAGCACATCGTCAACATGGTAACCAGCCCTTTGTGTTGCGTTTGAGTCCAGAGGAGACTACAGAAAACCACCTTTCGACCACTGAACCCAAACAGGAGAGTGTAAAACAGGGGCAATTGCCTAAAAAGCAGATGAAGTATTGGCAGGGGGAATAAAAACGAAAATAAGAAAAAAAGAAAAAGATAAAGATAAAATATAAAGAGCAGCATTGAACGTCTCTTTAAAGCTTCTATCAGCTTGCCTCCCGCACTTTCCTCCTTTATTTTTTTTTTTATTCCTGCTCTTCTTCATCTGTCGGTATTTCAGTTGGAGGCGTCTTCTTAGATCTGCACCTTTTAATGCTGACTGCTGCAAATCTTTTGAGGCCGACTACAAAAGCAAGCTGGCGGTAAACTTCCCCCTGGAGGGGGTGGGTGGGGGGGGGGGTGGAGCACAGTTTGGGATCACTCTTCTCTAGGGGAAATCTCCTCCACGACACCGTCTGATCTAAGGAAGCCATCGCAATCCCCGCCCCCCTGTGGCCTTCGTCACTCCCTCCTTTTGCGCCGGACTGACCCATGAGAACAAGTGCAACTGCAAAAGTGACAGTGTGTGATCGTCTCTGAGTGGGGACTGAACGCTGCCTACCTGGAAGTCAGGCGAGTGATTCGCGACAGGGCAAACCTTTCAGGTGAAATCAGTGTGGTTTGTTGCATGCTCATCCATCTTTTAGCGCAAGAGCTGGCTGGAGCCTTTATCGCAGATGACTTATAGGTGGGCTTCACCCTGGACTTGTCACCAGAGTTGGGATTGATCTCAAGGCGAACCATACATGTCCAATATCAGATGGCTGGCATGCAGCAGCTCGGCACAAAATACATCAGAATACAGTGGAATGGCTCAAATCAGACACAAGGAAAAACAAGGAAGTATCATTTCAAAATTTGACGAAAAATGTTTGGACAAAGTGAAGTTGCACCAATAGGACATAAAACATCATGACACAAGCAACCTTAACACATTTCTGGAGATCTTTAGTAACCTAAAATTGGATTTTTGTGATCTCACTACCGAATGGTGAAGGAGGAAAATGTTGACCAAAAAAAAATCAGAAATGAAACTTATATACGGATATACGCCCTGGACGCTCAGTACAATACCGTATGTGAAGTCACAATTCATGTGGCGTCACTCACCCTCTGTATTTGTATTTATATTTGAATTGAGAGTTCACCAGTCAAAAAACATTACAGACAACCAGCAAAATCAAACAAAAATCAAGCAGAGGCATTTCAATAAAAAACAGTTCAACCGATAAATTGACCGGCTTGGACTGGCATGGGTCAAATGATGTCAAATGACAATTGAGCCATGCGTCTTGGAGACAATGCGAGTGTAGGAAAATTGACAACTTCACGACTAACATTGTTCCATAACGGCACAACCCTGTTAAAAAAAATATATACAGTCAAATCTTGGTTTTCAAATGAATCGGTTCTCGACCAATTCCGTTTTCGACCCAAAATTGTGATTTTTTTATGCCTCGGATGACGAACAAATTTTGGTTCTCGAACAAACTGAGCGCACTTGAATGCACCATTTGACTCCTCTCGCCTTCCTTACACGACGAAGTGACGGTTCCTCGGGTAGACGAGGAAGTAAAGCTGAAATCCACTCAACTGTCCTCAATCAAACACGACAATGATTTAGGGACTGAAGATTAAGTTTGGCTGAACATTTGCTGCACGAGTACCAAAGAGTATCCTGGCTGAACTCAAACAAATGAACGGTTGACGCAGCTTGCGTTCCACCTTAGAGGTCCCCCTCTATTCTGCATGATCGTAGTCCTTTTATTGCAATGATGCCGCGCCCCGACAGTCCTGGGTATCTATCGTTTTTATCTCTCACTCCTATCATCCTTGCGCGCGTATAAACGCTGCTTCTCTCCATTGTTGATGATGTGACGCCCGGCTTGACATCGCTGAGGTGGCGAATTGTCGGCGGGACGATGCCTCTGTCAGGAACGCGCTCAATTCCTCTCGCTCCTGGCCGGCCTCTTATGCATAAAATATCAAACATCTGAGGGACAATATGCTGACCTGCTGTGACCTCCACGCATGCGTCCGCACACAAGAGACAAAACCCATGCGCGCAGAGACTGGAAAACAGAGACATGCACAGATGAATGCCGGCATACATGCACATGTATGCACGCACACGCACCCCACACACACACACACACACACACACACACACACACACACACACACACACACACACACACACACACACAGTCTTCCCCCCCATCCCCCATTTGTACGTGCCTTGACTTTTTCCACCATCAGCACCGCATCCCTCAGATGATGTATTTGCGACATCTGGCGGCGCTCGCTATATTCATGTCTACAGCGATGCCATGCGGGACGAGAGCGAGAGGGGGAACAAAACGGAAGACGAGCGAGTGACTGAAGGGAGGCGTGGAAAAAGGGGGCAGGGCGGAGGGGAACAGACGTATGGAATCGTCGGTAAATGCACGAAAGTGTAAGGCAGCGTAAAGTGGCGTTAAAACACGAAAGTATGTCGATTTTCCACAGCAAAAGGCTTGGGTACCCCCTAGTGGGCGCCCGGCGGCGATCCGGTAACTCTGGCATTGGTAGGGTGCTCCGGGGTGAGGCTTTGCATCGGGCTACCATGAATCCATAGGAGTCAGAGGTCAGCCTTCTTGAGTTGCGGTGACATCATGACAATGGGACACTTCTCCAGCCTCCGAATCCCAAGCTGATCCATTCTGCCCAGGCTCAGGCGGCAGGCCCCTCTTTTCCCACACATTCACACCCTCTGCCAGACCGGGAGAGAGGGGAGCGAGAGGGAAGGGAGAGAGGGGTGAATGTGAAGACCTCACCCCCAAGCACCCCTCATTCCATCTCCCTCTCTTTTCTTTCAGGGGCTAGATTAAAGAGATGGCTTAATTCTGTCTAATTATCCGGCCATACCCTCTCCTCTCTCCTTCTCGCCCTCTTTTCTTTCTTCTTCTTCTTCTTGTCTCTGTCTCCCTTCCCCCATATCTCAGAGAGGGGATACTAATTAGCTGATGTGAATTGTATCTACTATACAAATAGATTGGGCAATTATGTGGGGGGAAAAAATGATATTGCTGCCTGTTTAAACGTGACACAATTGTACCCCAATGTCATCGTAGTTCAGAGCAAAAGACACAAACTACTAGTGGTTACAGTAGACGATGACGCACCATCATGACATAAGGGGTAAACAACCGCACATCAACGTGAAATTTATCAAAACCACTTGCAGTATGAGGGTTTGAATCTTACACCATATTAATGCACAAATTCTTCTGTTGACAGAATTGAGCAATAGTTTCTTTGCTTGCTTGAGTGGTGCGCTGGTGCGCATGAGCACTGGAAATTGAATACTGCACCTCAGTTCAAATCTTTCACCGCTATTTCGTGCACTAAGAATATTGCGTCTTGACTGTGGGTGGGCCAGGCTGAATTTGAAGTCAACTGTCTTAACTTGCATTTTAAGGCATTACTGTCGGATTGTGCACATTACCCTTATTTTGCGGCCAGTTAGTGTATACAAAAAAATCATTTGCATTCCATCTAGCGAGAAAATAACCAAGACACATTCAGGGTTCCCACTCTTCTACTTGCTTTTTATTTATGGACCTTTTAAGGACTTTTGATGTCAAATTGAATACTTATAAAATACTTGAATTAATTTTCAAAGAAAGTACAGTAAGAAAACATTAAATTTAGAAAATATATAGCTTCTATTTATTTTCGAATAAAAATAAATTTTTAAGGATTTTTATTGATTTTAGAAGCTTTCTCTGAAAATGAAGGACAATTAAGAACATAATTGTACAACTTCTATTTTTATGAATTTTAAGGACCCATGGGAACCCTGACATTGGATGCATTGCTATAATTGTATTAGTGGAGCACTGAACAATACATTGCCTTTCCTACATTCACTTCCTCGATGTAACAATGCTACAAAGTGTGAGCTTGTGTGTTTGTATAGTCTCACCCATATGCATTACATAAGCAGAAATCACATTAATGAGATCATACACTTGTGCTGATAGCGCTAATTAGTTGCTGCGCTGTGGTTGAGGAAACTAGGCGAAGATCCCAGTGACTCGAACCATTGTTTCTTAATCGCCTTCCACACATTCATAATTCATTCCATCGCGGACCACGAAAGAAGCGCCGCTCATTTTGTCTCCGTTGGCTTCTTCCTCTAGGTGAGAGAAATTGTGCGTTCCCCACCACCCCTACCCGGATGTCTTTCCTTCTTGCTGTGAGGTTTCACCGCGATCAAAATAAAATGTGCACGCGAGGGATGTTCGCCTCGGGACCCAGCTGTCGGGCCACTTTGACAGCTTCATTTGTGGTGTCGCGGCTTGATCTTTCCTGTCGCTGATACCAAAAGCCACTGAACACAGATTTGGCCCTCTCTCAGAAAAAAAAAATTCAAATAAATAACGTTGGTAACTGCGCGGTGTGCGTACAGACGAGTAAGGCTGTTTGCCACATCTGCTCTGAACTTGTTCGCCTCCACCCTCTCCCCCCCTGCAACACTGCAGTGATGCATCAACACCCCGGGGCCTGATCCCTTTGTAACATGTTCTCTGACACACACAATCACCTACCCACACACGCACACAAATAAACACACAAACACACACACTCATAACCTGCAAACAGAAATAACAGCAACAAAGAGTAACTATCCATTCTGTTTTACGGAGTATTCCCAACGTGCCACGTTGCTGCATGGGGGAGGAGAAAAATAAAATTTCAACTAGCGGGCCAGGTTGTGACTTGGAGCTAAACAGATAGCGGGGATGGAAAGCCAGAGGGAGGCTGATTATGATCGCTGCTGTCAGATGTGAATGCTGAGACGACAGCGATATCAGGCATATCCACGTTCAGTGACACAGATCCACACGGACAGATATCAGCGCACAGTGGGCCCCATACCGATTATTTATAACCCAACAGGAGGTAAGGACACGGGAACACAAAACATACCTACTGAGCTCTTACATACTGTTTGGGTCAAATGTATCTCCTGTTGACATTTGAAAGCAATAACAATACCCTCAAGTGTCATTCTTTTACCTTAACATTTCGTAATTGTTAATAAAAATGACCACAAAAAAACCAAACAAATGGGAAAATATTCAAAAATGTCATTCTTTTGTACCGCCACTACATCCAACCGCTCATCAGTTCACATGGCAAGATAACATCTGGAATGTGTTGGTGTCATCTCCATTTTGTACATTTTTGTAAATGTTTTGTTTAGTGATGCATTGACAGTTTGCAGCAAGTTCACGTCATGAATTCAGGCAGTGGGTGTTGTGATCCTTGGCATAGTAACTTGAATGATGTTTTTAATTAAACATTTGGAGCAGCAAATGTACAGTGTTTTTTTTCCTTGCAGTTAATTAACCCTTACATTCTGTTCTGGTCAAATTTAAGCCGTTTTGACATGTGACAGCAATAAAAACAACATTTGTTTGTGGATATGAGGCTGTTCAGGGTCAGATCATATTTTAACTTGACGGTGTCTTTTAAATAAAGAAACATGGTTGTAATAGTGAATGATGCCTGGTATCTACTAATAGCCTCCTCAAACGACACTACTTTTTTCTCATTCACGACCGTCTGTCGGTCAGACTACCAGATAAATATCATTTGGTATCAAAATTGGCGACGAGACACGACGTTTGTCTGCGACGGGTCAGTCGGCTCAAAATCGACGTCGACATAAGAAAGCCAGAGGAGTCCAGCTGTGATCGAGTCAATGCCTTGAGACTAAATGACCTGGAGGAATGAGACTCGTCACAGGCAGACGGAAGCTAACTGCTGGCTAATTGCTCCAGGTCAGTGTGTGAAAGAGCTGTTGGATTCCAATCATGACAATATACTGTATCCTATTAATCACTGTGTGAATGGTGTACATTTGTTACCTTGAAGGTATTTACAATTCAGCGAAGGAATGGCACGTCTGCACCATTTGTTATCAGCCTGACCAGGTAATAGAAATGCTCGCTGACAAGTGGAAGCCCTGACATGCATTGGTGTGTGTCACCCGCATCGCAAACCATGCTGGGCCAGCCAGTGTCCTGATTGCTTCAGGCTTTTGGACCCAACCACGAGCTGCATGAGTATCTAACAATAGACCCTACCAAAGCCCTTGAAACAGGTTTGCAACTCCTTAAAGAAAAAAAAAAAAGAGTGTGTCAACTAGATGGCAGAGCAACAAAAGAATCACTTCAAAAAGCTATGATCAGGGACGGTGGAAGCCGCATTTCAACGTCCACTGCTTGGCCATATGTGTCCAAGTAAGATTTGTATCAAGGCGAGAGAGCAACAGTATGAAGAGCACCGGTTCAAGACTGACCTTGAGACAAGGAGCGAGAAGGAGGGCAAAACCTCCAACTTGCAGCCTCTTCTATGAGTCTGTGTAAGAGGCGCGACTGGATCGGCAGCGCTAAGATGGATGTGAAGGATAGCGGAAATGGAGAGAGAGGCTGACCTTGGAGAACATTGCGGGAGAGGGGGAGGTCTTCCACATGATGGGAAGGAGTGTGACACAATGCAACTTTGAAAACGTTTTGTGGAAGACGAACATACAAAAGCCAGGCCAACTGGACTGGACATACACAAAACAAAAAACAAAAATAGACCCTGCGCCTAAGCCCAAATGGCTTTCCAAAGAGCCTCCGACCATCTCCCATAATTACAGTTGAAAGTCAAGACGAGCAAACCGAATGTGATGAGTCCAGACAGGAAGATATGGCAATCACATCTGTGATGTCAATGTCCTTACTTCTAATTGTCAGATGCATTCATAAAGATTGACATGTAGTATGACAATAGGTCAAAGAATACCACTCTGTGTTTTTGAGTTTTGTAAAGGGTAGGGAGAGCAAGCCAAGGCCAGGTTAGACATTAAAAATAGAAAGGAATTGATCAAAAAAGGAAATACACCCAATGGCAACTTTAATCGGATAAAACATTCTCGACAGTCAGTGCAAAAAGATGACACAAAACACGTGGTAGAAGAAAACAAATGTCTTTCTACAAAATCAAATTGACCTCAAAATTCCAATCGTCTGCCATGATTCTTCTTTTTTTCCCCCTTGAACCACTTAAACGTACAGTCAAACCTTGGTTTTCGAACGTCTCGGTTCTCGTCCAATTTGGTTTTCGACCAAAGATTTCCAGTTTTTTATGCCTCAGATGACGAACAAATTTCAGTTCTCAAATAAACTGAGCGCACTTGAATGCACCATTTGACTCCTCTCGCCCCCCTTACACGAGGAAGTGACGCTTCCTCGGGTAGACGAGGAAGTGACGCTTCCGCGTGTTGCTTTCCATGGTGAGCAGACGTGTTCAGTAAACATATTTATTTTAAAAAGAGCGTGGTTTCGGTTTTCCAACAATTTCGGTTATCGAACAGCTTCTGGAACAGATTATGGACGAAAACCGAGGTTTGACTGTATTATTGTAATCTTCAAAACTAGCAAGATATCGTGTGACGAGCCTTCTTTTGCATTGTACAGTACAAAAAAGGAGCTATGTCTTAATCAAAAACAAGTTTATTTCCGATTTAGCTACAATTTTAACAGTGTATTTATAGAACGACAGAGAATTGAATTTTATTTAAAATAAAATAAAAAATCTGAAAGTGAACCAAGAAGTATAGCAGCGTTCTAGCTGGTTCTTGTCATTGCAACCTTAAGCTAGACGGCCTTTGAGAGTGGGCACAAAAACACACACTTTCAATGCTCTTAGCCATCAACATCACAGGTGAGCCTGATAAGAGTGTTCCATCTTTTGAAACAAGTACTGAGCAGCGGAGAGGTCTGATAGTCAACAAAGCAAGGGCTGTGATCAAAGACTCACAAAAACATGACCAAAGCATGATGCTTTTTTTTTTTTTTCCCAGAGAGAGAGAGAGAGCCACAAGAGTGGCAAGGCAAGAGCAGGTAAATGGTACGAGTAAGAGCAGAGAGAGACAAGTGCAAAAGTAAGGGAGCCATAAGAGGTGAGTGCAAACGCACACTTGTCACTTTGCCACATGGGCAGACTACAAGTCTCCACAATAACAGCACCTGCTGATATTGCTGTTTTATAATTGTTGATTATTAAAACAAATAAAAATGAAAAATAGTCCAATTTTGATCGACTATTTTTCAAACAGATTTTGGTTTGTTAATAACTTGGTGCACTTGTACAAAAATGAGTCACGCACAAAGGAACTTCTGGTGCTACATTAAATATTGGCATTAAAACAATAAGCCTTTCTGAGTAACCCAAATCATAACCCAGGAATAGAGAATGAACCTTATTGTGGCAACGTTGACAACATTTCCCAAAAAGGGTCTGTCAAAATGCTGAGTCAGGTTGGAATGGCCATTTCAAGCTGAGTTTAATGTAGAAAGAATTTTGAAAATTGGACAAAATTCAGTTTTTATGTTGGAAAAAATGTGTTTAATGGGCAATGTTTTAATGCTATAACATTTGCGCCAGTCAAAATAAGTAGACTTTACATCGACTTAAAAAAAATCTAACTATCTGAATCTATTGTGTGCAGCGACTTGACAAAATCGACACACCATTTTTTGTGTGTGCATTTTTTAGGAAATTCAATAAAAGCACAAAAATGGGGAAAGACGATTTGATTCTGGTACAAACATTTCCAAGAGAAAGGCAAAAAGGAAAACTTATTTCCATTACACTACATCATTTGAATGCTGTTGGAATGTTCAATAAATACAACATTCCAGTTATTTTCAGTAGGACATTTATTCATATTCATATTTCTAATGAGGTCCTATTTTTAAAGAAACACTGTCGATATATCTATCATTTAAAAAAGAGAGAAAGAGTATGGCAGTGATTTAAAATATAGATATTTTTTTGTGCTCCCATTCAAAAGATGTGACAGGCTGTGGTGAGAAGCCGCAGTTCCAGCCTCTCTCTATTTGTCAAGACAAGTGCCAAGCCAAGTGCACCCCTGTGCTTACCTGTAATGGCACGAGAGGGCTGTGCTGCAGCACAAGCGCAAGCCATTTCACTTCGGGGTGGGGAAGGCTCTGAGTAGGGCTGAGAGAGTCAGAAGTGATTGCATGTGTGTTTGACACAAGAAAAAAGAAAGATGATAGAGGAAGGTGGAAGGAAAAGGTGACAACAAGTGGAGTGGGAGCTTGTGAACAAAAGATGTGTCTTCCAGGATAAAGATGAACACATTAGAATATGAATCCAAGACCTCGGGCACACCGGGCACTTAAAAAGCCCCTTAAGTCAAGTGTCAACTATTATGTGCCATCAGCGGCGACACAGGGTCACAGAGCAAGACAGCCGAGGTCACCCTCTGTCTCTACATGCACCATTAAACAGTCCCACATGGTGCGAAAAGGACTGGCTGTCATTTGGAGACAAGAGCATGTACAAGGCTCTTCACAGAGCAGTGGCCATTGTCCACGCACCTTACATTATGCTTAACCAGTCAATATTTGCAAGTACTCCAAAGTAACATTTTGCAAATGACGTGCAAAGGCGACGACGGGCACAATTCAAGTCCCTGTAAAGTGAAAATAAATATATCTTGTAGATTTGACACACCGCAGAAAGGTGGGAAAAACTGGAAAGATTTTTACAGATCGGCAAGAACAGAATATAAAATCAATTTAATCTCTCTGCTATGGGTGTCCCCTGAATATGCTGAAACGACACACTACTGTTTCTTATGCCTCAACATAAATATATGTTTCAGCTGTGAAAATGTATCAGCTAAAAGGCTCAGGGGGCTGGACTATAGCCCACCGGGTTGTTGCGGGTCTTTTCCATGCAGCAACAACGAGGCACACTAAAGCAGTCACGCTAGTGCAAAGGCCCTGGCTGTCAAGTCAGACTTAAAAGAACAATAAAACCAAAATCCCCTGTCTGTCTCTCTCTGCATAACATGAGAGTACAGTACACACAGAAAAACAATGAGGCACTCTAAAGAGGCTATGCTAATCTGTAAGGGAAGATGATATTTATGAGATGATAACGGTTAATGCAGACAAAGTTGCAAATTTTTTTATACAGTCGTGGGAAAACCTGACTCACACCAGACTCCAAAAAGGGTCAAGCTGCACCATTTTAGCCACATGCTCCCCCAAAAAATCAGAAAACTGAATTTGACAGATTAACGCTATCTCCACAATTGAGGCATACATAGTTCTCGATCTTTTTCAGCAATAATCTTCAAACATTGGATATGCACATATTTTCCAATAGCGATATAAAATGTTTCACTTGTTTCTTGTTAAAAGTGAATTTTAATTGAGAGTCAGATTTTTGTTCTTAATATTACCCTGCCAGCCCGCAGAAGTGAGATTGATTGGATAAATCAACCGGAATTATGGGAAAACAGGAAAGCTGCCAATCAGCACTGTGCGAGCGTGTGCTTTTGGTTTGTGCCAGCGCATGAGCACACAAATGTGTGTGTGTGTGTGTGTGTGTGTGTGTGTGTATGTGTGTGTGCGCCCGCATCACTATTGGGCTGACAGCTGGGCTTGTTCAAGAGGCTTACTGAGCATTCTGCCTGTTTGGGAATCAAAAACCTGTGTCAACAGCATCCTACAAAGGATGTAAACAACCAGAGTCAACATGCTTTAGTTCATATATGACCGCAGAGAGCCTCGATTGTATAACGTGGCATTAGAGACAAAAGAAATTTCAGATGATAATTGCGCTGGTCTTAGGTCAAAATGGTAAAGGACTAAGAGAGAGCGGGCGGAGGAGCTGCGGGGTTTGTATCAAATGTGTGTACGGGTGCGCGCGCGCCTGCGTAGACAAGCGTGTCAGTCCATCAGCATGTCGGCGTCACAGCTCTTCACTAAGTCCCAGATTAACAGTGACAGGCAGAGATCTTCTAATTATCTCTTCCTGGACCACATGCAAATGGGAAAAACGAACAGAGCCGTGTGATTGGCCAGCCCGTCTTGGGCGCCACAGACACTCTAATGAGCATGACGGCGGGATACAACCTCATGATGTACCACCAAAGCGCACCCTCGTCGGCACATGGGCTCACACGCACCCGCAAGAAATGGGGTGCATTAAACGGCCATGAACCAGCATAAGAATGTTAGAATTAGAAGAGATCCTGATTGCATCTTGAGAAAGAAAATATATAAGTATCATATTTACGTATGAAGTCCCGTCCCAGCTAATACGGCCTACAGGTGAAGCATCAAGGACAGAGTTCGCTCAATGCAGATTCCGCCAATACCGTGCCATAATTTCGAATGGGTAAGGGATTTTACAAGTTCTGAAAGTTCATTTGATTGAGTCTCTTTTTCGAGCAATCTCCACCATCTTGCCAGAGAATATCGGTTTTGAACAATTTTCTCGTAATCCTACCATAGATGTGCCTTAGGAGTTTAATGCAGCAACATAATCCCCATTGAAATACACTCATAGACAAACAACCATCCGTGCTCACACTCACACCTAGGGACAATTTAGAGTGCTACATTAACCTGCCATGCACATTTTGGGAATTTGGGAGGAAACTGGAGCACCCCGAGAAAACCCACATAGGACACCACATAAGAAGGCCAGAGCCGGAATCGAACCCTGTACTGTGAGGCAGAAGTGCTAACCAGTCGACCACCGTGCCACCCATATAACAGTCATTCAGACACAAGCATAAAAAAAAAACGGCCAAACAAAAGTTTATCTGGAAAAACCATCACAGGGATTCTAAAAGGTAAAAGCCTCACTTGAGCCACTGTGAATATGGCGGAATTGAAAAAAAAAGAGAAACGGATGAAGGACTGGAACAGAAGGTAGAAGACTTGCTTTAGACAATCGAGTGCTGCAGTCAGCTAAAAAGTCAACCCAGTAAATCAGCCGGAAAGATGGCAACAAAGTCAGACGATTCATGAATCACCTCCTAGTCCATGTAAAGGTGGGGAAAACTGCCAAGTGGCTACAAAGGCAAAATGTGGAATTATTTAAATGAAATAGCTACCGAAAACAAGAAAAAACGTTTTTTTCCAGAATCTCATGGCAAAAATTTAGATTAATGAACACAAAGTATTGGAAACCGAGCAGTGACCAGAAGAGATTTTTAGACAGTCCTGCAGCAATGTGGGACATGTTTTGCATGCCCCACATTACAATCTAAAAAGTATGCATTTTGATTGTGAGAGAAAATCACAATATTAAATGGGGCCCTAAAAATCACTTTCTGGACTTTTGTTTCAAATATAGAAGAAAAAAAAAAAGATGCAAATTCATCTCTTACAAACATGAAATTTCCCCTAATGACAACAAGCTTAGTGAACTAATATAAATGTTTCAAAAATATTGTAAATGGCCAACATGGCAGAGCTGAATCATGTCTTTTTATGATCTGCTCGCAAAGTGGTGGAAGTAAGAAATGCACCAGATGTAGTTTGGCTTTGTCAAGCGCGACACATATGAACTTCGACAGAGCGCTCACAAAGATCCTTTTCCCTCCCAACACATTCAAATACTTGAGAGAGGCACATAGTTTGGTTCTACTGTGCAGAACACTTTCTTTATCTTTGTAATTCACCCCCCCCCCCCCCCCCCGAGTGCGTTCGGGGAGCCTTGGGACTTGCCATTTTTAATCAAAAACGGGTGCCTTTGTCTTGTCGCTGCTCCATCCAGCGTTTCTATTCATCCTTTGAGGGCTTTGCAGTCGATTAAATGGCATTTTCATTTAGCACTGATAGTACACAGTCTCTCTCCAGCAATTTATCCATCCACACTCGCAGGCGGCTCACGCTGTGAAAACTCTCCAAATTGCAATATTTACAGCAATTGACTACATACACATGGCCGGGGCCATCCTGTTGTGAAGCTTGTTATGTTGTATAATAATCACACGGCACTTACAAGTAGTCTTTTGAAAGTCAAAATGATATGTGGATGCGAGCCCTTAAGGGAGTGCCGATGGAAGCAATACAATGGTTCAGATAAGAATAGACTGTCGCATGACCAGAAGTAGGTGAGCAAATTACTTTTTGGCATTTGTCGCAATAAAAATTCAATACAGTCAAACCTCGGTTTTCGTCCATAATCCATTCCAGAAGGCTGTTTGAAAACTGAAATTGTTCGAAAACCGAAACCACACTCTTTTTAAAATAAAAATGTTTACTGAAAACATCTGCTCACAATGGAAAGCAACACGAGGAAGCGTCACTTCCTCGTGTAAGGAAGGCGGGAGGAATCAAATGGTGCATTCAAGTGCGCTCAGTTTGTTCGAGAACGAAATTTGTTCGTCATCCGAGGCAGAAAAAACTCAAAATTTTTGGTCGAAAACCGAATTGGTCAAGAACTGAGACGTTCGAAAACCGAGGTTTGACTGTATTTTACCTCTTTAATTTGATTCGGGCAGCACAAAGGACGGCGGGTTAGCAGAGCTGCCTGATAGTTCTGCGTTCTTCCTGTGTGGAGTTTGCATGTTCCCTCTCCAAAAACGCTTAGTTCAATTAAAGACACTAAGTTGCCCTTATGTGTTAGTCAATTGTTGTGTTGTCAATTTATGTCCTATCATCGGCTGGCAACCAGTACAGGGTGTATGTACCTCACTTCTGGGATGGGTTCCAGCTAACTTATTTTCACGTTCAAAGCAATCGAGAGATGGCATTGCCAAAAAGTGTGCCAAAATATGGTGGCTGACTATTATACACATCTGGCAGCCTCAGATCCACATATACGCATTTTTTTTTTCCAGAACGTGACTAAAGGCAATTCATTGGTGAGCACTCATGACAAATGCTTCATGTCTCCATAATTGTTTGACCATGACCACTCCGACAGAAGACAGATTTGCTTTGACCCGCCAGCTCGTTTTTAGAGGGTCAAAAGGAATATTTCAAAAAGTATCCAACTTAGGCCCGATGCCATAGGTGAGAGCAAGTAAGGAGGTTGTGGTACAAATATGACAAAGGGTAGAAGGTAGCGGGCGAGAAGACTTGGGTGCGGAGAGGTTGAAAAAGCGGCCTCTACCTGCCTGTCCGATGGGTGTGACTTTCAAAGCCTGCTGGTGGTTTGTGTGGAAGCCATCACATCTGCGACTGGCCGTATGATTAATGAGCCTCTCAGACTGTCTGTGCAGTCTGAGGCAGGCCATGGCCTTATCCCAGGCACGGCTGATTTATTCGCCTTTGAAGCAAACCTCCAAATATAAGCGCGAAACTCCACAGGCACAAGTACGCCCGCCATGACGCACGCACATTGTACGAGTTGGTGCGGAGCCGATGTGTACACGCAAAGGCGTGTCAAGTTCGCCAGCACCTGCTTACATCTAATGAAAACCTCAATGTGACAGTGTTATCCAGGGCGGGTGAATACAAAACACTCCATGTATAAGCAAGCTGACTAAAAATGTCTTCTGTCTCCTATCAACAAAAACTCCCATTCCCAACCGTCAGTCAGCGGAAGGGACGCATGCACAGGGGGGGGATGGACGAGACAAAAAATTGTTTAAAAGCCTTTCTCAATGACACATCACATTCTTCTGAATTTCTAAAAGGGAAAAGTCTATTGAATTTCTAGCCTGCAAAGATTGAGAGGATGATCATGGCTCCTGGTTTCTTTGGCAGTCATAAAATGTCCCTCTGGCTAACCTTGAAACGCTTTGCACCAAACATGTGGCCAACCAACCGTACAGAATGCGAAGTTAAGCATCACATGTGAAGCTAGATGAATTAGTCCTGTGACAACATCTACGACATCTACGACAGTCAAACCTCGGGTTTCGTCCATAATCTGTTACAGAAGGCTGTTCGAAAACTGAAATTGTTCGAAAACCGAAACCACGCTCTTTTTAAAATAAAAATGTTTACTGAACACGTCTGCTCACAATGGAAAGCAACACGAGGAAGCGTCACTTCCTCGTCTACCCGAGGAAGCGTCACTTCCTCGTGTAAGGAAGGCGAGAGAAGTCAAATGGTGCATTTAAGTGCGCTCAGTGTGTTCGAGAACCGAAATTTGTTCGTCATCCGAGGCATAAAAAACTCGAAATTTTTGGTCGAAAACCGAATTGGACGAGAACTGAGATGTTCGAAAACCAAAGTTTGACTGTATGTGGCCCTGTTTCTGTAGTCTGTTGGTTCCGAAACATTAAAAAAAAAAAAATCTACCATGTTGCCTTATTTCTGTAGTCCGATTCGGTTAAATTGACGTTCCGCTGTATCAGTAAATCGACAAAATCAGCTATAAGCACAAATTCAGACTTAAAACCTGCGGTGCGAATTGAATTTTAAAAATCAAGCCTCGATGCAAATGAACGCACGCACACTCATTCTCTGAGGCGTAAAGAAAGCCCGTTAAACCAGGCACACAACGTCTCCCCAGGTTGATCAGCATCCGCCGAGAAAGGCAAACACTTTGACATATTTGTTTTTATTTTGTTCCCGGAGAAAAAGGCCCTGCCATATGGCAGCGCCCCTGGAACAGATGGCGTTTGCCCACTTCCTCAAAGCACGAGCGTCTATCGTGGCAATTTAAGGAGCAGCTCGAGCACAAGAACGCCACAGATTGGCATATTTCCACAAAACGGCTATTGTTATGCAGCTGAGCGACAACGGTGAGGTTAAGACAATGGAGACTTAATGTTGCTTGTGTGAATGCTGCTCGTATTGCAACCTGTCAAGGTGCAGAGTAAAATGATGACGATAAGGAATTACTCACCGCAGTGAGTGGAATTGACTCGAAAAAGACCCAAACATGCATGGTCTTTACCTGCAAAGAGGTCTCAGAAAGGTTAAGCATGAATGTCCTCGGATGATCTAAGGGCTCATGATGGAGTGGAAGAGCTGCCCGTTAACACATGTAGCTTCATCTCTCATTGCTGGCCAAATCTTATCAAGCACAACTTTAACCCTGTGGCACAAAAAGCCAAAGTGGTTAAAGTCACCTTGGCATTTGAAATGGTCCTGTACCCACTCATACTCCTTTTTTAACAGGAATTCACTGAAAGGTGGAAGCAAAGGCCTTGTAACATCAACACCCCTGCCAAATCCTCAAATGTCAAGCCGTTACAAGTGTTCAAAAAAAGAGAAGAAAGTCCAATGCGAAACTAAATGTTCAGTCAAAAGATGGTTTTCTATAGAATCGATACTTTTGTTGGAAATGTGTCACTTAGCCGCGCAACGTGCTAACTTAAGCCCACCTGCAATTTTTGTACGCGTTGAAATGGCAAGAGCAGACGTTTTGCATTTTGGCTAAACTAATATACAGTCAAACCTCGGTTTTCGCCCATAATCCGTTCCAGAAGGCTGTTCGAAAACCGAAATTGTTCGAAAACCGAAACCACGCTCTTTTTAAAATAAAAATGTTTACTGAACACGTCTGCTCACAATGGAAAGCAACACGAGGATCACTTCCTCGTCCGCCCGAGGACGCTTCCTCGTGTAAGGAAGGCGAGAGGAGTCAAATGGTGCATTCAAGTGCGCTCAGTTTTTTCGAGAACCGAAATTTGTTCGTCATCCGAGGCATAAAAAACTCGAAATTTTTGGTTGAAAACCGAATTGGCCGAGAACCGAGACGTTCGAAAATCGAGGATTGACTGTACTCCAAATCTATGCAATGTCCTGTTCAGATGGACCTTGACTTTTGTAAATGTTGCACTAATGTCTACTTGTTGTCTAGACGACTTCAAGTGTAACTCGCCAACAGGGCAATACAGTACCTTTTTGTTCAAAATGAGACATTGCGACCTCCTCCAATGGAAATGTGGTCGGTGAGTGCAGTATATAAAACGAATACTTTTCTGTATTATTACAGAGTCCTCATTGTAATCCCTCATGCGGAATTTCAACTCACACCGTGCTGTATATTTCCAACGAAACCAAGCTATATTTTCTTTAAGTGACGCATCTGAATGGTTCCTCATTGCTGTACTCCGATCAGATTTAATTACATTCAATGTTGCTCCCAAAGCCACCCAGCTATAGGCAGCCAACCATATCGTCGGGGGGGGAACAAGCCATCTAAGAAAGTTAGTCCACCCGCAAGCCATCTATCTATGCACTCGCGCACCGCTTTTGCAGGAAGCCAGGTCAGCCCAGTCAGCCGGGCTACCCTGGGGGTCCTGGGGTGGTATTAATCAGTCTGGTTTCTGCTGAAAAGCTCAATCTGCGGATGATGGATGAGCCATCATGCTGAGGGAACTGAAGTGACGGGTGACAAAGAAGGACACACACACACCTGAATAAATCCACTCCCCATCCTGTCTAACCCCAATGCTACACCGTCAAGGTAGCAGGGTGAAAGCACGTGTGTGTGTGTGTGTGTGTGTGTGCGTGTGTGGAAGGATAAGTGTCTCAGCATGTGTCCTGCTCTGCTAATGAAGTCATCTGAACAGTGATTTAACGGCCCCGGTGTAAAAGCCTCCCGCCCTTAACTCATAGCCTTGCTCTATTAGAATGTGATATAAACCCTGGGCACAATAACTGTCCTGCCACTGTAACAATATATAGGAGGCCACCGGCCAATGGTCCACACTGCTAACTTACACAGTCTGGGGAGCAAATTATTAGCTCGGTATAAGAAAGGGAAGTCGTTCAAGGTGAATAAAACTTAAAATGCACAAGATCAGGCATCATGAGGGAGGCCTGTTGTCACAGGAGCTCAAATGCTATTTTTGGGGCGGACCAATGCTCGGGTGTTATAGGTTCCAATGGTGACCAATTTGAAGATGTGGCTTTAAATATTGTTTTGGGGTCAAATGGAACCTCTTCCAAGATGCTACTTGACCTCTAATCTTCTTGATCCATGGGAAATGAATACATAAATTCAATCAATTCATTCAAGGAACAAACCTTTGCCATCATAAAGTCTTTTATAAACTGACCAAAATGGCCAAATGCGAATGACCTGGACATTTTTGAGAAAAAAATGGCAAATCGCACTCGCACACCAGCCAAATGACCCTTGAATAAATGCCAACTTGCTGCAACAGAAGAAGAGCCCTTATCAGGATACCGTGTCACTTTTGTTGTGACAGATTATTGCATGTTTGGTGGGCCGTTCACCTGTGAGTCAAATATTTTATCCACAGCAAAACTACTGTCAGACTGTCAGTGACAACTAACTTCCATGCTCTTTGAGGGCATTCCAGCAATAAAAAAACAAAACAAAACCCTAAAGATATTCACCAAATCCTCCATGAAATCTGCTCCTCTGGACAAAGACAAACTAAGGCAAATGACAGCATTCGCAGACACTTTTGATACAGTGAGAGTTTGCTGAGTTATATAACCTTTACCCCCTCCTACGCCTATGCCTCATCGTATCTGCTGTTGCCATTCTTTCCCACTCGCGTCAATCCACGATAAGTGAAAGCGCCTGTTGACAATTTGGTTCAGGTGAACAAATAGAGGAACTGTTTAGCATCGAGCAAAACAGACTACACGGCAAGGGAGAATGTCATCGTGTGTGTATGTGTGAGAAGGAAGGGAGAGAGGCCCGAAGGAAGACAAAGCTCATCACAGCACAGCACCGAGCTGCACACTTCACCCTTATTAGACCCGTGTCCTTGGCAGATGCAGAGCTTGCCCTTTTGTTAGCAAGGTGCACGTGTGTGTGTGTGTGTGTGTGTGTGTGTGTGTGTGTGTGTGTGTGCGTTTTACAATGGCAGTGATTTAGAATGGATTGAGCGTAGGCGTGGAGACAAGGTGCAGTAGCCCCATGGCTCCCCTGATCGCTGGCAGCGTGACAGCTGGGAATGGAGCGCGGGGAACAGCCTGAAGTATTGCCATCTAATATGTGTCACATATACCTGCATAAATATTTATGCCCGTTTCAGAGCAAGAACAGGAGAGGACAACCCGGGTGAGGAAGATGGGACAGCATCAGTGGACTTTGTGTGAAGTCACTCACATGACGCCAAGAGCCAAGCTTTTTGAACATCCTCTCGACAAGTTTGCCTGGTCGTGATGACTTGAACCAAAAGTGTTTTGAGTCATCCAAATAACTTTGTAGGGTATACCCGAATACTTGGAATGCCGGTCATTAGAATATTAAATGTATGTCAAGTATCAGGAATATGAGCCGTTAAACACATAAACTACACTCAAACCTCGGTTTTCGTCCATAATCCGTTCCAGAAGGCTGTTCGAAAACCGAAATTGTTCGAAAACCGAAATTGGTCGAAAACCGAAACCACGCCCTTTTTAAAATAAAAATGTTTACTGAACACATCTGCTCACGATGGAAATCAACACGAGGAAGCGTCACTTCCTCGTGTAAGGAAGGCGAGAGGGGTCAAATGGTGCATTCAAGTGCGCTCAGTTTGTTCGAGAACCGAAATTTGTTCGTCATCCGAGGCATAAAAAAATCGAAATTTTTGGTCGAAAACCGAATTGGACGAGAACCGAGACATTCGAAAACCGAGGTTTGACTGTACTCCAAGGACATTACTAGCCTACATGTACACATATACACTTTCAGTTTGGGTGTTCATGCAACATGTAGAATCAGCAGTTTACCTGTTGGCCAGCAGAGTTTTGAAGGTGATTTGACACATGTCCTGATACGCTGGCAGCAGCCTTGTCCACTCCCACGCCCACTCAACCATTGCAACCTGTCGATGAATGAGTACAAAGTGCGCTTGGATATGAATCGGGTTCAATAGCATCATTGCATTAGTATACAACTGTGATCCACAAACAAAAAAGAAGGGAGGGGTCCAAGCGCCGGCCACCAACAACGGGCCATTCATCACATTCGCAGAAGTTTTTTTTGTTTTTTTTTATCACAATAAGGCAGCAATTAATTTATGAATCCATTTGAGGGGATGTCATTGTTTATAGAAAGATATATCAATTTGGGGAAGCGAGTCATTAGTCTTCCCACTCTTCTGCTTTTGTTTCCCTCTCCCTTGTTCCAAAAGCACCACAACGGCACCCATTTTTCTCCTCGACTCTTTATTTTTTCTCAACACTGCACAACACACTTGGCACCGGCACCAGATTGGGGAAGCAAATAAAAACCGGAGTGTTTTGATTGCCAAAATGTCACTCCTAACTGCAGGCTGAGCTTTATTGACAAAAGGAGGAGAGCTCGATCCATTCATCCATCCTCTCTCTGATCATTCGTCGTGGGAGATTGATGGATGTGACTTCGCCCCCTCCTGCCTCCAATCTACTTGACAAACTACATAGGCGTCGAAAGTGGAGAAGTCGTGTTAATCATTCTCTTAATAAGGTGTTTCTATGCAAAGCTATTCAGCCTCCTGTAATAGGCTGAAAACGGGACAATGTATTGCAAAATACAAACAGCTGGGCGAAAATCGGCAATTGGAATTGGCCAAAAAAAAAAAAAAATCGGTGTGTGTGCACTGCCCAAGATATTGAGTGTGTGTGTACGCAAGTTACGGCATCGATGTGCAGTGGCCAAAAGACACACACACACACAGACAATTCAGGATGCATTGTTGCTAATAAATCAAGAGAATTAGATGCCCGCAATGTCAGGGGCTGTACACATTTTCCGGGAGACTCCAGTTGGCATCTTTGCTTTTAGCAGATGAAAAGGGAAGCTCGGGCAGGATGACTCCTTTGTGCATTTCCTCTGCCAATAAAAACGAGAGTAAATATTCAAGGCCTTGGATGAACACATGCTTGTGAATGCAACTGGACAACTGTGGCAATTGACAAATGTGGGCATGCGAGGCCACAAATATTGAGTCAAACTGTTGCCACCTGTCTGGGAAACAGGCTTTCATTTTGTTAGCCAATAGCCTATTTGTTAGCCTATTAGCACCAAGTCATATTTGAACGTTTTTGAAAAACATATTCTAGAAATGCTACAAAACTAAAACAAATTAGATAGCCAATCCAGGGAAAGACTTGGCAACAATATATTTTATAATAACCAATTCACTAAAGACAGGGCACTTTGAAACAGTAATTCATGCTTTCGTCATATCCCGGCTGGATTACTGTAATGCACTTTATTTTGGAGTCAGCCTCCATTAAGCGTCTCCAGTTGGTCCAGAATGCTGCTGCTCACCTTTTGACTGGTACTCGTAAGAGGAAGCACATCACTCCTACTCTGGCATCCCTGAACTGGCTCCCTATACATTTTGAGTTTAAAACTCGTCTCAAAACTCATTTGTATTCTGTGGCTTTTGACTCAGCATGACTCAGACTTGTTTTTGTGCTTTCTACTGTCTTTGTTATTAATTTCTTGTTTTATTGTTGTATATATGATATTTGCTCCATGTACAGCACTTTGTATCAAGCGGCGGTTGTTTTAAAGTGCTCGATGAATACAGTTGAGGTGAGTTGAGTTGAAGGTTTTTTCTCTTTCAGCACAAAATGACTTTGCACAGTACTGTTGTATGGTGAAAGTACTGTAGATAGTGATCTGTGAAGTTAAGAAAAAAATGCAGCAGCCCATTTTCTATGAGCATCCAAGCACCGTGAGTTGCAAAAGTAGTCAATTCTTTAACCGTGGTAACAAAAGAGCAATAAATTAACCTCTGTTTACCAACCTGATTCATCTTCTTTTTGCCAATTCGGTCAAACTGCTCAAGGGGGTTGAATTTGGTGGTGCGCAAGCAACAACCACGTCAAAGCTCACCACACAAGGTGTATCACGGAGCAAGTCCGTGTTCCCACTCAATTTGGACATCAGGAAATCCTGTGGACCAGACACAAGTAAACATTTGCGATGACCAAAAACGGAAAAATGAATTCAACCTGAGGTCGCCAAACGGAATCCGTGAGGGCAATAGGATATCATTTGGTAGCTGCCGTGTTGTACATGAACGCGAAATAAATGTGAAAGTCACACTGTGCGCATGGTTATGGCATGTCGTGGAAGTCCTGTTGTGAATTCGGCACTCTCATCCGTCACTTTGACATGACTTGTGAACCTCCTCTCCCTCCATCTCACCGCCAGCTCAGAGTGTCCCTGACCCGAGTGCTCTTGTCTCAGCCTTGGCTAAGGTGGAGCCGTTCCAGAAAAGCGATACAGCCTGCCTCGGTAGCCCATTCACATTCTATCACATTTCCATACCGAGTTATTGCTGTTTAACGAAATCCATCAAGAGCAGCCTAATGTATATGCCGCACGTGTCGTTGCTATTCCAAGCCGTATCCTTATAGACAATTTGTTGTAAAAGACACGGGAACTGTAACTATGCACCTGACGGTCAGCGAAGGCCGCTTACTTCATATAACTGTCCAGGGACTAAATTGCTATTTGTCTTTGTCATAAGTCACAGTTATGAGTTAACCAATATAAAAAGTGGAGAATACTACAGACCAAAGCACTCGAACGTCACATATTGTAGAGTTGTAGAACTATACCTAAATGGATTGATTTAAAAGTAGGTGGGGTAGCTCAACAGCAACGATTGCCGGTTACCCGTAGCTTCTTCTGAGGACGAATATCAGACAATATTGTATATTTTAAGTTTTAAACTAATATTTCACTATTTAGTTTTATGTTCTGTTTTGCTTTGTATGGTTGTTTTTCTTTTATTTGGACGAGAAAGGCCAGTGATGTACAATACAGTGATACCGCATACTTAAACAAAGGGTAATTCTGGACCATCTAAGACAGGGATGTCAAACTCATTTCACATTGTGGGCCACACACGGACTCGGTAGATGTCAAGTGGGCCGAACCATTAACATTATACCATACTGTGCTATGAATCACCAAAATATCATCTCTTTCCTTTGTTTTGGTCTCAAGAAGCATTGATTGGCGCTTTCATATCATTTGCTGCGTTGGGTCTATCTCGTTGACAGACTGAGACTGCGGTTTTCTTCCCCGATCAAAACAAGGTTGTCTTCTACTGTAATCAAAACAGTGTGCCCCCTAGCGGATAATCCACAAATTGCATTTTATTTGAAATATTCATTCTGTGTCTTTAATGCATTTTTTTGTTACTTTTAAATTATCCCGCGGGCCGGATCGAACCTCCTTTGGGGCCGGGGGCGGCCCGCAGGCCGTATGTTTGACGCCCCTGAGCTAAGATGTTGGGCAAGAGCTGCATTAAAAATGCTTTGTTTTTCACTGTTGATTGAAGGATAATTTTAAACTCAACTTATAACTTTATTGCAGTCTTGTCCGGCACAAAGTTAAAGAAAGTCTTGGTGACTTTATTTTGCTATAGGAGGGGAAAAAAAGAATTAAGACTTCTTTTCTGCTCAACCCAAAGTATGTAAAGTCATTTTTCAGACAATGACTATACCTACAAGTATAAACAATAAAATGGTAACAGTCAATGAAAACTCCCTCATTTGTAAAAAGATCGTGGGACACCCTTACATGTGGTGAGTGTATTACATATGGAATTACTGCAGTCGCACACAGCCTTCTGGTCACCCGAAAAACAGACGATGCAGTGGCAGCAGCATCTTCCTTTTCTCCCCCTCTCCCTTTGGTCAAAAACCTCCCCCCCCCCCCCAACTTTTCCTCAGCCGGCGGCCTCGGGCCAGCGGCCACCTAACGTGCTGGTGAGAGGGAGTCCTTCCCTACCTCATTGCCTTGGATGATGTGATGGATGTGCCTCAGGTAGTCGCTGCCCCCTGCTTTGTGGCAGACCTCCAGCAGCATCAGGCCCATTTTCTGCTCGGTCAGTTCGGCTGCAGCCATTCCGCTTCCGTTGCCTCGCTCGTGGACGCTGGGAGAGGAAAGAGGGATGAGAAATGTGAGGAGTCTGCAAAAATACGAGTGGGACACTCTTTGCTTTTACTTTAAGTGAAACTTGAGGTAATAATGTGCGAGGACAATTCACTTACTGGCCAGGTGATTATTTTGTGACAAATAGGTTTTAATTCATACTCAGTGTCAAATATTTTGGGTCACGTATTTAGATGAGTAATCAGTATACCTCATGAGCTGGTCTGGGAATTGAGCGGTGTGAAACAAATAACTGAATTGATAGCGGATTACCTTGCGCTGTTTTCACAACTTTTTGCGAAAGACGTGCCAGGAATTTTGAGCGAAGCATGTCGCTGCACTAAAAGTGATTTGTGCATGTCTTCAGCATGTCCTGCCTGTGTGCACGCGCGTGTGTGTGTGTCTGTAATTGTGTGTCAAGGTCCTCACGCATGTACAGTCCTCCAGCCCTGACAAATGCCCCCATCATTTTCCGAGCCTTCTTATACAGATGGATGTCCCACTACCGTCCATCAAACCTTCTCCTTCGCATACACTTCCCGACATTGTTCTCTCCCTGACTCTCCGCACTTTGTAATTATAAGGAGGCAGGTATAGCGCAGCCTGTCAGCCGGTCATTGGCTACGCGACATTGAGGGTGGCATAGTAAGCGAGGGTCCGCCCCGTCCATGCATCTCCTCATCCCTTCGCCCGCCGTCCCCAGCGGTCGTGTTGTCTAGGACGGTGGCTGTGCATCCGTGTCAGCACCTGCGCTGTGTATCCTTTCCTGTCCATCACTGTGCAGGTGAAGCAGATGATTGGATTCAGTCAGCGGGGTGATTAATGAGGGCCCCTCCGGATTTGGGACAGCCTATCAATCATGTCATTAGGGCCAATGTGCCCTGAAAGAGGCAGACCTCCGCCAAGGAATAACTACATTCATCTTCATCTGTGTATGCATCCCGTCAGCCCAGCCAGGGTCACCATGATGGAGAACAATAATCTTCTCCTCTACAAATTACTTTGCAAAGACAAGGTGGGTGTCTACAGGAGGGGGGGCGGGGTCAAGATTGTAAAGGAAAGCTGGCAACGGGTTAGGAGGACATATGTTTTTTTTGAAAGACGGTTTAAACGGTTGGCTTCATGCGTGAGTGTGTAACCCCGTGAAGTGTTAGCGAGTGAAGTTATTTTTTCGGAGGCTCTATCTGCCTCACACGTATCAGGTGTCTTATTCGGGACATTGTTTTGGGAGTGTTTACAAGCCGCTCGTCACTTCCCTGTGAAGGTTAGTTTAATGAATAGTAATGATCTTACTGAATGCCTCAGACAGGTGATACATAATGACTCTTCCTTTTCGTCCCCCAATACACACACCTACACACACACACAATGTCCCATCTTCTCTGTTTGCCACCTGCCTCAAGAATGTGCATCTTCTTCCGTCTTCTTGTTACTAAATCTGTTACGTTTATATTTATACGTTTATACGGAGGTGTGGTTAGGGACGTGCTGGGAATTTTTTTTTTATCTAAAAGTACAGTGGGTGTAAAAAGCCTGGTATAAGAAAATGACACCAAATCAAATGATTTTCAAAACTTTTCCCGCTATTTATGTGACTTATTACCTGTACAACTCACTTGAAGGAAAAAAAAATCTTTTGGAGAGGGGCAAACAAAAATGTAAAATAATAGTCAGCGTGCACGTGCCACCATTTAAAGTGCCTCAACTACAATTTTAGTTTTAATACATCAAACATATCATCATTTATTTAACCAAATGATTTGAATATAATGCGACCATGCGTGAATATTCAACATTTCCGAGCCGAGTGATGGATTACACCGTGCGGCATGCGTGAACACGTTCACATTAGAGAACAAGACAGCCATTTTGACCTTGACCTCTGTTTAAATAGCTCAAGTTGACCCCCTCACCTGTTTATGCAGAGTTTGCGGGCCTTTTGCAGCTGCATGTTCATCCACTTTGGTCTCTTTTCCTCCAGAGCCTGCAGCACCTTGTGCACGGTGGGTTTGGGCACACCCTGTCGTATGTACGGAACACACACAATGTACTCTTGGCTCAATTTCAACCGAGGTCAGGTTTAACAAAACGATAAACTCGTCCTAAAGGAAGAAGCCATGAGTTTTCCCTTATCACAGACACGACTACGTTCTCTTTAGGAATCAACAAGCCCTCAACAACTGCAACAAAGTGACGATATAATATGACTCATTAAGACTATTATTCTATTACTCACACCTTTACCTTCTGTTGAATCCCCATTGACGCCTGCAGACACTCGGCTAACAGTGCCAGTCGATCCTTGGCCTGACAGTTCAGGGCTAGCCCGCTGATTCCTTCAAGTGCGCGCGGCTCTCCGAGACTGCGGATCAGGCAGTTAAACAGGCACCACAGCAACAGGCCCATTGAGCGCAGTTGCCGGGCATGCTGAGAGAGGTGTTGCTCTGCCGCTTGGAAGAGGTAGCGGATGGGGAGGGGCAAGGACGCTACAACCAGCGGCAGGTTGGTGAAAATGAAGGACATGGCTTGAATGGCCAGGGATGTGACAGCTGCAGGAAAAGATTTACAAGCATGATGTTCATTATAAATGAATGGTACTTATAAACGCAGAAAGCTAGCAATGGCACCAGCGCCGTTTTATTTGCTACTCTTAGACGAAGAGTCTCCCTTCCCAGTCTCCCGTCCTCGTAGTTCCACTGGTCTGTAGTTCCAGCTTTTGGGCACCTTAGCCAAGACACTTTCTGGAACAACTTTGAACGACGAGGCTGCGCCGGGCTCCTCGTTGGATTGCCAGTATGTCACCATGGTAACCAAGTGAGTCAGAAGGGTGTCGGTAGACTTGGTGACTATGACCCTGATACGGTCCACCACGACGGGCACTTCCTGCATCGTTTCTGGCAAAAGAAGAAAATGACTTGCATTGAAGTTTATCGAAAGACACAAAACACACGGGATGTTGTTGGACTTTCTCATTGGGCGGTTGAGTTGCTCGCCAAGGAATGAATTTTTGGCTGGATTTGGGAGGATTGCAGTTGCTTGTTTACGTTAAAAAAAACAGAAAGAAACCTGATACCCCTCAGTATGGTGCAAATGGGGCAGTAAGAAAAGCGAAATGGAGCTGCAGATTTTGAAAATTGACGACCACACAACTTCGACCACTAAAACTCCAGCTTTTTTTGTGTTTGTTTTTCTTCCCTCTCTTCAAGTCTTGCATCCCCTCCAGATTTTGACGCCAGGGGTGAATTCCCCTTTGGAATAACGCTACACCGGCATTACAACAAGTATTGCGGGTCCATTGGGACAGTCCACTTTCTTATCGTGTCACAACTTTACTTTTGACATAAATGTCAAACATAGGGATTAGATTGCTGATATATTCAGCTAAAATGTCTGTAATAAAGTAAGTAATAACCGGTCACATTCAGATGTTTTCAATCAATTTCAGTGGCCCGACGGTGAAAGTCTTAGTACCCTCTCAAGGTGCCGTACGGTACATCTTCCATTGCTCTGCCCTTTCATATCCGGCTCATATTGATAGCTGCGAAGCAACCGCATGAAGTTGTATGGCAGCCATAAATTTCCCGTAGCAGCCGCTGGAGAAGCAAAGGCTACGGGACAGATAAAGTATGCCGGCAGTATTGGAAGAGCTGTGAAATCTTATGGGACATCTAACAAATGTGCGACCTCAGACCCACAGAAAAAGACTGGAGCGGAACACAAAATGATATAGCTGTTTGACGAAGCACTGCGCCGAGGCAGGTGAGACCGAGACCTATTTTTCAAAGTCACTTGGTGGTCACACTTTGCACCCTCTTGCGATCGCATCGACTCGTGTATTGATTTGAAAGAGCTTGCGACTACCGTGTGTGATCTAAGCGGAGAAGGAGTCAAACTTCTCTCTGTAATCTATGAACGTTCCCTCGGTGAATAGCTGGTATCCCAAAAGGATCAGTCGAGCTCTCTTGTAACCAAAAAAGTGCATTGCAAAGATTTGGCACAATCCCACAATTAAACTAATTAGCCTGTGGGAATAAATGATGGTTGAATGACAGTGAGCAAATCTCGCAATCTGGATGGAATTTAGACCTCTCCGCGAGTCCCTCCCTCGCTCTGCCTGAATTGGCTACCAGTCAACCAGACGGCTACGATCAAAATCATCAAAATGTGCGGCAAAAAAAAGAAGCAAAATGAATCGTTTTGGTTTCAGCACAAACATATTAAATGTCATCTCGGCAATCGCAAAATATCCAAATATTCAGCGGAGAGCAAATCTTAAAGCGTTTGACGCTGCCATCAGTGACTTTTTTTTAATACAGGCTACAGAGTGAAGTGCAGCTTTGAGGGACAGCGCAGAACTAGTGCTGGAGCCTTTAGAAATGACTTGTAGAACCATTCACGGGGCGATAATAAAGACGGGACCTTGTGGAGGAAAGGCATTCATTTTATTCAATGGCTGGAGGCTACTTTACCTGGCAGAGTGTAGAGATATTCCCATACGTGCAGACTCTCCAGGTATGGTTGAAGGACCTGAGTTAAGGCCTTGGGGTAGACATTTAAGCAGGTACAAATGTTGAAAAGTGCCACGACGAAGCCATCTCCCGCTCTGCGTTCCTGTGGAGATATTTCTAGCTGGTTCTCAAGGCAAAAATCTGGAAGGAGAAGGGGAAAAAAAAAGGTCAATTAAATAAGTTACATTTTGATCGTGAGCAACTCAGAAATTCATGAGGAGGGAGGGATTCAGTACTGCATTGAAAAATCAACTGAGTGTTGGACTAACATGAAAACATTCAAGAAATGTAAAATGTAAAAATGAATTGAAAGACGATCGTACTTATACAAGGAAAAAATGGTTGCAGGTATAATGACGGACAGTTTTTTTTCCATAGGAATATAGTTAGAATAAATCAAGAGAGGTCATACTTTTTAAGCCCCACATGCAACATAAAATTCACATGAAACATTTTTTTTTTAAACTGATTGTATGATTTTTAACCTATAAAGAAAATATAATATTACTGTTGCTTAATTTTGTCTGTGATTTGAAAGAGGAATGCATTGTTGTGTTTCACAATAATTGAAGCCTCAAATCAAACATTTTAAGATGTTTTTTTTATTGTAAATCCAAAAAGAATAAAATACTCCTGCAATTGACAACACTGAAGCAAGGATAAAATTCCCATACCCGTATGTTTGTTTATATTTTGGTTTCATTTTATTTTCATTTTTTAAGAAAATACATATAAGGGGGGGAAAACGCTCATTCCAGTAGGAGTTGTATGGTATATATCATAAAAAACAGCGTCTCAATGTTTTTGCCCCTTTCACAGGGGAAAAAAAAACCATTGGAAAAAGTCAAGGCTCACCCTGACATGTGTTAACAGAATGGACGAACAAAAGGCATTGTGGATTAGGGAAGGAAAAAAAACTCACATCTGTGTGGGATGGTTGGGAGGGTACAAAAAAAAACAGAGAGAGGGAAGCAGATTCCAAAGCCCTCTGGCTATGGGATGTACAGCACATGGAGACAGGAAGTGAAAGGGAAGCGGTTTTGACAGGGTGTCCTTGTGGGGGGAGCTGTCTAAGCGCAGGGCTGACGGAGGTGCGTGTGTAACTCCTATAGATGTCTATACGCGCTACAGACATTGTGTACTAAGGCTGTGTGTGAAGTTGACAGGGGTTGCTGAGCAGAGGCCCGTTGCTCCAGAGGTGGCAGACATCCAGCGGTCTGTCAGAGATGACAGATATTTGAATAGGGTGTGAATCACTGCAGTCAGGAGTCTAGTGAGATTTTAGTCGGATTTGACATCCAAAAAGTAAGGTGCAGTAAATTAGTGGAAAACCGGAGCACTTTTTGTGTTGTCTGAAATGCTTTTGTACTAATTAGCCAGACGTTAATTTCTGGAGCGCTTGTCCTTATTAGGTCTACAAATAGGAAATTGAGTCTCACAAGAACAGAGCAAACAGGTGACAGGGGACTGTAATGGAGCTTTCTTTGGTTGAATTCTGAATTACTTTGAATGGAAAAGGCAACATTTTTGCTCATATTCATATTCAGCTTGATCATCGGCATCTTAGCAGTATCACCACTCAAGATCCATTCATCCATCCATCCATTTTCGGATCTTCTTATCCTCACAAGGGTCGCGGGGCATGTAAGAGCCTCTCCCAGCTGTCTTCAGGCAGTAGGCGGGGGACACCCTGAACCGGTTGCCAGCCAATCGCGGGGCACACATAGACAAACAACCATCTGTGCTCACACTCACACCAAGGGACAATGTAGAGTGTTCCATTAATCAGCCAAACAAGTTTTTGGAATGTGGGAAGAAACCGAAGTACCCGTTGAAAACCACCGAGCCCACCTCAGTCTATTAGGAGGGTTATGCCACTATCTTGTTCTTTGTCTGTCTGGTAATTGGTCCTCAAGGAGAAAGCGTTCTGGGTATCAGTGATGTGACCGTGACGGTCCATGAAAACAGGATTGAGAACAAAGCAGGTTCTGGTTATGGCGCAGAAGATAACTTCAGAAAAAAAGAAGTTATCACTACTTCTGGGACACGCTATAATTTCATTTTACTCGAGTTGTCATTGTGGCGATATCTATTCTGTCTCCGCCTCAAATCCAATACAAGCTTGATACATTGGTGAGCAGGTAAAAAGCAGTGCTCACTGCAAACTGCAGTAACTGACAACAGCAACACTATTGACATTTATGGGGGGGGGGGAAGTGTGTTTATGTGGCTGTGCCACAGTCAATTCATTATGTTGTACAGTATAATATTTGTAGCACCAAGGCGTAGGTGCGTTGAGAATGGTACAACCTGACATTTCAATCACATTTTTGCTCAATGTTTCAATGTTTGTATTTGTATTTTCCTATTGGGAGGACTAGTAATTATTAACTGAGTACACAAAATGACCTTGCCTTTTTTTTGTTTTGTTTTGCAAGAAATCAACTTTATTTTAGATCTTCATTGTGAACTACACTTCTGATATGCTACTGAGATTTGTAGCAAATGTGGTGGTCCGTGAATGCTGGATCAAACCAAACGCTCAAACATTATTTCCTGCGTCCCCAAACAAGAAGATGAGTTAGTCTTCGAAAGAAATTGAGTATGCGTGGGAAGAAACCGGACAATAAAGAAGCTGGCGGCATGTGTTGACCTGACACTTTGATATGACACCATATGCTGCTTTTTCTTTCCATCCTCAATTTGTATACACACACAAAAGCTACCGCGGATGCTTACGGGAGTGTAAGCTTTCAGTCAAGCCTCGGTCTGCCCACTTCTCGCTTAATTAGGCCGTCACCGCGATAACGTGCAAGAGTCAGCGCTTCCCGCGTTGATATACGACGAGGCGCGGAGGCATCCCAGCGCCTCCGAGCCAGACTCTCCGCTCGACCAAGAGAACGGCGCAGTGAAAGTTGTTATTAATGAGGTCACGATAATGTGAATTAATGTGCGAGTGCACAACAGTCTTTAAAGGTTAGACTGTTGCCGGTACAGGGGAGAGGAGGAGGAATGCAAAATCTTTAAAGGTCAGCATATGTGCTCTGCTTGGGTCTGTTGAGTGTTTATTACTGCACTCTTATTGATTTAGTGGCGCTGATGACCAAGGTGAGGATGATGACGACGATGATGGCAAAGATGATGATACTGATGACCTAATAAAATCAGAGGGAGGTCATCTAATGTCTGTAAAAGTTACGGGCTGAGTTCTCATAGCATCCGCTCACGTGCAGCAAATCTCATCTGAAAATGCTATCGTTTCAAAAGTTATGCGCGTGAGCATGTGTAACAACTTCCATATTCAAGCATTCGCAAGGTCTGTATAATGTATCAAGCGTCAAGCTCCATGCGGAGAAAAAAAAAAAAAGAAGACTTACAAGAGTTTTCCAGGAGCATACGGGGCAGGTGACAGTCTCTGTGAAGCAGCATGCGCAGCAGCAACCTGGGATTGCTTCCCGGGTCAGAGGTCAGCAGTCGGAGCTGACATGCAGAGGCTTCCTGGCCCACAAGGCCGTCTCTGAGAGCGGACAGATGGAAAAACAAGATGACAGTTTTGCAGTGTCAGGTGAGAGGCAACAAAGGAGGGAATATGCGTCACCATAGTGGAGGAGACAGACAGAAATCAAACATGCCGGAATTCTACAATAAAGGAAATGGAATAGGACGGTGGAATTTAAGTTGAACTTCAGATGGGTTTTTTTCATCCCTTCGCGTAACCAGGGATGAATGACCAATATTTCCTCTGAGAACAGCCGCAAAGCCCCCAAACTTTAAGTTACCACTGTACCTTGACTATATGCAACAAGGTTAAGATCCTTCGGTGTCCCTCAGCCTACTCAGCAAATGCCTTCACTCTCGCTTGTATTTATAATGTGCACCGGGAAGGAATTAGCTCTAATCGTGGCCAGCTAAAAGCAAATTAACATTTGGGAGACAGCCAAATACATGAATATACAGCACTATACCCCCCTCCTACATCTTTTGTATAACCAAGAGGCTGCAGCCAGCTGCGGGTAATGAGCCGTATCCTTGGTGTGTGCAAGCGTGTGTGGTGTACACCACGCAGTGTGTATGCTTGTGGTTGGCTATGCATGCAAGTGCGAGGGCACGCCGACGTGTGTGAATGTGCGCGCGCCCGCATGCTACTTTATACATCTCAATAACAATCTAATGGAAGGCATGGACAGAGTTTGTCGGAGGCGCGAGGAGGCGGGAGGCTTCACAGGGGACGACGACACAGAAATTAACCATTCTATTTGAGTCGGAAAGCTACGGCGGGGTGCACCCCTGCTGCTTGACTGAGGCAAACTATGGCTCCATCTGACAGAGCAATTTATGATATCGGTGCAGCCGCAAATCCAGAAGAAATCCTCTTTTAACGGCACTGATAAATCTGGTCGGCTGTGCCGCAGAGTTGGCTTATGGAGTCTCACAAACACGCTCACGCATGCGCGTGCACGCGCACACTCACCCACCCACCCACCCACCACCCCCACACACACACACACACACACACACACACACACACACACACACACACACAAACACACAGTATGCCAGACGTGGTGGCGTTACAAAACTTCAAGCAACAGATATTTCAAACCAAACTGCGCAGCAACACGTGTAGATAGACGGCATATCGCATGCATATATTCTTTATCCTCTATAAAATTAAACAACTATTAATACTGCAATCATCGCATCACTTAAAGTAGTTGTCAAAGTCCTCTGCGTTGTGTGTGCATGACTGCTCCTAGTGGCAAAATCGTACATTGCCAAAGGAGCCACAATGAATGAATCTTGATGCACAAATTGTGTCGTTCTTTCCATTCTATTTAATAATGTTACTGCAATGTTATTTTTCTTTTCAAATAAAGTACAGAATGATAGCATGCACACACCAAAAAAAACATTAAATTTTTAAAGATTAAAGGAATTTCCATTCATTGGAGAAATAAGTGTTTTGAGTTCCGAGTGGGGTCAACGAATGACTTAAACTTGTATCTTAAGACTCCACTGTAATTTGTTTAAAGCCTGTAAGCCTGAATGGTTTATTCATGCACTTTGTGATTTTATTATTGCTTAATGTAATAATAATGACAGTGTTTTATTTTCGATTGGATTTGATTTTATGGGCTAAGTAATTTGGCCTCCGAGTCACTATGTTGTGGGTCTGGCTTCGGGCCACCAACAGGCCCCTCTGGCGCCATCGCACGCAAAGCAAAGAGGTGGGAGCAAAGAAATAAAGAGGTCATAAAAACAAACTAATTCCCGCTTGCCAGTACATTGGAGCCCAAAGTGCGGGGGTTAGTGTGATTTGTGTGCCATCGGCACGGAATGACATCACCTCTGGCTGTGAGGGAGATTACAGGGGAGGAGGGGGGAGTCAAGGGTGAGGGGGTGAGTGATTGACTGCACCTTGGAGGTCACACAAGTAACTAGACACACGTGTCGGTATGATCGCATGTACACAACACGGTATATGGCCGATGCCCGGTATGGAAAGCCCTCATAAAGCATCAGCATGAAGCAAATCAGTGTAAGCGGCGAGGGGTGTGCTGCAGATCGCACTGTCCAATGTGTGCAGCGCAGCCGCAAGTGAAACTATGAGTTTTTATCTGGATGTATGCTCCTGGAACTGCCACAGAAAAAAAATTTCTTTCATGGCCATCGTCAGAGCTTTACAATATTAATTCAAGAATATGTTTCGAATTTCGTAGTCGTTTGCAGTGCTGTCGAACTGCACTACATCCTACTGCGTTCAATACATACTGGATGGCTTGTTGTGTGTAGACTTTTGGTTCGAGAGCATTTAGCCAGTGTACCACAGGCCAGTCCAACTGGTGTAGCGTTGACTCCCGCGCATCGTTATCCATAAAAGTTCTGGAAAAGAGAGCGTTCCAACATTAATTTTGAACAAGACCATTTCAATAGCTAACGTTAAAGCAACCTACGAACCTATATAGCAAAGTTAGCGGTGCCGTGCCAATGACGAGGACTGTCAGGAGTTGTTCACACAAGCTATGGATCTGGTAGGGCCAGTCGGATCCGCCCGCTATTATGGTGATGGCCGAAGAAGAGTCGCGGCGGAGCAAGGCCTCGGGGCTATCACACACACTCCACATCAGCTGCTCCACGAAGAGCAGCACTGCCGTGATGTCACTTCTTGTACACGTGGAAAGGAAACAGACACTGAATTTAGAAACGTATGTATCAATAGAAATGAAAGAAAGGTGATGGGTCTAAATCAGGGGTGTCCTTGAGTGCCTCTATCCCGGGGGTCGGCAACACGCGGCTCCAGAGCCGCATGCGGCTCTTTAGCGACATCAAGTGGCTCCCTGGAGCTTTATAAAAAATGTTTGAAAATGGAAAAAGTTTTGATAGTAGGCTAATATAGCTTAAATAGAAACGTTGTTTTAACGTACACTTTATTTATGCTTTTAACAGTCTCGACAAACACAGACACGTCTGCGTCCGACTCCGTGCCTTCTCTCTTCTCGTTCAACTCAAGAGGCGTTCAAAGACAGCCTCCGAAAAACAGAAATTCATGATGACTTGACTGACACTAAGAAAAGCGAAAATAATGCACCAAAACAAAAAATCAAGCGAGGAAATCACAAAATAAATTATATGGGGGCGTTTGTGAACACACAACAAAGGAATGAATAACATAAACAATTCTGAGACAGTCCTGCCTCCCACATACATACAGCATGTGTTTCCTTCATTGTAAGTTTTATAGAAGGATTTTATTTTTTTGCGGCTCCAGACATATTTGTTTTTTGTTTATTTTGTCCTATATGGCTCTTTCAACATTTGGGTTGCCGACCCCTGCCCTATCCAGCATGTTCTAGGTGTCTCCCTCCTCCAGCACATCGGATTCAAATGATCGGGATCATTTTCAGGCTTCTCAGAACTTGATGACCCACATGAGCCCACTCCGTACCAACTTCAGATACTTAAAAAGCTTCAAGTGGAAGATTATGATGCTCAACAACCTAAAATGTAAATTGTACTCAAAATGATAGCCGGGTCAAAGCCATCAAGCTTCTCAAACTGCAGTCGGGGACTGAAAATTTACAGCAATATTGCAACACTGTTTCAATGTCAATTAGTAAAAGGATTTGTACACGCTTACTTTTGGGACACTTCTGACCATTAGGTGCTTAAAAGTACCGTACCTTATCTGCGGGTGTCTCTTATAGGACGGCTGGGCCCTGGCATATCTTTGCACCAGCACCTGCAACGTCTCCGACAGCACCTGGCCCAGCAACTCTTTGGCCAACTGTGGCGGGAGAACAGCCCACAGATCACTACGGAGACCACACAGGAAGTAGAACCACATCTGCACCGAGAAGGAACAGCGCTCACCCTGTGGGAGGAAAAAAAAAAAAGAAAGGTTAAGAGATGAAGAGCTGGTCACTGCAAGCAAGAAGGAATAAAAATAAGGAGAGGTGAACAAGCAAGAGAGAAAGGAGAGGAGAAAGGAGGTCTCAGTTAGTCAGGCCACCTGTACTCTGCACCTGGTTTCTTCTCCCACTGGGACTTTTGTCCAGAACTGGAGAACGCATCATGCTCACACAGTGAAAAAGGTGAAGGGAGAAATTGAAACCTTCTCCGAGAAGAATGAGATCACGGCTGCTGCAGAGGAGACTCCTCATCTTTACGGTCCAACAATAAGCCATTGTTCTCCGCGCAGCGCCCCTCATTGACATCCTGTCAAAACTGCTCCACTTCCTGAGGTTAGAACCTTCTCATTTTCTTCCCACTTCACTTCATCAATCTCATATTTTACTTCTCTCTCTCTCGCTCTCTTTCTCTCCCCGGAGCAAGTCATTTAGGGATCTGTGTTTGATGGGAGCGTGACTGGACTCAATGTCCGGGATTAAGCAGCTATCCCTTTGCCTGTGGACCCAAGTGAACAAAATCCAGACGCCAGGATCCAAGAGCAGTTCGGAGCATATGTGAGGTTTGGAGATAGAATTATGATGTACATGTAGATGAAGAAAACACTTTCTTTGATGAAGTTTTGCATTTTGGCTTCAGTTATCCTTTTTTTTGTATTCTTCTTTACACATATGCTGTTAATTTCCATCCATCCATCCCATTTTTTTGATCCGCTTATCCTCACAAGAGTCGCGGGGCATGCTGGAGTCGATCCCAGCCGTCTCCGTGCAGTAGGCGGGGTCGCTGCTTATATATCACATTACAAATATTCTTGCCAATCACTCATCCACGCGTCAATAACTTTTTCGACGACAACAGAAAGCAAGTTGGAAAAAGGTGCCGCGCAGAGGCACGAAGAGAGCCAAGGCACGGAGAGAGAAATGTGATGCATTCATCTTCATACTTGAGAAACAGGCCCGCGCGCACATTCGCCAAAATGCATCGCGCATTGTAAGATGTGACTCCCCCACACCCACGCACGCACTCATCTGCGCAAAAATACACAGGCATGCTTGAACAAAAGTGCACACCTGCGCACAGCAGGTCTGCCCGACACCGTTGACCCGGGGAAGCAGGCGGGAAACAAAGAGGCGATAGCGGCGGATAGAAGGAAAGAGGGGAGGTTTCGATTGGTTGGTTTAAGGGCATGAAGGTAGGGGAGTCACAGGGGCCCTTTTGCTACTTTTCAGACAATCCCACTGTAGACTGCAGACTTCAGACAGCTGAACCCCTGGAGCCCCTGGGGTAGCATGGAAGCCACAGATGTTCTCAGCAAGTTCATCGGAGAAGGTTCGGTGAGAAAGGGGAGCTGGGTATGAACGGGAAAATAAAAAAGAAGACGCAGGAAAGCTCCAGAGGGTTCCTGAAATCCTGCAGAATCGGAGTCACATGGCAATGTACAGAAGAATGTACTTTTAGCGCCGACATGAATAAAAGAAGGTGGGGATCATCAAGTAAAAAATAAGAAAACATTTAAATTAAAGCCACACCGGGAAGAGAAAACACCATGATGGGAATTTTTCTGGGGTTTTTTTCAGTGCAAGGTACTACAAGTTCAGCATCAAATATTTTACCATTTTATCAAGCTTATTTGCAGCATCTTTTCAAATTGAAAGTTGTCCAATTTGGAGTTTGTCTCGTACAAGCATTTACGAGTTCAACTTTTCAGGATTAGCATATCGCACAGTGAGACTTGAGCTTTTTATTTATGATTATTTTTGAAGTACAGTCAAACCTCGGTTTTCGTCCATAATCCGTTCCAGAAGGCTGTTCGAAAACCGAAATTGTTCAAAAACCGAAAATTTTTAAAATTAAAATGTTTACTGAATAAAATAAAAATGTTTACTGTACACGTCTGCTCACAATGGAAAGCAACACGAGGAAGCGTCACTTCCTCGTGTATGGAAGGCGAGAGGAGTCAAATGGTGCATTCAAGTGCGCTCAGTTTGTTCGAGAACCAAAATTTGTTCGTTATCCAAGGCATAAAAAACTCGAAATTTTTGGTCGAAAACCCAATTGGATGAGAACCGAGATGTTTGAAAACCGAGGTTTGACTGTATTCTAAAACAGCGGTTTACCTCTAGAAATATTTGAACGTGTAGGAGTCAACCTTGATATAGAATTGGAAGTGTGAGGCACATCTGCAGTTTTGGTCCTCGATTGGTCAGTGTTTGATTGTTGAATTGGTGATTCCCTTTCACCATTTTTTTTTTAGTTCTATTTATTTTCACACTTGTATGACCACTGTAAATATGTAAGTGCACCCCAGGCACCTTTGCTACAATTATGACAAAAGATGGAGCCGCCATTGATTAATAAAGAAAGTCACTGATGCCTTTCATACTCATGGATGTATTGACAGCCATTGATGCGAAACGGATGCTAAACATCAGGCATCGGTAAACACAAAAGGAAGAACAATGAGCACAAAAAGTCAAATTGAGTCCATCAATTGTTTTCCATTTTGCATTCACATTAAGCAAAACAAATAAAAGGCTATCATATAAAAAAAAAAAATAAAATCTTGAGTTCAGTTCACCATACTTTACCTCATAAAAGGGCTTGGGGTCAGCCCAGTGGTGGCTCTCTGCATCCTGAAGCACACATGTGGAACAAACCTGGATACAATAGCTGCTCAGTTGATCTTTTAAGGCCTCGACGGCTTGCTGGTACTTCTGGACAGGCAGCAGACCAAGGTCCTGGGTAGAAAGAAGGGCAAAACACTCCTGGAAACCGCAGCACTTGAGCAGTCACAAAAACGCACGTGATTGATTGTAAAAGTTCAGTCTGACATATTGTCTCCTTTAAATCTGCCTGCCTTGATACTTTCCAGGAAGAGGTGAGAGTTTCACAGGGGGTGCAGGAAGCTTGGAGACGGAGGAGTGATTGGTGAGGAGAGGAATAGTACTTTACGACCCAGAAGGGAAACAGGCCAACTGTCGGTGGAGGGGTGGATAGGGACAGAGGTGAAAAAACAGAAGCGCGGCGGGCAACCGTGATGCCTTTGGAGGGATACGCGGAGGGGCAGAGGTTAAGGGGGTATTATGGGGCATAAAAACTCACCAGATGTAGACAGAATATGGGTGTCATTACCACTTGTCAATCATTTTCATTTTCTTTCAAACTCTGAACCTTTAGTTTCAATCTAAACTGTTTGGTCTTGTTTTCTAACTCGCCTGCGGTAGATTATTTAAAAGAAACTGCTTTGATTTGGGGGAGGAAAAAATTATGATATTCATCTCAGATTGTGATGTTTTTTTGTTTAGTTTTTTAGTGCAGTCTTCCTAGAAATGCTCACATCAGAGAATTCGCAAGCAAAGAATGACGGAACGTTTTCTTAATTGAATACTAAGTAAAGTACAGTCAAACTTCGGTTTTCGTCCATAATCCGTTCCAGAAGGCTGTTCGAAAACCGAAATTGTTCGAAAACCGAAACCGCGCTCTTTTTAAAATAAAAATGTTTATTGAACACGTCTGCTCACAATGGAAAGTGACACGAGGAAGCGTCACTTCCTCGTGTAAGGAAGGCGAGAGGAGTCAAATGGTGCATTCAAGTGCGCTCAGTTTGTTCAAGAACCGAAATTTGTTCGTCATCCGAGACATAAAAAACCCGAAGTTTTGGTCGAAAACCAAATTGGTCGAGAACCGAGACGTTCGAAAACCGAGGTTTGACTGTATGTCCTTAAAAAAAATGGCTTTGAGAATTTAATTATTTAGCTACGCAGTACACAAGGTATTTGTTACAATACACACACACACACACACAACTTTTACTTACACTTTGGCTAAAGTAGCGGTTGAGTCCTTCAGCCGTGCATTGTAGCATTCCAATCGTTGGAGTACATAAATGCAAGTGGCCAACAGTACAGGCAGGTTCCTCAGTGGTAGAGCGGACGGGACTTCCAGGGCTCTCTGCTCTAAGCGGCCCAGCACGCGTAACGCTCCCTGGCTACACGCCTCCACAAAGCTACATCGAACCTCCAGCAGAGAGCTGTCCCGGCAGGCAGCTGCCAGAGGTAGTAAAGCATCCAGCTCCTCAACCAGTGGAACACAAAACTGAGGAGAAAGAGAAGGTAAAGACACAGTTATGCCAAAATGAATGGAACAAGGAGAAAGCGACAGAAAAAAGGTGCATTTATATGACAGGGCAAGATTCGGGTGTATTTAAAAACGCTTTCCAAACACATCTTCACTACCTTCCTGAAGGACACTTGAGTGAAGAGATCGAACCTCTAACGTACATCTTTAAGGATGTGACACTCGACTTCTTCAGGCTGACATTACAAAACACTTAAGTGAAGGCAAAAAAAAAAAAAAAAAAAAAAGCAGAGGAACATATTTAGCCCTTATTCATTCGAGTTTACAGTATATTATTGAAATGGAGCAAACACTCCTCAATAAAAATCAAAGTAGTAATGCCACGAAGGAAAAATGTCACCTTACTCCACTATGTTTCATTGAGATGAATCAACATGAATCAGTCATTAATGTACAACATAAAAACCTATGAAGTTTCAGCCACAGTAAATAGGTCTTGTATCAGGAAATGATTACAGCGTTGTTATGGTTGACACAATGCTATTCCTTTAGCACCGGGATTAGGGTGAAACAATTCTGCTGGCGTATTAGCATTAGTTTGAATGCCGCAGTCCTGCGGCGCTAACTACCTATGCCAGATGAAGGCACATCTTCTTTTCATTTTTGTTCTTTTTTTTTAACTATTGCGCAGTACTGTCTTTTATTGCAGGGAATTAAATATTACCTAATGTGCTTCCTATTGCCTTTGGCAAGCAAATTCCAGGGAGCCACGGTTTAAAAAGGAAGTCAAGACAAGACAGATTATGAATAGCTGCCTGTTCTAAAGAAGCCCAAAGTCTGCAGAGAAAAGCGAGCCCCCAGTAAGAAGCAACTTTGCTGCTTTGGCGTGTGTGTGTGTGTGTGTGTGTGTATGTATCTGATATCAGAAGCTCACCCTCTTAACTCATGCTGAGACAAAACTGCAGCTCTGCTTCCTTTTGGATTTGGACATGCTAGTGCTTTCCGTGTAGTCCGGCGGCTTGCAGATATTTGTCGATCTGTCTGGTCATTGGCAGAGAAACTATGTGTCGGGGTTGTATTATCTTGATATGCTTATACGTTTAGTCAGGTTGTCACGTCTGTTTTTATTTAGTCGTAATTGTGAGGTTCTTTTTATTTCTTGGCTTCCTAAATTCGTTTTTTCCCTCTTTTCTCACAAATTTTATTTTCACCAGCTTACTTACAGTTACTTTTGTTCAATTGTTTTCTTCCAGCTTTGCCGTGATTTTTTTTTCTTTGTTGATACTTTCTTGCCTCAGTTGTCAAACTATTCAATAAATATCTTTCTGTTTTTGAAACCTAAATCATGCTTCGGCGTCCTTTTTGCATCCTTGTCCAAAGTAACATGAATTTTCGTACCATTCCAATTTTGAAGATCATTCACATGAAAAAAGACACTTTAAAGACAAGTTAATGTTTAACTATTAACTATTCACGGTTATTTAGTCATGTTCTTGGATAGCAATATATACTGTTTATACAGAATATATCATTGCTACCAGGCTGGTCTGAGCTGCCTGTCTGTGGTTTGAATGCAAAGGCATGCTCGTATAACCTTTCTGCTGAAATGCTCTAATCTTTAAAACGTTGACCTACGTGTAATTATGTTGTACAGGTCCGAGGCACAGGCAAATTTTGACACTCGTAAGCAATGAGAGCCACAAATACTGTCAGCGCCTAAGAGGTGTGAATAAACGCAACAGTCAAGGGCTGGACATGAAAATGTGAGCTGAATACAAGTTAAGTAAAACCCAAAGAAATGTAATGTGCAATAAAGGAATTCATTGGCTAACAGCAAACAATTCGGGCCGCATTTTCGTCAATAGCACAAGTCTAAGACAAAGCATAATCTAACTGGACCTTGCAGTACCTGATTTATCAATTGAAAACTGTCGATAGTGAGTGTGATGTGCTAAGGCAACAGAGTCAGTGGAAAAGCGTATCCAATTTTGAGATGTACCTTCGCTACCACGGTAGGAGAGTCTCTCTCTGGGTAGGCATCAAATTTGTTCTGAGTATCATTCATGTCGCCATCATTGATGCTCCTATGTCCACTTAAATTTTCCATCAGGAGGGAGTAGTGACCCGAGGAATGGAGGGCTTCCTCCTGCTGAAGACTTTTAGTACAAACATCATCCAGCACCACTTTGACACAGTGAGCCATATGAGGAACCAGCCCACTAAAGGCCGACCGCCAATCAAACTCCAGTACCTTCAAAACAGCAAAAGAGACAAATCTTTCGTCGTCCTACTTCGGAATAGTTCTAATAATGAGAACCTTTTTATGTTCTTCGAAGGGAGAAAATAACTCACCTGTGACGTGTGAAAAGTTGGTGTTGTAAATGACTTGCCTAATCTCGCCATGTCTGACTCCTCTTTACCCTTTTTCAAGATGCCTACACAAAAAAATAGATAGATAGATAGATAGATAGATAGATAGATAGATAGATAGATAGATAGATAGATAGATAGATAGATAGATAGATAGATAGATAGATAGATAGATAGATAGAGAGATAGATAGATAGATAAGATTCATATGATGCCAAGAATATGTCACTGGAGAACCAAAATGTCGAATTTGAAGAAGGCTGTGTGCTGTCAGACTGCTATACAGTACAGTCAAACCTCGGTTTTCGAACATCTCGGTTCTCGACCAATTCGGTTTTCGACCAAAAATGTTGAGTTTTTTATGCCTCGGATGACGAACAAATTTCGGTTCTCGAACAAACTGAGCGCATTTGAATGCACCATTTGACTCCTCTCGCCTTCCTTACACAAGGAAGTGACGCTTCCCTGGGTAGACGAGGAAGTGACGCTTCCTCGTGTTGCTTTCCATTGTGAGCAGACGTGTTCAGTAAACATTTTTATTTTTAAAAGAGCGTGGTTTCGGTTTTCAAACAATTTCGGTTTTCGAACAGCCTTCTGGAACGGATTATGGACGAAAACCGAGGTTTGACTGTATATGTAATTGTGTACTGCATGATCCTTATGACTTATTCCCACGGTGTATCTTGAAAGCAACTGCATATTCTGTCATTTCCAATGCTCCACTGTTGGCCCACTAGTCAAAACGAGACGTGGTAACCAGAAAGTATCAGTGAATAGCTCAAAGGAGGGGGGCAAGAAACAGGTGGTAGAGGCTAATGGTGATGCCGCTACAAGTCTAATTTTCTGGGTTTAGAATTCAACCCAGATGGCATAAACTACAGTCTGGAAGGGGTAATTCCAGGAGGAGATGTTATGTGAATGTGTGTGTGAGTATATGTGTGTGTGTGTGGGTGGGGAAGGGGGGGGGGGGGGTTGACACGAGACAAGAGTACAAGATGTTGGGCTGGGTTGCAATTAAAAAGCATGCACATCAAGGCCAGAGTATCCTAATCAGTAGGCGAAGAGTGAGACCCCAGGCGAGGCAATTTAGGCGAACACGAGTGCATGGAATAGAAGAAGGAGGAAGCAGCCAGCACATCACTTTTTGACCTTTAAGCCCGTTTAATGAATTTCTGGTAATTAAGCCATTTGATTGCCTGGAATTAATGACTTGGATAACTGGCCTTTAAAGGCTGTTTACTTCTCCGTAAATTGAGCCTTTCTGCAAGTCTTGTTTTTATAAATGTAACCTTTATGGAAATTATGGCATGCACCGGAAAGCTCTCCGTTATTTCTATGCTCTGAGAGTTCGACTAAGAAAGGATAATAAAGGGGAAACTCCAAGCTAAGATAAATTAATTCTAGACAGCCGGAATGGCACTCGGTAGATCCCAGACCTCTGCCAAGGCTGATGAATAAAGCCGGCAGACCCCTTCCTTCAAGTTTAATGTCAATAATAGGGAAAGTCATTTGAAACTTTTTCGGCTTTAAATAAAAAGTCTTATGGTGGAATAGGCCTAAATCACATTTCGATAGCGTTCCACTCAAGTCCCGTAGGTGTCAATAAGGTAAATTCTAAACTCGTCGCAATAAGGCTAACAGAGAGGAAGACATTTTGGAATTTCTGGATGGAGACTTTTATGACTACATCCTTTTGGAAACTGTAGATTTAACTTCTGAATAGAAAAAAAAAAACTAAAATTGGCATCAAAATTAAACGCATGTATCATTTGGCAATATGCAGACGTATATTGAAGCATGCATACGCGTGTCGCTTATGACCATAAATGATATGCCACATTACCTTTTACGCAGGGAGCCTCGCCTGTACAATTAATGAAGGTCATGTTGGTGACCATCTCTTTGACGTTGCTCTCATAGGCCAGCAGTGTGCAAGCCAGCTGGGTTAAGGCCCTCAGCTGGTGGGAGGTCAAACTGAAGCTTCTACTTTTCACAGGAACCTCCATTGGCGCTGCGGAGAGAACCAAGTGTCTGTGGATGTTCAACTGACACAGATACAGAGAAGTTGAGAGCCGCGCTAAAGTTTACAGTTCAGTAAAGAATAAACAGCCTCATGAAAGTAGGTTTCTGACATGCGCTCATCAGACAACACCCACAACCCGCAGTCTTGCCTAGCACGACACCTCTTATAAATATCGACCCATTCATGTTTTCCCAATGCACCGCATAAACAAAGAGACAGTGACAATATGCAAAACTCAGCACCCCCTACAAGTCACACTTGCGCATCCATCTCTCTTGGTACAAAACTTTTTTTTTTTTCCCCTTAACCCGACAATGACCCCTTTGGCAAATATGGATTTCCCATTTTGGAGGCTGCCAAACACATCACCCGGGGGATGTTCCGCATTAAGCGGGAGAATGGGTGGCGGGGAGATGTGTTGCCATACTCCCAGACACATGCACAAATACTTTGTGTTTGCCTAAATGAGCTCCATTGCAAAGGCATCTGGGACTGGATGAGCTCAGCAAAGTCTTGTGATGATTGAGAAGGGGGAGGGGCGTTATTATAACATCATAGCCCCTGGATCCTAATGCAATTTTGCCATATTGTTAACTAAAATCTGACAATATGACAACACACTGTCCCCGGGGTTCGTCTCATAATCACGTTTGAGGTTTGACCCGCTCGTGATGTCTGCGTGATTATGAGATTATGTTTGGGAGGGTTCTGAGGGTTTGGGGGCACCCTGTGTTTATGTGCATGTAAAGCTGGTCATTTTGAATAACTTAATTTAGAGCGGACACTTTGGCACACATTTGCACGTCACTCTTGGATTATAATTGCCATACTGGAACCAGACAGTGGCCACCATGGGGGAAAAAAAAAGCCTGACCTCAAGTTCGTTGGTGTTTGCAACTGTAAGGGTACACATCTATTTATGTACATGTGTGTGTGCAGGCATGTACAAAATTGCGTGTGAATACTGGAATGATTATTTGGTGTGCAGCCGCATTGGTGTGTATGTGCAACTCAAACTGCACGAGTCTGCTGCTCGCCAACACTTCTGTAATGGGGTCCGGTGGGACAATGTGCGCATGCTGCATGTGCACACGCGTGACCTGGCTGACACCCACGTGCTTGCCTTTGCCTCACCACCTCGCACATTCACGCACGCAACGGCAATCATGTCTATTTGTGAAGACACCGACGCATCACCTCGGAGCGTCGGTGCAAACAATCCAAAAACGGATGAGGCGGGGACACGTCGCAGACCGAGTGGCTGGGTTCTCGGAAATGACTTCCCTGGCCTGACCACTAATCAGAGCGTAGAGTCCTTTTCACCACCACTTCATCCAACGCCGGTCATCACCTTTTCATGGTTTGGTTCCCGGCTTTCAAGCACCCTCCCTGAACAACACACATAATACTCCACTTGGCCATGACCTTGATGTTTAACAGGGCCCCCCTTTTCGCACCTCTCTACCGGCTACACATGCTGTATCAGTATTTATTGTTGTCTGCCCAGTCAAATAGCCCTATAGCCATAGCTGTCTGGTACACTGCCATCCAAACCTCATTATACCTTTGTCACAACAGTGAGGGCAAATGGAAGCTCTCAAAGCAGCGTGATGGAGAGGGTGTGCTTAAAAGCACCCAGGTGTATCATACAGCATTGTGAGTAGCGTGTCCCAGGGAGCGGAATGACTCAGGGCACGAGCAGGCAGAAGGGTTCAGCCAAAGGTCAGTGTAGCAAGAATCAATGAGGGACGGCTGTTACTGAAAGCAGGCGGAAGAAAAAAAGAAGATGTTTAAATAAGAGAGATGTGATGATGTTATTCCAGATAAAAATCAATGTTACCCCATATTATTCTATATATCACAACACAAGCTGACATATAATAGTTCAGTGTGCGTGCGTGTGTGTGTGTTTGTGTGTTTGTGTGTGTCCGGTCTCGGTTTGTAGCTTTTAACGGCGACAACAATGCAAAACAAACAGAACAAACAAACAAACAAACTGAGCAGGTATTTTTGGCGAGCCATCAGTCTTTTTCCCGTCTGCCTCTCCTGTGGGTTCCACCGCTAGCTCCATAGCACACACACACGCACACACAACACACACGCACACACACACCACACACACACACGCACACACACACACGCACACACACACACACACACACACACACACACACACACACACACACACACACACACACACACACACACACACACAAATTTTGCATCCTACAAATAATGCACACACAAACTCTTGACTGGCAGTGCGCAGAGACAGAAGGGAGAGAGTGGGGGGGGGACAGAAAATGAGGGAAGGAGAGAAGCGAGGAAACAGGGAATTCCCTGAGCAGTTGTTATTGATTCCGGTGTTTACGGGCGAATAGTTTAATGCCGTTTACAAAACAGAGCAGATGCAACCAGTGAGCAAAAAGGTAAACAATTGCTGTGTGGCGGGCTGCCAAATCCCCAGACTGATGTATTAAACTCACGATGAAGAGCATTTCCCCTTTGGCTGCACTTATTGCCACTTCATTTCCTCTTAGCTCACAACACACTCTCTTTCTTGGAGTCTCTCTCCTTCCCCGCATCTCTCTTTTCTCTCATACGCTCCCATTTATCTGAGGGGGGTAAAGGAGGCTAGTAGGCTTTTTTGCCATCTGGCTATTTTCTGTCCTCCTCCGACCCAGGAGGCCCAGTTCTTCCTAACACAGCCATTAGTAAGGGAATTGCATGTGTCTGACATGGCCGAAAACCAATTATGAGACACTTTTCTACCAAATGATACCCAAGTCTTTGGGGAATGGGCAATCATGCAATAATTTGGCCACTGATTTAATTTCTCTCCAGCATAGCATGTCACCCTCGCTTCCCCATTTTTGCTCTCTCTCTCTCTCTCTCTCTCTCTCTCTTTCTGCCTGTTGGATGTGTAAATCGGACCACGGGGACTTTGGTCTGACCCCTTCTCACCACAGTGCCCACTAGCCTTATTGGGCAAATGGGCGTGTGATGCCTGCACTTTACAGGTGATTTCTGGCGCACGTTTTGCCAATGAGGTAGAAGAAGCTCAAAAGGCCAGTGAATTTTATGCCATCATGCATAGTAAAAGGTTAAAGTGCATTACGTATCATGTAAATTGCTTCCCAGATTCCAGCTGGACTGTACCCCAGCAAAGAGTAAAGTGGATGAATTGATATGACAAGAAAAAAATGACGGTGTATTTGATTGATTCGCCGAAATGAAGTCCAACCTTCCAAGTCAAACGCCATAATTGGGAATCAAACATCAAGTGTAAAATAAACAACCAAATCAATTGTGGTCTGTCTGCGACGACTCTGTCTGAAACACTATCATGCAGAAACATCCAATGCCCTACTCTGAGGACAATACCAAAAGGTAAGCAGACCTGCACTTAGTTTTGTTGTATTGGTCACCTCTGTGGCATTGCTGATGCACTGGGTGGGTCGAGGTGGTATCTTTTTGTTCGTCTGGTGATATGGCCATGCTGTTCTAGTTGCCGCAGAGGGGATTTCTCCCTGGGCAGCCTTTCTGACATGAACCATATTGGGATGCTAAAACTGGCTACAACACCCGTCTTTGGCTTCTCACACCTTTGTTTTGTCCTTCTGAGTAGCCAGCCTTGCGCAATCATATCACAGGGTGTCAAGCGGAGTATTATTGTCTGTGCCTTGGGTGCACCTGTGAATGAATGCGCGTGTGTGTGTGTGTGTGTGTGTGTGTGTGTGTGTGTGTGTGTGTGTGTGTGTGTGTGTGTGTGTGTGTGTGTGTGTGTGTGTGTGCGTGTGTGTGTGTTAAGGAGGCTATGAGCCACAGTGGATTGGCCCGCGAGGCCCTGTGACAGCTGGGGTCCCTTTTTGTCAGTTTCGGCCCACTGCTCTCTCAGACAGCCTTATTATGGGAGGTGTCCTGCTGTGATTCCCAAATATGGACGCTGACATATGCACACACACACAATAAACACAGCAACCCAAGCCCTGGTGGTCCGCCGTCCTTGGGGCTCTGGCCACCTAGGGCGCAGCAGGGAGCTACCTGCCCTTCACAGAAAGCGGGCTGTTGCAATCCTTGATATCTATATTAAGTTGTGCGAAGAAAAGGTGGAAATGGGTCGGAGTGACAGGGGAATAAGAATGTGAATGACATGTACTTTTTTTTTATCACGTCTGTCCTTGTTTCTCTTTGTGGTGTGATGGGATTGTCAATTTCTCCTCCTACTCTACTTGACCCAGGCAACCTGCACGTCGAACGCGGAGGATTTGCACACTCTGGCTACAGGAACATTTCATTCAAATCTAGTTGTTTCGTGCCCTCGCTTGCATGATTTTCAAGTCTTCTGTGAAGCAGATAGACTCCTTATCGCAACGTGCGGGCGACTCTCGATAAGCTAGTCATTTTTGTCATTGCTCTCTCAATAGGAGGCGACAGGAAAGTGCTCATATCCTTGAGCATGTTCAAAAGCGACGCATAAAGGCTCATTGTGATCAGAAGGAAGGCAAAAATAAATAGGAGTCATAATACAGATCCCCACCGGTTGGGAAAGGTACTTTTCTTTGAGCTCACTCAACTTACTGAAACCAGCCTTGTTGTACTCTACCAAGATATACAAACATCAATACACTGAAAGCACAACGCACGCGTGCACGCACACATGCTCAGGTGTATGTAGAAATTGCTCAGAAACCCCACCGCTGCCCCGCCACCCTTTTCCTCGCCCATAATTACATGGCAGGATGCGGTTGCACGTCCCCGGCTGACAGTGTGTATAAACTCAGGCGGAGATATGATCTAGTGAGGAGCTGCTCTTATTAAATATTAACAAACGCCATTCCCAAGTAGCCTCAATCCCCACAAGCACCTCCACTGCCAGGCAGCGAGTCAGCCGAGCTTCCTCACGTCACTACACAACCTCTTTCCCCACTGAATAGGCTGCTGCGCTTTCACCAAGAAAGAGTTCAAAGAGCGACGGGGGGTGAGGCGGGGGGTTTGGGGGGGGGGAAGCATATGCTGGGGGTGAATGTGCTCCTTGTACATGTTCAAACTCAATTCATTTTTTTTTTTTTAATCTATAGGGAGCTGCCAACATCGTCATACGGGGAAATTAGTGAAAGTGGAATTCAAATCAGCTCTATCAGAATGGTGCTGCAAAGTGTTTGAACTGAATTTTAAAAGTTTGCCCTCACCCCAGTGGACTATTGTGAGGGAAGAATTGAGATATGCGCATGCAAAGATGCTGCGCAGAAACTGTTTGATGTTCATGTAACCATGCATGCATACTGACATGCCGATTGGACATATTTGACATATATATATATATTTTTAAACAGATATAAAATGGTTCACAATAAGGCAATTTTCTGAGTAAGCCGACACAGCAAGAAGATCAAAGGTGACTGGATAAACTACATGTCCAACCCTATATAACCAACTTCGGAAAAATTCTGCCCATATCACCGCATTGGGGGCATCGACAACTGCTTTTCACTTCCAAAGTTTAGTGAGGATGGACTAATACAGACTTTAAATTTATCATTAATTTTCCTTCATGCACCCGACTCCTGTTGTGAAAAATATGTAGACACACTGAGACGCTATGACGACCCCTGAAGGGACAAGGCAAAAGTCACAAATTCCACTGACACATTTATTGACAGGCTGACTTCCCTCGACGAGAGAACCTTACTCCATTCCCTTTCACATACGTCTGTGTTGTTTCTTGTACCAAACGTAACTCTCCCTCCATGTACTGTACAGTCAAACCTCGGTTTTCGAACGTCTCGGTTCTCGACCAATTCGGTTTTCAACCAAAAATTTCAAGTTTTTTATGCCTCGGATGACAAACAAATTTCGGTTCACCATTTGACTCCTCTCGCCTTCCTTACACGAGGAAGTGACGCTTCCTCGGGTGGACGAGGAAGTGACGCTTCCTCATGTTGCTTTCCATTGTGAGCAGACATGTTCAGTAAACATTTTTATTTTAAAAAGAGCGTGGTTTCGGTTTTTGAACAATTTCGGTTTTCGAACAGCCTTCTGGAACGGATTATGGATGAAAACCGAGGTTTGACTGCACAGTACTTCGAATGAGCTTGACACCAGCCTTTTTAAGGCCGCCGATTAGTCAGGTCTGAATTTTCACTTTTCTGGTGGTCCCATTTTACAGATACCATCACTTGTTGTCTCATTTGTAAGTGCACATATTTATCATTAACATGGAATAAAGAATATGGATTTTTTTTTTCAGTTTTTCTCCTCACGAAAGGATATACCCAGAGTCAGGGAAGTGTGCTAGTAGTAAACGTTAAAGCCTGAGCGGCCCATCTTCATATCTGTCTAGGTACAATGTCAGCGCCTGCCTTTAAGGCAGGATGGTTAAAAAAAGAGATGGCAGATCTTGCTGTTGAATGCTGTTAAATGGTTCAGTGGTTTGACAGTGGCTGATGCTACAGACAACGCCGCTCCCTTGGGAGCCTGCAGAGTCTCCCAGGCATGGCTCTTATCAAAATATACCAAGCGCCTGCCTCCACTGCAGGAGCCAACAATAACGCAGCAGGGGAGGACGGTGAGATCTGAAGAGTCATTGGACGCTTATGAAAATAGAATCAGTTTGTGTTGCCGTTGCCGTAATTGTCTTGACAATTATGGGAGTGGCATATAGTATAGACAGTAAAGTGTGAAAGCAGATTATGCATCGCTTGTTCAAACTGTGGCTCAATAAGAGCCACGGGCATTTGGGTGGCGAACATGGGTGTTCTCAAGCTTTTTTGGGGGGAAGGGAAAAGAAAGGGGAGGGTGATTACACAAACTGTAATCCCAGCCGTAGCCCTCAAAGCTGTGTTGCAGCTGATAGTTAAACACACACACACACCAACACCTCTAGTGAGCACAAGCAAAACTGCACAACACCGGTCCCTCGTTCCCTTTGGAGCCGTGTTCTGCCTCCGGTGCTACATTTGACGGTTTGTTGAGCGGCACGTAGGTGTGTAGCCTCCGCCACGATACGTGATCAAACAGGCCGACTGACGCATGGCCAATTATCTTGGCTGCCTCCTCTCATCTCACGTTTAAGCGGAGGGGAAGGCGAAAACCAAAGAGAGAGGGAGAGACAGAGAGACAGAGGGAAAAGGCGAGGCAAGGCTGCCGGCGTGTTTATCCAAGAATGGCAGATGTAAAGACGCTTTTCGCGCTGTTCCACAGGGAAACTGACATGTGCACAATTTTTGAAAAAGTAAACAATGGCTCACATGCTTTAGAGGTTTTTTTTTCTCATTTCAAGGCGTAGCCTTACCGTCAGCAAGTCCTAAATAAGTCAATATGAAACAAACAAAGGGAATATGCAGGGGAATTAAGTATCAAAAGTATACTTTTCTCTAGTCTCAGGCTATGACATGGATGTCAATGCCATCCATCACACTGACATTCTGAATTTTCTACCGCTCAAAAATCTGTGCACAACAGTATCGCAGCAACTTTTTTTGCTCTCACTCTTTCGGTCCTGTAAGGCCGTCATAACACCACTTGGAAGGTCGAAGGATGGTTCGGGCTTAATTTCTCATTTGTGCACTGCGAGTTGCCCGAAAAGCAGTGAAATTGCGGGCACAGTGTCATGGTCTGACTTGATTTTGCTTCACAGTCATTGCAGTCATCCTCCCAGTCCTTTTCCGTTGAAGTTTAAGCGTGAATTAAAGGTGTTTAGGAGGAGTTTGAGTCGAAGGAGCCTTCACCCTAGAGGTGCTGCACCGCTCTGTATCTTGGTAAATCGAGGAGTCTGAGTCAAATAAGAAGGCGGAAAGCAATTACAATGGGAAAAGTTACTGACAATCACTTTCAAGGATCTTGGCTCAGGGCCTCACACGCGGCAGCTGGAATGTAATGGAAAAGTGAAGATGACGAGAAGAAATCTTTAAAGGTGAACAATGATGGTACAAATTGTGGAGCCCTTCCAAATAGACTCCTCAAAACGGGAAGCAAACAATGGAGATAAACTCTAAACCCAGACTAGGGGAGTTTACTTTCATCCATTCAACTCAACATTTCCAGTACTACAATGACGACGTGACAAAATGATCTCTAATTGAATAAAAATAATGCTTACTCGTTACATCACCTAATAAGTTGAGTTGCCCCTATGGCGGTTAGCTGTGCTGAATAAAAACTTTTAACTGAATAAACAAACACCATCAAGGCACATATTGGGTGGCATCTTACTGGCGAGCGAATGCATGTGAATGATTGCGAATGTAGACAAGGTTGGGTTGTCATCGGTGTTTGTTAAAGTTTGCAGTTTTTCTTGTCGCCAAGAAATTGTGAACATGTTCCAAATGTTCCTAAAATGACCATCCTTTGCTGTCACAGCACTTGGCAATGTAAATAGGTTTCCACAAGGTTACCAGATTGTTGACCGTCCAAAAATGACTTTTTCAAATTCACAGCATTACATGACCAGCAGAAAATCACACAAACCAGTCCTGATGGAGCAATCCATTATGGCAGTCAACCACTGAGTCGCAATTCCCTTTGAATGAGAATACGTTGGGTGGTTAAGACTAACCTTGCACCCAAGTTAGTAAAATATGCTAAAGGAACAACTTCATTCACCCAACACCGTCAAAAGAAGAGTAAAAAAAGTACTTACCGACTGTTGCACGAGACTTGCATGAGTATCTTTTTATCTTGCTGCCGGGCATGGTGTTGTCCCTCAAAGCTGTCTCACATTCTCTCTCCATCAGGGAGGTCAATTCACTAGCCAAAGGGCGGAGGTAGGATGCATTTAGGAAGCCCAAGATGGCGTCCTGCTCAACGACTCTCGGAAGGATGTGGAGGTCTTCTGTGAGGGCCTGGGTGAGAGCCGGGAGCACCGAGCGGAAGGCCACAGTCACTCTGTCAAAGCCGGTGACATTAGCTGGACTGGAGGACATGGCGTAGTGCAGGAGAGCAAGCATGGCTTGGCCTCTTACTTCCTGGTTGGATGAAGCCAAAAGAAAATACTGTCCATTACCGAATATGTATAATTTAGATTGGAAATCTAATGATGCTTCTAAATATTACTCCATATGAAAACATCGACTGAAATTCATACAATATTAATGCCACGTCACTTTTGTCAAGAACCACTTTGCAAATGCACATGAAGTGACTGTCCTCCCACAGCTCTGTGTTTCACCATTGTCGTTTTAGTCATGACATGCTTTTAAAGCCATTACAGGTATTTTCTACATGGAGACAATGACTGTATTGTTTCATAAACTTGTTAGGCACACTAATGTTCATGTTTTAAAGACTCCAAAACAAAGGTCACGAAAAAAAAAAATCCCTTGCCTGGTAATGAGTGAGCACTTCACACTCAGGGTACAAGAAGCACAGCTGCTGCAGGCGGTGGACTCGTTGATTGATGGACAAGGAAGGTGCTCCACGAGTCGTTGGGCTTTCGGTTGACAGACGCGCCAATAGATAGCAGCGGAGCTGAAGACGCACATCTTCCCATGCTACCTGGATCTTAAACAAACAAAAAACAAAAAAGGCAAAGAATGTGACTTTTAGTCTCTCACTATACAGGTTTTGAATTAACAAATAGAGCATTGTACAATCAACTAATGATGGGCAAGGAACTATTTTACAAAGGACAATATATTACCTCGGATGAAGAGTCATCTTTGATTGTATGTAACAAGGGAAAGGGAGCGGCAAGGAGATGATGTTGAGCGAAAGACAAGGATGAAGATGGGGTACAAGGGAAGCAGATCCCCCTCTGGGATGAGAGGTTGAGTAATAGCTGCAGAGTGGCGTCCTCTCTTCCTTTCTCTTTGGACCTCAGGTAGTCTTGCTAAAAAACAAGACAAAACAAAACAAACATACATATCGTAAACAGTATGCCGTGTTCCCAAGCCCTCCCCCCACCCCAAAAATAACATATTTGCACAAAAACATTGTACTAACATTTTGTTGTTAGATTTGGTCTTTAAAACACTGACTCAAATGTGGGTGATTGACGGTACTGCAAAAATCTGCACTGATTTTTATTTTTTTTTATTACAAAATGTACAATTCAAAAGAATTCAATGACAGCCAAAATAATCCTGATCATTGTTTTGAAAATCGCCCCGATGTTCACTCTCTAAATTGATGACAGCTTCATTTTCAAAAGTACATTTCATTGACACTTGGAACTTCTGTGTGGACTGATTCAACTCGGAACACTGCAGATCAAAACAATCATTTTGCTCTCATCCCTTCAGCAAGCCAATATTAAGCATTTAAAGTCTAAACTCAGCAGTGTAAATGTCTGGATCATTTTGAGGGGGAATAATTCAACAACAGTGTCATGATTACCAAGCAAGTGAAGAAGGCCATGAGTTCCTGATGGCCCGTGCTGACACTGTGGAGCATTTTGAGATCGAACCACCGCATGCACTCTGTCGGGCTGAGCGGACGTTCGCCTGGACGCAAGTCTCCCATTTTGGCTTGGAGTTCCACCAGATGCTGTTCAATACTGAGGAACATGAGTAAATTGCATAACTGGAACAGCCAAGACAGTTACTACACACAGTAAATCCATCCATTACAGTCGAAAGACCACATTTTCTACTAAAGTTTACCGATAAGCCAGATATGCATTTGATGCACGGTGCTTTTACAATGCCACTAAATCTTTCTAACGGTCAACTTGCCAACAAGTGCGAAGATTTACAGCTGGGTATTTCGAATGCAACGAAAGGGAGATTCTGTTCGCAAGAGTGTACACACTCCAACTACTTCAAAGTAACACATGGACATCATCTTAAACATGCCATATGGGGACCAACACTCCGCATCACAGTTGGTCCTCACATGTTTTGTCTCTATCGTAAGAAGATAGAAGGCAGGTGCGAGTGAACGCAGTGATATATCAGCGGGAGCGTGCGTGTGCTCAGCAGCTGGTGTGGAGCGGCGCGGTGTTACAGATCAGCCGATATCTGAGAGACGCTTCTTGCCGTGTCACGTCTCACCCTTTTTCCTTGCGCGTGCACACCATCTCACACATAGACACTCTCTTAACATGCTTCAACAAGGCAGATTCAATGAAGTGACAGAATAGAAGGTATGAATTTGTTATTTCCAATGTAAATCAATGCATACTGTATGAAATGTGCTTAATGTCTGCATGTTTGTTATATCCTGCACATTTAAACCTGATTGGCTTTGCTACTATTTATATGGATTTTATTGATAGATTACATGATGATTTGCATCAGGCCGTGCATCCTGTAGTCTGCAAATTATGAAGACATTGTTTTCATAAAAGTTCATATAGACATTTTTTGTCAAGCACAGAGAGCTACGCTCTCATCAGGGAAAAATACAGTGGAACCTTTACAGTCCATAAAATTGAGAGTTGAGTGGGATTTTTTCGGGGGGTTTTAATGTACTACGCTGAGTATTACCAATGGTCGGTTGAGACTGAGAACATTTCCATTCCAGTAATTAATAAAGATTTACACGATGACAACAATCAGATCCTAGATAGAATACTCTTTCTGTTTTCAGTACCAAGAGGGGGAATTTTTCTACCAGTGTCCCGGAGCAGATTAGTTCCGGTGTTTTTGGGGGTGTGTTTTTTGGGGGTTTTTTTTGCATTTCCTTCTTTGTTTTATATGCTGACTAATTAACACTAAAAGTCTAATAAATAAGGAGTATATGGTGATAATGTGATTCCCTAAAATATAAATCCTTTTAATGTACCTATGTGTATTCATGTGTGTGTCACTATGTGAATCACGGTCCAGGCTCATTTCCCCATCAGACGGCTCATCCCCCAACTGCGGGTCTATAAACTGCCTCCTGCCTGCTTCCGGGGCCATTAACACATCCAGATGTCTTACAATGGCAACACATTAAATAAGCGTTGAATCTGATACACTTTCATTTCAGAGGGGAAAATCGCAAGGGGATAAAATGTTATACGCTGGTCCAAACGTCTGTGCTCGAGAATCAACACTGCCATTTTAACTAGCACTTCCTCCCTCCCTATGCCACCTTCAAAACAGGCCTGATGATGTGTCTCGTGTAATTACATTTTTTTTTTTTTTTACTATTCCATTTATTTCCAGCCGTGTTTCAGTTTGTCAAAGGGCATTTTCTCGGAACATGAGCAAGCTCTGCTGCACGTGCAAATCCCCAGACTGGTTCGGTGATTTCAGTTTTATTATTTTCATTTGGGCAACATTTTGCCATGTGAGGCGAAAAATAAAACGAATGAACGGGATACGTTCCCGTCAGATGCCTTCTTCTACAAAGGCTTCACAACAGAAGATGATGTATGTTCATCGTTCAGGTTCTGGGCTCCACACCAGGGCTTCAAACAGACAGCAGGTTGGAAATGGGTTTCCATCTGTAGTGCACTTTTCAGTCACCTAGTGAAGTTCATTAAAAGCACAACATATAAATGAAGTCCAATTCCAGGACGGGTTTTACAACAGAACTAAGGTCATTTTTAAATGCCGGACATCTAGCTTGGTGAAACAGGAAGACATTACATGATGAAATGAGTCACACAGACTTAAATTATATCCTATGAATAAAGACTTTGTCACTGTACAAGCTACAGTCCGATGAAAGTCATACCAAAAATCTATTTTTGGCTACCTTCAAGCTTTGTCCAGACACTCTTTTCTCTCAATTCGCTCTCTTTCCTTCTTAAAAACTTCACTTGCACCTTTCGATTACCCCTGCTTACAGACATGTGCTAAAAGTTATCTGGTCAATGCGGATGGCCTGTGTCAAGAAGTCCATCCAGCTCTCCACAATGTTGCGACCTTTGGCTTGCTGGTGTGAAAGCTACCTGCAGCCTAATCAACTTGGCAGGATTAGCTCTCATCCCGCAACTTCCCCTGGCAGCAGCTTAGACCCTGGCACATAAAGGGAATGTGAGCAAGAGGAAGGGGAAATTGGGGGGGAATGGGGGGGGATTTTCAAAGTAGCTGCAGTAAATAAAACCATTCAACTCTTCCGCGAAGGATGACAATAACGCGTGATGGCAAAGAAGTAGAAGCTGATTGTAACAAGAGAGCCCGTGAGCAAAAGGAAAATTGATTCTTTTGGGCTCTTGACGAATACATCCGTCGCCTCCCTGGCACTCACGCTGCCTAAGAGCACCCTAATTGTTTTTCACATCGGCCTAGCTAGACAGTCACCCTCCCCCTGCCACCGTCCTTTAACCCCCCTCCCCCCCACCCACCCCGCCCGCTCCACCCCAACCTTCAGCATCACTGCAATAGAAAGGAGGAGGTCTTTTATTAGATATGATGGCACATTTCACAGCTCCCTGACTTACAGAAACCCAATCCCACGATTAGTCAGCGCTTTGACATTATCTTAAGTTCCTTGTCAGAATTAATTTAGTGTGGGTGGGCTGCTGTGGGGGCTGTCTGTCGCGCTCTGCTCCCCACTGCTTGCCTACAAGAGGTGGGAGGGGGGGTGGATGGAGTCAGTAGGGGCCGTAGGAAGATCTTTTTCAAATAAACGCCGATTACGGTCACAGCCAAAAAGAGCTAAATATCGCCTTGCTCAAAGGGCCCCATTCTGTAATGGAAATAGGAGCGACTGAGGTTGAATGAGCGCACTGAAAACGGATACAAGCCTGACCTGGCCCGGGCCCACTTAGTGCCCTCACCTCCCAGCGTTCACTTCCACCAGAGAACCGATAAGGCTGATCTGGTTTGTGAACACGCAGCGAAACCAGAATCTTCAGCTTGCGCACAATTGCAAATAGATTATCACAAGCACCTGATACTTCCCAACACAGTCTTGCAATTTGAGAGTGGCAGGCGACCAGACAGGGTCACTTGTCTTGGCCGGATTCTCCTGGCCGGCGCTAAAACGTGATTAGCGGTCCGTCCCTGGTGGGTCATGCACGAGCCACCCAAGGCTACCGTGCGCCACAGTCCCATCTGATGAAAACTAATGGATTACAGCATTTCAATTTGAGGGAACCGGTTCTGTTGTCAGCCTATCTTAATCTCCTTCAATTAGGGAGCAGCTCTGAGGCAGATTTTGGATATTTGAGAACTCAGAGCGCGACCGTCACTCGTAATCGGGTTGGAGGCCTTCACATCGGCGAGCATGCATCGTTTCCGCTTTCTTTCAGATATCCTTTCCTCTCCTACACTTACGTAATTCATCCCGAGTACTTATAAGTCAATTAGGTGGCAGTAGAGACGAGTGCGTGTGGTTGCAGGGGCTACAGCCCACCCTAGTTGAAGCCAAAAAAAAAAAAATGTTTGCCAGCTTTTCATGTGAAAAGCTCCAGCCTGAAGCAGGGCCTGCGACAACCCGACAGAGACGCTGACCAGTGGACCCCCATCGTGAGCGAAGGATTGCCTTATTTTTAGCCCCATTCTCCATTATCTACACGCTTTGTTCTCATAATGGTTCCCCCTCTCCCATCTGCAGGAACACAAAATAACCCTTTAATGCTTAGAAAGCAGAAAAATGGCCCGGCCTTCAGTAATAAGCCTTGAATTACCTACCCAAGGGTTTTCGTTTCAAGATGTGGAATCTTCAATTATGATGTTCCCATTTAGAAGGAGGACGGAAAGAAAGAGGGAGGGAGGGTGAGAAAACGGGAGACAGAGAGAGTCCCAGACATTAACGCTGCCAGAGTGAGCCTTTGTTCACTTGCTACATTTAGCCTGTCCTTCATCATCTGCCTTCACACCCACAACGCCTCAAACGATAAAAGACCTGAAATATAGATTTCTCTTTTTTCTTCTCCCCATGTGTTGCTTTTTATCCATCCATTTGTACAATCACTGACAGGCATTTCTGTCTTTTCAGTCTGCAACATTCAGTTCGAGCTTAATTGTTTAAAGTTTAAAAGTTGGAGGTCCAAAAGTTCTATGGTTTTTTTGTTTGTTTGTTTCATTGCAAGGGAATTAATGGGAGCTACACATCAGTCTTTTTGTCCACTAACACGGTGCTGTTGCTGTGTGCCCTTTTTAAGTTGAATTTACTTTTCTTGGAAAGCATGCGATCCAGTGATTTTTTGCTCTGCGTAATAGTGCCAACTGGACTTGGAATCTTCTGAAGAGGAACCATCTGTAGTCGCATTTCCATGTGGCATGGAATAAACTCAAATGGAAGTCAGTGCAACCGTAAAGGCACAGCACTCTTAATTTGGAGCAGCACTAAATGATATAGTATATATGTATCAACCACCTTGAATTTGATAGTTGAATTGAATTTTATTCAAGTGTATGTATATGAGAGCGGGTGTTCTGCTCAGGGTTTTATGTTGCTGCAATCATCCATGAGTGAAATCGACTGTGATCACATGGATTAGCTGCACATTTTTAAATTTTAGAGCTGATCGCTGACTTTTATAATCAATTAATCTGTCAATTATTTGTTTCTATTACTTGTTACTTAACATTACAATACACTCACCGATCTCGTCAACGTATAGTATTATGACAACATTATCAATGTATTCATAACCATTTTTTTGGTGGGTGTTTTTCATTCTATACATCAAAATAATTGGGCTATGTTTTTGGCTAATACGTCATCTTCCACAAAGTTGATAACTGTACCTCCCTAGTGGAGATAATTTATATCCACATCTAAAATGTTCCAATTCTGTATAGATGGAGTACAAAGTTGTGTAGTGGCCAGTTTAGTTCATTTGTCTTGTGTAAATTTATCAATGAATACTCCCGACAATACTAGCATGGGAGTGGTCTGCGATTTGCGGCCTGATGCCGATTTCATGAAAATGAAAACGCTCATGAGACGTGTGGTGATTGTGCCTTGACACTTTGACCACAGGTCTTGGATTTCTATCACACTCGATTTGGCTCTTACCAATCTGTCAACTTGACACCGCAGCTCCCAAAAACAAATAATAGACTAAAGCTACTGATGAGAAATGCAGGAAAGAAAGCCGCAGGGTATCAAATGTAAAGGGAAGCGATGTTGCCAGCGGGTGGACCGACACGCAAGAAAGTGCCTATTTGAGTATTTCAACCCAACTTGTGAGCTAGCTTTGCTTGATCTTATGTACTGCTATACTGTTCCTGTATTGGATGCGTTGCGGCCGGTGGAAATAATACCATTTTGAATGGCTGTTTAGATGTTCCCTTATATTGAACAATTCAATAGAATAGTGTCATTCTGTCAGTTGATAACCATTTGAGTGTTCAACAGCCGTGTATTTAGCTCCTAGAGAGCTCTTTGCTGTCTTGTAACCATGAGATTATAATACATCCTAACCACGAAAGATGCGCTATTCATGTTTTTGCCCTTCTGAAACTCCAGTTAAGGGGGGAAAAAAACATCATAGGACTTGCTTACAAATCTTACAAGGACAAGTCAAATCTAACACCTTTTGGCTTAACAGGCAGACAAAGAGACCGACTTCCCTGCCAAATATTCAGGTCTTTCGTAAAGGTGAATAAGAGGAGCAGATGACAGTGTAATACCGGCAGAGATATTAGTGTTATGCTGTGTAAATGGCAGCAATTGAAAGGTGAACATGTTGCAGTGCTTCTCTGTAAATCGCAGGTTACTTGTGTATTCAGCTGTTAAAATTATTTTGAAGGAGTAAAAACTTACCCCATCGTGTTTTCATACCCAGACACACGAAAATTGCGGATTGTTTAAATGGGCAAGGGAGATTTCCGCTACTTTCAGCCATGAAAAAAAAGGAAATGTAGTGCAGTATCTCTAAAGTTGAAACTGTATATCATATTTGGAGATACATTTTGTTACGTTACATCCTTATTCCAACTAACTGTTAAATTCTTTACATTCTATTTATTACGTTATGACTCTATGTTTTTATAAAATACAATATTAGACAGTGTGATTTTTCCTTATCAAAAAAAAACAATATGGGGTTTTTTGGATGAAGCTAGAACGGATAAAGGGCACTTCCATTCATTTCAAAGGGGAACTATGATTTGAGATATGAGTACTGTATTTTTAGTATGGGCGTGGTCGCGGAATGAATTATACTCATATCTCGCGACAGCGCTGTGTGTTGTTCTGATGTTCAGATTTGTTGACATTTTGTAACTGACCTGTTGGCATTGAGTTTGAGTTTCTCTTCGGTGTCTTTGACGAGCTGCTCAAAGTCTAGCTCGCTGGAGTGTGCAGGGACCACCAGCTCAACAAAGGCTTGGTCATCGGGAAATTCTTCTGGCCACTCCATGCTGCTCGAGCCAGAGAGAAAATAAATCATCAAAAAGATGACATGCTCCAGTTTACGGCACAAAACGTCGTCACAGGCAGGTGCGAGGGGTGTCAGGAATAAATCAACTATGCAGATTGACGAGCTTTGGAGTGTGGTATCACCGTGCCCGCCTGTCAACAAACACTCAAGGAATTGGCAATCATGTGACACGTCCACTGATAATTGTTTTATTAGGGCTTGCAAAATCAATTGCACCTGAAACAAATAGAAGGTAATCACTGACAAAGACAGTCTGCCGCCTCTGCCGTGACAAGGTCATTTGCCCCCCTGATGACCCCTGATTAGCATGCATACATTCCCTCTAACCAATTCCACCTACTGACACTACAGCGAGTTAAAGCAGAGGAAAAACACAGCACCCAAAATAATGAGATGCTCTTCAGTTGAACCTTTAAATAAACAACCCATCTCCTTATGGCTGTGCCAGAGCTGAGGGGCCGAGAGCCCCCTCATCCCTGCGGTGCTTAACGTTCCTGCTAAAAGCCAATCCCCCACCTGTGTAGCATCACTGGGTCTCGCATCAACGTTGTCATTAAGCAGAGTCAAGTGGAAGGTAATGGAGAGTGTCTGTGTCAATTTGGCTTTCTCACACTCCGCCTGCCGCTCGGTCCGTCGTCATGTGCTCTGATTTTAATAATCCCTGTCAAACGGCAAACAGCCCGCCGTACCGCGCGCCGCTTCCTCGCTGCTGCACACACTCGATGCCACTCTCCCTGACAGGGCAGACAGGAAGCTCAACATTCATTTAGCCTGCACAAAGGGAGGCCTGTCCAAGTGGACAAATATTATTTTCCCCCACACTGACAGCACCACCAGTTAAGCTTGTCCTTTATTATTTTGCCTTCTCTTCTTCCCTCTGTCATCATCACGCACCGTCTCCACCGCCGCCTGAGAGGACGCCTGCAAGCAGCTATTGCTTAAGGGGAAGCTGTTCACTCTACGGATAAGGAAACTCAACACTATATTTATTGATAGAGCCTGAATCACATGACACACTGCCATGCTTAGGTGGCCAGGGGGATCCAAAGCCACCTCTTGTCACTCTCTGGCCATGCCTCCTGGGCAGAAAAGCGGGAATTAACCGAAGCCAAAAATCTATGTTTTTGTGTCAATGTGTTTTTTAGAAATTATTTGAATGAATGATTTGTTGATCACAGTATGCAAACTGACGTTAGCCGTCAGTGGTGGCAAATCAGTGTAGCAAAATGTGATTGTCTCTCAGAAACCTAGTCCAAAAACACCTTCAGGTTCGAGTGAAACAATTGTTCTCAAGTCGTTATCAAGATATCCCCTCGAAAATTTTATTTTATATGCAAGGCAAGCATCTTTGCTGCGTTTTTGCAGGGTAGCACAATAATAAGCTTCTGTTAATAAAAACACATTATTTAATTATTTTTAATTTCACCTTTATTTAACCGGGAAAATCCCATTGTTATCCGCAGATCTCTTTTCAAGGGAGGCCTGGCCAAGAGGCAACACCACAGCTCAAGAAATTGACTACAAAGTTACAATAAAGCACAAATAATAAGAACAATAAACAATTTCAAATAACGTTGAGTCAAAAAAGAGACATTTAGAAACAGATCATCATTCACCGACGTATAGGTAGACATGCACAGTCTGTTGAGCTCCAATACAAAAAAAACTAACTAATAATATTATATAATTATGTAATATAATATTACTACAGTATGCACATGTACCAAATGAAGTGCCCTGAAAGTGAAGACAGCACAAATGGTCTTATTAGTACAGCACTTGAAAACATGCAGCTGTCTGTCTTGGTGTCATTAGCTCTTTGCAAAGCAGATGTTGAAGGCACCCTAGTGTGCTTCCCAGTGCTGCAATTGGGACTGATGGAGCAGACACTTGCCTGCTTGACACATCAACTCAACAGCTATTAGAGAATGAGTGTGCATGTCTTGTACACACACACACACACACACACACACACACACACACACACACACACAACATACGATCACTCTTTCCTGTGTCACAACCAGGCTAACGCAGAGGCCCATTTGAAGGAATGAGTCTGTACTAAAATATTTAGCAGCACATCCCCCAGGCCGCCACTTTAAAGCCACTTAGAGCATGTCGAGCCAATGTCAACATTGTTTTAAAAGGTGTACCTAGCAGAACAATAAGGCAACACCATGAATTAAACAGGTGTATATTTGGAAACAATAATACTGCATTGGTTTTATATTATTGTTGCCTATAAGGGGTGTATAGTTTCACGGTCACTGTGTCAACGTGGCAGGACATCCAAAAAAGCCTTTCAATTGATTTTACAGCACCAGATGTGAGTGGCATTTGTCGCAGCTCCAAAGTATTTGCCACTGAGGTAACATGAGAATAAACACAGTGTTATTCTCATGTTACCTCTTCAAGAAAGATCATCCTCAATCAACTGTATTAAGCAACACTCCAGCAGAAGCCATTTGGAAACACAGTACTGTAGTGTATTTCATGGTGTGGGGTTTATTCTGTGAAATTGGCATGATGCAATATACAGTATATGCACTGACAGGGATATTTCTTTGACAGGGCAGGAAAACATTTAAACACAAAATTTTAAAAACAAAAAGGAAAAATTTTTGAAAAAAAGAAAAACTGTGAATGGTGCCAAGCCGCAAGTATTCAGGAACCATGTTTATAATGCAAGCCCAAAAAATTTTCATTTTATTTTATTTTTTTAATTAATCAAGTGGCCACTTAGATTATTATCAGGGCTGTCAATTGCCCATCCCTGTTTTAAAGTAACAGTAAAATAAGCAGCTGGGCAATTTTTGATTAATTCATGTAAATGTATACAGGTAATGAGTAATAATAAGTGAAATCGTCACATGACATCCAATAATATTGTGAACATAACAATTGGTGTCAGTATTTCTCAACAGTTCTGGCTAATATTTTTTTTATTCTTGGCACATCATATACTATTTAATACATTTTGACTAATGTTTAGCAATATACCTGAGGCGGGGTGACCTTTGTTTGAAAAGTTGGAACGCTCCTGGGAATATTTACAGGCACCGCTTTCGATAACTAATTATGTTACAGTAATTCTTACCTTCCATATGAGAACCTCCTTTTAGGATCTCCTCTCGATGAAATACGAAACCCAACGGCGACACGCAAACTTCATCTCCAAACAATTTAGCACAAGCAGATTTGTGAAATTGTGAAAATGATCGAATTCTACTTGAAAATACATAACGCTAACACCGTTACGCGATTGTGCCTTAAAAAGTTCCGATAAACATTTCCGTTTCAACCACGGCCACTAATCGTAGATTGAAAAAAACCCCGATCATGAATTGTTTCCAAAATACATTACAAATGTATCAGGACATAAATGATCCTTGTTAATCTATGAAATGTGTGTTCTCTCTCGTCGTTGTTATTTCAGACATTTTAGGCGTCCATGACAACAACCCGGAAATACTTAGCAGAAAACTTCCGCTTAACGGAGCCGCTCATTTTGAAATGAAAGGGGGACAAAAGCTTCAAAACGACCATAAAAGGTGAATATCGAGCTTTGGAAACGAATGAATGATTTATTATTTTTAATTCCTAATATTATACTTTTTGATCAAACTACACCGACAATGCTTCTGCTAAACAACGGTAACAGATTTTCTCTTTGGAGAAACTGCCCTACGAATCTGCGCAGTGAATCTATCCTGACACACCAATGGCACGAGAGGAGCCAAACTCGAGTATGATTTAACCCGGTTCTTGTTTTTTAGCGGTATGAAGTCATGTATTTCCATTGCCATACTTTAAATTTACTCGCCAAGAGACAGCAGGATACGCAAAGGTGACTGTTTCAATGTCAGAGTTAATGCAGGTCGGGTGTGAGCGTGTATGAAGAAACCGAGAAGTCGGCGGGAACTGGCAGTTAACAGTTACGAATGACCGCGAATTAATATTGCGTTTATGAGTATTGAAACGACATCGAGCCGAATCGTGCAGTGACTGTGTTTTTCCCCTCTGTTCAAAACACGTTTACTAGTGTTTGAAGTGAGCCAAGTTAAAGTTTGAGAATTTCACAAAGGTCATGTATCAGCCACACTCCACACTCCCCCCCCAGAAACGAGTTTGTCGTGTTGAGCAGTGGTTAAGGGTGTCATGAAGTCAAAGTTATGAACGCTGTTGTATTTATCAAGGAAAATGCTTGCTAATAATGACTGATGATGATGTGTTGTTTTCACAGTTGGTGATGGAGCGGTGCACTCCCGTGTTCCAAATTTCTGGGATCAAAAATCGTGACAAGAAGAGAGCATTGCTCCGGGGAATTCATCAATTGGGTGGGAAATATATTGGGAGTTCTGTAAGTAGCTATAAACATACACAAGTCTTTGCAAATCAAGTTGGACATTAATGTTTTTTTTGTTTTTTCAGGTTTACCAAAATGCTTGTACCCATTTAATAATCCCTCAAGTTTTGGCCAGTGAGAAATTTCTGGCTTTTTGTGCTGCAGGTTGGTCATAATGAAAGTGAATCATACGTTACATGGTTGTTGATCACAAAGAAAAAACAAAAGCTTCAAAGTTAATTATTGTGGCGAGGAAACGAAATAACATGTTTCATTCACTTAATCACATTTGCTCTGTTTCTCTTTCTCTCTTACCAGGAAAGTGGGTTGTCACTCCAAACTATGTTCTGGACAGTGTTAGGAATAGTTCCTGGCTCCCAGAGGGGCCCTATGAGGTGGCCGTTCCCACAGATCCCATGTCTGCCTTCTATCCCGTTAGACAATGGAGGGAGAAGGTGACGAGTGGTGCAATAACAGGGGCCTTCCAAGGCTGGCGGGTTCTTCTCATGGTCCAAGATTCATCCCGCTTAGTCATGTTCAAACGGTTGGTTGGATGATATGCAAATACTATTTCAAAACATTGGAAAGAATGAATACAAAACCGCTCATCAAGTTTCATTTTGAATGAATTTGCCAGGCTGTTGGAAGCTGGTAGCGCCACAGTATACAGCTATCCTCCTCCCTTTCACGCCTCCATCACTCACATCATAGCCAAGCCCTTCACGCCGGAAGCAATTTCCCACAATGCTCCTTGTTTCCCTGTAAGCCACATCGTCCAGTACCTTTTTGGGGTAAGTCACGTAAAATCAATAAAAGTTGCATTTTATAATCCTGTCGCAACTACACTCTCTCAAAATTTTAATTTTAGGTTGGATTTAAATATATTATAGTTATAGTTTTTCTGCATCCCCCAAAAATACGCATGTCTCTGTTTTGCTGTTTCAGTTTCACTTGCTCTTTTATTGTATTTGATGATAGACTTGCTGTTATTTTTGGCTAACTAGTTCCACTCCAGCCATCTATCCATTCTCTAATCTGTCGAGGGTCGTGGGTGTGCTGGAGCCTATCCCATCTCTCTTCGGGCAGTAGGCAGGGTGCACCCTGAACTGGTTGCTAGCCAATTGTAGCTAGTTCGACATGTCGCATCTTCAGGCTCATAAAGCTTTCAAGTGTCTCTTTGAAGTGTTGCACTGTTTATGTATGGCTGCAGACACCTTCTGCTTGAATAAGATATTTCGACCCCCCTTAGCCAAATTCTCAAAACCAGCAAAAATAGGACAGGGTGCTTCTTAACTATAAATCCTAATTTAAAAACATGAAAGATGTGGGATGTAAAAAAAAAAAAGAAATTTCTGTGATGGCGCAAAGTTAGGTGCAAATCCTGAGTAAGATTAGTTGGTCCTGGCAAAGTTAGAAGTCTGCTATTTTATTTAAACATTCATTCATTCATTTGGAGTGGATTTACTTGTGCGTTTCCCATCTCACATCAAATTGATCAAAATAAAATGTGATTACTTGAAATGTTTTTGTTTTTTTAACTTTGTCAGAGCAATTCGCTTCACATGAAGTTCAACGTAACGGATGATAATGATAATGATGACGCAACGGAGCCCAGTGTTGTTGATGTTGACTTTTCTCAACTGGAGGCAGACCTCAGGGAGCACGCCATCAAACAGGAGGTGCGCATGCTCAAGAGAAGCACGGCTTTATTGCAAATGGCCTTTCACCAAGCGCAATGCAGGAAATGCTTATTTTATGATCTACTCTTTAGAGCCACCCAAGACTGCTCTTCCTTGAATTTCTTGATAACCACGACCCCCATCAGCCTCTGTCACAGGTAGACATTCACACCTGGTGTCATTCGACGTCTATGGTGCTGTACAGCTCCAAAATTACCATGTGCTTCATTAAGAAGATCAGGTCATTCAATTTCATTCATGTCATACGTTTATACGGAAGGTGACATGGAGAGCAAAGGGCGCGTTGTCCTCAGGTCACCAGTTTAACCACCGCTGTCAGCTGATCTTGGTGTTTTGATTGGCATACCTATTAACGACTCTGTCCTGTCTGTATCTCTCCCAAGCAGATTGCGATCACATTGCTATTATTAGCGCTTGCGTATTTCCATTCCCTACCCTCGGAGTCCGTATGCTATTTGGCAAGAACTGACAGTTTGGGATGAAGCCCCAAGAACTTAAGATGGCCGAACACATCCAATTTCCATTACGCTTCTGCCCTCAACTTTCCCACTTTCCATCGCTGTTTGAACCACTTTTCCTATTCTTCTTTTACATAGGACTTTCATTTTTATCACCGTTGACTTTAATTCTTTCAGGCAACTGAAACGGACTTCAGAAACATTAGCACCATGATAGAGTGCGGCCTCTTCATTGAAGCATTGGACACAATTCGAAGTGCAGTGTTCCCGGGGATTCTGCCACCAGCGCCATACCTGGTGTCTCTGATTGATTACGCACAGCAGGTAGGACTAGAACTACCGGACCATGTACATTCTCAGCCGCTGCATTAGCCTCAGGGTAGAAAACAGTGCAGTGTTACAGAACTCATTAAGTTTCTATTTACAGTACATGGTTCAAATGACACAATACTGATATTTTTTTAATGCTTTTTTTTCCTTTATTAATGTCTGATAATGACATGTTGTCAACATGTACATATTACATGTTTATTGCTATGTTCATTTAATGTTTATCAGCGTGTTTTTGATGAACTTTTTGGGTTTAAATCATATTTTTTCCAATGCGTTATTGCTATGGCGGGGGTCGTTCCTAGCGTAAACATACAAGTTGTTTAAAAAGAGAATTGCTCCATCTTCAAACCTTCCAATGGCTGATCGACCCCAAAAACCCTGATTGTATAAAGTCTATTGGAGTTGACCACTTGGAACTGCATTGTAAAGCCAGCCAAAAAGTCTTCATTGGAAATAATAAAACTGGACCAGAGTCAATATTGTTGTTACTCATCAAAGTAACATTGATACCTCTTATTTATTTTTTTCTTGTTTTACCTTCCATCTCAGGGTAGCGCCACAGCTATCTTCCTAAGTAGCTTCCGACAAATCATGCACAGGTTGCTCATTACCAACCCTCCTTGGTTGTCTCCCACCAACGCGAAGAAGTATTACTGTTGCGTGTTGCAGTGCCCTCGCTGCAAGATGGGCCTGTGGCCTTTTCTCGAGACAGCCATAAGGTACACTTTCTATTGTATGAGTGATATTCCATCTCCAAATCTTTTCCTCCCCATCATGTGAAAGCCACACATTTAAGCAAGACTGTTTTTAAACTTAAAACGGATCCTCCCCCCTGCTTTCACCTGGAATGCCCTCAATTTCCCTCTATGATTAGCGGGCCAGTCTAGTGTGGGATAGACCCCAGCCCCTACCTTGACGTGAACCCTAAATAGGATAGTACTGGCGGTGGCTTAGAAAATAGATGTTGTGCCAATGTATTCTAAAATATCGCACATGCTACAGTGTTGCTTCCCGTTTGTGTCTGTCCCTATAGTTACTGCCTGTCAAGTGAGGCCACTTGTCACCAGCTCCCTGGGCCGGCACTGCCAACTCTCTTACACTTCTACAGTGATGTGGTGGCATTTTTTCTCAAGCTCTTCCAAGGGGAACTGCACTCCATCAACACGGGGTACATGCCCTATGAAACCTGGGAGATGTGAAAGATATCTGAAAGGGTTTAACTGTACCGAGAAAGGAGTTTCAGAAAATGTATAATCAGTACAATTGTATCATTATAAAATAAGTCTATTAATACAATTGTCAATTTAGACCCTGTTTTGTCTTGAAAACGTAATAATTACGGTGAACTCGCGTTTCCCTTAGAGATTTCAGGCAGCTTCCAGAACCAGGAGACTATCAGGGATCCACATCGGGTTCGTTGCTCTATGGACATTCTGGACTGCGTGGGAACGTTCAACTCTTTTGTCGCACGCCGTAAAAAAGCTTGTCCAGCTCACGACGCAGGCCGCCTCTGAGGTAAATATTCGAGAATATGGGTCACATTGGTGATGATCTGACATGACCTTTTCCTGCTCTTTTGAGTTTGCCAAGCTAAGCTCCTGGTTCATCTTCCCGCAGGCCCACATTGGCGGCGACAAGAAGCACACAACGCATCTGCTCGCCATCCTACTGGACCTTCTTTCAGTGTTGGTGGAGTTTTGGTGTACGCAGCACTTCAAACTAAACCAGAAGCTTGTGGAAAATGGACTGAAAGACCTCGCAGAGCACTTTGCCATCACAAGCCAATGTAAGGATTGAATGCAGACACAATAGCTATTTAATCAGTTTTCTATAAAAGTAAAATTGAATAAAAAGTAGTTTTTTAATTTGTTTTAATGTGAAAAAAATGATGTACATCCAGTTGTGTTGTATGTGGGCATGGAAATATATCTGGTGGTCTGTCCCATAGGTCTGTCTCCAGTGGTCTTAACTGAGATGGTTGCCAGAATTTCATCAACCAGGCTAAAACTGGTATTGGTGGATGCAATATTCAGGAATATCTGCTGCAAAAGTGGAATTAGAATGGATGGTGGACTTCTCTCGCTCAAGAAAGTGGTATGTCCTTGTTTGGAAATTTTTTTTTGTATTCCTTCCCATCCTACTTTCCCCCAACATGGTGGTCTACCTGTATGACGTATGGCAGGTGCTGTCCTATCTGCCTGCGCTGGGCCTCTTAGCTCAGAGTCCCAGCTGGACACAGAGCACTACCAACAACTGCGTGAGCCTGGACACCAACAGCGGGTAAGCTACAGTACCTGTCTGCATCACTATCAATCTCATTGGGAACACGCTTTCTAGAAAACATCAATGAGAAGAACACTGGATCAGCAGTGGACTGCAGATATTGACTTTGATTGAATGAGCCTCTTTGTAGGGTCCAGTGATAAATTTTGCGTCCCTTGCTTATCTCCCCTAAGTGTTGGACACTAGCCAACCAGCTGATTTCTCTTATTTTATTTATTTATTTATTTATTTTAAATGCTCATTAGCCTTACTGTCACTTACGATGACTGTATGATAATGCCTCCAAAATATGTGTTACTAAATTGCATAGAGCCAGTTTCTGCCTCCACTTTCAATGTTGTCCCTGTCGACGGTCCGCCTTTCCAAAGGCTCACGGGGAAACATGGGAAATTGAAAAGAGCAGAGAGAAACGTGCGTATAATGGAACAAAAGAACACCTGGAGATAGTTGTGCGTTTGAGAGGGCGTGAGGAGCAGGGATGCATGGCGGGGCAGAGGCAGCGAGGCAAATGGAGGTCAGACAGAGCGTGAGGAGTTGGCATGTGATGGGTCATGCCCAGGTCTGATCTTATCTGTGCATGCTTGCTGACAGCAGGAGTACAAAGAGAGGTTACGCACACACACACACACACACACACACACACACACACAGACGAACTCTCTTCGGGTCTTCTCACACGACCGCCGACTCTGCCCCTCATAATCCTCCCTCGCATACTGAATCTTTCTTCACCATCTTGAATGTAATTACACACACATACACACACATTCTCTTTGTACCCCATACCAGACATCTGCTGTTCCACCAGCAGGTAGTTGGCCTGGAGAAGGGCAGGAGTCATCAGGGAGCAGGTTCATGTAAAGGCTACTAGTTCATGCATTGGCCGCATTCTATTGCCATCCCTCCCTCCCGCTCTTCTTTGACATCACTGCTCGCCTCCACCTCTCTGTTGCCAATCCAAAGCTTGCGTTATATTCGTTCGCACGCGCGAGGCGACGCAAACGAGCAAAGGCAATGTGTGCGCAGGAGATAAAGAAGTGCCGAGGGCCACGCGCAATCATTTGACCCTGAAAGAATGAATGAAATTAAAATGACAAAGTGTGTGATGAATTGAGAACAGAAACCCAAAGGAAATCTTGTTTCCTCCATTTCATGGCTGAAGGTTGGTTATATATATTTAAAGAACATTGACTCTCGTCATCAATTAACACATCTTTTGTCTGGAAATCTCTCTCTCTCTCTCGCTCTGTTGGTTACAGACATTTCCAAAAGAGGCACTGCGTGTATTTTAAGAACCCTTTATGTAAAATATCCTCGGTGTTGATTGTTGGAGCAATTGTGACACAAGGCATTTAGCGAGCGTCAAAATATAAATAGGCCAAATGTGACTGCAGCTCGTGATGGTAAATGGTTTCAGTTTGGGTTTCTTCTCAAACTATCTTTAGAACAGAAGATGAAAGTCAGGAGAAATGTTTGATGCGTAAAAGGAGCTCAAGAGTCTGACCTCGCTGAACCTGTCTTGATTGAACTCAAGTATTTGACCAACATCAAAATGCATCGAAATGTCGGAAATGCAGACTGGCTGTTGAGCACCCGCTTCTGTTCATTCAACATTTTTTTGCATTTCGTTACTTACAAACAACAAAATAACCACCGTTAATCCATGATCATACCGCTTTTCAGCGCCTCACTAGTTTACCTGTTCAACTTTACTCCTGTGGAACTGGTGGAAACGTACAACCATTTTTCTACTTCAAGGTTGCGTAACCCGTCAGAACGAGAACAGTTGTTGCAAACTGAACCAGAACCATGTCGCGAAGTGTGCGTTCGATTTTTCAGCAGTTGCTTGAAGATTTGACAAAAGTCCGTTCCACGCAGTGGACAGAGTTCTCAAGAATCTTTTGGGCTTTGAAAGATTCCCGAAGCCATTTAACGAAACTTTATGCGGCATTCAGCCGCTGCCGCCAAGTGCTGCCTCCGCTGAGCACACAAGCTGGGTCCTGAGCTATTCATTTCCGCTCGTCGCAATAAAATCAAGCAGAGAGCATGAAGAAAAGCAGTGTTGTCTAAATGTCCTTGTGCGACCACAGTGGTTTGCATTTCGAGCAAGGAGGCTATCAAGGGTGCACACGGCCTCAGGCTCAGAGTAGCTCGCATGCTGTGCTCCAAAAGGAAGCAAAGCAAGTACACTCGTAAGCCACATCCTGTCAGCCTCCTCATCAACCAGTGGTCACGGACAGGGTGTGCACGGGCGACACTTGGCTCACTCTTGCTCGGACTCTCCACCCCACCCCACACACACACACGGAGCGTAGAGCGGGTGTCTCCTCCGCCTTGTCCCTGCTAATAACAAGCAACGTGACAGGACGTGTGTTTCCTCCTCACTGCTGGGAGCTCCTTCCTGCCGTCTGAAACAAGCCAATTACCAGCGAACAAGCCGCCTCCCTGTAATACTGATAGCATTTCTCTTGCGCGCAATACACACGCACGCACCTGTCAGACTCCATGCAGGCAGATCCCGCATACCTGCTCGCAGGACTAGTGACAGCCCACAGCTATTAGCACGCCGCTACTTTGAAGAGGCTTCACTTTCTTTCACTAGTTATTCCTCTTAATGTGCTCGCTCCGCTAGAATTCTCGCTGTCTACGTTTGAGGCGTTAAGTAGGAGGAAAAGTGCTTTGGAAAAGAAAAAGAAAAAAACCTGGTGTGCTGTGCGTGCGTGCTCGCGCGCGTGCGTACGCGCATGAGTCGTCTCCTAACAGGAGGGGTGTGAAGGATTTGATATAATACAGTTCCATGAGGAATTCATTCGCTAATGGGGATTGATGGATGTTCCCCAATGATGTTCCCCCACCCTGCCATAGTGAAATGGTCAGCCATTGAAAACTTTAGACTTGTTAATGTGAATCATGGGCAATTTCTCATTGAATTAGTACTTGGTGTATTCATGCCTATTTCCATAAAAAGCCTTTGACTGTGTCCTTTGTGTCCCGTCCAGAACTCTGAGCCCGGTGGAGAATGAATCTGAGAAAGAATGCATCCCAAGAGGCCTCCACAAAGTTAATGCAGCAGGTAGAGCGCTCTCGCACGCGCACACACACACACACACACACACATTTCGGTTGCCAATGTAGCTGCACATTTGCAAGAAGTGGGCTTTTAATGGACTGATGCACTGCACTGGGTCATCAATAAAGAGAGAGCCATGATGGTGGTGTCATCACTTTACATTTAATGAAGAGCACATAAATGCATGGAGATGTGCATCGCTCGCTTTTAGTCGACTGCAAGAACGATTGTGCTGCTCAATTCAGCCTCTCCTGTTGAGGATACAAAACACACTTTTGTTAGACAGTCAAACCTCGGTTCTCAACCAATTCGGGTTTCAACCAAAAAATTTGAGTTTTTTATGCCTCGGATGACGAACAAATTTCGAACAGACTGAGCGCACTTGAATGCACCATTTGACTCCTCTCGCCTTTCTTACACGAGGAAGTGACGCTTCCTCGGGTAGACGAGGAAGTGACGCTTCCCCGTGTTGCTTCCCCGTGTTGCTTTCCATTGTGAGCAGACGTGTTCAATAAACATTTTTATTTTAAAAAGAGCGTGGTTTCGGTTTTCAAACAATTTCGGTTTTCGAACAGCCTTCTGGAACGGATTATGGACGAAAACCGAGGTTTGACTCTACTTTGTATTCCTTTTCAAGGTTGTCAAATTATTGTTATAATTTTTTTTTTGTGCCTCATCACATTATTACGAGCAAAGAACAAATGAATCAAAAAGTAAACTAGTTTTGAAATCACAAAGATCATAGCTGTCTCACTATTGAGCAGTTTTGAATGCCATTCTGTGTAATGTCTGTAATGCATCTCATTGTTATTAAAAGTGCAGATTTAGAGAGAAACGTGATGTCGACACACGCTTTGATTTGCTTTTATTGGCCATGTAAAATGATGTGGGCCGAATCTCGCCCACGGCCCTTAGCTTTGACACCCCTGTACTCTGCTCACTGAGCTGTAGTCCCACATTAATAGTTCAACTTTTGAGGCACATTTACCGCCACGACCTTGTTCCTGTTTGCTAACAGACAACTTCAGGGACGTTTGGACATGAAGATTCCATTGTAATAGATGAACAAGTAAATGGCATGGATGGGAATATGTTTCACGCAGTAACCAATACTGCATATTAGCGCTTACTGTTTCCCCTCACATCTCCTTTATTGGGCCATTAAATGCAGCAATTAGGGGTGGGGAGGGGGCGCTCCAGATATTACAGCGGCTACACTGGTGGAACTTCCTGCAATTCAAGCCGTGGCACTCAGTGTGAACTCTCAAAGGTGTCAGAGCTCATATCTCCCCAGGTTCACCTGATCAGAAAGGCCCCATGCTGGTGGGGGGGGGGGGGGGTGAAGGAGAGCAGTGGGGGGTGGGAGCAAGGGAGCACTGAGGCGTTTGGCATGTGTTGTTTTTCCACTACGTGATGTCGATGCCAATGCGGTGGGCATTAATTTTTGATGAACCATCGGCACAGCATTCTCCCTTCTCGCCCTCTCATCCCCATTCGCTTCCTTCCCCCTTTTTTTGCCTCCACCAACATGGAGAAACCCGCTTGGCTTATATGTATTTCCTCGTTTCCTCTATGGAACCCCCCCGCCCCCATCCCATATCTTTGTCAAAGTAGCAGACAAGGGTAGTGTTTTTTTTTTTTTTTTTGCCAGGCAATTCTCTGTTTGAGTTCCACATTTGCTTCTGGAATCTCAGCAGAGGTTTCAGCTGCAAAAATGTGTCACTGAGCGCTGAGTAGTTGGTGTTAAGCTTCATGTTGTACCGTAAACAAAACATCCGAGATAAAATTCACACCGCATATTATATTACTGTTTGTGTTTCATGTAAAACGCTTCACTAAGTTTTCAGCCATCACGTGAGTTTGTAAAAGCCAAATACACATCCAGCACTATTTATCATTTCAGTGGGAAATGTTCTGGTCCTCCTTACTGAACCAGGTTCCTGTAAGATTATTGAATCCTGCGGTTAGCGTGGGCTTTTTGTAAAACGACATTGCAATGGGTTTATGAAGACCTTGCAACAGATCTTAATGATTTGTGATTACCATTCAGGCTATGTACATTCAAGGTGCACTCACACAAGGAAATTCATGCTGTGCTGGCGCACGCCTGACACAGGTAGTACGGATTGTTTGACGAGCTTAGGAGAGGCGGTTCATCCAAACGAGGTCTGATGTTCATTTAAGCTGATAGTCAAGAAAGTTCCGGAGTCTCCTGACATAACTACTAATATGCTGCACCCTCTAGTTGACCTCGGGTGAAAGGTAGACCCGAACTGGCTACAATTACAAACATGCATGTTTTTGGAATGTGGGAATAAGATGGAGTACCTGGAGAAATGCACATGCAGGACCGCAGCCCGGATTCAAACCCCCAACCTCGGAACTTTGAGGCGAATGTGCTCATCACTTGCCCAACTCTGGAAATGTATTTCACTAACGATGTTTCAGCTTCAATTATGATGTAAAATTTTCTCCGAATAGAAATAATATTTTTTATATGAGAGCTTGATGAAGAGTTGACCTGCACCCCCAGAACAGATTTGTTTTGACCACACACCGGTAGGTCGCGCTGTATTTGGCAACATAAACTAATTTGCCACTGGAAGGTATCACATGTGAATTGATACATTGTGCATTTTGTTTGAATACAGTACCTACTTGGCCAATATTACTTTTCTAACACGTTAAAAAAAAAAAGAATTCAAGGATTTGCGGGCCAAGCGACACTTAACAGGAGTGCAGTATTTCAGGCTGCGGGACGTAAAGAGCAACACACACTTTGAACATTTCTATTAAAGTGTGAAACGGGGAATTTATAGAAAGGACAGGCAAATTTATCCTTTCCGTGCTTGTAAATGCTGAGTATGCAATTACCCCAATAATAGAAGCGTTGTGTCCAAATTGGAGCCATTAAAGTGATTTAACAGAGCGCGGATTGGCTCTGGCATTTGCGGGAATGTGTACACACGGGGTGTAGCGAAATGGGTGTTTAATCACGGCGTTTTAGGGCTCAGTAATGGCACACAACTCTGCATAGAAATCATAGTAGTGCTTACTCATTAGAGCCTGCAGGTTTGCGCCAAGCTCCTTCAAACCGTCTGGTTTGTGTGGGTGTGGAAATAGCTGAAAATTTTACATCACTTCTTGTTGCGACTGATATGTGACAAACATGTGGATTTGTTTGTGTAATGCCTTAAAAAATGAAGTTGTGACATTCCCCAGCAGGAAGTGTAAAATATTTTAAAATTGGCACGGTATTAACTCATTCACTCCCAAAGACATATTTAGGTCTTTTCACACTCCACACGTTCAACCTCAGATACTTTTTTTCCCCCAAGATTTAGTGTAAAAAAAAAAAATGGGGTCTAGAATTGGCTTTTTTAACTGAATGAGTTAAAAAATGTTTGGGAAAAATTAATTGAATATAGACTCCCGGCACCCACAAATCAAGTACTGCATGAAGCAGACCTTGTCTAACTTTCTTCTCTGAACTTATGCATCAGTAAATGCGATGTTGCCTTCAACACTGTCTCGCTACATATTAGTGTGTGGAAGTAACAAGGTCCCCACGGCGCAATGAATTCTTTGTGCTGCTTCCATGATAAAGTAGGTTTAAAATGTGCCTAATCTGTGCATAAATGGCTTTAACGTGACATTTGTATTGTGTTTCTATCGCATATATATATATATATATATATGGATGCATATATATATGTATATACTATATGTAGTGTATGTATATATATATATACATATATATATGTATGTGTATATATATACATATATATGTATGTATGTGTGTATATATATGTATGTATGTGTATATATATGTATATGTATGTATGTCTGTATATGTATATGCATATATATATATATGTATATATATATGTATATATATGCGATAGAAACACAGTCTTATACTGTTATATCTTCATGAGAACAGTATTAGAGAACTTTTGAAAAGTGGAATAAAAAGTTGATCATTTTTGTCAAATCGCAACCCGCTGCAGTGTTGTTGAAATAGCGACAAACAGCAGTGACACTTTTAAAAAAAATTGAAATGATAGTTTCATTTTGTGATTGGCTTTCCCAATATCCGATCAGAATTCCGAATTGAATTTCCCTCAAAAACTGCTTTAAAAAAAATTGAAATGATAGTTTCATTTTGTGATTGGCTTTCCCAATATCCGATCAGAATTCCGAATTGAATTTCCCTCAAAAACTGCTTCAGCTTCCTCCTGTGATATGTGGGGGAAATTAATTAATTGAGAAGAAAGTGATGCAACTTTTCCAACATTCTTCCTTGTTTGCAGCTTTGAAACGCATGCACCGGTACTTTCCACCTGTTTCAAAGCCCCCCCCCCCCCCCACCACCACCCTCAACTCCCACCCATCCGGAACCGCCTTGTCTTTTTGCCCGTGCGCACTGGAGTGGAGCCCCTCTACAGGCATGGCGTCCTGGGGAGAGCTAGTAAAGCATTTACTCGAGTCTTTGCTGTGCTGTATTAAACTGCCAAGCACAAAACCACTCATGCTTGGCCTTTAACTTCCCTTTGAAGTTCAGCCATACAGGCAAAGAGGGAAGTGCAGCCCACTCATATAAGTCTGATTTCAAGGAAGTGAGGAATTTGGGTCCAGATGAGAAAACAATGATTTAAAAATGTCAATAAAAATCCCATCAGGTGACTGTGACTGATTAAACATTAAATGGCGACAGCGCCGATGCCCAATGGGGCGTTTGAACCCGGGGATCAGTTAGGGATCTCTTTGGAGGCTTTGTGCGGGGGCTGTCGACCGGAACTTGCTTTCTCAATATGTGGTCCAGCACGCAAGACCGACCGCTCTAGCGCCACTACCATTTATCCGCTCGCCATCGAGTCCGTTCTTAACTTTGTTCCTACAAATTTGGTTTAAAAAAAAAAAACACACAAGAGGAGTTTGCCCATCTCTGGTTTAAATACATCCACGTTCTTTTTCCCTTGGAAGTACTTCCCCCTTTTTTTAATCACTCTTCTTAATTCACGTCCTCATTGGATCGGGCTCTTCTTTTTTGGGGGGGGATCGTCGGGAAAATGTCCGCATTATTTCATTTACCCTTTGGACGGGAATAATGGCCGCATCATAACTTTGGATTTTCTCTCTTTTCGTCCGTCCCTTCTCGTCCTTTGGGTGTGCTTGTCTGTTGTGTGTGTGTGTGTGTGTGTGTGTGTGTGTGTGTGTGTGTGTGTGTGTGTGTGTGTGTGTGTGTGTATCCTGATCGAAGGCGAGACCCTCCTCCACAGAGCGTGCAAAAGGAATCAAGTGGAAACGGTACTTCACATTCTGGCATGCCCTGGCATCGACGTCAATGTTCAAGGTAAGAGTTTCTTTCTCGCATTCGCCTTCGGTCTCAGCATCGACCCCCCCCCCCCCCCCCCCCCCCCCACCAGGGCGTATTAACACAGTAGGGGAGGCAAAAAAGAAGGAATTAAACGTACGGACCGCGTCATCGTTGATGCTAACCTTTTGCTGAAATGTAAAGGGTGTGTCTTTCACAGTGAGCTGGGTTCGGAGGCACGGCTTTATAGATTCTGCTCTCCTTCGGTGGTTAGTGTTTGGTAATGACTTTCTTTTGTCTGCTTAGGTCAAAAATGATTACATTTCATCCTCATTTATGAAATGGTTGCGCTATTTTTGAAAGGTTTCTGCTATTTTGTAATCAAACTTTAATCGCAAAAAATGAACTAGGTTCTCAGTAGGGGGTTTATGGAAGAGCGAAGCTCCAATTTATCTGGCAAAAAGAGGCCCATGCAAGTTGGTGCACAAGTAGGGGAGAGGTTTTGTTTTAGGACTCATTAAGCCTCAATTTGTTTATTTTAAATGGTTCTGATTTGTGAAACTTGCACAATGTCTTTCGACCTATATGTAACTCACAAAACGCTTTGGACATGATTCTCGTCAAATTTTTTCAGTTGTGTTGTTGCAATGGCAACAAATAGATCAGTCAGTGGAAAGATATTTTTCCGGTTAGCACATAATTGCCCATGAAGCCACCATCTTCTGTCAGTTTTTCCCTCATTTTGTTGACATTTCGGCTAAATATCTGCTAACCTCGTTTCTAACTCAGCTCCTTGCCTCCTCTCTTGCCCCGAGTCTTCAAAAACTACACCTACAATCAAGAAAATTGTATTGACATCTAATTTACATTTATTTGTTGTTTACTACTATTGATTTGTATTCCATAGAAGCTAAGACACGGTCAGAAGCTGAAAAATCCAAGCTAACATTGAGGGAGGGCGCTTAAACATAATAATATCTCTTCTGTCCTTCATCTATTAAAGAATATATCATGCATGTCAAAACGCACAATATTGTGCATCATGGGTGACTGACATGGTGCCCGTACGGCCACCAGGTATCCCCCCAGGACCACATGAGGGCCACGGGCCTGTTCGGATAACAATTCGGCAGTTATGCACCATTGTAAATTCCTCTGACATGCTCTAGAAGTGATCATTTGGAGATGTAAACACTTTAGGGAATTTATAAAATCGAGAGTATAGTTTGTATGTCTGCTGTTGTGCAATATTAATAACAGAATTAATGGTAACTGCAGCAAATTTGTTATTTCAGAAGTGTATATCAAACTTGTAGCCCAAGGCACTAATCCGTACCCAAGAAGTAGCTCTCGGTTTCAAAAATGGATTTACCCACGCGCAACATTCCGAGGATAGGAGCGGTTGCACAAAATGTGTTTGCTCCGTGACACAAGAAGGTGGCATGGTTACTGCTGGCCCGTACATACTGTATTGCGTTTTATTTGTTTCATATTTATCGCCTTGGAAGTGTTTTTCATCCAAATATTAACTCGAAATCATGACTTTTAATACTTAATTAGCTTAGGTTATGGCGTGAATCAAGGAGCCCTTGTAAATGTAATGTGAATAGTTTGATTTTACACTTTACCTGCAAAAGTTTTTTGTTTTTTTTAAATCTCATATTTTAAGCGTAATTTTTTTCTTCTGCCATCTAGACCACGTCGGCTGGACACCTTTGCATGAAGCATGTAACAATGGCAGCACTGCATGCGTGGAGGCTTTGTTACACCACCGGCCTCCCCCTGTCATTAATTGTGTGGTGGAGGGGGTCAGCCCTCTGCACGACGCCCTGCTCAACGGACACATGGACATCGCCAAAATGCTTCTGGAGACCGCAGGTGGGTGAACTTCACAAAAAAGACGTTAGTTGATCACAAAAAGTTTCTCGCAGCAGGTACTGCTTCAAATATCCCTAAGTTGATGTGGTCTGAACAGGAATTGATTCCTTGATGGCATCCTATGCGTCTGAACATCAATCGCTGCAGTTATATGTAGGTGTGATTGATATTACTACATCGCATATTAGATTTTAGTTAACTTTTGTTCAATGACCTCATGTTTTCCATCTGCTATGCGGTCATCAAATAGAATCCCCATTTCACTGAAGGACTCATATAATGTTGAAATAAAACACTTGTCTGGCCGGTAAGATGCCAAGAGTGCCAATCCTTTGGAATTGGCCATTTAGTTAATGATTTACTGCGGCGGTTGGCTGCGCGTCACCGCCGCTGTAACTAAAACAAGCCTTGAAGTGATGTGGCCAACAAACACAGCTGAGCTTATTGGCAGATAAAATGCTGCATCCGAAGTTATCAGCAAAGCCAATTGTATTGTAAATGGTTTGCTGCCCACGTAAAGCCAAACTGGATTGGCTTTACGCGGGTTGCACCAGTGGCTAGAAGATTGATACCGAACTCGCGCTGGCAACAACTCTGTAGTCAAGGTTGCTAGAGAGGTAAGAATTTTGCATCAGTGCTTTTCACACATAGTACGACAATTTTGAATCGTCCACACATTTTCTTTCAAAGATGTAATGCTGCTCACGCGGGAAAGCAAGTCAAGCTCCATTGTATGTTTTAAATGGAATTTTCTGTAAGACAAACTACAGTATGCGTGAACATGGTGAGACAGTATCAACACACCCGAAATGTCTCATATTTGATTTTTTTTTTTTTTATGGCCTTTATTATCCTTACAAAGGACAATCTTGAAATCTGCCTTTCAAAAGCATTAAATAACATTATCCAACCGATGCAACCGTGCACGATAAATACCAGTAAGTCAGTGCTTACAGTTCAAGGTTTAACTGTATTGTCATTTAAGATGACGCTCACCTCTGCATCTTCATGTTTTGACTAATTATACTTCATTTTATGTGACTTTCCCCATCAACAGAAATACATGCTCCGTCCTCAAAAAAAAAAAATTAGACTGGGATTATTTGGTCCCGGAGAGAAAACAAAGCCCTCTCTGTTAACTTTGTTTTCCCGCTCTTCCTGTGAAACGAGGAGTTGGAGGGAATTAAAAGAGGTCAGAGGAAGAAGCAGCGCCTTGCTATGTGTAAAATTAGAGCTACAGATGAAGTGCGTGCGTGTGCCCGCGCACGCGTGCGTGTGCGTGTGCTTACATGTGTGCTGGTTGCAGACGTCTGGCGCGCTGTAGGTCAGGTCTCCTCACAGGGACGCAGCTTTAAAACAAAAAAAGAAATGGAAAAACAAGCGATGAGGAGAATAGCTTCAGATGGAAATGAGCTGCAGGCTTCTCCATTCAACTTGTCTCCTGGCTGTCTACTTTTTCCCTCGCTCTTGATGGCCTTCTTGTCTAGCGGCTTTTGAGGAGGCGGCCTGCATGACTGCAGATTCTTAACGTCTCTAGTGGGCTTTTTCTATTTTTTTTTTGTGCTAAATTACAGCTTGTTGGCATGGCCATCTTTGACTGATGTACTTTCTTTAAGTTTTGGCTTGAGGGGGCATACCCGACCTGGTTACTGTTGTTTTTGTTTTGGTGGTGGTTCCATGCACATACATAATGCCCCTTAGCCCACTGAGTGGTGAACACTTGCGACCGTTGGCTAGAGTAGAAAAATGCCCGTTCTCGTCAGTCTGTTCAAGGCTGTAAATGTTTGCAAAACGTTTGCCTAACACGTTGTTTTGTTTTGTTTTCTACTCGCACTTTCATAAAAATGTCCTTGCGACAAGAAAAGTATAAGGGAACGTCCGGTGACCGTTTGGCAAACATTTGCCACCTTGAACACGAACCCTGACGAGCTCGCAACATTCATTGCCTTTGATGGGGATGGGGGATTAAGACTTCTTTTTGACAATTTTCCATGGAGACACACACACTGTCTCCTGATCGAAACTTGACTAGTGGGCCAGATGCCCGTTCGACATATGTTCCCATTTTTCCCAGTGCCTGCTTGAGGCTCCTGGAACTATACGTTTTTTTGGTTTGTTTGTTTTTTTCCACCGGTGCATCATTCACTCTGTCATCCTTGTTTCCATGTAGACAGACTGAGCCAAACTGGCAAGGTTTGGCTCAGGCCAGAGAGGGCAACACTGACACTGGCACGCCAACAAAGACTTCTTTAGGAGTGATCTCACCCCCTTTGTCAGCCTGTCTTCTCGGAGGCCTTGGCCTGTGTGTGTGCGTGGTGGGGTGGGTCCCTCCAGGCTTGTGGAGCTGGCAGGGAAAGGATGCCACGGCTGAGGGCAAGGCTAACCCACACACTCCCCTCCCCTCCCTTGGTGTTCCCATTGCCCAAGGCCACCCCACATGACCTGTGTGTGTGTGTGTGTGTGTGTGTGTGTGTGTGTGTGTGTGTGTGTGTGTGTGTGTGTGCGTGTGGCATGAAGGCATTTACACATCCCTTATTTTGGTGCTTATATTTGCGTATCTGCATAAACCTAGACTAATTAATGATCAAAAATTATCGCGATAGACCGCCCATGTCCGGTTTAGCGTGCACGCATGCATGCAAATGAGAGGGTCTTGAGTGTGCGGTGCCTCTTTCGTTGGCAGCCCTATTTACACATTGCAGTTTTTTTCCTGATTGGAATGGAAATTGACCCAAGTATTGTGCAGTTCAGACACGCACCCAGTCAGAGGGCATGTCAATGAGGAAAAAGGCAATGGGGAAATAAAGCAGCATTGAGCCATCGTCCCCCTGCCCTATATTGGCTTGTGGGGTCCCTCGCCCCTTTGCACGGCGGTACAAAACTCATTGAATCAGGTTGACCTGCTACTTGTTTGCATTTCAAAACAAAAATAATGGCACTGCCTCTTAAAAGGGTTAATGATTGCCTTTCCTAGTTGTGCTCCGATGTTTACATACACCAAGGGTCTGGAACTTGATTGTATATGCCATAGAACGTTGGCATATACCAGGGGTGTCAAACTCATTTTTGTCGCGGGCCACATTGTAGTTACGGTTTGCCTTCGGGGGCCGTTATGAATTTTGGGAAACCACATAAATGTTTAATCCCCTCCACATATTACAAACACGGCGCACAACAAATTGATGGATAACTTGTTTTGGAATCAGAAGTCAAGAATAAGGACTGTTATTGTGGATTTTATATGACAATTTGACATTTTGGTTCAGACTTTAGCAAGCATCATGGAACTTGACATGCTTAATTTGCTTTCGCGGGCCACAGAAGATGATGTGGCGGGCCAGATCTGGCCCCCGGGCCTTGACTTTGACACCGGTGGCATATACAATAAAGTAGGGCTTACTTTTAAGTTAGACAGGCCTGTTTCCTGACTAAATGACTAAGCTGCTCTTCCTTTCCACCAAGATGCCTCCTATGGGCAGCTTAATTCATATCTACCATGACAGTGACGTAACATTCAGATCATTCAAAGGGCATCTTCCCATCCCAATCCAGCAACTTTTTTTTCCTTTTTTTTCTGGAGGACTTTTATAATCTCTGATACTCCCTCACAGCAGCAGTCGCAGCAGGAGAAAGTCGCCCTTGCAACACAGTCGCACTGCACACAAAGTGCATCGGACAAATACACGCACCTACACACACGGGTCTCATCACTGTCAACATGTTAAAGAGAGTTCATTGCACCACTGCCGTTATTTCCCAGCGGGCGTCGAACTGAGCTCGGCTTGCTATTAGAGAGGTGAGAGCGTGCTCGCGGCGTCAGTCGTGTCTTCACGTTTCCTGCTTCAGAATCACAAATGAACTGCGAAATATTCGACGACCTCTTCCCTCAAAATCGGTCTTTGTGCGTTTGTTGGGTGCCTGTCAAGACTGAAACGGGACCACTCTCCAAGTCTGCCTTTGTCGTTAACCTCCACTCTACATGAGGAGGGTGAGACCCCTTCTTGGGGAAACCAGTGCTTGCATGCGTGTTTATGGAGATGTAAAAATCAAAAGAAAGCAGCAATAGTTTGTAGATTTTTGGGGGGGCAAGGTTTTACAAGCAGTTGATTGTGTTAATTCCAGTACGTGCAAACACACACGTGCGTTACGGGTCCTAACACAAAGGCCACTGGGAACTGCAAAGGAAAGCTCGATAGAGGCCAAGAAAGCTATTTTTATGTCTTCGTATAAATAAGCCGATCTTTTATTTCAGAAGGTCCCCGTATGGGTGTGGGTCACTTTTTTTCGTACAAATTAGAAAGAGAGCATACGATGTGCTATTCTCAATTGTCTTTGACGTTTCACTGATTCACACCATCATTTGTGTATTACCAATTACCAATAGAAAAATCGTACGAGGATAATAAAGATCCCAAACAGAACCATCGTACAATAGTAGACGTCCACCAAGGCCAAGCAACACGACTGAAATTAACAAGCCACTTTCTCTGTTTTCCTTCACGATCAGCTCAGTCGAGCACAGACCTTTGCCAAGGCAAAACAATAAAGCCCAATTACGTAAAATTGATGTCGTGCTTCACCTCTATGCGTCCAGACTTGAAATGAATTCCGCTTGTGAGAAGCCATCATTCATTTAACTGTATGCCCTCACAAAGGCCAAATTACCTAAAATGTGGCTTATTAGGAAAAGAAAAATTGTGTTGTTAAAAAAAATACACACAAAGTGACCAAATATTACTTTATTAGATAACGATAAAAATACGCGATTTTCTATTTGATCTGCAAAAAAAGTTCATATTCCTTCCTGGGGGGTTAGTGATGTAGTTTTTGAGTTGACTTAATAATGGGTGTTTTTCACAACCTTTTGGAACGTCTGCTGTAGTATGAATGAAGCCTTGTGTCAGTGACAAGCTGAGTACATCCTGCAGTGTGGTGGAGGCTTTTGCGCTTTTGATTGTTCTAGTTCCAAAGGCCACCCCGAGCTCACCTCCAAATGATCACAACGCACGAGCGAGAGCACGGTGAGGATAGTGTACAAAGTGGAAGAATCCACGGAAAGATAATTCACAAGTTTGACTTTGCCTTTCACAATGTCAAAGGCTTCTTAAAAAGCCAGTGAAGAGACTCTGTGTTACTGGTACGCTTGCTTTCCATAACCTTGGTAGTGTTGAAAAGTCCTCTAAAAATGAACAGGGTACAGTAATTTTTGACGATGAGCCATTAATGTGGCTTAATGAGTGGAAAACAAGCAGTGGTAAGAATAGCAATGACGGTGGGACACAGAGTTTCAAAAGTCTACTTCGAAATGGAAATAGGTGGTTGGGAACTTGAGATGTCTTTAGTGCTTTTTCTTAAGCAGGGGTGGGCAATTTCTGGTGCAATGTTTCACAACCCTGGTCAAAAGTATGTTAAAAGTGTCACGTAGCGAGGTGGCGGTGGTGGACCCCAAAAAGCAGGCAAGAGGGAGGAGCAAGGTGAACTTGACGAGTTGTATTAAAACACAGAAACTAAATCCAGAACAATCGAAGTCATGAAAACAAAAAGAATCCAAAGTATCAAACAAAACCATGACCGAAACATGACTGAGAACAACCATGACAGTAGCATACAAACGGCCACAATGACCCCGACGATGAGTGGTCGGGCTGGGAGTCATTTTAAAGCACTAATTACATAATGACCAACAGGTGTGCAGCTGCAGGGAGAACCCTACAGTGCCACCTGTTGGTCACAAACAGAATCACGACAAAAAGCTTCCAAGTGAATGACAGATGCATACTCTCATACTGAATGGCTTCACCAGACGCAGAATCAAGCTCCTCCCATGGCCATTTCAGTCCCCAGACCTCAACCCCATTGAAAACCTGTGGAAGGGGACTAACGAGGAGACAGCAGAGGAGAAGACCCGCCGGGTTGCTAGATGATTTTGAGAGATTGTGCAAAGAAGAATGAATCTTGTGAAACATTATTGGAAAAGATTGGCACGCTATGTCCGGGACATGATGCCTCTCAATGAACCGCTATTGCGGTTAACTCGGCTGGCCTTGCTGTTTTGGTGCTCTATAGCCAGCATCTCCCGGTGGACAATTGACCCACTCATCCTGGCTCCGTTTGCAGGCGGTGAGAAGGGGAAGGGAGAATGCAGCGGCTCCTCAGACCAGTGACACAAAGAGGCAGCACTGCATCTTCTTTGCCTTCCACTCTGCCTCTTTTTACGCCAAATATAACCCCCCCCCTCCCCCTCCTCCACTCCTGCTTTTATATTCCTTGTCTTCGCCTGCCCTCTAAAGGCCAAAGGGCTTTGCACTCGCTGTGTGTATGAGTAGATTGCGTCTAGCCGGTTGGAAGAACAGCATGCGAATACCTCCACCAGGGCTGTAGAGGACTCCCACGCACACGCCTCCACACGCAGGATGGTGTAATTACCCTGTGCTCTGGTGTAATCCCCCCCCAGGTGCTGTATTTATCCGCGCCACAGCACATGTGACACCCGGTGTCGACCCGAATGCGCTTCAATTGCCATCCCATGACTGTGTATGGAGCGGGTGTGTCATCAGAACGTGGCGTTGTGTGCGCGACGTCTGTCAATACAGAAGTCATTTGACACCAGCTAGCAGGAGTAATGACGTCTTGAGGCAGTTGTGACTTCACATCGTCCAAGTGATTTCCTTGTCATGGTGCGTCTCACGTTGAGAAGTAGTAGTTGCTGAATTCAAGCTGCAGGGTCCCAACGGACATTTCCAAATCGTTTTTCTGAACTGTCTGTTGCACATGGCTAACTGATGGTGTGGTACTTGAGGCAGCGCCGGTTAAGTTGTCACTCTGTGGTGGCGTGAAAGTGAGGGGAAATGATCGCGTACGTATAGGAAATGGATGGAAGGGATGGATTTAACTGACACTGCCCAGGATCCAAAACTAGGCAACGACAACAACAGGGATGTAAGCAGTAATCACACCGGTCAACACATTTGTTACAATCAACGCGATAGCCACTCATCCACGGTACCGCCCCCGGTTAAACTCTGAATGCATAAATGCATGTCGTTTGTGGCGAGTGGAAAATGTAATGAAACGTCAACAAGTGGGTGGGAAATGGAAACGGAAAGGCCGACAATGAGCGCACATGCACACACATCACACACACACACATACACACAGGCCGATTTAGCTTTCAGGCCGACTCAGGCACCATCAAACGCACAGACGCGCAGTCAGTATCGGCGTGACGCATTTTGAGCCCAGAGCCAAGCTGCGGGGGCCCCTCGCCTCCCCACACCAGCGTCATCTCTGCGCTCGCAGCCTGCCTGTCAGCTGCTGTTGAAACGATGACATGCCAGTCATGAACTCGCTCACTCTTTTTTGCGTCTTTGTCCGTAGCAGTAATGGTTGGTTGGGGGTTCATGACTGGCACAAGGATAGCAAAGACACAGGTGATAATAGCACTCACTTGGTTTTCAAATATTTTTTCAGTTGCACATGATTGAAATGTGGTGAACTGACATCACTCTCACCTCTTCTCAGAAATGACGTTTCACTCACTTCAGTCATGTGCAACCAATGTGCGTGTTTGAATTCAGTCAATTCAAAGGACTTTTATCTTCCCCCAGTGCACCTTAGGAGCATTTGAGATGTGAACATTCATATCGATAAGACACACAAACAGACTGCTGTGTAATTTCAAGTTTTGATCAGAATACTTCCTCATGTTCAAGTTGGGCAAATCCATCTCGCGCCATCCCCACGGTGTTCGCATGCTAACATGTTAGCATGTGCGCTAGCTGTTTGAGAAATGTCTTGTTCTGCATCTTGTGAGCAGAGCAACGCTTGGCCTTATTTATCAGGGGGATGCAAGAAGCCCTTTTGAGGTAACGCCAACGTTGCCAAAAAAGCAAAATGATCGGAGTGACAGAAAAATGGCAACAACCCCGGAGCATGGCGGGAGCAAAATGATGAGTACAGTCAAACCTCGGTTTTCCTCCATAATCTGTTCCAGAAGGCTGTTCGAAAACCGAAATTGTTCGAAATCTGAAACCACGCTTTTTAAAATAAAAATGTTTACTGAACATGTCTGCTCGCAATGGAAAGCAACACGAGGAAGCGTCACTTCCTCGTGTAAGGAAGGCGAGAGGAGTCAAATGGTGCATTCAAGTGCGCTCAGTTTGTTCGAGAACTGAAATTTGTTCGTCATCCGAGGCATAAAAAAACGCGAAATTTTTGGTTGAAACCCGAATTGGACGAGAACCGAGACGTTCAAAAACCGAGGTTTGACTATACTTATTTCAGGTGGCGGTAACAACATTGGTTCTGGTAAAAGGATATCAACGCATTTAATTGACGCACGCTTAACATCCTTTGAGTGCTGCCCCTGTTTGACCGGTACATTTGAAAATGTGCCCACTGAGGTAAAAGTTTGTCGATGTAGATACAGTTATACAGATTGCATTTTTTAAAAAAAATGTTGGTATCACTACAAACTAGATGAGCACTGACCTTGGCAGACCACAGCCACTGCACACGCCATTAGTTCCCGTCCATTTTTTTTTTTTTGAAGTGTCATTTTCAAAGCAAGTGACTTGCGTAGCCTTTTACCTTTTCCAACCACGAGTGCGCCGCGTCGATGGGCAACAACTCCCAAAATGGCTTTTGACGGCTCTTCACCTGTTTGTGTGTCACACATGGAGCTGTGCGCTCGGCTCTCAAGTGGTGAGGCTGAGCAGTCAAGTGGCCTCGAGAGCAGGTGGCTGCGAGAAAAAAAATGCTTGTTTCCAAACGCAAACAAAAGAGCCCGCTTGACTCGCAGGCTCGACACTGGCGGTCGGACTCCACAAAAATGGACTCAGTCAGTACTAGAAGTCAAGTTATAAAAGCTATTTAAATTCCCCCCAAAATGCATTTGTTTGTCATTTCAAATAAATGAGAAAAAAAAGATTATTTTCAGCACTCATACGTTATATATCTATGGTCTCATCCAGGTTCCGAACTCCTCCATCAAACAGACAAAAAGGGCCGCACGGCGCTGGAGCTCGTCACCGACATACATTGGCGGGCGGCGCTTATCCGAAGCGCACACGCGGGCGACTCCAGCCTGAATTCCACAAAGGTGTTGAACCACGCCCTCCTGGAGGCGGGGTCATGCATGCTGGCGCATCTCATCGTATGCTACAAGCGAGAGAAGAGGCCGCCGGGCTGCGAGCATCCCACCGACGTAGTAGGGCGCACGCTGGCACGCGCCCTGGAGGCGCACTCCTTTCCAAGAGTGACGCTGGGCTGGACGGACCAGCGAGCGATAAGCATTGCGGGCGACGCCGAGACTCTGCTCGAGATGGCCAGAGGGACGCACTGGGCACACGTGTGCAAAGCGGTGAAGGCGTCCGACGGAGAGAATGCGGTGCTCCTCTTGCAGATGCTGGAAAGTCTGCAATCTGAAGGAAAAATACTCCTGGCTGAGATAAACCCGCTGAGGTAAAAAGATATTAAGGACATGGCTTGGATGGAGAGAGGTTCAAATATGTAAAGGATGTGATCCCATTCAGGTATATTGAGAAGGTATATTTTTCAAACCTGAGACTTTTGTTAGTTAGAATACAGCAGCACGTACAAGTAAAAGTGGGTTTATGTATTTATTTTTTTCATAGAAAATATTTATTCGCTGTTGCTTCCTCAAGCTAATTGTTTCAGTTTTGCACATTCAATTGAGATGTTTTTTGAATTTCACAATAAAATAAAATGTATTTCTGACCTCAGTAACGCATCTCAACGCATTTGTACATAATCTATGGAAATAAACTTTCTATAGTTCAATTCAAAGAGGTATTAGATTCATTCAACACAGGGGGAAACGTTCCCGCCTGATATCTGTATTATTTCATTCTACATTGTCAAATTTGAGTTTTCGTAGCGACAAGCTGCAATCAGCAGAATTATCATAAAATATAGTCAAACCTCAGTTTTCGAACGTCTCGGTTCTCGACCAATTCGGTTTTCGACCAAAAATTTAGTTTTTTTATGCCTCGGACGACGAACAAATTTCGGTTCTCGAACAAACTGAGTCCACTTGAATGCACCATTTGACTCCTCTCGCCTTCCTTACACGAAGAAGTGACGCTTCCCCGTGTTGCTTTCCATTGTGAGCAGACATGTTCAGTAAACATTTTTATTTTTAAAAAAGCGTGGTTTCGGTTTTCGAACAGCCTTCTGGAACGGATTATGGACGAAAACCAAGGTTTGACTGTATTGAAATATTTGCTCTACTGTCCTAGCAGCATTCACAATTCCTTTAAGCATACGGATTTTTACCAATCTAATTCGATCCATTAGGAGAGTCGTTTAATGGGGGTTTGGGGGGAACACATTTGCATAATTCAGCCCGAGCAAAGATAATAACAAATTTATTACCATGTATTTTCTTTCTTCATCAACATACATCAGATGCAATTCATTTCCGCGAGACAACAATTGACTATAGTTGAAGTGAGCCAGCCCACCTGAGCTCCTGCAGTTTTCCCGCGGTCACATGATGTCACGGTTGAACGCATGACGGTGATGTTCGCAAGGCAGGCACAAACATTGCAGCCAGACACACAATTAAAAAGACGTCTTGGAAAATGAGGCAGGCATACAGATACGTACTTGACAGTGAAAAGAGCAGACCATTCACAAGCATACAGTATAAAATATAACCATCAGTTAATAAGGACTAAGCTATGTACACGTAGAGTTCAAAAATAGTCTCCATTCAAGTGGGTGCAAATGTTTTGTTTTTTTTACTGTCTGATGATACATTCATTTATAGCAGGGGTGTCCAAGCGTTATACTCCGTGGGCCGCATACAAGATTTGACATTCTTCACCTTTGTTATTCATTGCGGTGGTGGATGTGAGCGAATTATTTATTTATTTCACAATTTTAGTTGGGAAACGAGACGATGGGTTTTTGGTGTGGTGGGAGGCGGCGGGTTTGGAAAGTACGACAGTGTAAGCAAAAATGACGTGGGTGTAATCAAATGTGAATTTTAGTATAAACCGCAGCCGGCGCAATTGGGCCCCGGGTCGAAGTTTGGACACCCCCGATTTATAGCTTTGAAATGCAAAATGACATGAAACACTTTGGTTTGCTTGCAAATGTCCAAAAAACAGGGTTGTTGTAAACTAAATACAGAAATGAGTGGGCACGCCGTTTTGGAAACATGTTCGTAAACATACAGAAGGTAAAATGTGGTGCTGCAGAAGGCCCGCTCCACAACCACACTTCCCCCCCCCCCACCCCCTTTTACAAGACAGCCTGGCTCACAATTTCTTCTTTTCTAATTCATCCAAAATGGTTTCATGGAGTCGTGTATTGTTCCACTCTAGTTTATCACAATAAGAACAGACGCTCATCTGAAAGGATTTTGAAAGCGGATTAAACTTGTTTGAAACAAAATGTCAACTTGTTGAAGTGATGCTAGTCTGCTTGCTTACTACTGTTGAGGTGCCCTTGAGCAAGTTCACTCGCATTTGTCTCAAGTACGAGCCCTGAAAATGACAAAATGGCTGCTTGAAACCAAAATGGCTGACTTTCCATTCATTTTCATGACCATGCAGTGGTCCTCGAGTTTTTCATGCATCCTGCATGGTGGGAAATGAGTGAATTAACTCACCAATTATTTAATAAAAGAACTCTTAACTCATATTTTTATTTTATTTACAAAAATACAACCAATTCCTTGATGCAATAAATTAATATATCTTGAATATATGTAAAATATATTTTTTTAAAAAGACAAAAGTGTTTGTGTGAGCACGTGCACGTCTGCCGTGTATACACGTAGGGGGGTGGGGGGGGGGGGGTGATCTTGTATCGCCTTTGAACCATTGAGTTTTATCTTCCCAAGACATTTCGGACAACTGCATGCTCCCAACTATTAGGAGGAGTTTGGGGAGTTTTCTCCTGCCCAGAGCACGACGCAAGGTCCGTAACCGCATGCTGGGATGAATTTGGTGTGGAAGAACTCAAAACTCATTCCTTGTGGGACATCAAAGATTGTGAGCCAGGAACTTGGGTAATCCGTCACAAATTTAAAAAAAATAAAATAAATACATCCCAGAAATTGCTGTTTTGAAGTCAAAATGCATTTAAAAAGACATTTAGTGTGTGTGCAGGAAAACAAATGTCGGTTTCGTTCAGTCCAAATGGCTGCCATTGAGTGCGGCATCATGAGTGTGAGAGGAAGACACCAAGTTATCTTGGTGGGCATTTCAACCAAGTCTAAAAAAAAAAGGGACATTCGTGAGGCTTCTTTACCTGATCAACAGCGGTGCACTTCATGTTGTTTTGGTGCATGAAATGAGGAACAGGCTCTCGTTTGGTGTGATCCAAGGACTGACCCCAGAAATGAAGCACATACGGATCCATCATTTCGGCAAAATAGGGAGAGGAATGATCCGATTTCTTTGTTGTTTCAAAAATTACACAACAGGCCCCACTAATGGACGCTGAGAGTAACATCAGACATAATGGAAGAAGTTCTCGCCGGGTCACGTTGGGTTCCAACCGGCCCTCCCCCTCCACTCTTGCTCCTCAGAGTCCAGTCATGGAGCAGCACACAGGAAGTGGACAGGAGAAGACTTTTACCCGGGGTTGTTTTTCTTCCTTTTATTTGGACTAGGATTGGGATCTAGTTTCAGCTCTCGATACTGCACCTGTTAAAACACACAAACGTAAGTACACAAAACACACACATGCACACGCCACCCGGTCAGGTGGAGCGAGCCAAGGATGCTCGAATAGCACACCAAGCCTACAGAGGCTCTCTGAATCCAGCTGTGTGGAACAGTGGCCTCAAGGAAGGGATTACACACTGATTACAACGCGCACACACAAACACACACTCAGCCCTCGGAATATCCATAAACACATGCTTCCACAGATGTGAAACAGTGGCCTAAGGGAAGTGATCACACAATCAAACAGAGGACAGGGCACGGGCTCATGGGAAAGCCTGCAAGAGACAACAGACTCATCATGGAGAGGAGGGGGACACAAGAGGAGAGCACAAGAACCCACTGGAAGCCTTTGAATGTGTTGTTTGGCTTTGGGTGTCGCCGTCGCTACCAATGACACGCTGACTAACTTTTGAGGACTTTTTTAGAAATACCGTATGATCGATCACGGAAAATGTCATGATCTCAGGGATGCAGCCTACGTTGGTGCACATCGAACCCAATTTTACTTGCTTGACACTTGACGCGCGAAATCTCAAGAACTTGGTACTCGTAGGCAGAAGTAGAAAAATGTGATTAATCACAATTAATTATGGAAAATCGTGTGATTAATTGGTTAAAAGAAAATTGAATGACTTGACAGTATTCTACCAAACTTATCAGATCATCTTGCCCAAAAAAGTGCATTCCACAATGAAGTTACAGCTGTTGCTTCCCGTAGGCTTAAAAAGCAGGATTACATTAAAACTGAAATACAGTCAAACCTCGGTTTTCGAACGTCTCGGTTGTCGACCAATTCGGTTTTCGACCAAAAATTTCGAGTTTTATATGCCTCGGATGACGAACAAATTTCGGTTCTCAAACAAACTGAGCGCACTTGAATGCACCATTTGACTCCTCTAGCCTTTCTTACACGAGGAAGTGAACTTCTTCTCCGTTCTTCTTTCAAATTGACATTGTCTCAAATTAATAGTCGTGCCACCATCTAGTGGTTGAAAGTGCAATTACCCAATAAACAGGAGATTTAGGCAAAGCGGTCCCTGCAGCTTTAATTATATATATTTTTTGTGCTGTTCTCGATGTTAAACCAAAAAAAAAAAAGTTTGGACACCCCTGTCTCAAATGATGGACATTTAGACACTCCCTCACACTTCCACACACACGCTCATGGATGCATACATGACAATCCCGGCAGATCGCTGATCAGAGCTAGCCAGAATGAACAAGCACATCACCGCAAGCCAGTCTGGGGGATTCCTGCGAGGCGGATGTACTGTCGGCTACTCCGCCTGTCTTGACTGACTGACGTCCTCTCTGATTTTCCGCATCGACAACAAGTTGGCCGTCAGTGTGTTCGCTGTGTTCTGTCTTGTGGTGGACAAGCAAGAGTAGTCACTGGTGAGTGATGGCTGAACAAGCTTTCATCTCTTTCTGCCGGTTGAGGGAAGTGCTATCGCTATCGCTATCCATGGCGTGAGGATGAGCATACATCCTGTGTATGTACGCCCAAATATGAAGACGGACACAAAATCAACGTTATGTATCGTACACAATGACACTCACGAGAACCTGTTACACACAAGCGGGCTATGGTTCGGATCTCGATGCTCCTCGGTGTCAATGAAAGGTTTGATCTGGGAAACGCTGATGGAAACAGAGCGAGCGGGAGGAAATAATCCAGGTGGAGAAAACAAGAGAGGCGTGATGGACAGAAAGATAGTAGGGGGAAGGGCACATGACTGTGTGAGCGACAAAGGAAAATGGACAGGGGGGGAGAAAAACGATGAGAGCAAAGAATAGAAGAGTGGATGAGACGGACAGAGATATGTGGACACCCGGCTGATGATAGATACTGTTCTCATGTGGGTGGGGATCCTTTTATAGCGCTGCCAACGAAAGCAGTCAACGGGGCAAAAACCCCAGGGGGGCTGAGTGCGGTTTATATGACCCTCTGTGTGCGTGAGGGTGTGTGTGTGTGAGCATGCCGACAGTGGCAGTTCTGTTGTTGGCCTATAACAATCCTGTCAGACTGCCAACGCAGACAGTCATCAGTGACGTGACGGTTCATCGATGGCTGATTCAATGCCCAAAACATATCAGCGAGAGAACCAATATGTTCTCGCCAGAGTTCAGTAGTAAGCTAAGTTAAGTTCTTGTTGATTTGACCCGAACAATTTCCACTGACATTAACGTCCAACTGCAACGCATTTCTCAGTCATGGCGGAAAGGCAGCGCTGAAAGTAGCCCACTTTTTAAGACACTGGAGACAAAAAATATTTGTTGCCTAAACATGCACCTGGCAGTGATTATATAAATAAATACATATACAGGTAAGTATCTTCTAATATTATCTAGTACAGTCAAACCTCGGTTTTTGTACTTAATCCGTTCCAGAAGACTGTTCGGAAACCAAATTGTTCGGAAACCAAACCATGTTTCCCATTGAAATCAATGTAAAATGTTTTAATCCGTTCCAAGTCAAGAAAACAACTTTTTTAGAGAACCGAAATTTGCTCGTCGTCCGAGGCGTAAAAAAATCGCCATTTTTGGTTGAAAACCGAATTGGTCGAGAACCGAGACGTTCGAAAACCGAGGGTTGTCATTTCTGTTGTGTTCATATGAGACAACATGGCATTTTTGATTGGCTGCTGCATCCGTGACGTTGGAATGCCATTTACATGTCCGTCTTTACATCTCAAAAAAACGTGTCTTTCCGCTTTCCTGAGTGTCATCATAATGACAAAAACTCGAATCAAACCACTCATCGTCCAAAACAAAGCGTCTCCAATGATATGTAGCTAATTTCCACACTCTGTTATTTTACACATCTCAGTAAAGCTACAAAACTAGGACAGGTATTGTACAGAATCGCAGGCTGTTAGCGGTCCCATTATATGGCCAAACGCCTACAGCAGCAGGAAAAAAAAAATAAAAAAGGGAAAGTCGCAATTTAAATCCGCGCGCTGACATTCCTGTCCAAACACAAAAACTTTGCGTGCACATACAAACAAAGAAAAGTTTCCTTGTCGGGAAAAAGAAGTGAAGGGGATTGACAAAAGCAAAAAGGTGAGGGAGGGGAAAAACAAAACAAAACAAAACAATATCTCAATCAAACAATCTTTGGCTCTCTGTGAAGAGCTGCCAGCCGGGAAAGAAAAGAACGGCGCTCGTGCGTCACGCGGGTTCAAATCCGCCTCACAGGTGACAGGCCTGCCTGATGCTATACCCTTGGCTCCCTGCTCGCCTCACCTATAATAACATACACGGCAAAATAATGGCGACAACGAGCGCTAGTTAAAGTACAAAACAGACACAAAAAAAAAGGCAGCGGAGGCGAGGAGAAAGTGGGACGTTAGCAAAACAAAAGCAAAATCGGCAATTGGGTGAAAGTAAATTGTGGCAAGCACGTAAGCAATTTGGTAGCGTTGAAAAGGGGAAGCTTGAAGGGAACACAGACAACAAGAAAGGCGCCGGGTAAAGACCCAGCGGTGCTCAAAGGCTGCTCCACCCTCGCTCCTCTCCGCTCCCCTCCCAAATGTTGACAGTACAAGTGCAAAACAGGCTTTGAAGTGCGCTCGGCTGAAGGGGACGACGCCGCCGCGCACCGTGTTGCCGCGCTTGGCGGCGTTACCCGCAAAGCGCCCCCCCTCCGCAACCTGCCGCTCTGCCTCGCCCGCTGTCTCCCAGATTGGAACCTTTGACAGTGTTTTGATGACGCCGGTGTGGGCGGAAAAAGCAAAAAGTGCGGGTGGGTGGCGGTGAGAGAGAAAGAAAACGCAGCAATCAAAAAACTCAAATATATCAATTAAGTGGTGTTGGGAACCACCCGTGGCGAAATGAATTTTTTCCACCCCCCCCCCCCCTCACTAGTGAGATTTTTTTTTTCCAAGGTCCTCTTCCCTTGTATTTTATGAAGCAATAAATTCAATTCTACTACAGTGCAATGTCGATTCGAACTCTCTAAGGCAGGGGTGTCAAACATACGGCCCACGGGCCGGAACCGGCCCCCCCCAAGGAGGTTCGATCAGGCCCGCAGGATAATTTAAAAGTGAAAGAATACATAAAAGATGCGGAGTGAATAGTTTTAACAAGCTGCAATTCGTGGATCATCCATTAGGGGGAAGGTTTTGATCTGAGTAGAAGACAACATTGTTTTGATCAGAGAAGAAGACAACAAGAGGATTTCGGACCCATCGGCAGATTGAGACAGCCACTTGAAACAGAGAGCCAAGTCATTTTGTCAAATGTTTTGTCAAAGATATGTTTTCTTAATGTTCTTGTGCTTAATGTTCTTGTGCTTCTTTCTACGAAAACAAAGGAAAGACATGATATTTCGGTTATTCATAGCAGAATATGGTATAATTTTAATAGTCCGGCCCACTTGACATCTACCGAGGCCGTATGTGGCCCACAATATGAAATGAGTTTGACACCCCTGTTCTAAGGTGAGCATCAGGGTTTGACATGGCTCCAAGCAGACGCAACTGTGAAGATTGTCGCACTTCCCTCTTAACAGAGAAATGACCTGTCAAGGTGACACAAGCTGGGGAGAAAAACAAGCGAGAAAAGTTTTGAGTCTTGCCGGCCCCGCCCCCCCTTCCCACTGTGGCAAACACTGAATGGAGACGAATTGGCCCCAAGTTTGAAGTTGTCAAATAAGGACAACGCAAAGGTGAACGACACCCCTAGTGGATGTGAGCAATAGCATCTGGCAACACATCATTCTTTAAGTATCCTGCCTTTGACCCGTTTATTCACGCAGAGGGTTTTAATCCCGTCCATAAATGCTGTCTAAAAATATTAACCTAACTCCCTGCTGTTCATTAGGCGCTAAATTGGAACCCGCGCTTATTTTTGTACTGGGGCCCCGATCGGGGCGCCTTTACACCAATCATAAATGGCCACTTTGGCATGCTAATTGCATTGGCCCCACTTAGACACTCCCCAGCTCACATGGCTAATGGTGTCGTAAAACATAATATTGCACTGACGCTTCCCAAACGGCAGGTAGAGAAGACACGTCGCCCCCGCATAAACGTGCTCCGGTTTGGTCACGATTGAGAGGATATGAACTCTCGGATCGTGTCCGTAAAGATGGCATCCGCTCATCCCGTATCGAAATCAATAGACCTTTCTCTGCTTCGACGGGGCGGCTCTGTAATGTATGCACAGTGACATAAGCCGGCCCCTTTAAACGCTACCCACAGAGAAACTTTAGGAAAAGGCGGTATCGTTGAATCAAACATTATTCTTGACTTATTTAAATGCTTTCACGGTCATTAACGGTCGCGTCAATATGGCCCGCGACAAAAATGAGTTTGACACCCCTGAAATTGAGCATTGTTCCCGCTCCAAAGAAGAAAAGTACAGTAATCCCTCGTTTATCGCGGTTAATGGGGACCAAAACCACCCGCGATAAACGAAAATCCGCGAAGTAGCGACCAATTAACATATACCGTAATTTCCGGACTATAAGCCGTGACTTTTGTCACACGCTTTCAACTCTGCGGCTTATTTAATGAAGCGGCCTATATAAAGACTTTTTTTAACGGCCGCCTGTGTACCGTCTTTCTTTGTAAATATCTCATGTAACAATATGGCCACTTGCGGCTTATAGACGGGTGTGGCTTATGTGTGTACAAAATGTTTTTTTTCCTTTAAAAATGTAGCGGTGCGGCTTATAATCGGGTGCGCTCTATAGTCCAGAATTTACGGTATATAAAAAAAAAGTTTTTTCATTTTTGAAGTCTGCAAACGGTCCGTGAGAAGCTGCGAAAGTCAGCAAAACAACAGTGAGTCACATAGAGCAACATATACAGTATTGTACTCCATGTATATGAAAGAAAAACTTTTTTTTTTTAAATTTAAGTCCGCAAACGGTCCTTGAGAAGCTGCGTTTCAATATCAAAATGTTTTCCAGAGGGATGAAATAACCAAACTACTTGAACTTGATTTGATGATCCATTGCACTGCATCTCGACATAATCCAAAGAAAGAAACTCAAACACTGTGACAGTAACACTGAAATGATCACAGCTGAGACGACATGTGCACCACACCAGACCAGAATGTCCCCAACCCCCAAGGCCCCCCCATCTAGCGGGCCCTCATTAGGGTCCTTGTAAAGGCCTTGTACCTGCTGGGCTTGTGCCCCTTTACATCCCTTCTCCCTTTAGGCTCCAGGTGTGTCAGGTGGTTGCACTTCGCCGGAGGGGACAGCTTGGGCTAATTTAATGTGACGGCTACCTGCCTGGCGTAAATAACTGCAACAGCTCCCCCCTTACAAAAAAAAAAAAAAAAAATGTACACGCAGCACTGTAAAGTTGCACCAGGGTCGAATTGGGGAAAGCACAGGGGGGGTCTCGCGGAGGCGTGCAGAAGAGCGAGGAATATGACCTTGTAAAGATGAAAGACAGCGAGCGATCAAAGAGGAAGTTTGGACCGCGCTGATGTGCCAGGGGGAATTGGTCATATCAGGCCCGAGGTCGCAAAAATGTGAGTGGTGAACGGGGGCGCAGCGGGGGGGGGGGGCAGCGGCTACGACGTATTCCGTTGGTGCCGGATAACATGAGCTGTTTTTAACAAGCCGCTGGTTAATTGCACTTTCAACTGCATTTTCTTATGGCCAGCGCACTGTCCCGAAAAACACATTTGTCGTTTTTAGTGACAAGGAAATCTGATTTCCAATTTTATGGTGGAGGCAAAACCACATGGAGATGTTGCTTTCTATTTCAGAGGCCAAATGGCTTTAAAAAAAAAAAAAATGCGTGTAAACATGTCCTCAGTGCAAAACAAAAGAATGGAAAAAAAAATGCAAACGATTATTCAAAAGAGAATTAAAAAAAAAAAAAATCAGCAATGCCGATGAATAACCGCTTGGGATGATTATGAAGGTAACTATGGGAGGTTTACCCACCACTTGGACATCGGAGGGCACTCTGGACAAAAAGTCAAAGATCTCGTTGTTATCGATGGTGTAAGGGTCTCGCAGCTTCTTGGTGAATTTATTCACTCCTGAATCGGCGTATGGAAAAAAAAGACGAGAATGAGAAGGTTGGAAATACAAGTGGTCATTTGCACATTTTACACACCATGTAGGCCACTGAAGAGATGTATCAAGATGTCTGCCTTGACAAAAATTGCTTTGCTAATAATACATGTCCTTTATAACATAATAAGAAGAACAACAAAAATACACTGATGACAAAGAAATAGATTGTAAAAATGTTTGCTTCAATTCAATGGATATTGTGCTGTTCTCTCCGTCGTACAGTCAAACCTCGGTTTTCGAACGTCTCGGTTCTCGACCAATTCGGTTTTCGACCAAAAATTTTTAGTTTTTTATGCCTCGGATGACGAACAAATTTCGGTTCTCGAACAAACTGAGCGCACTTGAATGGACCATTTGACTCCTCTCACTTTCCTTACACGAGGAAGTGACACTTCCTCGGGTAGATGAGGAAGTGACGCTTCCTCGTGTTGCTTTCCATTGTGAGCAGACGTGTTCGGGAAACATTTTTATTTTAAAAAGAGCGTGGTTTCGGTTTTCGAACAGCCTTCTGGAACGGATTATGGACGAAAACCGAGGTTTGTCTGTACATGTATGGGAAATATATGGACGGCATAAGATACAATTGAGCCAGTCTCAGGATGTCCCGAAAAATATGACATCATTTCTGCGGCTGATAATTTTGGCTAATTTTGTCGATTTTTTTTTTTTTTTCACAGAATGTATTGAAACAATTTCATGCTTTACGTATTTCATGTTTTATCCGAACTGGTCTGTATCCTCCTTGCTCCCCGACAGTGGACAATGTTACCAGAGACTTATACCATCCGTGGCCAAGCGATGGCTCACGTTTCCCCCCCCCCCCAAAAAGTGGGGTCACCGAAGGTCGCTCAAGGCACCGCCGTCATGTTAAATGCACATTAATGTCACAAAAAGGCTACTTGTGAATATAGCTTACCCCAAGCTAGCACAATGTATCGTAGCGGGACGACGTAAACAATAACGGTGGCCATTCCAAGAGCGACGATAGCCAGCCAGCTTAGGAAAGGCACAGTCCAATTAAAAGTGCTGGAAAGAGAGGGAAAAAGGGTCGTGAGAAAATATTGACAGGGGTCGCCGTCGGGGCGTTTAAGCACTATATGATTCAGGAGGATGGAGGAGCATCTGTTTTGTCATGCTGGCAGCGTTTCTGGGCGACTAAGTTCTAATCGGGCTGGCAAAGGCAAAGTGGGGCAACCTGGCAGCGCAGAAAAAAAAACACCGGGACGTGTGGAGCGGAGCACAAAGCGCAAGCGGGCCGGGCGCCGAGGAGCAGGCTTACGACTTACTTCTTTATCCTCTCGCCATAGGAGGCCACTTCATCCAGCGCATTCTGCACACTGATACACACGTCCTGAATGGCATAAAGCTTGTTCATGAAGCCCTTCCTCTCAGAGTCCTGCAAAAGCGCAGATAGGGTTGTTGGGCAAGGGGGTGGGGGGGGGGGGAAGACGCAGGCGGGGTTGCGACGGGAAGAGATGTAAGGGAGCAGGGAGCAAAGAGAAATGCAAAGGAGAGAGGCTGGGCAAAGGCAATCTTCCGTGGGAACAATACATGTTAAATAGCGTCAAAAGGCTTGCACCGGGGGAGCCAAATCGCCGGATATCCTGTTCCAATTGACTGTGTTCATTCCAGGCGGTAATAGAGATATAAAGTCGGCAGAACAAATCAAAAACGCTTTCCTCCGTACAAAAGCTCACGCGGACAATTTGAATATGTTAATGGGGATGCAGAATTCAACAGAAAGCCAAATGGAAACATCAATCTTTGAGGTCCTCTCTCGTTTTTTTTTGTTTTTTTCCTCCTCCAGCTTTCGCTCGCTCGGTGCTGCCAAGATCAGGCTGCGCCCGATTGTTCAACTGCCTGGCAAGCTGTGATGATGTCACCAGCCGTGACATCATTATCATTGACGCCATCGAGACGGGGCAGGGTCTCGGGGGCCGGTCTGCTTTTGACAGCTAAAGAACTTCAGGATCTTACTGAAAGAAGTGAGGAGTCATGTGACAGTTGATAAGTCACCTGACTGATAGAAACGAGGGCAACGCGGCCACAATGGGGTGATCGGGGGCGCTTGACACGTGTTAGCGGGTTTGGTATGCATGCGTCGGAATCTAACGAGGGGAATAACAAGAGGTGGGTGACAACAATCCGAAACACGAGGTATGATCCTGAATGGGAGTCCACCTTAACTTGAAAAGAGAAAAAGGCCACTTTTTTTTTCCCCTCACAAAGGAAGACGGTTCATTGGTCATCTTTCAGAACCGTTTCCTGAAAATTGTGAAACATATTTTCTTCATAAAAAATGTTTGGCTACTGACTGTTTCATTAGACTGGGAATCAATACATTTTTTAACAGAGATGGCTTGAGTGTCCCTAATTGTATTTTTGATGCTGATTCAAAAAACTTTTTTTCGGAGCGCATCAGGTTTTTGAGATATTTCCATTTTTTTGTTTTTTACGTTTGACCTCCAAAAACGTGCGCATTAATAATGAAATAATCCAAATAATGCAGAAAAAAACATTTCACCTGCTACTGGACCTTAATTGATAAACATTACTAAATTTAAATGACATTGGTGTTACAGACAAACCTCGGTTTTCGTCCATAATCCGTTCCAGAAGGTTGTTCGAAAACCGAAATTGTTTGAAAACCGAGACCACGCTCTTTTTAAAATAAAAATGTTTACTGAACACGTCTGCTCACAATGGAAAGCAACACGAGGAAGCATCACTTCCTCATGTAAGGAAGGCGAGAGGAGTCAAATGGTGCATTCAAGTGCGCTCAGTTTGTTCGAGAACCGAAATTTGTTCATCATCCGAGGCATAAAAAACTAAAAACAAAAACATTTTTGGTCGAAAACCGAATTGGACGAGAACCAAGACCTTCGAAGACCGAGGTTTGACTGTATTTCCATTTTTTGTTTTGACGTTTGGCCTCCAAAACCTGCGTAGTAGTAGGATTTGATAATAATCTAAATAATGCAGAAAAAAAAAACATTTCACCTGCTACTGGACCTTAATTGATAAACATTACTACATTTAAATGACATTGGTGTTATTCGTATTGTTATGAGAACCTGTTGTGCTAGAGATTAAAAAAAAGAGGGCAGATTTGGAATCAGCGCAAAGAAATTAATCCAAAAAAGTTTACTTGCATCCCGGATGGAAAAAAAAACGTTGACCGGTGAAGTTCTTGGAAAAACGATGATAAACATTCAATATACGTCTTTCATTAGGAAACGGGGGAAGAAAATGCCGCTCAAAAAAAAAAAAAAAAGCAAAACATATTTTCAGAGTATTTTTTTTATCGAAAAAATGCAAATCTGCACGTGACAAATCGTAACCATGCTGTTGTCATGACAAGTGACAGACTCCGAAAAAAGGTACTTCCGCTCTCCATCCCTGATCTGATCATCTTCAAAATGAACCGTGGGACAGTCGGCGTGTCCACACCGCTTCCGCCGCAAACCACCCAAGACAAACAGATATGACTGGCCACAAAGCAACGGGTTTATTTGCTTTTCGCAAAGACTTTTGACGAGTCTCCCATTATTTCTTCCTCCTCTGGTGAATCAGTTCCTCTGATTCCATCTGCTTTTCATTGCTGGCTCAAACAAATCTCAGAGCATCCAGTCGGTCGCCGTCCATCCCGGGCGGGCCGGGCCGGATCAGGACGTTTTTACCTCGGAGGGACACGCGGGGAGAGGTGTGAGAGAGCGGGCGGGGGTGGAAAGGATAGGTCAGAGGTCACCCAAGTATAAACCACTGCCACATGCCCCTCGGACTGCCGTCTGACTCCTATTTCCTGTCTTCAAACGAGACTCGCTGAGGCGGGAGGTAGTAATAACACAGAGAGCCATGGAGATCCTTGTTTTCCCAGCTTCCCCACTCACGGCGCACATATGGAGACAGGCAACCTGCTCCTATAATGGAACCCAATACACACACGCACTCGCGCGCCCCACAGCTATTAGCTAAGCTTGATTTGCACACCTGGTCTTGCTGAGTAACTCTATAAACATGATTACGTACAGCCCGACGCAAAGACAATAATAGTCCCCCCGCTTTACTCGGTAAGTTTGCGTGTGGACTGCGATGCCCTTTCTCACCGGAATTGATGCATGGCCCCGGTTGAGGCCCACGTTTCGTAGATATTGACATATACCGTATTGGCCCGAATATAAGACGGCCCTGATTATAAGACGAAAAAAAGAGTTTTTGAACACCAAATTAATTTTTACACAGAAAAGAATTACAATACATCTGAAACAAATGATGATAACAACAAATTGTTATTTTGCCTCATTCAAATCTTAATAACTGAACATTTAAATATGTAAACTAAAGTGCAATCACATTTCGGTAAATGAATGGCTTCTGGTTTTTCACTCACTGCCGGTGAAACCTGTAAATTACGTTCTCATTCTATTTTCTTCTCTTTTCTTTATTACCGCTATTTTTTATTTTTCTTCTTCGTGCTACCGCTATTTTGATTCTTATTCTTCGTGACAGGGTTTCGCTTTGGCCAGGGGAGCCAAGTTCAGCATTCGCTTCAATGGTATCTGGTGCCATCTAGCGTCGTGAATGGGTATAATGTCTAGACCCTGAATATAAGACGACCCCCAATTTTTCAGTCTTATTTCAATGCAAAAAACACCGTCTTATATTCAGGCCAATATGGTAGTTGATGAGGTTCACTCAAAAACACAGTCGGAAGACAAAAAACAAAAAAACAAGGCCTGTCAGTCCATCTGTCTTATACCATTCCTGCGAGGACAACTGCCTGCTTTATTTTTATTTATTTTTTTCCCGGAGACAAAAAGCCCATAAAATCAACTCCGCCTGGCTCCGATTAGGCTAAAGGTGCGGTCCCCCGCTCGACGGATGTGACAAATCCTAGCACCCGAGCTCAGAGCGCGCAGCTTGAATCATTCCGGCAGATCGCGTAATAAGCCCGCCTAACGAGTGAGGCATCGTGCATTTTAATGGACTGCGAGCGCAGGTTCATGTGCAATGTGTTTGCGGTGATATGTTCTAGTAAGTACCAGTTCAGTCGGGGAGCTACGGATTTGTGACTGCTGTCAAATAAAAGAACATTCAATCTCAGGTAATTTGTCCACCTGAAAGTGAGATGTGCTCAAGTATGATATGTCTTCTTAAATGTCAGTTCCTGGCTAGCACTAGGCAGTATATAACGGTACAGTAGAGCACAAGTATACATCATAAAAGCGACATTAAGCCATTTTTTGGACATTTAGAACTGACAGAAATGTCAATCCGGAATGATGTTAATAGACAACAGACCACTGCCTATATTAGAGTACTACTATCGGGGGGGTCGAAATAAGTTCACCGGCAAACAGAAATACAGACTACCAAGACTTCCAAGACTCCACTTTGGCTATGAATGCAAAACAGAACCAATACAGCAAAAACCAAAATGCTCTCACATTAATTTTCACGGTATTAACCCTTTCGGGGACAGCGGTTACCACAGTGGACAGCTTCTCATGTCATCCGGTTCAAGGTTAAATCAACTGTTCCTTGCAAGCATGTTTCAAGATTCAGACACGGGTAAGAAGAAGTACAGAGTCTCAACCAACTGTCAATCAATCTACAAAGACAGCATCCTTTCCCGTTCTGTAATTCGTTATGCATTCATTTGAGTACGATACGGTAACACGTAGCATCTACAACTTCAAATCCGATAATACAAGTAGTGTACCAATAGCCTGAACACAGTAGAAATTGCGATTTGCTTGATTTGACACTCGTCCGCCTCACAGTGCAGAGCTGCGGGGTTCGATTATGACTCCGGCCTGTTCTTCCCGGGCCGGCGTGGGTTTTCTCCGGGTACTCCGGTTTCCTCCCACATTCCAAAAACATGCATGGCAGGTTAATGGAACACTCGAAATTGTCACTAAGTGTGAGTGTGAGCGCAAATGGTTCTTCGCCTCTGTGCGCCCTGCGATTGGTTGGCAGCCAGTTCAGGGTGTACCCCAAGTACTGCCCGAAGACAGCTGGGATAGGCTCCAACACACCCATGACACCCGTGTGGATAAATGGATCAGAAAATGGATGGATGGATGATTTGACACTGTCAACTTTCTCCTTCCCACTTCTTCGACAGGCACATGATGTTCTTGGATTAATATATAATATAACATTGTGGTCATTATGCGTACATCAAAGGTTGCTGGAAAAGCGCATTAGCAAAGTCCACTAAGACAAACTGACATGCTCTCCTTTGGGCATCACAAACTCCTTGACATCACTTAACTCTCATCGCGCATGCAAGAGAAAATGTCCAGTGATCTTTTCGGTGCGAGATTTGTGTCCACGGTTTGCATCATACGTTTGAAAGCGTGACAGGAATTCGAAGCCATTACGTCAACGGCAAGCCGCTGCGTTTCCAAGTGCGCGGAGCAGGTTCACCGCGGGAGTGCTCTCATCAACGGGGACAAGGGGAGGCAAGCGCTTGTTAAAGTGATGCGGATGCACAAAGGCGGCGCGCCGAAACAGCAAAGTCAGGCGAACCACGTCGCACTCGGCGGCGACTTGTGGTAAACTCATTCAAACACTTGATTAAATATTTACCAGCGGGAATACGCGCGACGCCGTCATGCGGCTCTCTTCCATCGTCACGCAGGGAGAGAAAAAGTGCGCAAAGACATTTTGTCCTTCCCTGACCTAAAGCCTCGAGCCAAACGCGAGCGGACACCGAGGACAAAGTCAATTATACGACGGACTCAAATATCTGCCCTATATCTCCGGCTGGAAGCACAGAGCCATTTTGAGGGCGGCTTCAACCTAAAATCCCATTGTTGTCTCTTTTGCCTCGCGCCATAAATATGACAAAGCTACGAGATCTAATGTAACGGCATAAATCCCATTGACGCCGCATGATTAGTCTGAACCAAACGTGACCGCCGTGCTAAAATTGCACCTGTTTCTCATTGTTGCTCTTTCCACTGCGTACTGTAAAAATCGAAATGTCAAATGAGACGTGACAGAATGCTAATGCGTGGCTCCCACAGGGCAACTCAAGGCATCCTTGTTGATTTTGCAGAGAAAGCGGATGATGAAGACTTTTTTTGTGCGCATTTGTTGTGGGAGTGACGCTGAGAAATGCACGATTTCCAAATCGAGTTTATGAATAATACCGATAATTTTGCATATATCTACAGTATGGGGTTAACAACTTTTCAATCATGATGTTTTCATTATTTCGAGGAAGTTGTCACTGTGACATATATCAAATCTTTTTTTTTTAAATTTAATAAAGGACTTTAGTCAAATTTTTCTGTGATGATATCAAGGTCATTTACAATGTTTGCCGTTTTCTACATGAATTCCATAAATACGATATTTGAATACAGTGGTACCTCTACTTACGAAATTGAAAGAAATTTCTTTATTAGATAATTTTGTAAGTAGAGACGTGTTTTCCATGTAAATGCCCTAATCTGTTCCAAGACCTCCCCAAATTCAGACATAAATGGTTTCTAAAACATAAAAATGTATCAAAATATATAACACGATTATTGCACAATAAATGAGTGTTGTGAATAGTGTAAAAAACAAAGAATAAAGAATAAAAATGATGGTCATTTAAGTTTTAACCGTGTCCTCATCGTTTTTTTGCCCTCTTTAGTTCATGTTCTCTCTCAGAAGTGGGTTTTGAATGGCGTTTTGTCAAGAGCTGATCCAAGGACGTTTGCTTGCACACAAGTGGGTAACCTGGCCGCATTAAGATATGATGCCTGTCCCACTCCCACAGTCACAAATGGAAGCCGTTAAAAAAAGACGTTTGGGAACATGTACATGCGCAAAGGTTTATTCCAAAAGAGTCAAAGTCAAATTAGTTAGGACAGCCTGCAGGGGGTGGACCAGGCAGACCAAGGGAGAGCCAGAAAGAAGTGGGAACCTGACCTCTCCGAAAGACAGGTTTTTGTTGTTTTGTTTAGGTTGTTTTTTTGGGGGGGGGGCGTATGTCCTCACATATATACATAGACCCGAACCCAAAGTGCAACCCTCCCTGCCTCACCTCTGCCTCCCCCACCCCCAGACCCCCTCTTGCTACTGCCGTCTCCTTTGCCCGTCCTTCCCCGCATGCAGCCTGGCTGAGTGTGATGGATGGGACGCCATTACTCTTGTCCTCTGTTGGCCTGATTTTGCTGTTCCAGACCATCTTTCTTTGTCCATCCATAGCTGTGAAGCCATCTTTAGGTCTCTGCCAGGGCTTCATTGCAACATGTAGAATTATTCAATCAAAATATATTATATTTAAACTAATATATATATATATATATATTTTTTTTTTTTTACATGGTGTATCGTTGCTAAAGAAAAATAATAATGCCCCATGACACCTGTGCTTCAAACACGATAGCACTTTTTTCCCCATGTTTGTTTTCATTATTTTTAGGCGTAACCACTCTGAACGTGCTGTGTGCAGTTTGACAGATAGAAAATACGTATCCTTATTAGATCCAAAACGTGCTTGCTTCAAGCTGTTTAAAAATCCCAGCAGCTGTGATTATTGTATTTTGTTAAATAGATGAAATGCTGTGTTCATTTTTTTTTCTTCATTTTATCCTGACCCAATGTCAAGTAATATTTTCCATTGCCTAATATTATTGAATTTACTTAATAAAATTGGAACATATTTGAAAATCCCGTTTTTTAAGTATAGCGTCTAAATTTGAATGTGTTGTCATAAAAGAAATGTTGTTGAAATTATGAACTATTATTCTGTTAGGTAGCAAAGCCACAAGCGAGCTGTTGCTTTCATTACTTTCAGTTCAAAAAATAAATGAAATAAAATAAAATTAACGCACTTCCTCATTGTAAGTCTCGTGGCTGATTTTAGTTTTCTTCTAAATCAACAACAACAAAAAAACCGCTAACATTGGCTTTTTTTGAATTTCGTAAGGGTAAAAAAATTTTTACTTGAAAGTGCTGTGGTGTGAAGTGAGGGGATCACGTCTTCAAAATAAATAAATAAATAAAATATGCATCCTCTGTGCTCATTACAGATTTATGGCTCTTGTTAAAAGAAAAGGTGGCGGCTGCCTGCTAACACGTCTGACTTTCAAATCCAGACGACACTCCTGTCAAGTGGTGTGCTCCACATTCTGCCCAATGAGAGACGACTGAGAACGAACGCGTGCCAGCGTCAACCTGCTCTTCGGTGACGGCGCTCTGCAGAAGTTACTTTGGGTGCGTGAGTGCGCACAGGAACTCCTCACCTACAGTGCGGCGAAGGCTTTTCTGGCGCTTTGATGCATAGTTCATCAGTGGGGAAAAAAAAAGTGCAGTTGGTTCAGTCGCTCTTGTATGTGATTGAGAACAATAACAGCTGTGGAGTAAAACATTGCAACGGAAGACATAACGAGCATTGGGATATATATTATTTTTATTTATTTTTTCCTGCAATGTGGAATGTTTTTGTTTATCAGGCCACTTCTTCAGAAAAATCGCTCATGAGCATGCTTAAATCACCCAAATGCCTCGGCACCTATCTACATATGCTTCGGGTACGAAGGGAGTCTAAGCTCCTGGAAGTTCAGCTTGTGGCTTCTTAATTAACTTTTGGCCAGCTGTTCTCATTTGTCACACTTTTCTTTTTTTTTTCAAAGAATGACACAGCATAAGTTTAACTTTAACCAGTAAGTTGTACTTTTAGCATGATTAGAAAATTAGGAACATTTGTGCTACCATGGTACTTTGTTGTAAATGATACAAGTTCATAGCTGCATTTTTTGCTCTTCAGTTTGTGGTAAGACTCATTTTGGAATCATGTACAACCAAAGATTTAGAAATCCTGGCTTAGAACAACACCTATCCTCGATTACAGATTGTGTTTTTTAGTAGAGGTAGGGCAATAGAGGGATTTGGATCCTTGTCAGTTTTCCACTTCAAAATAGTACCACTGGAAGCCTGAGAAAGCCACGCTGCAGCGAACGCATCAGGTGGAATGAGACACACAAAAACGGAGGCGAATGAAACTTGCTTTCTTCCAGTCAGCCAATTGTTGGATTCACGCATCTGCTGCCGTCACCTAACGCTCTACGAGGAAGTAAAACGTCGAGGGTATGACAAAAAGCGGGTTATGGGTAACATTAGCAGTTAGCGGTGCTAGCTTCAGCGGCTCCGATCGCCGCGAGGCTTAAAATATTGGTGCGTAAAGTCTTGTTAAGCGGATAGAGTCCGTTGGGAAAGAGGCACTGGTTCAGTTCAGGACACAATACGAATTTGGGGTTTCAAAAATTGTAACAACAAAACCAATTTCCATCCACAGTGCCACAATGGTAGCACCCCACAGTGGAGGATCATGCCAGATTACGGTTGACTCGACTGGCGTGAATCTATAAGTGGTGCGTCGTGTCCTCTTCAAAGACAGAAATTACAGATGTTAGTTTGAGTTACTCCCCCGGTCACCCTTAAATACCTCACAGCATACACTCCCACTGGCAGAGTATAGTTAACACACTGTCACACTTCAATCAATCTACAGCTGTCGCCTTGCGGTTCTACAGGGAAGTAATATAAAAAGACAGGAGCAGACTGCCATGCGAGAGGCCCCATTAGTGCCCTCCATCAGCCTCAGGACAAGCGGAGATTGGCGCCCCCAAGTTGGGACTGGGTTAAGTGCAGAACGTGCAAGAGGATGGGTGGTCTGGGCAACCATGAGGCTGAAAAGGGGAGAGGTACATAGAACCCGACGAGACAGAAAGACAGGCGTTAAAGGAAGCGACCCAAGAAGACAGTGACAGACACCATCGGGAGTCAGTAGCAGACACTGGAGGAACCACACGCATGCCCACTTACCACCATTGCTAGCATCCACTCAAAGCGCCAGGAAGCCAACATATCCTCAAGGATATGGTTTTTATCACGGCTGTCGTCCGCGGCCTCTGGTTTTGTTTCCTTGTGGATAGATTACAGTCAGATTTGTCTTGATTTTTCAAAGAAATTAGGGTGTCAAAGCTACAGCTCTAGGGTTGGAATAAAGAGTCTTGTAATACTGTAGAGGAAGACTATTTTCTCTGGTTTTACAATCGAAATGGTCATAACAAAACAGGTCCACAATGATGTTTATTTCCTTGAAACTACGGCTTAGCAAATATTTTACTTGGGTCATGCCACTATAAAGTGCCTTTGTACCCGAATAAGACGACCTCCGGAAAATGTAGCAGAATCGTAAAAAGAATCGTAAAAAGTTGGCTAAACATGTCCACACATACCATGATATGATCAGTCACTTCAAAAGTGATTTGACAAAACAAGTCATTTTGAACATGTGTACTCTATTTTCAGAATCAAATTGAACATATCGCATTTCATGTGAACTTGAAATTACCGTCCACCCTGTCAAACCCTGAAAACCTCTCAATAACACGACAACTAGCACTTTCTCTTCATTGGAGGCAAAAACAGTGGACAGTTGCATAATAAAGACGTGCATTTATGGTTTGTCATGTTTGGAGACGGATGATGTCTGGCTTGACAAGTCCACTCTGTCATCATGAAATATGAATGGGTATAAAAACATGACAGAAATTTGAAATACATTTACTAAACAGGACACATTCAACTTGCTCACTGAATCACGTTGCCGAGTGAAGGCCAACCACGTGCTAATTAAATACTAGGATTAGTTTGAGAAAAAAAATGTCAACACTGTCATTGTCCACCCTGTCAGGAAGCTCGCATATTTTGCTCTTTGTGCTGGATGTACATTGTCTGCTTGAAGTTAATTAATACGTCTTTAAAAATGTGTGAGCTTGATCGATACGCAATTCTAATAGCATATCTACTTTGGAAAATATTGTTCAGTGAAAAATGTCAACTTTTTGTGGGTAAAATGGGAAGCCTCAAAGGTACCTTAGACTGACGCTTATTCACTTGTACTTCATTACATGAGGCATCTTAGTTTTCCCAAGTCCACAAACTCAAATGGATTGTTAAGAGTATGAAAATGAGACCAAAAAAAAAAAAAAGCCGTGACAGCGTCTGGAGGGAATTGTGGACGGTTTGAGAGATGATCCACCTCATGAATGTGTGCGGCAAAGCGGAGAAGCAAACAAACAAACAATGCCGTATGGTTTGCATAGAAAGACAATGCTTCCTTCACACCTTTCACCCTCCTCCCCGCTTCCACTCCTTCTTCCTCCATTACCCAAACATGATTAAAATGCAGTTCCAACCGGCGTCTCTGTAGAACGTCAAAGGAGAAAAAAAAAAAAAAACTGAGATGGGATGGGGAAAAACGAAGCGGAAAAGTCAATAGCATCTTTTACAGTGGAAGGCTTTTCATCCTTCAGAGGCGGCGAGAAGAAAAGAATGCAGACTCCCATTATGCCGGCAGAGACCCCCTTGATACTCGAGGACAACCCTGCTGCACTGCAAGCTCAATAGCCTCCCAAGAAGATTTCAGTCACACGTTTCTTTTATTTTATATTTTATTTTTTTTCACAGAAGGGTGATTAAAAAAAAAAATTGTTTTAAAGAAGAATCCCAGTGCTCTCTTTAGTGCTATTACATTGCGCCACGTTGCTATCTGAACGATTGCACAGTGCCGTGACTGAGGGAGGGGTGGCGGGTCCTGGGAAGGTGCTGCTTTAGACGAGAACCCGGCTTCACCCTAACGCGCTTGGTTAACAGCATAAATCATACAATCTTCATTTAGCTTGAGATGGATCAACGAGCCGAAGCGGTTTTACAATCATAGGACAGATTTATGCCACGCTAATATGCTATTTTATATAAATAGCAGATATTTTCTTTTAACTATACTGTACCACGCTGGTACAGGTAACCCAAATGCCTTCAGTATACAACAAAAAAAAAAGAAATCCACCTTGCCGTTCCAATACTTTTGGAGGAGACTGCATACAATGTTTACTCCAAGTATTACATGTGCGTGCATTTATAAAATAGTACCAGGATGTTGTATTGGATGAAAATGTGAGGATTACAACGATCAAGATTGATAAATATCAGTCCTGGACACGAGGGTGCGAATGAGACATCCGGACGTATCGTGTGTGTGTGTGTGTGTGTGTGTGTGTGTGTGTGTGTGTGTGTGTGTGTGTGTGTGTGTGTGTGTCCGTGTGCGTGCGCGCGTACGTGCATGTGATAAGGCGAGATAGACATGGAGAAAAAGACAGCGAGAGCAGTGAGCAGTAAGCCCGTGAGCGGGACATGATTGCAGTGTGTATCTTATCTGTGTCAAGTCCTCCTGAGGCTAGGGGAGCCTAGCTGAGCACAGCACAGGCCCTTCAGTGACCAGTCAACCGTGTGAGGTAGTCTCTCTCTCTCTCTCTCTCTCTCTCTCTCTCTCTCTCTAACCCCCCCTTCCCCACCCACCAAAAAAAAAACTCTTCTCATCTGGGAGACAACTGTTTCACGACACACATAGCTCTTGAGCACATGAACACAAATTGGCTAGCCCATGCTGAACCTGCAGGTGACAAGAGGCCTTTGGTAGGAACATGGCTGCGCTCTGCGCACGGTTGTTTTGGTTTTACATTCTCGATGCGGAGGGAGAAGAATTTGACTCCCCAAAGGAAGCAGTAACGGATAACGATTGCCCTTTGTGCCTTCCGCTATTGACAAACAAGGATAACATTGGGTGTCATGTCATGGTGCCATTGTTTCCATTATTCATGGTGACAGTGTTAGGAGATATGGATCTTTTTCCACACCATTGTGTATGATGTATTGTACTGCTCTGTCTGTAGAATGAACAACTCCTTAGGGAGAATGTAAATATAGATTCAATGACAAACCTAGCCAAAAAAAAAAAAAAAAAGTGTATCATATATTGTTAAATATATTTTACAGATACGATCCAACTTGAAAAGATCCAAGTCAAATTTGAATCAATGGAATAAAATCTACATATATCAGGGAGAAGCTTATACTGTATTCTGTTGGTACAGTGGATATAAAAAGTCTACACACCCCTGTTGAAATGACAGATTTTTGTGATATGAGTGACACCAAATAATCTCAAGACTTCTTACGCCACTTAATGTAACCTATAAATTGTGGATCTGTAATAATGTGGTTGCACGTGTGGTTGTGCAGCCTCTTGGAAATGGGATGAGCTGTGTTCCTAGTTGGCTAATCACTTTCAGATTGAGTTTAAATGGAATTCAGCATATACCTGACACATAGACCGAGTATCACTAATTAACCCCAAATAAACTTCAGCTGTTCGGCCAGAAGCCGAAGGAGTATTGTGTTAATGCTGCATGTGCTATTCTGAAGAGATCCAAATTTTCTCCACCTTTTCTACGACCCCAGTTCCAACTGAAGAAAACAACCCGAAAGTATGATGCTGCCACCATCATGCATCACCGTTGGCACGGTCGGTGTTGTTTTGGTAATAAGCGGAGTTGCGTTGATACCTTTCGACAAAATGGCCAAAACGTTTGACGTTGGCTTCATCGGACCATGACAAAATCTCTCAAACATGGGGAAAATGTGATTGTTTAATTCTGAATACAGTCACATCCTAGTTATAAGTGGGTGTGCACACTTATGCAACCACATTTTACTCCCCTTCTCAACATAATACCAGTTGCATAATATCAAGAAGAATGTATCTCGGTCTCATATTTACAAAAACATGCCATTTGAACAGGGGTGTGTAGACTTTTTATATCCGGTGTACTAGTTAGCCTGCTTTGACTGTAGCAAGTGAGTGTCCTCCATAAAATGATGGAGTCTCATTAATATGAAGTGGCTATTCTCAGTTCTCGCTGTAATCTCTTCAGTCAAAACTCATATGGTGATTGAAGGCCAAAAAAAAAAAAAAACGCCTACAAGGGGTCTTGAGCACAATGAAAAACAGGTGCTCCAGTTTTTGGCCATGTAATACCCCATTTAGCCTTTGGAGCAAAGGTTATCCAGCTAATAGCTGCCTTGTGGCGCACATGGCTGGCGCAAACATCTGGGATGAATTGTGCATACTTGCAACATGTGCTTCAAGTTCAATTAAAATGCGACTTTCGGCGCATTTATCAATCTTTTTTCACTCACTCTCGATGACATGTTTTTCACAGCCCGTCAGTCTGAAGCTGTACCCAAAGCGCAATGAGGGGGGGAAAAAAAAGTCTGTTATCGAAGGTTAAAAAAAATAAAATAAAAATTGTTCGGTCTTGAATTTGTTCTGCGCTTTACCGGTTGATAGAGCAGCAGCAGAGAGAGAGAGAGAGTGAGAGAGAGAGAGAGAGACTATTTGTCAGGATGAAGGCAAAAACATGCGGCAGGAGCATCAATAGATGGACGGCAAGAGCGGGGTGGTGAGGTGGAGGCGAAGAAAGAGGGAAACACCTTCCTTTAAACTTCCCGACAGCTCAAATGAAATGCTAACAGTTGAAGGGAGCAGTAGCTCAAAATGTATGAAGCCACAGTTGGTAAATTGTCGCTTTTACGTGGCCCCTGTGCTATCCGGCCATCCCATTCTTCAATCAGCGCGCCCCACCTTTTCAGCCTTGGAACTTCACAACCATGGCGGGGATGTCACGCTCGCGTATCCTCGTCAGCCAACTGGCACGCTGGCTTGACTGATTGCCTGACTTATTGCCGGGGGATGACGATTTGACCATCTGCCCACCGCGTGTGCGTGCTTCTTTTTTTCTTTTTTTTTTTTAAAAAGCCTTTTGCTGGCAACTTGACCTCAAATAAGGAGAGTTGTGTGGATGGATGTGAGGATTTTTTTCCCAAGTAAATTCAGCATACAGAATATCATCAGGGAAAAATAACCGAGTCTGCCCCCAGCCCCTCAACCCCTTCCAATAGATGATCAAATTCATCCATCTATCCATTTTCCGATCCGCTTTCTCCTCACAAGGGTTGCGAGGGGGTGCTGGAGCCTATCCCAGCCGTTTTCGGGCAGTAGGCAGGGGACACCCTGAACCGGTCGCCAGCCAATCGCAGGGCACATGCAGACGAACAACCATCCACACTCACACACACAACTAGGGACAATTTTGAGTGTTCCATTCACCTGCCATGCATGTTTTTGGAATGTGGGAGGAAACCGGAGTACCCGGAGAAAACCCACGCAGGCCCGGAAAGAACATGCAAACACCGCACAGGGAGGCCGTAGCCAGGATCGAACCCACGACCTCGGCACTGTGAGGTCGACGCGCTACCACTGGACCACCGGAGTGCGGTTTTAAGGCATGGACCAATTTCCCGTCGCAGGTTTCGGTCACTCTTGAAAAGCTCGCATGATAAATCCATCAGTATTCCACTTCCCTATTTAGTCGATTCTGATCACCCCGTGGTGTCAGTTTGAAACGTATCTAAAGTACGACACGATGGGAGAAAACGCAGCTGCTCCGCTATTTCAATTTCCAATTACCAACCACTGTCATCTACCTCGTGGCATTTGTTTCGGTAGCCGTTCCTACAGTGTAAACGAGCAGAGGCAGTAAAGCAGCCACCTGTTGTTACCTGATCGTGTCTGGACAAGCCCAGATGCTGTTTTATTGCGACATAAAGGGGCCAGTCAATGGACCTAAATAGCCAACTAAGCACTTTATATGGGCGCATGTTCTCAGGAAGCAGAGCTGAAGCGTGACGGGAGTCATGTAATTCCGCCAACACGTGAAAAGGCGGGGGGGGGGGGGGGGGGGGGCGGGGGACACGAGCGACAGTGGACCAAATTTGACTGGGACAGGAAACGCCACAAGTTGAGAAATGTAATGTCAAAAAAAAAAAAGGGTTAAAAGGCCTTTGCCAATGTGTTTGTGCCCCGAGCACAGGAGGAGAACGTAAAACATTTCTTCCATCTTTCGGGGGGTTCCCTGACTACGAGGCAACCTGAAGCGACCCCTCAGGCGGCTTGTGCGTTTTGTTTGTTTGGTGTGTGCATGTGTTGCGGTGCATCCCCGATGCGGAATAATTACCCTGTCATCTTTGTCAAAATCCTCATCTTCGTCCTCCATCAGATCCTCCATTGCTTGCTAGTAGAAAAAAAAAAAGGAAATACAATCAGAGGTATAAATCATTTATCAGAGTGGACGTGTGCGTGTGTGTGTGTGTGTGTGTGTGTGTGTGTGTGCGCGTGTGCGTGCGTCAAGCTTCAAAATGAGTCACAGTTCATATTTAATTTGAGAAACATTCTATTGCTCAAATATGTTGACGCTTGTCAAAAGGCTCCGGTATCGAATTTCAACGTGCGGAGGATTAACGTGGTTTCATCCCTTCGAATCGCATCGCACGAAAAGCATTCACAACCGTTCCCGCAGAGCTTTCTTTCGGTCTTCTGACATCAATGGCCGTGGATGATTTCAATGGTTGACATAAGGGCATAAATATTGGGACACTTTGAGGGTTGCCTTTGTGATGGTTCAATTTGGTTCAATGCAGCGGGATTCTGATTCGATATTTCAGTTGGAGAGGATATAATGCTGTGGGTTTCTTGTCGTCATTTTACAATATCAATTGAATCAAAACCAATTTCTGATTTGTTTTTAATTCGAACCATTTTTTATGCCCTTTTGTATTTATGAACATTATTTAATCCTATTTTGTCAGCATCAAGCTATTTCCATGACCAGTGTACTTTTTTCTTCCTTGAACTGAAGGTTACCAACAATTAAGCATATCATCGATGTCAAGCGGAAGCCTCCAATGTCCAAATTTGGTCAGTTTCATACTTTTGGAACTGTTGTTCGGGTTTGAATTGGGTTTGTCATTTTTACGAAAAAAATTGACCACTCCAAAGTGTTGAAAGTGGTTGCGCAATGTCAGTGCGATGTGAACGGCTCAACAAAAATGCGGTGTTTTGGTTTTCGTGAAAAGTGATAGATTCGTGGGCATGTTCTCCCAACGAAACTGCAATTGTCCCTCTGAAGTCCCGAGACATGAAATGATAAAGACACAAAAGGAACACAACAAAAACAGGTGGTTGTAAAAAACAAAAAACAAACGGGTTAATGAACAGAGTCAGAATGGGACACCTTAATTTCACCACTTTTAACGTTGGGTTATTGCGTATCTTGTTAAGGTTTGTGTCGGGTCACAAAAATCACACTTGCAGTTAAGTTACCGGCTAATTTTATAAAAACTTAAAGCGAAAAAGTAATAATACTGTAAATGCATGGCAGCGTATTGAAAATGAAGGAATGTTTGATAACATCTCGAGTCTCCAAGCTAGCATAGCAAGCACAAAACCTGCGCTGTGTGTATGTAATCGTCGCAATTATAAGCAAACCAACAAGTACACGAAATGTATTCCAAATACAGTCACACCTCGGTTTTCGAACGTCTCGGTTCTCAACCAATTCGGTTCTCAAACAAACTGAGCGCACTTGAATGCACCATTTGACTCCTCTCGCCTTCCTTAAACGAGGAAGTGACGCTTCCTCGTGTTGCTTTCCATTGTGAGCAGACGTGTTCAATAATAATTTTTATTTTAAAAAGAGCGTGGTTTCAGTTTTTCGAACAATTTCGGTTTTCAAACAGCCTTCTGGAACAGATTATGGACGAAAACCGAGGTTTGACTGTAATCTCCATGCATCAATTGCCGCTCGTTTTGTTCTCCACCCCTGCTGTCAATCATTCATCAATCCCACATCTAAAATCCCAGCTTGTGCAATTGCCCCCAATTTAGTAAACAAACAAGCGCATGAGCTGCCACCCCCTCTAACCTCATTGTTGTGTCGCATTCAGTGCTGGAAAAGCCGTCAAACCTTTTTGACTGGCCTCATCGCCCCCACATCCCGCTCAACAGCGCGCACACCAGCTTGGAGACATCCACAAAAAAAAATAATAATAAAATAAATCATGACTTAAAGGGACAATAGCTTTTGTCCTTTTTTTGTTTTTCAGTGAAGTAAGTGAGCAAACTATGTGGCAGCTGACATAAGCCTCTTATGTAAATGCCGCTTCCCACACAAACAAAGAGGAGTTCAGAACAGCAAGCGGGTTGAGTCAATAGTGCGCCGTGTACTTGCGTATGAGTGTGTACGTGCTCTATCAATAACTCCCAGTCAGCGGGGCAAGTGTGTGTGTGTGTGTATGAATGGCACTCCTTATTGAAACTGTATAGCGGCGGGTAATTCCCACTTCACAGAGATGCCGTCACCGCCCCGACAAATGAGCTTGACTGCTCGCATCCGCGTGGAATAAATTCACGGGTATGTTATATAAGTAGCAGAGGGGGGGGGGGGGGGGAGTCTTGTTCTCAGCCGCGGCAAAAAAAAAAAAAAAAAATTGTCCAAGAGTTATTGTAATATGAAAGCCTTCTGGCTCCTCAAACAAATGAGCTATAACTGTTTATAAAGTCATCACGGTTCCACCCAAATCCTTTCATCCGTGCCAAAATACAAACATAATGGATTCCTCCACACAGCGGCTTTGGAGGGGCACGCCTGGCACACACTGCAAACTTTAAACAAAGGGAATGAGCGTGAGCGAGCTGGAGAAGCATGACCTAGAGAGACAGAGAGAGAACGATAAGAGTCGTTTGTCTCCTCCCGCGCTCCGCTCCGCTCGCTCCTTCCATCGCCTCTGGTTACACGGAGACGTCATGTTTCCCGCGACGAGACGGTGTAAAATTAATAAATAAAAAGGCACGGAACATGTCATCTGCCCTGAAGATTGCCACGGCTAAACGCGCATACTGAAGGTACTGTCTCACTAAGGGTGGGATATAAATTACCTCTGAATTCCAAACGTCTTCCTCTCTTATTTGCCTCACTCCTTCTCTCTTCTCAGACCTGTGTGCTCAGTGATATGATTTGGCTGCTTACTCCCCCCTAACCCCCGACCCCCCCACCCCCCCCTATTATCATGCTGTTTGAATTACTGTCATTACAGCGGTGGCGGCCTCAAAGCCAAAGCCGTCGACTGGATCGCGGTGCGCTCACATTGCCTGCAGAGCCGCTCCGGTGAATTCAATATAGACAAGAGGTGGAGATTAACATATTCAAAACCGATTGAAATAATACAGGGATGACGCGGGGTGCTCTCACAGATTACACCGTGCCCCGTAAATTCATAAACATGGTGATAATATAGCGCATACACAAAGCCAAATGACATTGAGAGTTTTAAAATGGCCGCAGAAGGCTGGATAAAACATTGAGTGACAAAAAAACGAAACAAAACATTTCTTGAATGATTGGCTCGGTTCCCTGAAAGTCATTTACAAAATTGCTCAAGTAACATAAATTTAGACCCCAAAGTTACCAATCCAGTCATTTATTTCCAATAGCGTTGGAACTCGGTAAATTCACAGGTGAGTTTGAGACTGTCCCATTTGACCTGGACAATCAACTAGAGTAAAACGTGTCTTTGAGTAATTTGAGTACATAGATTTTTTTAAAATGCTCCAGTACTTTTAACCTGTTTATTTGGTGTACATTGTGGGGTTAGTCAGTCAAGCTAGCTGTAGCAATGCTATGCATGACGGTAAAACGCCACCAAGATGCTGCAGGCCAACTTCAAACTAAAATCTTCCAAAAAGTGCCTTTGTTTGCTTTTATTTTGAAGTTGTTCATGTCCGCGCTTGGATCGTTGGAGCCCAGTATAAAGTTTAAATTGCCATCACATCCGCAATGTCATCCTGAAATCATGTTCAATCGCTAATTAAGGACTCTAAAAAAAATAATAGTTAGGCTGAAACTGTAGAATGTGCCGCCCGTTTCCAACTTTAGTGCTAGTGGCTGGCAGCTAGCCGATAGCTGAAATTGTAGAATATGTCGCCCGTTCCCAGCTTTAGCGCTAGTGGCTGGCAGCTAGCCAATACACCCCAGTGCCTCAGACAAGCTGGCAGGAGCCATTGAATTTCTTTTCAAAGGCAATTTAAGGAGCAAAAAATGACAATTTGATGCTGACATTGGGACAAATTGTGTGCTACGCTAAACCAATGTTCAACAATGGGGTACCGTCGTTTTTGGTGTTCCCGTACAGTACAAGCAAGGTCCATCAATACACTGGTGTGGGACATGTTGACCGAACATCACACAAAACTCATTTAACTCAATTATATAAAAAGATGAACTACTAACAGCAAAAATAGTCAAACATTCAAGTATTGGAGTTGATAAAAATGTTTCTCGCTTTACATTCACAGCTTTTCACGAGACCGAAGCGCCAATCGTGTCACTTTGTTCAACTGGCTTTAACTTCATTTCAACTTCCTTCCTTTTGAACTGAAACATAGTTAACAAACTAGTCGCATGATAAATAATAGACATGATTTGAAAAATGAAAAGAAAATAAGACATACTGATTGTAAACTTGAATAACTTTAATAACACTGGCCAATGGATTTCCTCTCTTGCTTGGGGAAAAAAATAAAACTCTTAAGTCTGAGCAGGCAGAGTTCTACTATCTGCCAGCCTAACCTTGCCAATGACAGCCGCGGGGGGAATTGATGCCTGGGCAGACATTCCAGTGAACATGAAGATATACTTTCTCTTTTTTTTTTTTTCCTCCGATGCTTCCATCCCTCCCTCCATCTCTCCTCTGCTCTTTCTTTGATACGGTGGGAGGGGGCGGAGGGGGTTTAACCTCTGCAGCTGCCGAGGTTGCTGCGACTTGCTGGCTGGGGGATCTCAAGGCCCTACTTGGGATGCACTGCTCATGAGTGTATGGGCATGCGTGTGTGTCTGTGTGTGCGTAATGCCGACGCCACACTTTCTGCCGACTGAGGGAGGGCTGTGAGTGTGATAAGGGGCTGCTGGCTGGGCTTGGCTGACCCATGCGGGCCCTTCACAAGCTGTCAGAGGCACGGCCCTCAGAGGGGGGGGGGCTTCCTTCTGCACTGCCCCAGCCAGGGTTACCCAGCAGGGAGCTAGATTGGGGTGAGGCCCTTGTACCGCTGGGACTGGAAGATGGGGGTGGGGGGGGGGGGGGGGGGGGGTGAAGGATGGGTCCGTATTAATGAAGAGCCGCCTTTATTATTCCAATGAAGAAACACAATGTAAGCCATCTTACCTCATTGCTTATTTGCTGACATATTTGCTTATCATTGCTGACAGCATAATGAGTATTAGAGAACCTCATTGCCTATTGTCAGAACAGTTCATGTTGGTTAGATGTCGCCCCTCCCACGAATGAGAAACAGTCACGTTTACCCCAAAATATTTTTGGGACTCAACCACATCTTTAGGCTATCGAGTACAGTTTAGAATCTCGCCTCTTTTAATGGCACAGACACAGGAATATTCATCTTAGCTCCAGAGGCGCTTTGCATTTGTTTGTCGGGGAATGCAGCATTAGTGGGACACGGGTGTGAAATTTGATACATCTGGCACACTGGACAATGTCACATCATCTGATAGTAGGTTGCAGTCATACAAGCACCCACGCTAGGTTCTGTGTCAAGGGATGCAGCAAAACTGAGCCGAAACTCTGCATCTGTACTCAGTCTCGTATAGTACAGTCAAGCCTCGATTTTCGTCCATAATCCGTTCCAGAAGGCTGTTCGAAAACCGAAATTGTTGGAAAACCGAAACCACGCTCTTTTTAAAATAAAAATGTTTACTGAACACGTCTGCTCACAATGGAAAGCAACACGAGGAAGCGTCACTTCCTTCGTGTAAGGAAGGCGAGAGGAGTCAAATGGTGCATTCAAGTGCGCTCAGTTTGTTCGAGAACCGAAATTTGTTCGTCATCCGAGGCATAAAAAACTCTACATTTTTGGTCGAATTGGACGAGAACCGAGACGTTCGAAAACCGAGGTTTGACTGTATTTGTAAAAGTGCTACGGCACTACGACAACAGTACCACTTTACGAGTTGTTTTTTCTTTTTCTTTGTTTTTTTTTAACAAAACTCGTCTTATTAAAGAATTATAGAAAGCCGCATGTCAAGAAGAAGGGATACGAAATGTTGAATGTCTTCTGTTGCAATTAAAACTGTTTTGCTAATTAACTCACACTGGCAAACTGAACTGAGCTGTTCAGCTCGACTTTCTTGATCATATATCCTTGATACGTCTTGTCAATGGCGGAATCGATAGCTAGTGCACACTTGTTAGACTGCAGAAACTTTCTGGAGGCTGGAGTGCAACATCTAAAGTAAAAAAATATATATATTTTTTTTAAACTACAACAGGCTTGCTGCAGCGTCAAAACAACAACCAGAAGTGAGGCAGACACCGGGAGCTGTCGTTTGCAAAGAGCACAGGTAGTCACAAAGGTTCACGGTGATGAAGGGAGTCAGACAAATGGGTGGAAATGAAGAGAAACGCAACACGCGGGGCGTGATGAAACAGGAGGCCGGGAGGATTCGGCGGTGGCGTTCCTGATGCTCCCGGTGCTCCCGTCCCGCTTCAAACTCTGCTCGTCGCCTGTCTTTCTGCCTGCCATCCCTCTCTGCCGGGTTTAGCAGAGCGAGAGCGAGCACAGTTGAACGTTGCGGTGCATGGGGGTGGCACCGGGGAAATCAGTGGGGCACAGGCGCTCCTAGTTAAAAGTGGCATGACCTTTTGATTTTGTCACCTGTCACCAAATGCCATGTCTGACTCTGCGCTGAGGAGCGCCTGCCATCCGCCGCCGCCGCCGCCGCCGCCGCCGCGTTCCTCCTCTTCTACCTCTGTCGCCCCATCTCTCCCAATGCCTCTTTTCCTGTCTCCCGCTCCCACTCCATCCTGGTTTTCGACAATCATTTACTTTTCAGACCTGCCGCTTCTATCGGGTAACGTGGCGGTGTGACTTTCTGGCGGTCTAATAGGCTGTTTCCTCTTTTTCCTCCCAGCTTTCTTATAATATTTACTTCCTGTACCTGTGTTGTGCAGGGCTCTTAATGAGGGCAGATGTCACGGCGCGGTGTGTTTAAAAGCGCTGAGTTGGTTTTTTTTTCTGGGAAGATGGCTCGGGGTGAAAATAGACTAGATAAAAATGGCTATGAAGTCTTGTTCTCGAATGATACAAAGCTGTACATTATTACTGACTTCCAAATGAGCAATGCGCCGCTGTCACGCCGACTGCTTCACAGTCAAGAAAGTCAATACTAAACTTGTGCAAGTGAGGCATGCGTGGATTAGATGCGCATTTCAGTGGAATCTCCAAAGTTCAACGCAATCTGTTGTGCACTTTTAATTTGTTCCACAATCAAATTGGCCCATCTAGAAAACTTTATCCACTGTACAGGCAATGTTGAAGCATATCGCATTCGTTATTGTTTATTAATGTGTTCAGTGAATAATAAAACGGAATAAAATAATAAAACCCTTTGCTGACATCCAACCGGCACAAATGGAGAGCGACTAAATAGGTTTTTGTAGAGCGATACTGACAATTGGTCGCATTCTTTTTTAGGTTTTGCTGGACTAAGTACAGGGCGGCCCGGTAGTCCAGTGGTTAGCACGTCGGCTTCACAGTGCTGAGGTACCGGGTTCGATTCCAGCTCCGGCCTCCCTGTGTGGAGTTTGCATGTTCTCCCCGGGACTGCGTGGGTTTTCTCCGGGTGCTCCGGTTTCCTCCCACATTCCAAAAACATGCATGGCAGGCTGATTGAACACTCTAAATTGTCCCTAGGTGTGAGTGGGTGTGGATGGTTGTTCGTCTTTGTGTGCTCTGTGATTGGTTGGCAACCGATTCAGGGTGTCCCCCGCCTACTGCCCGAAGACAGCTGGGATAGGCTCCAGCACCCCCCGCGACCCTAGTGAGGATCAAGCGGTTCGGAAAATGAATGAATGAATGAATGGACTAAGTACATCCCACTGTCAGCAATAAAAAAACTGGTGTAAATCAATCAGGCTGGAGTGACACTGCAAGGTTGAAGTGACACAATTCAGTTCTGTGCCATAGCGGTGTAAAGAGAAAAAAAAAAGGATAACCGAAGATGTGAATCAAGTCCCTTCTAAATTTGCATAACAATCCGGTATGTATCCACTGCGGACCTGTGACATCATTGGAATACTTCAACGTATACTCAACCATGTCTCTCCATCCAACCAAACAACGCAAATAAAAACATTCCAGTCACACAGGTACACGTCATTCGAAATATGTGTCAGTAAGGCCCGTTGTACACGAAGCAACATGGCCGAACGCGAATGACCTCTGCTGCTTAGCTGAAATTCAAAATTTGAATTGCAGATATATGACGTTGCAACGCCGCAGTGTTTACATACAGCATTCCGCATGGTGTGTTTTACAATAATACTTAACAATGTTTATAATTTCATATATACCTGTGGCTAAAAAGCAAAGCGTGGAGAGTCTCTGTCGCGAGGTAACCATGGCAACAAGCCTTTCTTATAGAATCTCTTCTTGATTCTTCGCCTGTTTCCTCTCTGCATAAAAGACACACACTAGCGAGGACGATTCGCTTCTTCCCTTGACAGCTGCTTATTTGTGGCAAAATATGATACAGGACAGTTATATGCGACGCCTTAAAAAAAATGTTTTCGACAACACCAGGGGTTGCACTTTTTCCATTGCACTGTGATGGTTAGGTGTGCGAGGGACGACGATCACCTGGTGTGCGAGCGTGAGTCATCGATTGCATGGTTCACTTGTTGTGTAGTGGACCTTAAAATGTAAAAGGAAATGGACACTGAATAAAATTGGAATTGGACACTTGGACCCAACGGCGGGAATCCAGCCTCAGGCCCCAGTGAAGCCAGATGTCTCGTGTGACCGATTGTGAAGTTGTTTCACTTTTAAGTTTATTTATTGAATTGAAGCATTCGACTTCCGATCTCGGCGGCGATTAAGGACACGTGACTGTTGTGTGGAAATTGGAGCTAACTTTCAATGTATGCTGTTAAGCAGACGGTTGTCTAAAACTGCAAAGTACCTTCTGGCCATTTCGCTCTCCTCTTGTGTAATGGGTTTCCAGATTCAATGGTCGAATCCAAGCAATGGTCTGTAGCGTCGGATAAAGAGGAAAGTCCTCCAGTGTGACGAGACCTAATTGCCCGTCATCTTGCGGTGGAAAGAGACATGAGCGTCTTCGCTAGGTGCCCTCTACGAATGTCTGCACGGCAATTAACACATTGATAACATCTGCGACTGGCATCTCGAGGCCAACGGAACGTCTTGGAGGGATTTCTGCTGGGGATGAGCGTCGGCTGAAAGGATGTCGTACACGTTCATGCAAGCAGGCACAAATACGGAGAGCGAAATGCGCTCTCTGCAATAAAGGTTAGGACCTTTAGCCACTACAACTACATTGAGAGGAGATGTGGAAATGTGTGAACGGATACATTCATGAGGGCTTAGCCAACAATCTCCATTGCAATTCGTCTCAAGGGGAAGAGATCTACGAGGGGCTGGAAAGTCCTTGAGAACCAATTCCAAATCAAACCTATCCAATCATACACGTTGCTTTGTCTACTGGGGCACAAAAAGGTAGCATGGCATGATGGCGACTTGAATGTTGAATGTTCAACAGACTCTGTCCTTCATTGTTTATCTATGTACGTCTTTTACATATTGCACATGTTGTTCGGATTGAGACAGGATATAACTGAAGTGCCTGGTGTTATAGAGGCCACATTTAAATAAAATGTGTCACAAGACATGTGGTTGGATGTTAAAACCCGGTCCCGTATTTTCCGGATTATAAATCACAGGTTTTTTTTTCATAGTTTGGCCGTGGGTGCGATTTATATTCTGGAGCGACTCACATGTGAAATTATTAACACATTATTGTATCATTTCACGTGTCGTTTTCACATTAAACCACAAGAGGGCACTCTCTGGGTTGATAAGTCGACGACGAATCTGATGTAAGCGACGTAGAAGAGGAAGCGCCCCATCTTCTACCTCCAGAGTTGACAAAGTTCTTTTAAAGTGGCACGGAGGACGAAGATTTTATTGGATTGAGTGATTTGGAGTGACACTGATGGTTTGGTAAAACTGTCAGCGTGTTCTTTATGCCAGGTTATGTGAATATTTACGTGAATACACCAGGCATGCTCTCAGTTTGTTCTTTATGCGTCATGTAACGTTAGCATACACTTATCAGCCTGTTGTTCTCTAATTTATTTTTTATTTTTAATTGCCTTTCAAAATGACATGTCTGTTGGATTTGACCAAATAAATTTCCCCAACATATACTCTAGTGCGACTTAGATGTTTTTTTCTTCTTTATTCTGCATTTTATGGCGAGTGCGATTTATACTCCGGAGCAATTTATAATCCGGAAAATACGGTGGTCTAAAAAAGTATTATTTGTATGTTCTTTTTGTGTTTATGAATAATTGAATAATTAAAACACACTCTTATTGAAAGACATAATGGTATTATCAACTACTGGTACTTGGTATTGGCGCATCCTCAAAACTAATAACTTGACCTGACTACCTCATATTGTTATGTACTGTTGCGAATACGTACATAAATATTTGGGGATTTTCTTATTCTTGTGTGCTGCTACTATTGAACTGTGCTACCGGATTTCCTCCACTTTTGAAATGTGACACTCAGACACTGACCGCATTGCAGGCTGTCTTCTTGTTGAGCAAAACCAGCCTACTGGTCATTTGCGGTATGGAATATAAACTTTGAACCAGTGCAGGTTTCCAAAAATTATACTGTAAGGGAGGAGAAGGTCAATTAAGAGGCTCTTCCACCTTGCAGCTGCAGGGGACACACACATCCAGAGAGGTAAAAAGGTCTCCTCTCCTTTCGTTCGTTGTTTGTTTTGAGAGGTCATGTTTTGGCAAGACGTGCAAGTCAAGGAACAGTGTTGAAGAGTCAGGATCCATAGGTCAGAGTGCTACATGATAAGAGAAGAAGTCAGCGACCTTGTTTGGTCGCGTCACCTCTTTTAATCGCTGTTCCGAGGGTGCTGCAACTGCTTAGCAGGTACCGGTCAAGGTTGGGGCGAGGGTAAGGAGTGCTGATCCGAGATCTGTTTGCAAGGCGGGCATGTAAGCACACAACGGGCGGTGACCCTGAGTGGTGAATTGCAGCATGCAGAGAAGGCTCGTTATTTGTTTCTCGGCGGGCCGTGTTGTGGCGTGAAATGGGAGAAGGGGTCCTCACATTGAACCCATCGCATGAATCGAGGCCCTTCAACTGATTAGGGAGTCTGGATGCGAGTCTATACGATTTTTGTTGTCTGTTTTTGTTTGTGCTTCCACTCACGGTGAGTTTAACTCACATTGCCTTGGCATCACCGTCACCCCGCACTTTTGAAAAAACCACAGCGCTCCGGTTGCTGACCCGATAGCTGGTCTCGGCGCAATCACTCGGTTGTTGTTCTGTCAAGTAATTAAAGCGCTTCTTTCCTTTTCGATTTGTTTGTTGTCTCTGTCAAATATAGAAAGGGGGGGGCCGTGCCTTCGGCTTGATGCGGAGGAAACCGCACACGCCGTCGACTCTCGCTGTAGTGTCTGAGAACAAACAGGGACAAGGCTCGCGGGACATGTGCGTGCGAACACGTAAGAATCGTGAGAGGCGGCTCCAGTATTGCGCGTTACATTTACTGTGCAGCAAAGCACAATTTAAGAGAGCGGTTCATCTGGCTCGAATTTGATAATGACGCAGAAGCTATCGGCGCACCATTTAGCTCTCACTTTTAACACAATGACGTCTCATATTGGTGCTCAGCGGAGTCTGTACAAAGGGATTACAATTGCACACGGACTCTTAAATATCACACCAATAGGGGTGTTGAATGCAATTAAAAGCAAAACAAAAAAAACAAAAGAAATTCCAAATCATTTAAGAAGAAATTAATTGCGGCCCTAAGAGGCACTCACCTCACTACAACAGTATCCACATGTTTTAGTTTTCCAACCAATTGCCGTGACACTCGAGGTGCAATAGTCCCTTTGAAAGAGGAGAGAAAAAAGCCATTCGGCAATGGAGTGGGAGTTGCGCGCACTTACTCGTGCGTGAAGTAAGTGGAAAGCGTACAAGAATGTATAACCTCTGTTGTCTCCTTTTAATTATGAAGTGCGTGGAAGAGGACTATCATGAGAGCGGGATGAATGGCTAGGAAGGTAGAGAGAACAAATCATCACGCAGGGTTTTGGCTGGAGGGATGCGAGGGAGATGTCGTTTTGGTTTGTTTTGAGCTTCTTTTTTTTTTTTGTCAAGCAATGTCGCCATCTACAGGCGAGTAGAAATTCTTCTCTCAAATCCAGAGCTGGTTTTGTTGAACCGAGAGAGGTTGGGAACTAAATGATGCAGCAAAAAACTAATACAAATGGATCACATTGAATACTCACCCGGATTGAATTCCGTTTTGCAGGGTAAAAGCAAATAAGTACTACGAGACGACTGTAGTTCTGACACACATGGCGTGAAATTCTCAGGTGTGTGTTTTGTACATTTTTTTTTTTTTCAGAATGGAGTTTGTTCATCACAATTTAAAAAAAAAGTGCAAAATTGGTTTTGAATCCCATCCAATCCGAAATGATCTTTAAAAGGGGGGGAATGAAATGCTGTTAAGCTGGCGAGACAGACGGCCGGTGACCATCCAGTCTGCTCGTTGGTTATTTCCAAGTTTGACTCGGAGAAGACACTTATTAAAATTAATCACGTCATTGTTCACGCTCACGCCGCAAGTACCCTTGCTCTCGCTTTTTCACTCACTAGCTCCGCTCCCGAAAAGTGCCGGGCCATGATTAAAACATGTCCGTTTCCCATGACATTGCGTTGACATTATTTAATTGGTAGACGAGATCAAAATAAAGGAATGAAATAAATAAACCACCAGGTAAGTGGCGTAACGTGGCTGAATGTGTCTGCCCATTATTTCTTCCCTTTCTTTGCCTCAAAGATGGCAAAATGAGAAACGTGAGATTGCACAGAGGGATTTTTTTTTTATCCCCCCTCCACGTCCGAAAATAATACGCACATTCATTTCTACATTTGCATACATTTTACGGCTGTATTTTAATCCCAAAAAATGAGGGTTTTAAAAGCGCGGGTAGCATGTTCCTCGTCATTGTTTCTATTCAAGCGTTGCCTTTTGGGTTATCTCAGCATCCGTACCGGGTATAGTCGGTTGCACAGTAGCTAAGTATGATTTAAGTATATCTAATCTTGTAGAATTATACTTAAATGTGATCACATTGTGGAAGAGACAAGAGCGCCGTGTCCCCATAAAATAATGGCGCCACAGTTTTAACGGCGCATTGTGTGCCCTTGCAAAAGAGGCTTTTTACAGTGGAATGAAAGAAAGGCGGAGGGATATCGGCCAGCTTCCAGAGGCCACACACTCACCACATCTTGTCTCGTATCCTTGCCCGACGTGATGAGAATGTAGTTCCAGGCCAAGGGCAGCAACAAAGCCAGCGGAATCATATAGAGTTCAAAGTTCCACACCAGGATGACAAAGAGCTGGAATGAAAAAGAAAAGACAAAAAAAAAGGACGCTATTTACTCAATGCGAACAAAAGTGGCCGGGAATGTTTACGTCCCTCGTGAGACCGTCGCGTGAGAATGCGTGTCGGCCATATGTGTGATTAGAGACGCTGCGCATTCATATGCAGAATCATAACCTCGGTGGAGCAAAGCGTAAAAAAAAATAAGACGGTGCCGGTAACAAAGGTGGCGAGCCGGCTGGCACTGAGCGTCGGGTTCAACACCCTGACCCTCAGGGCTCTGCTTAGGCCTCGAGGAGAGGAAAGACGATATAGGGAGGATGAGCCTCGAGCCGTCAAGAGTCTCGTCCCCTCATGCCAATCATCCCCGGGAGGGGGGGGGGGGGGCGAGGTCATTGATGGTTTCTGAGCCTTCCCCGCGTCTGACCTCACGCCGGCCACACCCTGAGTCCCTAACCCTGTCACTCCAAGCCGCAATACCCCATCCAAGACTTGTAAGGCTCGCCTGTGCACCCAGCTGCCAAAACCACAACCTCTGTGCCTCCCCTCTCATCACCAAACAAGGAAGGCACTCTCTGAATATTAACCTTTGATTCGAAAAAGAAGGAAAAAAACAGCATTCTGCCCCTTGACAAGCCTGCTTAGTCTCTGTGGGAAAGAGAAAATCGCTAATGACGCAGGCTGGTTATTTTACACTGGCATTGTGTTGCCGGTAAGAGTGAAAGAAGCCGACGTTTGCGCTCATGCAAATGGGATATGTTGTTGGAAATAAAACCCACCTAAATTTGCAAAAATTAAATGCTGAAAAGGTTGATGTATTGTAGATGTATTTTAAAAGTGTTTTGAGGACATATGGTGCACAATTATCCACATGCAGACTCAACAATCTAAAATGCTATACAGAAATATACAGTTGCCAAATATTGCACCGAGGCTCTCTTTTTTCGACTTGCACTCCTTTGTGTTTCACGACTATCCGTTTTGTCTGCTTAAAAACTAAAGTTTCCCCATTGTTTGACTCATAAAGGCCCATTGTACTCTCAAAAAGAGAGCATGTGCATGTGGTTCTGTTAAAATATAGGCAAAAACACAGACGCATTCATCGCTCAGCCGTCAGTATAGAAATGTCTTTGCACCCGCCCACACAAACACAAGCATCGCGCCATCTGAAAAAAAAAAAAAAAAAATCTTTTGTCTTCTTTATCACAGAAAAGTTTGGAAACTCATAACCATAAAGTTTTTCATGGGGGTGGGGGCCTTAAACTGAATGTGAAATTAAGCCAAAACAAACCAAGCGTGAATTAAAGATAACAGCTTTCAAAAAAAAAATGGCCACAATGGATGTATTTTTTCATCTACATAAATAAAATTGCTGGTCAAATAAACAATACGGTCTCCCAAAAGGATCAACTTTTCGGTCTCTTTTGGAGCCAACTTCGTGTGCGTATGCACCAACCTGGGATAGTATAATTCCGAAAAAAAAATCCAAAAGAAATTGCAATAATTAATGTGTGTTTCACTTAAAGCGACGGGACCACATCCCACTCCTCACAAATAACACACAAAAGTTCTTTTGTCAGTGCAGCTCACAGCAACACACCCTAACTCATCCGAACATTCTAAAATTATCCAACTTCCTAGAAAACCATCAAGACTCCAAACGTGCACGATCAGTAACATTAATTAAAACATGTCTAATGACTAACTGTGCAAATGAGATGCCGACAAGCGTTTGCTTAAAAAAATAAAAAAAGGGCAAAGGAGTTCTGTTGTTCTTTTAAACGTGTTCCAGTAGAAGCTATAAATAACCACACAATTACAATAATTTGTTGTTCATGTTCTAAATATAAAGTAAATAACAACAACAGGAAATAGTAATACTGGCATCACATTGCCTGAACAGAAATATCCTATGCAATTATGTGAACGTTCACTGTTGGAATCACACACACTGCACCTTACTGTCCTGATGTTTGCCTCACATCTTGAAACCTTCTTTCATATATTTAAAAAAAAAAAAAAAAAAAATCTTCCCTGAAGGCTCTTAACCTGTGGTCGCCCTCTCATTTCTCTTCCATTTGGCTATCGTCGCTGAGGGCGACATTGTGACAGGCAGCTGGAAGAACCACCCGGCACCCGGGCTCAGAAGCGGACGGCCCTGCCCCGTGTCTCCGTGCCCCGCGGCTGGTTAACGGTGGCCCTGCGGTGCCGGGGACCTTTCCTGCGAGACTGGTCCATCACAGCCCCCCCACCCCTCCATCGCTCCCTACGCTACACATTGCAAGCTCTTTGCCTGGGGATGAGGGAGTGGGGAAGGAGCCTGCTGTGGATGTCAGTGACCACAAAAAGGCAGAGGGAAAACAAAAACAACGGAAAACAGGACAATCAGACAAGGGGGGGGGCAAAAAAGAGGGTAAATGCAACATGAGGCTGGCTATATCTTGGATGGGAGTCATTGGAAGATGACGCTTATTTTGAAGCCGTCTCTGATGGTCTACCGAGATAACATGCACCTAAGACAGAGATTTAACCTCTCTGATGGGAAAATATTTTGTATTAATAGTGAATACAAATATTTAAATATATGTGCAGGTTGTGTCTTTATACACAATATTAAATACTTGAAGAAATTGCATATGTTTCTGTTGTATGTTGTAGTGTGCATTATAAACAAAATGGCCTTGCCTATTTTTCTGGTGCCTTCAAAATATTTTTTTTTAAAAAGGTCATTTATTGATTCAACTATAATTTCACCAAAAGTTATATATAGCCAATATGGTATTTAATTGTGTTCTACGGTGAATAAGGAAAATGAGAAAATAAACTGAATATGATTAATAATTAGCTGAATAACCATAAATTAGTGTGTGTATTTTTAAGATGTGCTTTACGAGCAATTTTAAATACTGTAGTACAAATTATTATTAGTATAATATACATTTGGGGTGAACAATAAATGAATTGACTAAGAAGAAGAAGGCTAAGAAGCCATCACAAAACATGCTAAAAGCAAAGTCATCATGGGATCATAACATTCGGCAAAAATCAATAATCTAATTGCTTCTGACAATCCCTGCAGTTGGATTCCGCAAATCTTTGATGCGTGGCTCAACATTAAGAAAATCCCCTGAACACAAAAGGATGTCAACAACATGGAAAAAGTCCAAATGTTTTATTCAAGCAGTCGGTGCTCATGGAGAGCTGGAGCCCGGCGTTATTTGTTTCAAAACACAGCCCCGCGTCCTTGCGGCTCGGAGCCGCGGCACTGTGGGAGGGTAATATTCAGTACTTTGGCTTCCATTAACCACACACCAGGCAAACTTTTCCCCCTGTTCTGTCTCAGTGGAGTGAAACCGAAGTTTGGATTTCAGAGGTCGCCTTTATCTCTCTTACATCATTTTCCATGCTGGCACTAAGTGTTGCCAGATAGCAAGCACAAGTCCTGTTAAGTTTGATGTAACCGGAGAGAGAGGGGGGGGGGGGGGGGGTTCCTGCTTTGGACCAGACCTCCGCGAGCATCATTGATGGGGCTCGACTGCCCCCTGCTGTACGCCTGTAGAACGCACCAGCGTTCGCTTTGTCCAAAAAGCAAGCCAGAAGCTCTGTACGAACTGATCAATCATTTAATTTCTTCAAGAAAAATCCGACGACGCTTGTACAGTTTATCTGCCGCGTTCTTGTCACCTGTGAGTCTCTTTCTCTGGCGATTAATATTGATTAATATTGATATTCGGTGTTTGCCGGATGCTATTTTTCCAACTATGAAATGACGAGAGCGGTAAAATGTTCAAGTCAATCGTTCAAAGTTGTCCCCTTGCTGTGGGCAAAGACGATGCCCCGATACTTAAAAGTTTTAAAAGTTAAGACAGGCCCTTTGAAGAGGAGTCAAAGGAGCAATATAAAGAGACCTCGAGTCGGGTGTCGTGTGCCACTGACTTCTCTAGTGTGTGTGTGTGTGTGTGTGTGTGTGTGTGTGTGTGTGTGTGTATCACACTCTTTGACATGTGCATACACACATCAATAAATGCTTCTGTACCTGTCTTTGCTTTTTTTTGGCCTTTTTTTTTTTTTTAATTTCAGCAGCCTGAATTTTTATCTAAATGCAAAGCAGGTGATAGGTGCTCCACTTTCCTCTCAAAGTAGCTCCCTTGTCTGGGCTCTCTTCCCGATAAGAGTCCACCTACTTTGCCTGACATAAAAGCGCCCAGTATCATTTCCCCTGCCTCCCCCGGCTCGCCGCCCGCCCTCACCCCTTTCCCCGAGCCTCACAAAGCTGCCTCTATTTGCCTCGCATTCGAAGCCCAATTGCAGATAAAGTTACGGTAAATGTGTTTGGAGGAAGAGCCGCTGAGGCCGGTGCTCCCCCGGGGGGCATTAACGGCCTTGTCTTGCAGAGGCCGCGAGGAGACCTGGTGAACAGAACCCAACTCGGTTGTGGCACCAGATTTTTTTTGGGGGGGGAGGGGCTGGGGTTGGAGATAAAGAGAAGCATGGACGGCTCAATGGACGGCCCACTTTCCACACCTGCAAAGTGTCATCCCGGCACACAAGCGGACACCTGCCATCCTGCGGGACAGGAGGTGACGGCGGGGCCGCTCCACGGCGCCAATGCCTCGGGCGAAGCTGCCGCGCTGGCTGTTTTCACCCTGGGGATGGGTGGGAGACGGAACCGTGGGCGTGAGAGAGCAACGCTGCATGTGAGACGACGCCATCTCTGCCTTGCATGTGCACACTGCGCCAATGGAAATGCCAAATCTGGCGGGGGCGGGACGCAGCCCGTTTCTGCGGAATGCATGTGATACGGCAGCGTCTTGAATACAACGGGCGCCGTTGGAAAAACTGCAAATCAACCAACGCGCCGCTTTTCCCTGCTCGAGGCTCCCTTACGTGAGTTATAGCGCACACTTAAGCGTTTAGGAGCTGCCACTATGCCACCTCTGCAAGCGAGCGAGCGCCATTCTGAAAAAGTTAAGTGCAACATCTGTCCAGAAAGACAGAAACGCACACTCGTGCGAACACACACATACACACACGTGACCGTAATCACACACAGACGTGCACCTTCACAAACGCACCACCTTGGCCAGATGGCCCCCCATAAAAAGCCACTTAAAGAGATGAGCGAAGTGATTAAGAGGCCTCTGGAAGTGAGGGAGGAATGAGAGAGTGATGAAGAAATGGAGGAAGGGGGGGGGGCGCGGAATGGGGGGGTACCTGTGTAAAGGAGAGAGGTCCTAAACACTGATGCTTTTAGCTAAGTGCACACTCCTACGCCAACTCACACACACACACACACACACACACACACACACACACATATACACACGAGTGGGAGGGGGGACGAAGAAGAGGAAAATGATGCCTGAATTTCAGCCTTTCAATAAACTATAAAACATATTGTCCTTGGCCTAGATGCCTGTTTTATTGCCTTGAAATACTCCATTTACGTATGTACAAGAAGAATACATTGTTACTCCGAACTGAATGAACTTTAAGCACGCTCTGTCTTGTGAATGGGACTCCCAAGGATGTCCCCCCCCTTCTCAAAGCTGCACCTTCAAACTCTTCTGACCTTGTTTTCGACATTAATTCATTTTTGGCACTTCCCTTTCAATTTCTTAAAGGCACGGCGCAAGGACAAGTGCAGTCTTACTGGAGCGGAAATGTGCCACTTGAGCGCACGCACACACACACACACACACACATACACACACACAGCCGGGGAAATTGTTAAGTGATCAATACGTTGTCTCGTCTGACCGGTGTGACGGCCGCGTGTGCTGCGCTCCCTACCCACACCACACTTCTACGTTATTACTTTCATCACAATAAAATACATCAATAATGCAGGCTGGAACAAGAACGGTGCCTTCCAAACGGTTATCCAATTATGCACTTATTGCTGCTGGAATCAGAACGACTGTTAATTAATCGGCTATGACTGTATCGACCCCAGCAGGCTTGACATTTGTGTGACTTATCGTGTCCCCGCATTTGAAGCGACGTCTACACACCACAAACGCGCAGATGCTCCTCTGCGGAGATTCCCATTCGAAGCAGCTGTTGATGTAATAGCCGGTGTTGATGAGGAACATGATGCAGCGCCTCACTCTGTTGAAGTTGCGCAACAGCAGCTGCAAAGCAGATGGGACACAAGAATGGAACATGAACATAGAGGGTCAATTGTGAATAAGGATCGGTAAAGGGGGTTTAATTACGCGCGATATCATTGATGTCAGTGATGGCGATTGAAGAGTCCATGTAAAAATTTCATCTTGTCAAGATGATATTTGGGAAGTGTACTTTTCTGATAATTTGCAGCCCTGTGACGGTTTTTATGCTATCGCGTAGCTATGAGTCAGCATGATCAACTCTGCTCAGCTCCTAATAAGAGAAATTTAAACCCCGCCGTATCTCATTTTGCTGTCACTTTGCAAAATTAAGTATCGCGTCATTTTAGTTGGAGATTTGTAGCTTTGACCTGACTTCAAAAATAAAGCGCTGTAGACCAGTTGAGAATATGATGCCGCGCTAGTTTTGGACTAAGATCGGTACGGTAAAGAAAAAAAAGCCTTATTGATGACTAAATTGTTATTTGAGTTCATTCCTGTTGTTTTAGCTCTGGAATTGGCTTAACATTTGTTTGTGGTCAAAGACGACAAAAATGCGTCCTAACTGGAGTCGTCCCCTGGGTGGTAGCCCATCGAGGAAACAGCATCGTATAGCTGCCACATACTTCCAATCACCCAATCAGGTCATCACCAGGAGGAAATGTTCCCAGAGGAGAAAAAGAGGAAAAGGGAAGGAATTCTCGGCCATTATTTTACAAGGTACACATCTGCAATGACAAAATATAACCAAAAACATTTATAAAAATACGAGTCTATAAAAGTGTGTGCAACTCATTTTGTGGCTTCATTGTTACAAAATGAGGAGGATCATGCATTCTCGAAATATAAATAATAATAACAATTCCCATGGTATAATACTGCCATAAATGAGAAGCAACAAACAAAGAAAAAAATCATTTTCCACGTTGATCAAATGTATGCCATATTTGTGTTATGATATTTCACTCTAGTCATATAAACCCTAAAGATTGAAATAGTCACCATGGTAATTTTTCATAATCATTCATTTCAAAATAATATAATTAATAATAATAACATAATTTCCGACATTGGTTATTTTTTTATTTATATATTTGGAGGCGCACATCTTTTTTCAAAAAGCTTCTTTTTTTTTTTTTTTGTTTAGTTAACCAATGGCAACTTTTCTGCATCGGCTATTGAAAGGTTGAAAAAAACAACGCGGTAGAAAAACACCTTCCGTCCAAAGTGGTCAAGTCATCACTTAGAACGCCTCTGACAGCTACTTTTCTTCCGACTAATCAGCAAGCAACAGGAGGGGTGTGCTGGCACCAAACAGCCCTCGCGGCCTCAAGGGGCGAGCCTTCCAAAGCAGCCAGTGACATCATCATCGTGAGACGCTGACATGGGTCATCTTTATGAGTCAGAGGTGAGATTGAGATTCTGCCACTTGGGGGATGCGGGGGGGAGAGCGGGCCGGTGCAACGGAGACGGAAAAAAAAAACGGATCGAGAGTTGAAACAAGGGCGGTATGGGAGGCGTTTGTGTGCGCCGCACTGTGTTGGCTAGTGATGTGTGTGGCAGGGCATGGCGCAGCATTGACTACTAAGCCCAAACGGTCACTCATATGACATGTGTGATGTGGGCCGGCCCCAGCTATTCAGCCCTTTGTGCCGCTGCCACACTGAGCGGCGTGACAATGAAGTGCAAAGCAGCAGTGGCAAAAAAAAAAAAAAAAAAAAAGGTCCATCTATAAGGACGGCCAATCTACTTATGCACCCCGCAGTTGACAGCTTGACATTTCTATTCACCCAGTCGGGGTGGATGCGAGGCGGCTGACAGATGAGAGAAGGGAGAGAGGAGAGAAGAAACAAAAATGAAACGCTGTTTTCCCCTCTTCAATCACCTTGTTTTATCTTGCCCACACAGTTGTCGGGGCTTTACGAGATGCCGCTCGGCCGGCTCGCTGGTTAGCGCGTATGACGGCGGGGCAGGACGTGGGGTACGCTGTGGGTTTTTTTTTTTTTTTCCTCAACTCTAAATCTGAGAATACAAATGCGCATTGGATCATCTCGGGCAACTTTATTTGTTATGTTGTTGCTTTATTGGACTGAAACTCCTCTTTGAGTAACAGGGATATGTTTTTGGTATAACATTAGCAAATACATGGAATACAGACACATGGCATTTACAGTGATTCAACCAAAAATAATAATAATAATATTTTTTAAATCTTTTAGATAATAGAAACAAAAGGTTAAACTTAGTTTTGGGCTTTACCTGGCCTGCAAGTGGATAGTTGGAACTTTTCCGAGGAAGTAATGTGTTAAGGATAACAAGACTGAGTAAAGTGTACATCAAAGCTGAATTTCTTCTTGTTTTGTTTTTTTCTTTTTTTAATAAAGTACTGTTGATGTGAGGAATAACAGAGTTAAAATCGAAATTTTTTTCAAAAGATTTGAAGTCGTACATTTCATGATCAGGTCTAATTTTAGGGAGCGGAGACATCCAACAAATACTATTTTACAGCTTAGTTCGAGCTTTTCGATTTATTAAATTTGTACTCAAATGAATGTGCAAGACACTTAGCTGACTAAAAAATATTTATTTTGCAATTCATTTCATTGCACATTTATATATTCGGTTCCCTAAGGAAATACAGGACATAAGACCGATTCAGCGGAATGCCCCATACACATGATGTAGTTCATTTATTAAATATAATAAAAAGTAAACAAATAGCATAAAAAAATAAATTTGCAAATTAATTTGTACATTATCCCCCCAAAAACCTACTACTTATTATGTGTCCGTTTATTGCAAGCATGATTTTTATTTTTCAGCAACAATATGGTTTTATATGATTTCTCAATCTATTTCTAACATCTATTTAGTTGTGAAATAAAGTTAAAATAGCGACCTGTTTATCCAAAAATGAAATCGTATTTTCTATTTATGTGATGTGGTGTAGAAGAATTCAAGTAGCTATAAAAAAGTGCTTGACCTGTTTGGACACTCTGGGCTCCTCCTCTATGTATTTCTGCTCAATGGGGATCAATGTCCTGAGACCCGCCTTCACCTGTAGGACAACGGAAAACAACAAAGTCAATTATTGGCATTGAATAAAGAGGCAACCACCAAATGGACATTTTTATTGCCACATTGCAACACATGCATATAAGCCACACGCACTCATGTGTGGTCGGAGCAAACGGGTGGGGATGGGCGGGGGGGTGGGGATAGGGTTTGAGCAATAAAATGGCGGCTACAGGACACACACACACACACACAGTGACAGAGAACGAGTGAACAAAGGAAGCCTTCTATAATTAGACCCCAAACGAGGATGGGGAGGCACACCGGACGAGGAATGAGGGAAGGCGGGTACAGAATAAGAGGATAGGGGACAAATATTGGGGGGGTTTTGTTTGAAATACGGGAGGAAAATCTAAAAAAAAAAAAGACTTACAGCATTAAATATCACGTCTATTTCAAGGAAGATGACCCCTTTCGTTGGCCCTGTCAGCTCCTTACTTTTCAAGGCGTAGGCTTTGCGTTCTCCATTTTGGATCTGTGGGAGAAGGGACATGACAGGCGTCTGTCTGGCAATACCCGACTGAATCGGCTCCCCGGGCCACCTTTGAACCCCAGCTGCCGGCGTTGACAGGGAACCCAAAACAACTGTGGCAACTCTGACAAGTACCTGTTCATTACCCGCAGCAGCTCGCCTCTGTCAAACAGAAATTAACTATCCTGGGGAATCACACTGTACAGCCCGGCGCGGATATATATACGACACACGCTTCAGTCGCAAGACACATGTATAGAAAGATTTTCGACGCGAGATGGCGAATGGTGTCATTTCATCTCTCGATCAGTGTCATTTTCATAGCGTGTCTCACTCACGCGCTTACTTTCTTCTCACCTATCAATCTTTTTTTTTTTTTTTTTTGGGACTCATCAGCCCGGCTCATCGTCGTCGTCCTGTCATTTCAAACGCTAATAGACTCGTCAGCGCGTGTGCGAAAATAACCTATGCTTTTTATAACTTCAATGGTGTCTCTTCATTTCGAATGTTTCACGACGTGGGACTCACCTTTAGTAAAGGAATGGCCACTTTCCCCAGGAAGTCTGCGCTTCGGTCTCGGTCCTCGTCGTAAACGGTGACCTCGAGTACCGAGTGGATGTCCTTCACGTTACTGGATGACATGGCCAGACGACAACGGTGAACTGCATGCTAACGGTTTCAAAAGCTAGGACGCCGCACAGAAGCTTAGTTTCATGTTGAAGAAATGTGAAGGCGGGATAAATGCTTTTCACGGGTCCTTTACATGTGCGTCGACGTTTCAACATAAACAAAAAGTACGTTATTCGCCCTTGGACTACATTTCTATCAAGTGGAGTGGTGTCACAGTTGTAAAAGTAGGCTAGCAAGATGGGTGATGTTATGTATAGAAAAGAGGCTATGTGGGCGATGTGCACTCAAAGAATGATTAAATGACACGTGTCCCATCATTGGGAATTACACATCTTTGGACTCAATAAAAATGTAGCCGATTTTAAAGAACTTATGTAACATTTTGATCTCTCTTATTATCACCCTTCTACGGTATACACAGAACCAGGATACGATCGAGAACCATTTAAAGCCATTTGAAAGTCTCTTGAACAGAGACAGTGTGTGTTAATACGAGTGCAGTTTTCACCAATGACGATACTCACAAAGTGAAGACCTTGTTCCACTCTGGGTTCAGGTTTTTGTAAACGGTGTGAGTCTGCAGCCGATCGTTACTCAGCTCCACTACGCAGAATGGGTCACTCTTACCTAGATAAGACAACGAGAAGAGGAATACAAAAAATTTTTTTATTGATTTGCGCTTCACTCTCATTGAACAAAATAATGAGTTGGAGGAGGTATTGTGTTTATTTATTGAGTTATTTCATGTAAAAGGCTGAGGCAAGACAATATAAACTAAATATGACACACAAGTTTTGGGGAAAATCTTAAGAGGACTCAAAATCGTAAGACTAGCTATGACGATTAAGGCTCAATGAAGTTGGAATTGAGTTCAACCCCCCCCCCCCCCCCCCCCCCGGTGGCATTTATGATTTTTGTGTGCCTGTGCGTGTGTGTGTGTGTACACACATGCAAGTGCGCTCAGCTTTGTCCACGCGCGAGTGTCATCGATCCATGTGATTTTCTCCAAATGTTGTGACAAGGGCAGGACATTTAGTAGGTGTGCAAAGCAAATGTCACCGTGATCAATGCGCTGCCGTAGGTGTTGCCTCTCATATCAGTTGTTGGGGGAGTCTTATTGATATTTTCAAAGGGATATCGACAGCTACGACTCGGGCAATACAAAACAGGATACATTTGAATGGGACTACATAGTTCTCCATGCGGCTGTCTATGTTTGTCTTTGTTTTCGTTAATAATAATTTCAAGCCTTTATGGCAAGGAACCATATTTGCTAGCGTAAGTGAGTGTTCAAAATTGGGAACTGTGAGGCTAAATCCCACAAAGACAGTTCAAAGTCATGACAAATTTAAACTCAAAATAAAATTATACATGACAATATACATATGATAACAATAAACAACCCAAAAAGTTACAAATGTAAAAATAAATTGAGTACCGGTATTTATGTAATCCAATAATTTGCCTCAGGTGGAACTTTTGCATTTCAATTCATTTTAATAACTTGAATTACCGCCCATAAGATATAAATATATACTGCATATCAAATAATCCTGGCGCTTCCAAAGCATGGAAAAAAATCAAAACTGATTACATTTAATTGCAATCATTGAAATTAAAGGATGGAAATTTACAGCACACCCGCTGCCCACTTTTTCAGCCTAATATTCAGGTTTTTTTAATGGCTTGTCAGGCTCTGGCGCTGCAGTCGGTTGTCACCGGCGATGAACTTTCACCCTATTGGCTGCGACCACCAGAGGCAGCTGTCTTAACCATTACACGCTCACATTTGAGCTAGCGTCCAGGTAAGGCTCCTCCCACATCGGGTCACGTCTCCACGGTGCCTCCGGAGGGTGTGCGGAGGGGGGGAGCGGGTGCAAACTCATTTCTGGCCGCCCTAAGATAAGTGTGGAGGATTGAATACGGCACGGATGAGAAAGCGGATGTAATTGCCTCGCAGGAGAGCTTAAAGTTGGTCGGGAGTTTGAGGTGCTCATCGCAATTAATTTGAATTCAAGGCTTTCAAATGTAAACGCGTTTGCATTTTTTTTCCTCTTGCATTTCATCACTTTTAACAGGCGGCGTTCTTGACCTGAAAGTTTTGTGAAATCGCGCAGACCACCGCCGAGGTTGACAAAATTTGTCACTTGCAAAAATAAATCACTGAGCGAGTAAGATTGTCATATTATGGAACGACCAAATTGTGTGTAAATTCGTTTGGGAATAGCCAATTTGTAAAATAAGGCAACAATATAACTGTGCGGCTAATGGTTTAGGTACATTTGTTGGTTAGAAGGCTTCATGCTATTAATGGCACGGTAGTTATGTCAGCATCCGCTTGGTGAAGTGAAATTGTGTGCTAGCTAAATAATTGTATTTCTCATATTGTACTGAGCACCGGGGATGGGCAATTTAAATGTTGGAGTGGGCCATCATTTTTCATCATTGCAACTCGGGGGGGCCACGTAGGACCCCGAATTTCCTAACCACATGTATGACAAAAATGCTACTTTACATATTCACAAAATATGTAGGAAAATACCTGCTCCTAATATATTAAATTTTTCCTAATGTATTTCTGAATGCATGTAAAAAAGAGCCAAAGTTAACAAAAAAGGGCTGCAAGGTGCGCTCTTGCATGAAAATGACCATTCAAGGACGGCACTAAACTGCTGAACAGTACAGCAAAATTAAGTGCGAGAACTCATTTTGTGCCTTTCTTCACAAAAATAAACTCAAAATGTTTATACTATTAAGATACTAAGGTATGATTTTTCCCGCATATCATCAGAAATGCATGGATCTCACCATAATTTATAAGCATAACTTTGGAAGCTACTTGAAAAGGACTACATCAAAAAAAACAATTTTAAAAAAAATCATTCATCTTTGCAAAACAACAAGCCTTTGGTATTCCAGCGGCATATGAAACTGCGGATTATGCATTACAATCGAAATGTCTCCTAGTAAAAACATGTGCTCAAGGAGCACGGACAAAAGGACACTGTTGGCTTTTGAGACTGCTTTCGCTTATCCGTCACGTTCTACGACACAAAACCATTTCAGTTAGAGTCAGAGATGGCCCGAGCGGAATGTGAAAAATGAAACGGCGAACGGAGACAAGAGAGGAGACAGACGGCGGGCAAAGTGAATGGAGGGACGAGAGAGAAGAGAGTGAACTATTTTTTCTCTCCGTGACCTCCCCACTCGGTCTCTGCCTGTCCGTCTGTTTGTCTCTCGCCTCGCTCAGCTGATAAAATAGGGTGTTCGTGTGCCGAGGGCACTCGTGCCGCTCTTAACGGAGCCGTTGTATCTGCCCGTCATACACGCTCTGGCGAACAGGCAGAACGCACCTTTGCGGTGGGTTTTCATGAGATGACAATTTTTTTTGTTTTGTTTTGTTTTGTCTTGCAAGCACAAATACGAGTGCTGTTATGGTGGCAACCAATTCAACTAACTTCACGTTTAGTTTGGCAGACAGTTAACGCTTCAAAAAGAGCCTTCAGGCTATTTAATGGCACTAATTGCACTTAATGGCACGTTTTACTGTCAAACTAAACATCAAACAAAGAGAATTGGACATTGTGGATTAAAACTACCCATTAATTCTGTTTTATGAATGCCCCCAGTGGAGCAACGTGTTCACGTGAAACCATTTGAGAGCAGTAATGACTTTTTTGTTTGTGTCTGTACAAGTGTTATCCTGATTTGGAGCATCAAATTGGGACACTCCACCTGATCACTTTTAGACTTTACACAGATTTGATCGGCTAACTCTTCAAAGATTTATGCAAAATCGGTGATAAATCTCGCAAAAAAAAAAATCGTTCTATGCTGCCCTCGTTAATAATCCGAGGTTTCTTAGCATATGCAGTCGGATTCTATTCTTATTTTTTTTTCCCAAATCTCTTTTAAGATGAGGATTTTTTGGGGGGTTGGGGGCATGTTCAGTGTAGTGAATGTTTATCAGCAATTTTCGGAGAATCTTTAGTGTTTATTGTAATTGTTATTATTTTTTTCCCCCCCAATGCATTTCAATGGCTGTCAATTTTACGTGAATTTTGGCTCGTCTTGGGCCACTCCCAATCCCCCGTGACTATCTTGGACGACTGTACAGTAAATAAAAAAAATTTTAAAATACTGTAGGGATCGGTCCATCTTTTTTCTTGCATTGGTGATGCGTTATTGTCTTTTTTTTTTTTTTTTTTACTTGCGATATTAACCAAGCCAAAGTCGACATGTGAAATGAAAGCCAAAACACATCATTGAAATGTTTCAATGATCCCACGGAGGAAAACTACAACACGATTACCCATATGCAAAACACGCATTCAAGCGTTTTTTTTCTTATTTTGCCCGTGCGTCCAAGGTAAAAACACGAGAGGCAGGGTGAAGAGAAACCAAAAGTAATGAAATAAACAACTCTGCGACAGCGTTCATTTTTTTTTCTTTTTTTTTTCTTCTGGAAGTTCACCATGAAGCGCAGACTGAATGATGAGCTGTGAAACAAGGTCACCGAGTAAATTTAAGTTCCCAGTGAAATACAAGAGCCATTAGCCGCTGCTCTCTGGCTGCCCCGGTCTCAATAACCCAAATCAAGCAGTTCCACTTTGTGTCGGCTAACACAGACTGTGGCTGCTTCGCATTGAGGAACACACACGCTCACACGCGCACACTCGCGCACATTTTCTCTACTCTCAGCTAGATAATGCAGAGTGAAAAACTAGGCCTGTCCACTGCAGACCTAATTAAAAGTAAGAATTAATGGAGAACGGAGGATTCGAAGAGGAGCAAGTGGAGAAAGAAATGGGAGGGAAGAGGTGCAGGGGGGAGATTTGTTGGTTCAAATGCACACTTTTTCTCTATTATTCAAATGAGCACCCTGCATCTTTTCCCCCTAAAAACACAGAGATAAATTTAGCATCCGGCATAAATCCAGCCTAAAGAAGACTTAAACTCACTCAGGGAACATTTTTCCGAGACCGTAATCCCTCAAACTCCAAAATGACACTTTATCTGCGTCTGAATTCATGGTGATGTACAATGTGCCACACACATTGTCGACGAGATTAAATGCAATTAGTCGAATGCTCAAGTTAGTGTCATTCTGACAGAAGATAGCAAAATGAAATGAAAAAAAAAAATGTAGTGCATCCAGAAAGCACTTTTTCCACATTTGGTACATAACATCCTCATTCCAACATGGATTATAATTATTTTTCCCCCCCGTTAAAATTAAACGCATAACACCCTATAATGGCAATGTAGTTTTTTTTTAATGATTAAAAATAAAAAATAAAAAAACCTGATCCGTGATTTTTGTTTTTCCAGCTAAACGGAGGTCAATTCTCTAGACTGGACCAACAATAAATAATTTTGGATTTGTAATGATAGTTAGTTTTATTTCATTTTTTGATGTTTGTTTTTCTTAAATCAGTTAGTTTTAATTAGTTTTTAGCGCAAGTTTGTTTTCATTATTGTTGGTTTTTTTTTTTAATACTGATTTTTTGCTTTAGTTTTTTATTAGTTTTAGTGTTCGTTTTGGGTTGTTGTTTTTTAATTACGGGGTGTTTGTCAAGTGCAAGATTTAAAAAAAAAAGTCTCTGAGTACTGTGTAATAAAGCAAAGTAAATTACAATTCTCAAATGACTGTTTGACCTTCTTGCAGGTCAATACCGAAACAAATACACTTGAACTGAACCATGAAAGCTTATAGTATTCATCCAGTTTTGCTATCATCATAGTTACATTCTAATTAGTTTTACATGTAGTTTTATACAATGTGGCTTCCGTTTTTTAATTTTAGTTTTCGTCATTGTGTTAGTTTTGGTAAACTCTAATACTCATATAGCGATCATGATTCCACTTGAGCGGTTCCTACAGTTTAAACTGAGTCACCTGAGGTCAGTTCTGTCAACTGGACATCATTTTTAAAGTCGCACACCAATCTGTCCACAGTTGACAGTCCATGCCAGAACTCAAAAAGTCAAGAAGTCAAAAGATTTGTCAGCCAGAGCTGGCCGACCATCTAAACTGAGAGTGGCCACACGGAAGCCCCTCTCCTTAGTAAAAAGCACATGACAGCTCGCCTGAAGCACTCTCAGACCATGAGAGACAAAATTCTCCGGTCTGAAGGATTGAACTCTTTGGCGAGAAATGCCAGATGTCATGTTTGAAGGAAACTAGGTGCCATTCATCACCTGGCCAAAAGTGTCCCTTCAGTGATGCACGGCGGTCACAACATCATCATTTCACTGGCAGGAACCGGGAGACGAGTTAGGATAGAAGGAAAAGATGAATGCTGCAGTGTATAGACAGCCTGGATGAAAACCTGCTCCAGGGTGCTCTTGAACTTAGAACTCGGGCGACGGTTCATCACAACAAGCTCAAAGAAGTGGATGTAAATTGGACTGAACATCGCCGGGGAGATATGAAAATGGCAGTGTACCAGCCCGCCTCATCCAAAAGCTGAAAGCGCTTGAGAGGCGCCGCGGAGAGGAATGTGCTAAACTACAGTGAAACTCCTCTACAATGAAATCATGTTTGCAGCAAGACATTTTTCACAACAGGGGTTTTTTTTCGTTGTATGGGAATGGTGTTAATGCATGAAGATTTTTTTCACATTAGGGGGTATTTTCACCCATGTAAGTTTCGTTCTAGAGGAGTTTCACTGTACCCAAAGAGAAGTGTGCCAAAGCTAGTGGCATCAGATTCCAAAAGACTCGAGGCTGTAACTGCTGCCAAAGGTGCGCCAACAAAGCATTGCGCAAAGGTGTTGAGTACGTCGATACCCAGGAAAGGGCCTGCGTTCTTCATTTCGTCTATCAGTCGTCGTCCTATATTTGTCTTAAAAATGGAAGCCGATGCTGTATTTGATGGCGTTTACTGATGGCGCTGTGTGGATGCGGCGTTGCCTTCCCACCTGTGACGTCGGCTGCCATCAGTCCTTCGGCGCGGATGACTTTTACCTGCACCACCCCGACGTCTTTCAGGTTGTGCAGTGACCTCCACAAGCTCTGAAACGGCACAAGGACAAGGGTGAAAGGTCAAAGAGGCGGGCAAATTAGCATTTAAGGGAAAGATGGGTCAATAGCCTGACATTTCATTAAGGGAGGAAAAGGGTAGAAAATGTCCTTTAGCGGCCCTTATTTGAAAATATAGAGCTGGCATTTATAGCTCGGTCCGACAGGAGGACAAATGAGCGGAGTTCCTTTCAAGGGGAGCTGTGTGCGCTCGTTTGATACACTTTTCAGTTCTCGACTATTGAGACTGAAATAGAATTCATTTGATATGAGCTATGTATGGGAAGGGGTGAGAGAATTGAGAAGGGTCACATCAGAAGAAAATGCTGAATCGCCATCAGTGAATTCAATCCCGTTTTTGAACGTTGAAAATGAAGGCAAAAGATTGTCACGTCAACCGAAGGAAGCAAAACGTGCCGGCAATCAGTTCAGTTGATCAAACGTATCGATATAAACGGCAGCGTATTGCGTTTACTGGGTAGCGCTTCACCCTGTGAGTTTTGCATTTGTATCTGCGTAGCCTGACGCTAACTGGAACCTCGGGCAACGACACGAATAATACTGCAATAGTGAGATTCACGTGAGAACACACTTTTAGTGAGGCGTGAAGAGCAAGGTTTGGATATTTACACATACAAACACAGGAACTCTTCACTCTGGCTTTGCGCCACCAGCGCTGCAGTCAAGAAAAGAAACACAAACTGACACTCCCGAGTGGAGGCGCTGCAGCAAAACAGGACGACTGAACATTTACTCACATTTAGTGTAAAGTCTCTCCTGGTAGGTTGCCATAATCTCACAAGCATCTGTCTGAGCACTACAGGCTTAAAATTCAAGCGTATGTTTGAAATTATAATGAATAATTAAAGCTTCTGAATTAGGATGAGCCCTTGAAAATTTTATTTTGAGGTAGTTTCCCAGCAAGTGGCTCTTGAACAACTAGCTTCATCTGTCTGCTTCATCAGTACAATACGCTCGTGCTGTTGATATCAAAAGTCTACATACCCCTGTTCAGGAAAGAAATAAGAACTTTAAATGGTGGTCATTTAATGTGACTTTGAATGTTGTGATTGGTCAATCGTGATCACAGCCACAGTTAGAAGAGGTGGGGGGAGGGGGGCACCATTGTGAAACCACTTTATTTTGTTGTCACATTTTTTTTTACTTCCCCTCTCAAAAAAAAGAACAAAATTAATGGATTTGAGTTGTTCAAGTAATAAATCACATGAACGGTGAAAAAGTTTTCCAAATGATTTATCTTGCTCTTATTTTTATATCACTAGAACCTGGCATTTGAACAGGGATGTGTTGTTTATTTATCAGCACATAAGAAGAAGTTTGTGCAAGTGGCGCGGCTTCTACAAATAATCTTCAGAAAACTGGACGGAAGACAACTTAGTGGAGAGTGGCAAGACACAACAATTTAATACCAATTTACAGGACTGGGTGCCCCCCCTTCCCCCCCGACAATGGTCACAACCCACGGGTTATTCATTCCACATTGTAGAAAAGTAATTAGGTGCTTGTTCAAAACCAAATCCAGTTTTATTCAAAGGTAACAGCCCTACCAGCTACACACACACACACACACACACACACACACACACACAGGTGCTTTTGTTCATGCCCAAACACTCAGGTACACTGAGGCCAAATTGAGGAGCATGTCGGCGTGTCTTAAAAGCAAGAGTGGGAATGCACTTCACTTCAATTTATTTCTCTCTCTGGCTGGCAATAACTCTGTCCGTCCCCACAGGAGTAATTATAATTTAAATCTCAGAGTCAGGCCAGGCTACAGACTTAATTCATTATTACCAACTCTGTCAGACTCTGCCTGTTTCCGGCGATATCATTGTCCAAAAGCTCTGTAAAGGAGATGAGAGGGGAGAGTGTGTGAGAGAATGGGGGGTGAGTGAGTGAGTGAGTGAGTGACAGAGAGCGAGAGAGAGAGAGAGAGTGTTTAAAGAGTATGGGGGAATTCGGTGCTTTCGGACATGATTTCTCTTAAGATCCAAATGCTTGTTGGGAGAACAGATAAAGGGAAAACAAGTCAAAGGGAGGGTAGGAAATGTTCGTTTTCTTCGAAGGACAGCATGATGTGACGATGGCCCGATTTACCTCCAGAAGTATGTGGTCATCCTTTCTTTGTCGTGGACAAATCAACATGTCACAGGCTTGTGACATCACAGGTTAGAGCCAATGTGACCCAGTCTGATGTGTTCATGTGTCGTGTTGCATATATATATATATAAATCATAGCAATAAATTATACCTTGGTCAGGATTTCAGCTACCAAGACACGGTAACAAGACATTTGGGGCCAATTTATCACAGATGAAATACTCTCCAGCACTTTTCTGTGGATGAAACTTCTGTTCATCTGCACCCTTGCTCACTTAACCAGTTGAAACCAGTGAACCTCGTGGAGTTACACGTTGTCACATGGGCGAGAAAGAGGTGCCCTCCTGTGTGGGGTCGGCTTGAGAAGTATTTCAATAGGGACCATTTTGGACAGATTAGACCTTCTTCCACATTGGAACCTTATTCTGCCCAATCTTTCTGACATCCATTCAATCGTTCAAGTGAGAATATACAGTTTTCTGGCTGTCACTGTTCGTGTACTATTGCAAGCATTAAAGATAAAATGACCGAGTGAAGGTTGCCCAAGGACTTTTCAATTGGTGCCGTGACCCGGATACTGTTAGTATACGACCTGAAAATAGTATGTATCTTGAAAGCATCCAGCAAGTAAGCTAGCCAAGAAAGCTAAATTATAAAACGTATGCCAAAATAAGTCAGACTCCAAAGTATGAAGCTCAGATGGTAATTATTACATCTTGAGTAGTTTTTTTTTGAAGGTATCATTTATTTATTTTTACAGTTCTCAAAATTAGGCACGATGAAAACGTGATTTGATTTAGTCCCAAAACTCAGGGAGAACTGACACCTAACCGCGCAAGGAGTAAACAACATAATGTGGGGGGGGGGAAAAAAACAAAAAACTCAGCCAGTGTGAGACTGCAAAGGCATTTTTAGCCTGAAAACCACGCTACCAAAACCAAAACCTTTGTCGCAGCATATGGAAAACCCCGCAGGGGCATTTTGGGTTTGATAATGGTCATTGATTGGCGTAAAAAAATAAGTCAACCCTTCAATGGGATTTGAATTCACAAAAATAAAGAAATACAGTAGCTTGTCGGCGGGTAGAGAGAAGAAATGATGGGAGGCTTGTCCGTGCCCTCATTTACAAAACTCCCCGCATGACCTCGGGTACAGCCCATCTTTATGAAATGACGATATATTGAATATCATTGCACAAATTGAACATTAACACTGCACGTAAATATGTGACAATGCATGTTAGGTGAGTTGAAGATTCAAAATTGTCTTGGGTGTCAATGTGAATGCGAATTTTTTGTTGGCCCGTATGTGCCCTGTGATTGGCTGGCAACCAGACCAGGGTTGGCCCCGCCTCTCAACCAACTAAAATGTTTGAATGTTAACTGCCTGTGCATGGCTAATATTTTGGCGGGTGGTCATTACCGGGCCTCACACAATCGAAATGTGAGCTGCTGCTATTTCATCGGTATCGGCCAAATTACGCAACATTCATCATGGAGCGCGTACACAGCGATAGTTTTGAACTTAATTCTGTCTGTCCTCCAGCTTGTTATCGTTCCGCTTATGTGTCCTTTATCCTCCCGCGCGTGTACGGTACGCGTGGGTGCGCGCGCACACGTGCGCAGAGGTGCCACCACTCTTCGGCGGGAGGTCACCGCGTCCTCCTATTCCCCTCATCCGCCCTTCTCGTGGCCACCCCAGGCCCATTAAGAGCCATTAGTGTGTGTGCTCCTTTGCCATCATAATACATAAATCTCTCCCGCTCCTGTTCGGGCTGTCTCCCCGTACGTCTGGGATGCAGTAATTAGCGATGAAGGAAAGGTTACGGTGAGCAATAGCACATCCAAGGCAATTGTCACTAAGTGAGTGTATTGCGCCATGTTGCGTGTAGCAATGCCGCTAGCTGCATTTCAAGTCGTTTGCGGTCGGAGTACACGTGTAAGCTACTTACAAACATGTCGTGTACACTCGCTGTACATTCTGTATGTGAGTACATGAAAAATTCAACATACGGGGCATTTCATTAGGTGCCCCTACGAGAGCTGTATGAAAAAATTCAGCCTTGCATAGATAATCAGCTGTGGCTGTATTTTGTCGTAATAGAATACAATACACATTGAGACAATAACGTAGCTACGACTTGATAAGCATCTTACAGTCTTACCCGATGCAGTTCAGCACCACGGAAAATTTCGTCAAAGCAATATCGGATCAATACCTAAATGACCGTCTCCGAAAATGTTTCATTCGCTACACGTATATTTCAAATCATTTAACGACACAAATTCATCTGGGTCATTACATAATGCAGATGAACGTGTGTGTGTGTGTGTGTGTGTGTGTGTGTGTGTTCATCGGAAGTTTAAAAATGGAAGACAGATTTGGACAAGGCAGATTAGTGGTCTTTGAACAGAACAATTCTATAATAAGGGCGGCACTTAAATCGTATCAGTCCTCTTTGATAAGAAATATCTTTGGTCAATTTTATCATGAAAAGAAAGCTTTTGCCAGGAAAAGAAAAGACTATTATTCAAACAGATGGATCGTTGCCAGTATTTATTTGGTCATGTCACGGGAACGCCACATTGGAGACAGACAAGGAGAGGATGAAGTGAGATACTGTAATGGCAGAAAAACGGCATCTAAGCAAGTTGTGAGAGAGGTGAAATAGCTTTTTCTTTTCATTTTACACGCCTTCCCTTCCAGTGCACCCCTCAGCCTTTACCTCTCGCAACCCTATGACACACCCATTCCATACCACCTTTTTTTTGTGAGAGCGCTGAGGGCCGCGGTGGCTTTCTCAGTCATAGAGCTCCCCCCTCTGCTCATACGCCGTTGCTGCATTTCGGAGGCGGGAGCTCGACTTCCCGCGGTCGATCAATACCAAGGCACTCCAGGGTTAAGAAGGTTGAGGAACATTCTGAACACTTTCGGGTCACCAGCCGTAATTCCACATTTACCAAAATAAAAGCTAATGAATACGGAGTGGAGTTCTATCGTACTTCTAAAACTATGTAGGGACAAATTGTCCCGCATGTCACTCTCCTGTTAAGACCCATTCATTTTAAATGCACACCACAAAAAAATAGATACATCACAAAGAATCTGAATCACATCCGCAGAAACAAACCACCATGTGGCGTGAACATACCGCTCTGACAACTTTGCTGATTATTTTGATGAATGAATCTGGGAAGTAATTTAAAGCCAAAAGAAGACTTATGGGGACAAATAAATAAATAAATACCAGTATGCATGGTGTCACGAAAAACAGTGATTCCCAACCACTGTGCAGTGCTGGAAATTTTCAAATTCCATTTAATTGGCTTGAAATATATTATTATATATTTACACCAAATATTTCTTCACCATCCATTCCAATTGACGTATGTCGACAGATAGAACAATAAAATGCTCTTCCGCTCGATGCCAAAAGCTCCAATCAATTTGCGTGTCCGCCTGTTGCCATTTACTTCAAAGAATAATCGCTTAGTGTTCAACTAAATGGGCCTACATTGCACACTAAGTAGATTTGGGACTAAATTAAGACACGATCATTATTATTTCATGTGCCATTCATCCCAGCTCACTTCACAACAAGCAGCAATTTTACAAAAGGGCCCTCAATCTGTTCAATGCAATCCCGAGTTTATGTTGACTGTCAAAGTAAACATCAAACAAAGAGAATTAAATGGCATGTATTTAAAACAACCACCTAATTTTGTTTCTAGTGTAAAGCTAACATATAATGGGAAACGAGTTTCATATTTTTTTCTCAATTTATTTTTGTTACATGTAATCCCTCACCGTTAAAACAGGGAAAAACTCAACTCACATATCTCTGCTTGATCTGGTGTCGCTCCTGCGGGTCGTCCAGCACGTTGACTGACAGGTCTGAGATGGAGACGGCGGCGGAGGCCGTGAGCGTCACCAGCATCACCAGCACGCCTTCGCCTTCCTCGAGTGGCAACTCCAGTTTGTGTGTGTGTTCTTTACTGAGGAGGGACAGGTCGATCGTGCACCTGGATGGACACCCACACGTCCCAAAACGTTAGCAATGTGTTAGCAAAGAGAACAGAATCGTTTTTAATTCCTTGTCATCAAAACGTTAAATGACGTCATGTCGTCCAAAGAAACATCACATGGAATGACATCATATCAAACACTGTGGATTAAGAATTTTAAATTTATATACAAATCGAGGCAGGTGAGCAAAGACATTTGGCAAGCTAGCATACTCGGACAGCACTTGGTATTTTTCTAAGGTCTGGTGACAGCGACACATTCACAATCTCAGAAGAACAAAGGAGATAGTTGTACCTTCCCATGAAGTCATCTTTCTTGCCGGCGTCTTTGTCCCAGACCGTAATGTCCACGTAGCCTCCTTGCTCCTCATACATGTGGAAGTCAAACTGTTCTCTCCATTGAGGATTCAGCGTTTTGGGAATGGTCTGGGGCCACGAGAAACAAGTGCGCGGTTCCCAGTTTGTTTGACGGTGGGCCAAAAGGATGACAGTGTGAAACGCGGTCAAAGGTATTAGCCACGCGTGGGTTTGCTTACCTTGCTCTTATACTTTTGGTGTCCCATCCGAAATTTAACATAAGGGTCACTCCGGCCGTTGTCATCCATGGGCTGGAGGCCGCGACCTTCGATAAGACTGATGCTGACGATGCCCCGCCACAGCTGAGCTTTTCGGTGTACATCTGACAGGCGCATACTCTGGCACTGTGGTGGGCAGACGCGCATTTGCACAACCGTCAACGTACACACGGAGGCACGCGTGTACGCACATCCACACAAAACAGATCCCGACATTTATTAACACGCAGACGTCTTGACTAGAAAACGGCAATGAATCATGAAGAAAACGAAACACGTGATTTGAGTACACAAAGGAATAAGTCGAACAAATAAACCCTCAAATGTTGAGCTTTTTTGTTGTTGTTGTTTTTTTAAAGCCTGGCATCCATTTTTCTATGCAGTGGATATGACGAGAAAGAAAAAAAATCCAAGTTAATATCTTCATTCATTTGGCTGAATAGGTTTGAAACGCAAGCGCAGCTCCCGTTTCTAATTTTAGCAGTCCATCTAATAAAGTGACGAGGCAACCTATTTAAGTCTGTTTTCTCACCACTTACAGGCCTATTTAACCTCTCTTTGAATCATTACAATATCCTTCACCGCAACAAATTCCTCCCTCCCCCCTCCTTTCATCCATCTTCTGCCTTGTTAGGGCGAATTTATTAGCATAGCTTTTGTTTTGCAGATGAATTTCATTAAACTCCGAACAAACCCTGCCGCACAAGCGCAGCCCTTTGATCTGGAGACGCAGCCTCTTAATTTCTATTCTCCAGACATTAAACACTGCGAGTGGCTCCACGAGGTTCGGCTAACCTCCCGCGCAACTCCAGTTCCACAATTTCTACGACTGAATTTATGTTATGTGGCGGCGTATGCTAATGATTCAAGGTCACCGTTATGTTGTACTCGAGCAACATTTTCATCGCTTTATTGTTTTGGAACGACATAGCTCTCTGCTTGCTCGAAAAAAGAAAAAAAAACACACAAAAAAAAAAAAAAAAAATAAGGGCTATTTATTTTGCGAATCTGTATCTCTGTGCCAGAGCACAGCAGGAGAGAGATCATGCACAGCGATGTTCGGGGGACTGAAAGTCTCGAAACAAATCTACTTTTAACATATTCGTATACAGTTCAACTTTTATAAGCCCTTTGGAGGAGAGAAAAAAAAAAACGTTTGAAGTGCCAAAAAAAGAAATTGCCTAGTGGCGAAGATAGAGACCTGGATTTAATCTGCCTCTGACTCATAATTACGATCGCAAACTATTTCTTGAAGAGTTTGCATCTTCTAACGTATGTTCGTGGCTTCATTAAAAAAAAAAAAAAAGTTTGTGTAAAAATAAAACTGTGCACTGTGTGCAGCCAGGCAAGGAGGCAAGGAGGGAGTCAAGAGCAACGCCTTTTCTGGGAGGGGTAGCAAGTTCGTTAGTGCTTGCGCGTATTCCCGATTCGCAGGCGGGGTGGCCCATTTTGCAGACTTCAAAGGTGCCATACAGCAGGACGCCTGCCCAGCTTTAACCAGGCACACTCCAAATGTGTATCCGTGTCTCCAAATTGTTAGTCAAGAGGAAGGGAGTAACAGTATATGAAGCCTTTCTTAAGGCCATCTGTTAGTTTAGCACTGAAAACTATGTTAAATATTTGTGGCCAAAGCTATTGAGACAAACTCTTTGACTGAGACCAAATTGCGATGATATTCCAAATGTTTTTCACCATTTTAGTTTTCCTGGTATTTTTGGGCCTGGCTAAAATGGTGTCCAGTGAAACACTTTGGCGTTAAGCATGAGTCCCCCCCCCAAAGCCCACTATGTAAGAAAGAACTTGAGCTACGCTGATTTCTACAACTGCAGTGTGCAGTTAGCATGCTAGCTATATGTATCCCCTTGAAAATGAATCTTCTAGCTCAGTGTCATTTTTAAATGAAGCCTACTACATGTCTGCCGTTAGCCCCAGAAGGTAGTTAGCTCACAAGCTAGCTGCAGGCTAACCGCTCTTGTTGTGTTGGAGGAAAGCCTCGCCACATGTTGGGGATGCATTGCAGCCACCAGAGGCCTTAAGAGGAGATATTTTCGTGATCCAACCATGTAGAGACGTGTCGACATAAAACAGACGCAAGAGGAAGTAGCTTTGATTTTTCAGCAGGATGCGGGTTCACGCATTCAGCGGACACGCCTCTGCCATTAGAAAGCCGCAGAAAATGTTTCATCATTTCGAAGGCTCATTTTATAGATTAGACAATTCATGTAATCATTCAAACTCGACAGGGTTGTTTACAACAATTTACTCTGTGGTGTGTCAAGTTTGAAAGACAAAGTGCATTTCAAGACAGAGGGACAGAGGAAAAACATGCTTGTTTCAGTTCATCTAAAAGCCACTCGAAATAAGGAGACATGTCGATACAGAACAGGCCCTGATACGGACTTGCATTGTCAATCAACATGCTTATCGGCACGGTTGTTTTGCCGTCGTTCTTCAAGCCCCGTGAATATGAAACAACGGCTTTATTTTCTTACACAGCAGCTGCAATAGACTACCAGAGGTGCGGAAACTAACGCATTCGATTGTGGCGCCACACAATTTGAAAACCAAATCGAAGGAATTGTAATTCTAAAATAGAACCAAAAAAAACATTGAAACCACAAATGCTTATAATAATATGGAATCATAAACATTCGCTCAATTATTGAATTATATACATAAATTTACAATGTCCCTTGGAGGAAAACTGCAAAGGTTCCCTGCCACAAGTCATCCATAGTTGCAAAAAGTATGAATACCAAAACTGCAAGTCATTTAAAAGCGATCATTAAATATAATGTGCCTTGTTAGTATATTGCAGCTTGTGGAAAATAAAGTGATGACAAAAACCAAAAGCAACAAAGGCGTGGGGAGAGATGGAGGAAAGGAGACTGCATTCATATGCCAGGACACCAGTGGAAAGTGCACAGGTGAAGTGCAGTAGTGTTGGTTGAGGGGGGGGGGGGGGGGGGGGAATGGGGTTACATGCGTTTTTAGTTTACCTTACTAGATCGTTTCCAGTTCCTTCTCAAAAGCATGGTCTGTGAATGAGACAAAGCGGTTACAGCCCCCCCTACTGTCTCCCACTGGAAGCTGCAGGGGCACAGGTTAAGGGGAAGGTGGTGTGAGCTGTTCAGATGCGAGTAGTGGCCGGAGTGACGTGGGTGGGGTCCGTGGCGTGGGGTGTGAGGGGCAGATTGAGATAGTGAGGCATCTGTTAGTCATGCTTGGGAAAAAGGCAGGAGCGATGTGCCTTGTCAAGTGTTGTCAAACACAAACATGCACACGGCAATAATTTTTTTGATTGCTGTCATGCTGATATTGGTTATTAGAGATTGGTGCCTTTTGGCTTTTTTTTTTTTTTTTTTTTTTCGAAAGAAAGAAAATCAAGCTATGGTTCTGTGTATTTTACTTTCAAAACTTGTAACCATTAGTGTGTATTTGGTGCATTTTTGAAGACCCGCTGGTTCAAGCTGGAGAGGAAGTTGCGACTTAAAATGTTCTCGGCGCTCACTGGACCAGTCATTTGCTGATGATAACACTTGTGACCGCATTTTTACAAATGTTTTCATCAGAAATTAAACTTTTCTTATACATGATTTTTGCGCTGATTCCGAATTTGTGCTCAAGCACATCAGGGTTCCATAATAATACTAATTATATCATAACAATAATACATTATGTAATATATTGAGTCACATTTATGAATTAAGAGACAGGTTCCGCAACAGGTGGAAGTTCTTTTTCTGAAATGGCATAGCTCTAAATTACAGCGCAGGGTAAAATCCGTAATGCACAAGCTTTTACGGGTTAAAAAGAAGAAAACATCTCAAAATGTTGCTATGCTAGGAAAAAAAAAATGATTTTTTTTAAAATCAACGTCAAAAATGCTTTCAGCCATCTGTGATTCAAATTTGCTGTTGACCAGTGTAATTAAATTAGAATACACAATGTTGGATGACATTACAAAATATCTGAGTCAAAGAAGTCATAATTTCCCCAATGCATCTCTCCCTCGGCGATCAAGCCTGACCGATAACAACAAATAGCGCCATCCAAAACGCACCGGCACACCCTTGTACTCGTTTTCTTCACAGTTGGAGGGAGCCAAAATGGTGCTTAACCTAAATCGGGTTTATTTGTTCTGTCAAGCGTGGACTCTCTGCACTGCGGAACTAAATAAGCAGCAACATGAAGACATCAGATCAAAAGGAATAAAGTATTTCCCCCGTGACTCCCGCCTTGTTCTGGGTCGAACATGCAGGGGTCCAATTAGGCAGACAAATAATTGAACAGAAATAAATGCAACTCGGAAGCATCGAGCGCATGAGCCAACATCCAGCGCTCTTTGAACATGAAACTTTTACACCGACAACATTAATTACATAGGCGCTTGTGTATGTGCCCTTGCTGATTTGAGGACTTTCCAATCGCTGAACATGTATGAAGTCGGAACTTTCAGGTCAATACACAAGAACCAGATGGAGGAACTAGAACGTTTTCTTACGGCGTCTCTCATGTCTCCCTCTCGCGGTGATAACGTGACCGAAAGTTCCAGGCTGCCGAGATTATGGTCTGGATAATGTGGGTCCTTGAGGTCCAGGAGAACTTCCAGTGTCCTACAAGGGAACGCGGTAATACAAGATTATTAAAAATCTACAATTCCAATGAATAGTGTGTATGGTTAGCAATGCTAGGAAGTCATGTCATAAATGCATGCAATAGCCAAAGCCAACCGGGTATGATACTCCTGAATTCAGATCATAAAAACGATCATCCCAACTAAACGGTGTAAATTATTCAAGGCCCAATTGAATAAACTTGGTTTATAGTAGCGTTTCCTCGAATGTGAAGTGTGACAACGCGATAAAAAGTATCACTGCATGTGTTTCCAAAAGTGACCACAAGAGGGAGGCACGAGATTGTGCAACCACCCAGGAGAGATTTCAATGGCGCTTTCATACATTGAGTGAGCAACGAGCTGAAGTAAGGTTTTTAAAAAAACCTTGAAAGCAAATAATGCACGAACAAGACGGAGAAGAAGCAAGCAGAGGTGGGAAAGCAGCCCAATATTGTACTCAAGTTTACTTGAGTGGCAGTATTGAGTGGAGAGAAAAAAAAAGCACTGATGTACTGAGCACCTCTTGAGTTAATTGTGATCTGAATATGCAAACTGAGGTATTGCCCAACAATAATATCACTTTAACCAAAATTTGATTGGTGACATGAATATCAAACGCCCCTATTGGTGAAACGGTCATGTGACAACACAAGCAAAAATACACATTGCAGCCACAAATTCAAATAGCGGGTTGTAGCTCCGAGATGAAATTTGAAAGCCAAAAAGGCGGACCTCTGATGCTCCAGAGACTCCAAGTAGAGATACGCTGAGCCCATAAAGTCATCCTGAAGTCCAAAGTCGTAGTCAAAAACCTAAACAGAAGCGCTGAAGTCAGCAAAGACAGCCCTGAACATGAATCTTAAAATACTGTACATTATTTTCAATCAATTTAAAATGGGAAAAAGTATTCAACAAGCATTTCTCGAGACAAGCCTGTACTTGTATATTTGATGCTTGTTGTACCTTGACATACAGCGGGTCCCTCAGGCTTTCCACCAGGAGAGTTGCTCTTTCATCCCACACTGGATTGAGGTTCTTGTGGATGGTTTTACTCCTGAACACCTCCTTCCCCGCAATCTTGAACTTGACATATGGATCACTCGTACCTGGGAGAGAAAATAAACACGCATCAGAAAAGGACATGATCTCATCTGTACACCAAAAATGTGAGTCTTTAAAAAGCATGAATCAAAATAAATATTTCGTCCTAATTTGTTACATATTTTTCTGTATGCTTCTAATGAAATAAATGAACATTATGACAAAGATCTTTCATACCTAAAAATGAAATTGTAGTGGAGGTTAAGACTGGCCAAAAATAGGATGCTATTTATAAAAAAAATATTTAAAACACAAGTAATAATACTATAGTCTGCAAACACAGCACAGATTTAAAAAAAAAAGCAGCAAATGTACTTAAGGGATTGCCTGTGTTTTTGTTTTCCAGAAAATAAAAATAATTCTGTTTAATTTGCCACTTTGCAACGTTTAATGCATCATTGATTTCGAAGGATTGGGCAATGTTCTCATCAGTCGCTTGCAGTTTGGAGGCAGTGAATCAGATTCATTGGTTGGGACTCCACATTAAAATCATGGCCAGAACGTAAAAAAGAAACGACGGGCATTTCACAGATAATGTGGGCACACATTTTGCAGGATGAGTACAATAACAATGAAATCAAATGCACAATTGCAGTATGCATATTTATAAAATAACAATGACAATAATAATAAGAAGAAGAAGCAATTGATTACCCAGATGATTGGGGGATATAATGACATTGAGTAGGTGGAATCAATGCTCTCTTTGGTTCTCTGTATTTTAGAATACAAATCAAGTAAGAAAGCAGCATGCTGATTTGGTCTGTTGGATTTCACTCCATTATCCACTGGGACAAAAGTGATTACCAGAGAAATAGCGAGGGGAAAGAAGACAATTCTATTATCAAAGAATTCCCATGCGGGCGTTATCCTTTCAGTCAGCATCTTCAAGGCAAACAACGGCAGCAAATACATTTCTCCTTATAGAGGAAAGTATCTCAACAAGGACAGCCAGTGGAAATATGTAAGCCTCACAAAATGAGTTTACCGTTGTTTATCATAGGCCATGTAAAAATTTAGCATTTTTTTCCCTTCTTCGCCAGAGATTTAAAAAAAAAAAAAATGTTTAACAATCTTTATTGAACAATTCACAATACAATTCTCAGTAATCTTCGCCAGAGATGCAGCATCAACAAAAAGGCGCATGGAGTCATCAAAACAAAGTGCACTCCTTGAGTACCACTCAATTTGGCAAGAGGAGGCTATAAAATAAAACCACATCATTTTCATAACAGAGCGGGGGAAATTAAACAAAGGACATTAAAAAAAAACAAAACTTTATTTTTTGCTCGATTGACTTGATGGCTGACGGTTCAAATGACACCAGCAACAAAGACAACAAGATCCTCCTGATTAACTACCCAAAACACCCAAAAGGCACACTAGTAAAGTCTCCTCAAATAGTACACACGCCCTTTTACGATCATTTTGTATTTTACTGCCGTGTTGTTGCTGCCCACGTCCACGAGCAGTTTTTTGTTTTAGTGGCAGCTGGCCAGTAGATGGTGCTAGGGCGCCATTTCGCCACTCATTCCAAAAAATCCATAAAATTAGGGATGTTCGATACCACTTTTCCCCCCCTATCCGATACCAGTACGAGTTTTCGCTCTGTGAGTACTCAACAAGCTCCAGACGGCATGGATAAAAAAAAAAAAAGATCATTTTGACATTGTTGAAATTCTTTAATAGAAAGTACATCCTCTTGCTGGGTCTTTCCCAGGATAGAGTTCATGTTGGTCTCCCACTTCCGGTCTTGAGAGATTGCTGCTTGCTAGGTGGGTGTAGTACCGCACGAGCGGAAGCCGTGGCGCTGGACGAAGCCAGCTGAGACGATTGAAATGGAAAAGTCTGATGTGGTGGATGGCTGGGAGCGGAATAGAACTTGCGTTCAGCTCAACAGACTGATCACACTTTAAGTATCATCAAGACAGGGCATGTCTGTTAGGAAGGGAAATGAGTGCAACGTCTACTCCACATAGATGCTCTTTATGGAAAGGAAAGGTCAATAAGAAGTACAGTGGATTTAAAACGTCTATGCAATACCATTTGTATACAGTGAGCTAATCGCGGCTTCGGTGCATCGCGGATTTTTTCAAACATATTCATAAAAAAAATTAAAAAATTTTAAAAAACATTTTAAGTCCGCAAAATGTCCGTAAACGGTCCGCGAGAAGCTGCAAAACAACTGAGAGACTTCTTGCGGACCGTTTGCGGACTTTTGCGGACTTTAAATTTTATTTATTTTTTTATGTTAATTGGTCGCTACCATTCGTTTATCGCGGGTGTTTATGAGGGATACTGTTTAAAAAATTAGACCAAGATAAATAATTTCCAAAAAAAATTTTTACAAACTTTAAATGTCAAAAGGAGGTATGTGGCATGTATTTTGAAAACCTTTGAACGGGAGTTCTTCACAACAGCGCCCACCGACTGACATGCCATTTAACCCCGGCATCAAAACAGCAGACATCTATAAAAAATAAATGTGAAATCAAATAAATGCAAGCTGGCCCAGACGTTTACTCAGCAAGCACATTTGCTTGTCCCGTGGCCAAAGTCCATGCGAGTATCTTGGATAGATGTTCCCTTTCTTCTTCTTCTTCGTCTTCCCAGCAGCAGTTGAAAATGCACATAAAGCAAAATTATTTATTGCTAACGCAACACTTCACAAGGAGCGGACAGGAGGGCGCAGCTCATTGACTCAGAGAGACGACGACAAAAATACAGCAATACTCCAACAAAAAGAACAGTCTCTGATCAAAGATCAAGAAGAAACAAAGAATAGGCACTCTTAAGTATTTACATTACGCCCAATGTTGAAGACGTTCAAGTTGACGTCCATTATCAATGTGTGACAGCGGCCTCACGGGCCACAAAGCTAACACTTGGCGATGAAATGTGCTCATAAATATGCTTCTAACATAAAGAGGGTTTCACGCGAGCCAATAACCGGATTCAATTTGAGCAATTTTCTTTCCCTTGTGCTCAAAGTCAGCAGAGGAAGTCTGAAAGTCTGAAACGAACCAGTAGCCAAATTAGGACGCCACCTGAAGCGAGGAGCAACTGATTACGTTGAGTTGAGCGTACCGTGTCCCCCAAGTTATTCATTCATCACCATAAAAATGACAAGGAGAGTTAGCAACACCAAATGAGATAGCGGACATGCTAACAGCTAGCTTAGTTTTTTCTGTTTTGACCTATTCTGATATGCTGGTGGGTTTCCGGTATTCCATACATCCATCCATTTTCCGAACCGCTTCATCCTCAACGGTCGCAGCTGGAGCCTGATGAGTCTTCGAATGGTGTTAAACTTAGGCGAGGGGGGACACCCTGAAGTGGTTGCCAGCCAATCGCAGGGCACACAGAGCGAACAATCATCCACGCTCACACTCATACCTAGGGACAGTGCCCAACGAGCCTGCGTGTTTTTGGAATGTGGGAGGAAACCGGCACCCTCCCACGTTCCAAAGCCCGGGAAACATGGCAGGCTGAACTCACACAGGGAGGCCGGAGCTGGGATCGGGTTACCTCTGCACTGTGAAGCCGACGTGCTAACCACTGGACTAGGGGTCCCCCGCCTATGCCCGAATGCAAGCTGGGATGGCTTTTCACCTTGACACCCAACGAGCCTCCAAGCGACACAATGATGAGAATCTATTGCCGAATGGTGTTTAAACTTAGAACTCGGCCTATCTGATCTTGGTGATGAGGGTTTATGATTCCAATCATGAATAATTCAGCGTCTTCATTTTCATCATCAACCTGTAATTCCAATTACATCGTCATGATCAATAGCTCTACGTGCCAGCGCGGGGCAGACAAGTGGTCTTAAAATATTCACACTGATATATGAAGATGTAATTATGTTGCCACTGAATCATGTCCTAAAATAAGCTTCATACGCCTTCGGGGAAATGAAGATGTGAACATATTTGAAATTAGTCTTTTTTTTTTTTTGCAAAAATAAAAGGGTTTGATAAAAGAAGCTTTTAGTACAATATACTGAGTCACAGCAGTAAAAAAAAAAAACACCACATTATTATTCATGATTTTTGCCAGAAATAAAATGTAATTTTAAACAGCGAAATCACAGAGACAGCATGACAGTTTGATCCCACATTAACTTTATACACTGCATCTTTCATACGGCATGATGGTGATTATTTTATAAAGACAGGACGTGAGATCCATGTCACTTGGTTCTGAGTATGGTGGGCTATATGGACAAATGTATTGGGACACCAACAAGAACTGGATATACTGTATATATTGGCACCGCCTTAGATACAGTATCCTAGGACTTCTACAGTATCCTACAGTATTCCCAAGGACACTTAGATACAGTGTCCTTGGGAATACGAGCATAGCCGTAAGACAAATATCTACTGGTTATGGAAAGAAACTAGTTAGTTTTTAGGAGATGTGTATAAACAAAACAATTACTCAAACAATTTTTTTGTTTTTGTTTTTTACATAGTGTAGATTTCATCGGCAGGGTCTGCTTCGCATCTTCTCTCTAAAAAAGGTCTTGCGTAGTCAACGTGTCACTCGTCCCGGCGGCACCGTTGACTAATTTGAGAGGATGACGGCGAAGCAGCACGGTTAAAGTACCTATAAAATACGCCTCCATGTCATCAGACTTGGAAAAGCCTCTAGCTCAGGCTGTGGGCGGCTGAAACGGTGCGTGCTTGTGTGTGTGTGTGTGTGCGTGCTTTGTCAGGAATGGCAGATGGCTGCAGCAGTCGGGGTATCCTATTACCCACAATGCAAGAGGTGCAGTAGGACATATTGGATGGGGCTGAAATGCAAGTCATTCCATGGTCCAGTAATGACAGACCCGATTCAATTACTGTACATTCAGTCTTGCAGCTGGATGCCTTTGCTTTGCTCTTTTTTTTTTTTTTTTTATACCGTAGCTGTATTTGGGCTAGTTGTATTGGGAAAAAGAAACAGTCTTGTAAACATGAAAACAAGTGACAAATGATGGTTAAAACGCAAATGCGACTCGGGTCTCTGAGGAGTCTGTTAAGAGTAAGGACGCAACTCGTTCATTTATCCGAAAAGCAATTCAATGTCATCTACTGCCTTGTTTGGATTGCACAAACTGCCGCCGCCCACAACGTGATCCAAAGTTTTTTTCACTGCCACTGTAAAATATATATCGCTTCAGGGCCTAATTGGGAGTTTGCTTGATTGGACCAAACTATAGAGCATGTACATCTCCAATGATATCTGAATTTGTACACACCGCCGTATTGATTGGCAGCAAGATTGCGATCAAGTCAAATGGAAAAAATCCAATAAAATATAGAACGAAAATATGGGGCCCCTACCTGTGCGATCTCTGATGGCCAGGTTGTTGCCTTTCTTTAAGACAATATCCAGCTGGTACATGGCTGGACTGGGCGGCGGAGGCTCTGCATTACAAGGGTCCACTACATTGATGCCCTGTGGAGACAAGTCATAAACGTAGCTGTCACCGCATTTTTCTGCGTTGCATGATGAAAACCAGCCAGCTGCATCTCAATGCGTCTCTTTCACAAAGAGAATGTAAAAGGAAACGGATTACAGTGAAACTCCTCTACAACGAAATCTACACGGGTGAAAATACCCCCTAGTGTGAAAAAATCTTCATGCATTAACACCATTCCCACTTTCCTGTTTCAAATTTGCTACAGTGAAAAAACCCCTGTTGTGAAAAATTTCTTGCTGCAAACATGATTTTGTTGTAGAGGAGTTTCACTGTATTGATGGACGAGGTCTAAAGTCTCATAATGTGTAGTTCGTGAAGTATTATATGTCTCTATGCATTTTTAATTCTCGTCACTCCTAAAGTTCATCACAAAAGCGACAAAGCAAGCGCGGCACCTTATTAAGCAATCTACTTTGGAATCTTTGGCCCTTTGGAGGATCTTCTCTCTTCAACTTGGTGGGGGAACCCCCCCCCCCAAGCCGGCTCTCTTCATGGTTCCCTTTGGAGCCATGAACAAGAGACATGATGAGTCAAGCTATTCTCCTTATGTCTCTAATAATCAGCCGGCGTGTGGGCCATCTTGCACGGCGATAAAGTTAAAAATAGCAATACATGAAAAAAAAATGGATTGAATAAAATCCTTGAGAAGCACTAGGAGACGATTAAGAGACAGCCTCGAGTGGCATTAGCCCCTGCTGAGAGATGTAACCGGGGAGACATCTGAGAACTGTCAAAAAGGGAGGATAGGGATGCGAGGAACAATGAGAGGTCAAATGACATTATAACACACTCTTCTCAAAGATTAAATTGTTTTTCTTTGAAAATAACAGGAAATAAGAGTACCACAATAAAAAAAAGAGGTTCAAAAATGGATAACGATCCATCATGAGTGATGATGTCATGATGATACTGTGGTTGGATGGCGACCCCACCTGTGGCCCAAAAGACAGCTGGGCCAGGCGCGAGGGATACACAGAAAATTCAGCCACCACAGATTTTCTGTCAAAATGGCCCAAAAGTGACTTTTCGGTTTTTGACTGAAAGACTTTTGCTACTAAAAAAAACAACACGGTTGAAACAGAATGTCGTGATGATGCAAGTAAAAGACGGACAGGTTAACCGGTGCAAAAGCTACAGCCGGTTGGCTAGCCGCGACGACCGGGATGTCACGGGGAATTGCTTTTGAGCTCAGGGTAAGATTAAACTTAGAAGAAAAGAAAAAAAACAGGAAGAAAAGATCTTTCTTCAGATAGTGATGCATCACGCCACTGCGGCCGCCCACGATGCACCTCGGTTAGTCACGTATGTGTCAAACAGCCCGCTGATCTGCACGGAGGTGAGTGGCAGACGGCCTTTGGCCGGGGTAAGAAAGCTCCCTGGAAAGCATACGCATCGCTTGGAAGGAGCTCACACTTGCTGCCTTCAGAGTTTTGTGTTTGTTTTTTGTTTTTAAAAAGATCGTTTTTTTAAAGGTATTGTTTCTTTTGTGGTGATTGGATTTTTCATTTTCAGTTTTGAGTTTTGGCCATGAATTTTTCCCACTTTTATTATTTTGTGAATGTGTTTATGAAGTGACATGTATTCACTGTTGTATTAAAAATATATTTTGTGATGTCTTAAGATGTTCATTGTATTTGCTGGTTTATTAAACAAAAATGTGACTCATTACTGTTAATTAGTTCAAGTTTGTCTGTACATATACAGTCAAACCTCGGTTTTCGAACGTCTCGGTTCTCAACCCAGTCGGTTTTCGACCAAAAATTTCGAGATTTTTATGCTACGGATGACGAACAAATTTCGGTTCTCGAACAAACTGAGCGCACTTGAACGCACCATTTGACTCCTCTTGCCCTCCTGACACGTGGAAGTGACGCTTCCTCGTGCTGCTTTCCATTGTGAGCAGACGTGTTCAATAAACATTATTTTAAAAAGAGCACGGTTTCGGTTTTCGAACAATTTCGGTTTTCGAACAGCCCTCTGGAAAAGATTATGGACGAAAACCGAGGTTTGACTGTATTGCTTTTTTCATACAGTACCGGTAATGAGAATTATGAGAAATATTTTGTGGCAACATATGTGCGATAGAAAAGTTCAAGACAAATGCCCAATTGTCTTTTTAATGTTGGTTGTAAAATTAAAAAAACATTAATTGAGACGGTAACTTTACTTGACAATTTTATTTTACGAGTAAGGCTGAACTGAAGAAATCACAATGTTCCTGTTCAAAGTCAAATCAAACCAAATTTCAGAGAAAATTAAATATGTAAATAATTAAATAAATAATATTTCAGTTAGGGCGGCACGGTGGTCAACTGGTTAGCACATTAGCCTCACAGTACAGAGGTGCAAGGTTCGATTCCGGCCCCGGCCTTCCTGTGTGGAGTTTTCATGTTCTCCCCGTGCCTGCGTGGGTTTTATCCGGGTACGCCGGTTTCCTCCCAAATTCCAAAAACATGCATGACAGGCTGATTGAACACTCCCAAATTGTCAAGTGTGAGCGCAAATGGTCGTTCGTCTCTGTGTGCCCTGCGATTGGCTGGCAATCGGTTCAGGTTGTCCCCCGCCTACTGCCCGAAGACAGCTGGGATAGGCTCCAGCAGCCCCCGCGACCCAAGTGAGGATAAAGCGGATCAGAAAATGGATGGATGGATGGATGGATGAATTTCATTTCATAAAGGTTGCAGTGGTTTAACCCTATAACATTAGTCTTTCAACTAGAAATCAGGCCAAGAAAATAGCGCCGCTGAAAGGAGAGGAGAAAGTTCATGACAAATGCATCTTGCGTCTGCGAAAGTGGGCTTTGCCAGCTCGAGCACTTTGCATTTACATGAAATTATCCCAAGAGAGCAACACCGCCTGCAAAGTGCTCCTGAAACGTGTGCACAGGCCTTTCCTTACAAACGTTTTGACACATTCCCAGTTGGATTCATCTAACTGGAAATCAATACCACCTTCCTGTTCCATTAAGCAACACTGCCTTGAAGTTCATACGCGACGGTGCCGCGACGTAAAACAACTAAAGAGTAGCTTTAGAATGCAGAAGATTCAAACAAAAAAAAAAAAAAAAGAGGGTGGACCCCTTTGAGCACATCAAGCAGCTTGCTCGCTTGTTTCAATGATTGAAAAGCAGCTCCACGGACGGATGATGTACGGCGGGCTGGCAAAATTTAGTAAATCACCCACCTATGGCTAAGATGCTTTCTCGAAACTGTTTAATTCCCGAGATTACTTCGGATTTTATCAGAAGCTCTTGGGGAAGACCCTTTGATGTAATGCTTAGGTGGCTCAGCGCTTTTATCCAGAGTGCATTTGGAGCTCCTTGAAGTGGGCAAAACGGCAACTTGAAAGATGAAGAACACGTGGCTGCAGAATGGGACTAACAAAGCTTTGGAGTTTCTGTTGGATGAGTTTCACTGGGAAGAGTGGGATTTTTTTTGGGTTTTTTTTTTTTTGGGCCGCATCAGACAGCCATTAATGAGAATAACTGAGAAATCATGCCAGCATGAACAATGCAACGAGAAATGGATATGGAGGGATAGAATGATAGAAAGACATGCCAATAAAAAGCTTGTCATATCGTCTCATTAACAACAAAACACGATGTCAGCCTGCGTTGCTTGAGCAGGTTCTTCCAATGCCCGCGCATCACCTCTGAATGGAGTGCGGCGACAACCTGAACGCCGCGAACATCAAGTCTTACGGAAAGCAGGCAAACGAGCCAACCAGACGCCGCTCAATGCCATTGTGACATCACACCGGCTCAGAAACACGACGCATCTGTCAGGATTTCGCCCTGACACTTGATGCCTTGGATCATTAGGGAGGCGTGACTGCGGTATGTCACATATCAGGGCCATAAGAAAGCATTTTGGAACAACAGACTGTCAAAAGCTCTTGTGGGCGTGCAACACCCGAGATTCATCTAAATGTTTCTAGGCGGTAACCGTTCACTTGAATTTATCGTTTCAATTTATTTCATGCCCCTCGCCCCACAATCCCCATTCACTGAAGCCATCGAATACTTTTTTTTTTCAGACACAAGATGCAAGTACAGTCAAACCTCAGTTTTCGGACGGCTCGGTTCTCGACCAATTCCGTTTTCGACCAAAAATGTTGAGTTTTTTGTTGAAATTTCGGTTCTCGAACCAACTGAGCGCACTTGAATGCACCATTTGACTCCTCTCGCCTTCCTTACACGAGGAAGTGATGCTTCCTCGTGTTGCTTTCCATTGTGAGCAGACGTGTTCAGTAAGCATTTTTATTTTAAAAAGAGCGTGGTTTCGGTTTTCGAACAATTTCGGTTTTCGAACGATTTCGGTTTTCGAACAGCCTTCTGGAACGGATTATGGACGAAAACCGAGGTTTGACTGTATTGCCTTGGCTCCATCTTTTTTTTTTGGTGCCAATCAATGTCAAAGTGAGGTGAGGACATTCATTTAGTCAGACCATAGCTCCATCCATCCAATTTCTGAACCACTTTATCCTCACAAGGGCCGCGGGCTGTGCTGCAGCCTATCCCAGCTGTCTTCGGGCAGTAGCCGGAGGACACCCTGAACCGGTTGCCAGCTAATCAAAGGGCACACAAAGATGAACAACCATCCGCGCTCTCACTCACACCTCGGGACAATTTAGAGTGTTCAATCAGCCGACCACGCATGTTTTTGGAATGTGGGAGGAAACCAGAGTACCCAGAGAAAACCCACGCAGGCAAGACAAAGAACATGTAAACTCCATGTCATGTTTTGCAAGGTGGTAGTTGTTGGGAGGACCCCAAAAAGCAGGGAGGCAGGGAGGAGCAGGGTGGATTGACCAAAATGTATTTTACAAAAACACAAACCAGAGTACACAGGAGAAAGTAACTCAAAAACTCACTCAAAGTCCAACAAAATCAAAAGAAATCAAAGTAGCAAAAACCCAAGACAGAAAACAAAACATGACAAGTGCAACAGCAACAATGACCCGACACGGAGTGGTCGGGCATCAAGTCCTTTAAAGTGGCACTAATTACACAATGACCAACAGGTGCGCAGCTGCAGGCGGAGCCCTACAGTGCCACCTGTTGGTCACAACCAGATCCATAACACTCCACACAGGAAGTCCGGAGCCGGAATCAAACCCTGCACCTCTGCACTGTGAGGCCGTCGCGCTAACCGGTCAACCACCAGCCATAGCGCCGTCTAATGTAAAAGTAGTGCTTTGCTGTCTTGTGACATCCAGAGGCAATTGTAAAGCTTTTAAGGAGGACGTCAGTTACTCGCAGATTCCTGCTATTTGCCACAGTGCTCGCTCCCTAGCCGCTGTACACTAAGTACCGGTAGTCAGAACCATAAGTCATGAAGAGCCCCCATCTCTGTGCCAAGTTTGAGTGTCACTACACTGATCAATCTGGTACCCGCCCCCCCACCCAACCCCACACACACACTGACAAGAAAGCAGCCTCCACACAGAGGCAGTATGACAGCAGTGAGTATCCCTCACGCTGGCAATTTGGCTAAAAATAGCAGAGTCCAAACAATAAAACGATAGTGTTATGTTAATGTGAGGGGAGTGGAAGGGAAGCTACACATCACTGAGCGCATGCTCTCAACTCATTCAATCATCCATTCATGAAAAATATTCTAAAAAATATGCAACTGCACACTCGTTCCAGGTGGACTCATTTCAACATGACTTCCTTGATGATATGAGCGGCAATCTCTCCATCCAGTCTCAGGGCAGCCATTGACTTTGCATCCTGGGCGCAATGAAGTTGAATTTCCAGTAAATTGTATTTGAATGCGGTCCAGTTGCCACCGATCACCGGGAAGAGACTCCGGAGAGCCAGTAAATAAAGCCGGATTTCACCGTACCAAGAACAATCTGTATTTTATTTTATTTTTTTGGATTGCAATGACAACCCAGGCTCAGTGAACGAATGCTTTCGAGCCACCGTAAAAACGCTCAGTGGCATTTTTAACAACAGCCGGAGTTCGGATTAATTACGCACTCGACGAGCACAATGACGGAGTGGTATGAAAAATAACGTTTTGTACCTGTGAACGGGGATCAAATTGAAATGAGATGGCAGAAAAGCGTACGGCGCAGTACTGACAAATTTATACACCACAACAAAAGGCTCACTTGAGTATTTTCACAAGGATGCTCCTCCTTCTTCAGGCTATTCACACCTACTGTTGTCTTCCCGCTTTTCCTCCCATCTTAGCTTTGCCGTCTTGAATCAGCCTTACTTTGTTCCCCTTCTGGTCTTGGCTTTCCCCTCTTCTGCCTTTCTTGGAGCAACCGCTTCGATTTTTGGGTAGAGAGCTCACATTCTGATCACGTTCCGCATTCCGGCAGTACTCGGACCGATGATCTCTCATAAATTAACTACATCTCTCCAAACCGTCTGCTCAAGGTGGTGGCAGGAACAGGATCATGAATTGCTATGTCTGAGTTGATCAAGTCTCTTCAAGTTGATTTAATTGATTCTCAGCCTTGGTCACACCAGCCCTGCTCAGGTTGCACGCTATTAGAAATCGGATACAACACGCCCACTCCCCCCCGCCTGTCATTGTAAACAAAAACAGCCACACAAAGTACACAGGCAGAGGCTGTTTTCTGCATTAACGAATGCAACTGACCACATAAGCAAAGCGGCAGCTCAGGTTTATGGAAAATGTGGCAAGTATGAAAATCATCCCCTGCACGCAAATGACAGAACGTGATGAAGTGATGGAAACATTTTGACGCCAGACTCATGTCCCATCACCTCACTGAAAGGAACTGACATGCTCTTGGAGGAATAGAAAAATGAAACGCTCCTAAGCAAAACGTATGTGCTTTGCCAAGAAATCAAGCCTGGCATCCAAATGTGATACCAGCAAACAATGGTACCTACCGCGTAGCTTTATCCCCGCAGTTGAGAAAGGCCACGTTAACATCCGGACACACTGAACACTCTCCTGTACTATTGCCGCTGCTGCTTTTACGATATAACGCACTCGCTCGCTCGCTCACTCGTGCAGCAAAGGCCAACCAGATGCGACGTTCTTGAAAGCTCCACAGGCTCTCTCTCTCTCTTGCTCCGTCTCTCGAGCTTTCCCTCCTCGCCATTGCTTTCAACTCACAAATCTGACTTATAATAAGTTGAGGGAGGGCAGCCTGCCAGAAGGAAAACCATTCATCGTTGTTGTTCTCCGTCCATTTTTCGATACCGCTCGTGAGCTGGAGCCTGTTCCGGCTGACTTTGGGCGAGAGGTGGGGTACACCCTGGACTAGTTGCCAGCCAATTGCAATATTTAGACCAGGATGCTGCAAACCATTGCTCGAAAGCTGAATTTGGCTGTTTCAGCTGTCTGAAACTTCCAATGTCCAAATTGCTGAAATTTCCGGAAAAGTGATTATTATGAAGATGCAAGGTTTCTGCAATGCCGGTGAAATGTTACAGTAATTTTGTGGTTGTGTTTGTTGTTCTTAAAAGGTAAACTATGCATGATCCGATATTAGATCGTGAGTGTGAGCAAATATATTGCAGTATCACAGTGTTAAAATTACAGCTGTAAAATGTCCTGTATTGGAAATATTTGGGTTAAAAAATAAAAAAAAGCAGCATTTTGTTTTCTATTGAACCCAATCTATTTCCAAACTAAATTTGGAATATTGACAAGATTAAAAAATATGTACCATGTTAAGTTAAAATCACAAAACAAATAAATATTAACATTCTCCTTCTGTTTTAATTCGACTTAGTAAGTCACAGGGTCCCCTCAATACTAAACTATTTTTAGAACAGACCCGTGGATTACTAATGTTATTCCTGGGGCTAACTAGTACCCGCTGGCACCGTGTTTTTTTTTTTTTTAATTAAAATGCATGACATAATCAAGAGCAAATATCACTTGCTCTCTCTCCTCTTCCTCACTTCTTCCCGCCTCTGTGTGTAACTGCTAACTCCTCCCTCTCACTCAGAGAAGGGGCTAGCCTTTTATAATTCATTTCAAAAAGGCGGGTTGTTATGTGATCTCTGCAAGCAGCCAATCCTATTCCACTGTGACCTAAAACAAAAAAAAAAGGGAAAAGAAAAGCTCATAATCTGCCAAATATTATCACACCTCTATCAGATAAGACTCACTTGCGAGCAGAGTTGAAAAAAACATGAATCGGGCAATTAGACGTGCAATGTAATTGCAGCCTTAAATCAATGCACCGCTGAAAGCATCAATAACATAACGGGCAACGAGCAAGTTAGAGATAAGAAAAATAGCGACTACCTGCAACTCATTCATTATGAATCTGGCCATTCATCAGACAGAAGAGAGTCAGACAGATATTAACTAACATTTTCCACAACACTAGACTGCACTGGAATGAGTGTACAATAGACATGAGCATAGCTATGGTGGATAATTTTAGCATAGATTTAAAAAGCCAACTTTTCAAAGGAAAACTCTCTCTCTAGACACACACACACACGCACACACACAATGCGTCATTTCGTCATCCCACACTCCAGACCTGGAAGCTCTAAACAAGAGCGTTTGTAGTAGCAAACCCCATGAGTCATCATTTCTGTTATATTGTCGTTGCGCCCACGTCAAGACTCATCCACGGGATTTTACAATAACCACCGTGAAGCTAATTGGCTCCTTAAAAAGCTTGACATTGTCATTCTCCACAGTAATAAAAAAATACAATCTCAAGGGCCTGTCAACCAAAACAAAACGCCAGCGCATCAGTTCTCAATGAAGCAGCGAAAACAGAGCATTGAGGTGAAAAGTGGGAGGCAAAATTGTTGAAAATGGAATTCACATGATGCAGTATGTCCAAAGAATAATTCCATCCATCCATTTTCTGATCCGCTTTATCCTCACAAGGGTCGCGGGAGGGTGCTGGAGCCGTCTTCGGGCAGTAGGCGGGGGACACCCTGAACCGGTTGCCAGCCAATCGCAGGGCACATGCAGAGGAATAACCCCCCCGCACTCACACTCACACCTAGGGACAATTTTGGAGTGTTCTATCAGCCTGCCATGCCGGTTTTTGGAATGTGGGAGGAAACCGGAATACCCGGAGAAAACCCACGCAGGCCCGGGGAGAACATACAAACACCCCACAAGAAGGCCGTAGTCGGGATCGAACCCACGACCTCATCACTGTGAGGTCGACGTGCTAACCACTGGCCAACCAGACCGCAAGAATGACTTTGTCACAACAATTTTCATTTCAAAAGTCAAATCTGAACCGCAGCCAAAACTCACCATTGAATCCATGGATCTCATCGCTGAGATCAAAACGACATCCTCTCAGGGCCAAACGAGCATATCGACATGGATATGAGCGTATTAGCGCCTCCGTGTCTCTTTGCAGCCAGACAGCGAAACGACATGCAAGCTAATGAGAGCAGGAATCACCTCAAGGCACAGCGTCCACCGAGCTCACCAGAAGTCGTGCACGGGACGCACACACACACACACACACACACACACACCCACGTCAGGCTGGCAAATCGCCATGTTTGTAGGTGACAGGCGTCACGCGACGGACCGGAATAGCACACTTCTCCTTCGTGAAGAATTTGTCACGTCACAAATATAAACTCCTCCTGATGTCGACGATGTGTCTTTGAGATGAAGAATATAATAAGGGGAGATATGAAGACAAGACAGGACGAGATTGACAGACCGGCAAGGCCAACACAGGAAGTTCAATGTGACATGAAAGTTGTCAAATAAAAAATTGAAAATCTTTTTATAGACGATTCGCTCGGCGCTTGTGATTATGATGACTTGGAAATAGCAGCCACCTGTTGTGAAAGAATGCTCCAGGAAAAAAGAGAGCGGCCAGTCTATCTCTCATGGGGCTCGAAAAGCAGCCCCATTGTAATGTGACAGAATGGCAACCATCACATAAGGCTAACCCCCACGTGAGATAAAATAGCACACATCAAAAGCCAATTCGGCCATTACTGCTGGCTGCCGTTTCACTTCAAGCTACTGCTGACTTTGAGAAGGATAACAAATGTCTCATGTTGCTCTAATCTACTCTCACCAGCCACATCGTGAAGAACGCAACTGAAGGCAAGGCAAGGAAGATGGATTTACAGACTGCATTTCATACGCAATGTGCTTCACATCATTAAAAGTCCCACGTTTATAAACATTGACAAAGAAAAGAGTAAAAGATATTTAACGTCAAAAGAAGTGAGTAGCTTACTAAAATTACTTCCATAAAAGTGGAAGAACCCGATTTTGGAGAATGTGATTTTAAAAATGCTTTGAAAGACCTTGATCGGTGAAATCGGATAAGATTATAGTTTTTAACCTGGATTTAAATATACACGACTCACTTTATCGCGATTGGCAGCTTATTTCATTTACTTGCAGCACAACAATGAAATGCTGCTTCATCATGTTTGCTTTGAACCCTGGCATAGCCTTTTTTTTTTTTTTTTAAATGTAACCGGGACCAAAACTAAAACTGAAAGAAGTGACCATTGTGTCACTTGAAAGATGCAATTTGTTGTTGTTATTATTAATTATTATTATTATTATTATTACAGTCAAACCTCGGTTTTCAAACGTCTCCGTTCTCGACCAATTCGGTTTTCGACCAAAAATTTTGAGTTTTTTATGCCTCGGATGACGAACAAATTTGGGTTCTCAAACAAACTGAGCGCACTTGAATGTGCCATTTGACTCCTCTCGCCTTCCTTACACGAGGAAGTGACGCTTCCTCGGGTAAGCGAGGAAGTGACGCTTCCTCGGGTAAGCGAGGAAGTGACGCTTCCTCGGGTAAGCGAGGAAGTGACGCTTCCTCGTGTTGCTTTCCATTGTGAGTAGACGTGTTCAATAAGCACTTTCATTTTAAAAAGAGTGTGGTTTAGGTTTTCGAACAATTTCGGTTTTCGAACAGCCTTCTGGAACGGATTATGGACGAAAACCGAGGTTTGACTGTATTAGTTTTTGGCTGGCAACCAGACCAGTGTATGTATACCCTGCCTCTTATCCAAAAGCAGATGGGATTGGCACCATCTTACTGGAAACCCTAACTGTGCTGCTAAAAATGGAGGGATGGGATAATAAGAAGCCAAATTACAATATTGTGAGGTGGGATGAGAGCGAAATCTAACATGCAGCCTGTCCAATTGGTTTTATGGGCTGCACTTTTTTGTATTGCTTCATGGAGGCTGCAGGGAGCCTCATTTGCAAATATTCAATATCCACTCACCACACAGGACGCGAGGTCCACATTGAGTTGCAAATGACACACGATTAGCATGCAGCCTTTGGTCACTCGCCTCCAGCGCCATATTTTTGTCTGCATGGACCTTTTCTCTGCCTTTCATCCGGCAGCCCCATCACAAGTGGAAGAGCTTCCATGCATAGCTCACTTGCTGCTCCATTTCAATCGTGTTAAGGGCGGAGGCCCGGGCAAATCAATGTGGAATTTGATCAAGCAACGGGGGCGAGGGGGGGGGGGGGGGAGAACTGACTGCTTGGAAGTGACCAGCAGGGGTACAATTTAGACGGATGCAAAATATTTCTCCATACGAGGCAAGTTACAGTGCAGAATTTGAGTGCCGCCCTCCTGCTTTCGATCAAGCAATAATTTAATTCTATATTAAATAACGCGTGATTCCCACTACACTCCTGAATTCTATATTGGAAGGAGTGGTGATAAAAATCTAAAGTAAACAGCGCCTCTTCGGTCTCCCTGGACAAAAGGGACCGATGGAAATTCAATATTAGCATAGCAATTGAGCTGTGAGGTCATATTAGCAAGAAAAGACGGCATGATTATTGTTATTATTATTATTATTATTATGATCATTTTGGTGCAATGGTCTGGTGCATCTTCGTTTGTGAGGATGTTGAACTTTGGTTGCTCTTGGACTGTTCCTTTTTGACATGTCACGTTTTTTTTTTCTTGGAGCGGAACAAATCGTTCCATATCTAATTGTTGGGCAAAGGCCTTCGCCTGCTGCCACTGTTATGCTCTAAAATGATCTAATCCCCGCAGGAGGGCAGCGACTCCTCATCTGTCATTGATCTCCATCTATTCTCGCATGACTCCCGACTGGCATGTCTGCGCCGGGTTTCGGCTTTTCGAGCGCTATATTGTCTCCGTTTGTGTTCTATCAGTCACATTATTGAAAATTGGGACTCTTCGGCAGGATTCTGATTGCTACTTGAGAAGACAATGACACAGGCCAAACGAAAGTGCGTATCCGTTGAGATATAGTTTATATTTGCCCTTCAAGGATGCTCTTAGAAAGGGTCGAGTGTCTCTATCAGAGAGGTTAATGATGGGATCACAGGAAGTAAATCAGGGAGACAACAGAATAAAGATGATCCCTCAAGGTAATTGGCGGAGAAGGCGGTAATATATTTTGAGGCTTGCAGAGGGCAAGGACGAGATCTACAGCGTATGTCCTCGCGGGATGAGGACAAATGGGTTTGACTGAAGGCGATGAGTCAAAGTCAGAAGACCAGGAACTTTGGTCTACTTTGGTCCGTTAGAAGATAACATTGTCCAAAAAAAATAATCATAATACAATCAGACCTCGGTTTTCGACCAATTCGGTTTTCGACCAAAAATTTCGAGTTTTTTATGCCTCGGCTGACGAACAAATTTCGGTTCTCGAACAAACTAAGCGCACTTGAATGCACCATTTGACTCCTCTTGCCTTCCTTACACGAGGAAGTGACGCTTCCTCGGGTAGACAACGATGTGATGCTTCCTCGTGTTGCTTTCCATTGTGCAGACGTGCAGACGTGTCGAACAGCACTTTTTGTTTAAAAAGAGCGTGGTGTTCGTTTCTCGAACAATTTCGGTTTTCGAACAGCGTTCTGGAATGGATTATGGACGAAAACAGAGGTTTGACTGTAATAATAAGCACCTAATAAATCATAATTGCTCTAATTAGGGGTGTCCCGATTCAATATTGATATCAGATATCGGTCCGATATCAGCCCAAAAAAAGCAGTATCGGATTATGTCGGTCTCCAGCCAAACTATCTGATATTAGCTTTATATGCCAGCAGGCCATTCCGGACTTTGCTCCTGCTCTTCTATCCGGCAGCGTGAATGTAAAAAAAGGATCGCTAATGTACTGAAGTAAACTTTAAAGCGCGCAATTTGTTTTTATTGACTTTATTGGGGTTATTTCTTGGGGTCCTTTAACTCATTTTCAATGTATTTTATTCCCGAAGACAGCTGGGATAGGCGCCAGCATGCCCGTGTTCCTTCATGAGGATAAGTGGCTGGATGGATTTTATTTCTATGTTTGAGGTTGAATTGAGTAATCTAAATACAGTCAAACCTCGGTTTTCGAACGTCCAAAGATTTCGAGTTTTTATGCCTCGGATGACGAACAAATTTCGGTTCTCCAACAAACTGAGCGCACTTGAATGCACCATTTGACTCCTCTCGCCTTCCTTACACAAGCAAGTGACGCTTCCTCGTGTTGCTTTCCATTGTGAGCAGACGTGTTCAATAAACATTTTTATTTTAAAAAGAGCGTGGTTTCGGTTTTCGAACAATTTTGGTTTTCGAACTGCCTTCTGGAACGGATTATGGACGAAAACCGAGGTTTGACTGTATTTGAAATGAATGGGTGATCTTTTCTCACACCTACTGCTGTCGACTTTTGTTCTTTGTTTGAAAGTTAATCAAGTCTCTTCGAAAATGTCATCATAAAATATGTTTTAAAAAGCATGTATTATCCCTATCTATCGGATTGACATCAGTATCGGTAAGTACTCTTGGCTGAATTTCGGTATCATATCGAAAGTGAAAAAGTTGCATCGCAACACCCCAAGCTCTCATTTTGACAGCGGTGTAAATCTTGCGCGACATTAACTGCACGGAGGCATGTTACACCCGACGTTGGTAATTTCACAGCAAAATCGGTATCGCTGATGATGCGGCACTATCTGCAAGAGGGCAGTGGAGCCGTGCCGCACAACGCAATATTCAGAGAGTTATGGGACCAGCTGCTACCCGCCTACCCGTCCACTTGCGTGAATTTCTTGTCTTGGGACGTGCACATTCAAAACACAGCATTGAAAATCGGAGCCGACTGTAACATCAATCACACAGTAAGGTGGAGATTGGTTGGCCAATGATCTTCACAACAGTGATTGCTGATAAAAATCGGTCAAATAATCAAACTGCTTCTCTTTGGCAAAGGACGTGACTGAGTCCGCATTGTTCCTCAGAAACTAATCGCGATTGCTGCTCTCAGTTGGGACGCGGCTAACGACCGCTTTGAGTGTTGCTCACGGATTCTCAGTGCCAAGAAAAAGGCAGCATCACGTGTGGGAGGAAGAAACTTCACCATCATCTTAGCGCTTAAAAAAAAAAAAAAAATCTATCATCTCCAAATGGCGCCGCGCATTGAAAGTGTTTGCCTTGGCCGCTTCCATTTGCTCCAGACAACATTGCAGTCAGTGGCAATCGCGTGCGTGTCGGTGACAACCAGCAGTCCCACAAAGCCGCGTTGAATCTTCATTCTGGAAACGCCACCGTGACATTTCTAGAAGGAGGCCACGAGCTGTTGGCAGACGTACAAATTGGGAGGATTTTACATCAACACGCTGCTCACTTCCCGAGCCACGCAGGCTCAAACGCCTTCCGTGTATACATGCTTGTTTTATATCAATAGGATACGCTCCACCGACCCCCGTTATATCATCTGGAGCTAGATGAGACATCGTTCCGGGATGGATGGTTGGATGGACGGATAATAAATTGATTACAAGGATTGAAAAATGGATTTGTAGATGGAAGTAGCTTCAAAGTGAAGATCCGATATTTACTTTTGTTTATGCGTCAGTGCCAAGTGTCTCGATACTTGTGGCAATAGCCGTGCAGAAAGAAAAAAAACAAAAAACCTCTTGACACAAAAACCCACTTCCCTGTTCATAGAGTACATCCATCTGATCTGATCGAGTACACTTGAAACAAAGATAACAAATCTCACAGCGCAAAATACACGCCGAGCTTTATTTACTCCACTGCGACCTACATTACGCTTGTCTTATTTTTGGGGGACGTGACGTAATCTCCTCTTTTGTTTCTCCATCGTTTAATATGCCATTGTTTTGCTCGGAAAGTCATATTGTGAGAGTGAGTCATCGAAATGTTTACCCTTCAAATAACTTTGGAAGAGATTTTTTTTTTCTTTTTTTCATCATAAATACAATCATAAAAATGCTAAATGTAGTTATGTCCATTCAAAAATGATACGTTCCTTTCCTACTTAGCAGTTACGGGGTCATCCCCCAAGCTGTCATTTGGGAGAGGGGAAGGGTGCGCACACGCACACACACACACACACACCTTCTGTCTTGTGGGATGAAGCAGCCAGGGTAAAGGCAAACATTCAATCATGTAAACAACATAGCGGAAGTCAATAAGGGAACACTAAGCCTCATCGTTAATTCTCTACTATGGATCACACAAATCTAATCAATAAAAAACAAAAAAATTGGTGTTTCAAGTCGCTTTGTTATTTTCATCAGCGACACAAAAAAGGACAAAATATCTGGAAACTGGAATTGGGGGGAAAAAAAAGAAAAAAAAACTGACATCAGTCAAGTGAAAAGTGCAGCGCGTACACTTCCGATTTGATGTCAAGTGCACTTTTCTTCAAACGCTTCACACTGGAAATTAAATGTGCCACAACGTGACACTCAAAATTTGGCACTCCTCCCAACACTCGCTTACCAAATACTGTGCTTAGTATGCACAGTTTCAGATCTAATTTATGAAATATTTCCCTGCAGCTCTCATTTTCATAATGCAAATTTATACTGGTGCTGGTGTGAGACTATCAAAGCGCAGGGCTTTAAAGATGTCATCCGAGTGTGATTGCAGCACATGACATCCGTGTACAGATATCCATCCTATCAAAGGGTCGCGCAGGGCTTCGGGCAGTAGGCGGGGGAAGATTGGTTGTCGCAGGGCACACAGAGACGAACAACCATCCGCTCACACTCATACCTAGACAATTTGTGATTGCAGCACATGACATCCGCATTTAATTACTCACTGCAGGTACAGATATAAATACATTAAATACAAAAGCAAAGGGAGAGAATTTTCATACGATCTTTTGTATGATGTCATATTAGAATGCAGCTTGATTGGCAGGACAACACGCCCACACACGTTACCAATTTTGACAAATTTGCGCCTTGCCAAGTTCTGCAATATTAATGCAATGTCATAAAAACCACAGGACCGGTGTGAGCATCGTGCATTATTTAACTATTATTTAACTGGCATGCGCAGCAATGATGCTGCAAGATCAGTGCCAGTGAAGCCCTCTTGAGTTGAGTGCATGCCGCTCAGAGAGATTTAATGGCGGCCCAAACGCCAGTCGAGAGCATCAAGTGTACTCGATTGTTAAATCACTTTTGGACGTCTGTCTGGATGATGCTGGACACTTTGGGTGGTGCCAAAAATTTGGCACGTCCTGCATCTTATACTCAGGTGTGTTATATATATATATATATATATATATATATATAAAACACAGGCCGCATCGATAAAGTAAGCCATTTTAAACTAAAAAGATAAAACAAGAAAAACCTTTCCATAGTTACAAGCAAAACTTTTGAACCCAACCGGAACAACACGATTAGGGAACAGGGATTTGGCGTGTTAGCTCTAACATATATAAATATATATATAGCTCTAATATATAAAATATATATATTATATATATATATTATATAAATATATATATAGCTCTAATATATATAAATATATATATATATATATATATATATATATATATATTAGAGCTTCAACACGCCAAATCCCTGTTCCCTAATCGTGTTGTTCCGGTTGGGTTCAAAAGTTTTGCTTGTAACTATGGAAAGGTTTTTCTTGTTTTTTCTTTTTAGTTTAAAATGGCTTACTTTATCTATTACTTTATCGAGGAACCTGTCTCAAATTGGGTCTAAAAGGTAGAATCCTGTTTGGTTATTGTGCCTTTTGGTGCTGTAAATAGTAAATCCTTGTTGTGGCTGATGCTGCAAATGCTAAAGTAGCGAGCTAGCGATGAGATTTTTGGGGACCCCTGGAAACCTCTATGCCCCGGGCAGTTTCCTGTGTTGAGTCCACCTGAGATTTTACGATCTAGACTTTTAATGACAATAATCATATTGCATTCTGCTCGCAGCCATGAAGTGGTAGATTTATGGTGTCTGGAATTTGCTATGATAAACTCGAATGCATTAACTCGGAAAATATTCCTCACTGATTTTGCCCTTTCCGCTCAGCCACAGCATCTCCCAGAATTGGCATTGCACTTCCGAATATAAAAGGCAGGATGCTGCTCCGCATCATATGTACATGTGTCCCTAATATTGTGGCCCACTCATATGGATAATGTACTGTACAGTATTACGCACTACTGACGTTGCAGTCATGAGGCCCACCCTACGTTACAGTTGCCTATGTGAGCAGTGTGAATCATGCATGGAGTAAGCGCTCTTCATCATCATCATCATCATCATGAAACGTGTAATTGCATATTCAGGTCAAATGCAATATGCACGATCGTTGACATTTCATGTGAAGTACAGTAATGGAGTTGTGGCACTCACAGCATCACTCGGCTTCTTCCGCAGCTGCCCCTCTTCCTGCAGGACCACGGCCGGATCCACCACCAGCTTCTCGAAACACGCCGAGCCCAGCGAGGAGCTCTTCTGCTGGGACGCGACGAGCTGCGAGACGTGCACCTTGGGGCTTCCGTGGGCCGTCAGCTCGGGCTTGCTCCCCGTGCTCCCGGAAGCCGCGCCGAGATGAAGCCCCTCGGCTCCTCGGCTGGTCCCGGCCGCCGCGTCGCCGCCGCCGCCGCCGCGTCCTCCGCGCTTGTCCCCCCCGCTACCGAGTGACAGCAGCGGAGAGGAGCAGCGCAGATTGGGCTGCGAAGACGAGAACACTCGGTCCAAGTGTTTCTTTTTCCTCTTGAACATCCACAGTCCGGACTCCTTCTTGGCGCTTTCTGCTCCGCCGCTAGCGCGACGCTCCGAGCCCAGTTTGGGACTGAGCCACGGCTTGGTTTTCTCCTGGAAAGTCTTCCACATCCGCCGCTGGTAGGACTCTTGTCCCTTGGACGTGCCTTCATCCTTGGCTGCTTTTTGCTCCATGGTGCCCGAGCAGCATCCACCCAGCCTGTAGTGTGTGTGCGTGTGTGTATGTGCGCGTGTGCACTCGCAGTGCACTTCAATGCTGATCCGGTTAGGAGCAACACACGAGAATGAAGAGGAGGAGGAGGACGATGATGATGAAGACGATGATGATGATGATGAAAGTTGGCTTGTAGTAGAGTGCATATGCTAGCGCATTGTACAAAAACACATTGGTTTTATTACAGCATTCCTGTTATGTCAGTTGGACCACGCTAGAAAAAAAAATGGTGTGCAATACAGAGTCCATGTTTTCAATGTTCAATGGTGGTGGACCCCAAAAAGCAGGCAAGAGGGAGAAGCAGGGTGTACTTGACAGATTGTATTAAAACACGGAAAACCAAATCCTAAACAAAGTCCTGAAAACAAAAAGAATCCAAAGTAGCAAACCAAAACCATGACTGAAGCAAAAACCTAACAGTGACCGCCACATAACTGAAACAAACATGACAGTAACAAACAAACAATGACTCGACCATGAGTGGTCGGGTGGGAGTCCTTTTATACAGCTACAGTCAAACCTCGGTTTTCGAACGTCTCGGTTCTCGACCAATTCGGTTTTCGACCAAAAATTCCACGTTTTTTATGTCTCGGATGACAAACACATTTCGGTTCTCGAACAAACTGAGCGCACTTGAATGCACCATTTGACTCCTCTCGCCTTCCTTACACGAGGAAGTGACGCTTCCTCGTGTTGCTTTCCATTGTGAGCAGACATGTTCAATAAACATTTTTATTTTAAAAAGAGCGTGGTTTCGGTTTTTGAACAATTTTCGGTTTTCGAACAGCCTTCTGGAACGGATTATGGACGAAAACCGAGGTTTGACTGTAATTACATAACGACCAACAGGCGTGCAGCTACAGGGCGAGCCCTACAGTGCCACCTGTTGGTCACAAACCAAAACATATGGCACACAGGGCACATGTCGGGCTCTTATTTTCATGCCCAGTGCAACTCTGGCGCAAGGTGCGGTCAAAATCTGCCCAGGGGCAGGCTGGACTAAGTTGTGGTATTTTTCGCAGAAACAAGCAAGTGTGCGCAGTTTAGCGCATTTTAAAAAAAAAAGGGTGTTTGCTCCATGGTGGGCATGAACACTGCCGACTTGATTCCTGATTCCATGTTTGTGCTGCACCTGCACCCTGTGCATGTTTGCCCTCTGTCATGCCCTCTGATCACTTGAAACGGTGTAATTTGCGAACAGTTCACGCATTGCAACACATTTTCCACCAGAATGATTTCGGAAGTTATATTTGTTGGAGGTGCACACTCCCTTGAGGTGTATCTCGTTTCACGCGGATGCTCTTGCACTGTTTCTATGTCTGGATGTGCTCCTCTCTTCAAATAGGCCAAGCTCGAGTGAATGTTCTCACCCACACACAGCAGCAACATACGAGCAGCAGTTTTCTCTTTTCGGAGGCTGCGCTGCTGCAACGTGCACCATGAACCATCACATCCTCCCCCCTTGTGCTGCGTGTTCATCCCCGTCGCCCATTAACACTCTGCTTGCATGGACACTTTCAGCCACTGTTATGAAAGTGTGAAGTTAACTTCTCGGCGCGTGGTCAATCGAATCAATGGGTCAATCGAATCAAACGTAGGATAATCTGACGCACATCTAGAGAGGAGGAAAACGTTCAAGGACTTGTTTGCACTTTGCTTTCACGTTGCCATGATGGGACATGTCACCCTGGCCTTGACATGGTTGAAGGATGATGGGAGTGGAAGGAGCGCCATTAAGGTGCAGAGCATCGAGTACTCCTGCGCAGCTGTGTGAAATATTCCGCCTTTGCAAAGCTAGCCGTGCTCATTTCTGAGTCACACTCTCATTACGGTATTAACCCTCATGCAGTATTTTTAAGCGGCTGCATGAAGGGTATTGCGTCCTCGAGGATTGTCCCAAAAATGTCCCTCTTCCAATGTGCAACAACTTTTTCCACTTTTAATTTTTTTCACTTTCAGCCCCTCAAAATGTTCAGTGGGAATTGGCCAAGACATAGATATACATCCTATGCAAAATTTCAGCTTGGTGGACTGTTTTGTCTGTGGTGTATTTGTTTTCACTGTCCAATTTTGTCTGGTGTCATTATGCGATACCTGGATAAATTTACGGAAACCTGAGGAAAGTCCAGATAGTTAAGTTAACAACTCAAGTGGTTTATTTTTGTTGATTATTTTATCCATCCATTTTCCGAACCGCTTGATCCTCACAAGGTCGCGGGGGTGCTGGAGCCTATCCAACGCCCACACTCACCCTATAACAATTGGAGTGTCAATCAGCTGCCATGCACGTGGGAGGAAACCGGAGCACCCGAAAAACCCACGCAGGCCCGGGAGAACATGCAAACTCCACACAGGGAGGCCGAGCTGGAATCGAAATGTCATTTTGGGATAATTACTCACCGGGATGTTTATGGTATGCATGGGGGTTAAACACGTGACCATGTTTTTCTTTTTTCTAACTGTTTTAAAAAAATTCAATGAAAAGTTCAATAACAAAACAAAAAAAAAGTCAACCGACAAATTAAACCGAATGTTGTGGCTAGAAAAAAGTCTCACAAAACAACGGAGATCGCATCTCCGTGCAGTGTTTCTTTGAAGAAGGCGTCAATTATCGGCATTAATGGGCTGCGCAATAGGCTATACTGTGTCAAAACCTTTGTTTTGTTTCGTTTTTTTCATTCCCCGGACCAAATGAAATCGCTCTTTAACGACAGCCAGAGGCAAGTCCACCGTGACTTAAGCAGATGGGCGATTTGAACAAGTGAGCCAAACAGCTCCCTTATTGACTTTTCGACCGGGACGAAGCTAACGGATGAATCGGCAACGTGCGTGTTCCTTTTAAATGATCCCGATCCCGCTGAGCGCTGACACCGTGCGAATGAGCGCGCGCGCTAAATGTGCTCCTGTAGTGACCGCAATTGCTTTTAATTCAATTTCACCAGCCGGGGCAACTTGACGCACGAGGGAGGATAATAGAAGGTCAGCTTTGTCGAAATCAATTCAGGCTGCCTAAAATCCAAGCGCGGGCTCAATGACGAGATACCCTCGAATATGATCTGCTCAAGTGCTTATAATGCTAACAAATAGCCGCACGTACTCGTAGTGGTGACACATTCCTGTCATCTAAGCTGTTCGCAGAAATGAAATGCTTCATTTTTTTTTTCCACGACCGCAGCATTTCACCTTCTCGCGTAAGAACATCTCTCGCTAATTGAATGCGACTTAACTGAAGAGCGTAACATGGTAGCATGATGCACGTGTGTGTGTGTGTGTGTGTGTGTGTGTGTGTGTGTGTGTGTGTGTGTGTGTGTGTGTGTGTGTGTGTCTGCCACAATATCATAGGGAGGCCAGCATGATCCAATGACAGCCAGCGTGTTGTGGTTGTCGTTTGCAGCGGTGTGCTGTAGAACCGCATCGCATCCTACCGAGAGCTGTTTTTAATATTCGGGTGCGGCACCGCTGAAAAATGACAACCCCAAGAATATACGGGAGTTATGAAATGATGTCTTAAGTATAATAATACAGTCAAACCTCCGTTTTCGAACGTCTCGGTTCTCAACCAAATCGGTTTTCGACCAAAAATTTTGAGTTTTTTAATGCCTCGGATGACGAACAAATTTCGGTTCTCCAACAAACTGAGCGCACTTGAATGCACCATTTGACTCCTCCCGCCTTTCTTACACAAGGAAGTGACGGATTATGGACGAAAACCGAGGTTTGACTGTAATTACATAACGACCAACAGGCGTGCCGCTGCAGGGAGAGCCCTACAGTGCCACCTGTTGGTCACAAACCAAAACATATGACACACATGAAAACCGAGGTTTGACTGTAATCCATTTTATTTGTGGACGCCTTTATAAGCACTCAAGGACACCTTACAACTTGGTCTATGAAGCTGTCCATTTTCTATAACTGGGGTGTTAGTCTCATTTTTTTTCGCGGGCCACATTGTAGTTACGGTTTTCCTTGGAGGGCCGTTATGAATTTTGGGGAAACCATATAAATGTTTAATCCCCTCCACATATTACATACACAGCGCACAACAAATGGATGGATAACTAGTTTTTAAAATCAGACGTCAAGAATAATGACTGTTATTGCGGATAACATATGACGATTTGACATTTTGGTTCAGACTTTAGCAAGCATCATGAAACTTGACATGCTTCATTTGCTTTCGCGGGCCACATAAAATGATGTGACGGGCCAGATCTGGCCCCCGGGCCTTGACTTTGACACCTGTGTTCGATCGCATTTGAAAGTAGGCCTCCACACTTCTGAGAGACGGATTATTTGCTTCGGTAGGTGCTTCTGTTTTGGTTGGCAAAAGAATGCCGTGTTGCCGGATGAGACCGACAGGCCTCCACCCGCGGCTTCCATCATCCGCGCTCGAAACCGCTTCCTGCAGAGTTTCGGAAGAAGCACATCGTCACCATCACGCGCATGATCAAACCCGCAGTCGCTTACCCGGCGATGGAACGCACGCGGCCTCCTTGCCGTTGAAATCTGCGTACCCTGCTGCCTTTTAAATCTTTAATCTTCTTTAATCTGCAGTCTCCGCCGCAACCCGTCCGATGGAGCACACACACCCACACTCAAAATTTGATTTGATTACAGCTGATAGGATGACGGACGCAGCGGCCCGGGTCAAGCCTCTCCGACTCCTTTCATCCTTTGATATATCGAAGAAAATACCCTATGACGTGCAACGGATTTTTTTTTTGGGACGAGCGATCACAAAGTTATGTAACTTTGATGGAGGAGCAATTGAAGCATTTGCGACCGGATGTTCCCGTGAGAATTAAACCGCAAAGTACAAACGTTAATGGAGAAATATTATGGAAAATTGACTTTAAAAGCTTGTGAACAAAGTGCGTCTGGGGTGCGTTCAGCTCTTCTGTCCCATCGGAATGTCGTGGTTTAGGTCATTGACATAATAACCGAGACGTCGTTGGCGCTGGTGATCATGCAACGCGATCCAGTGTTGATTTCTCGGCGTGTCTACCCGAAAAAAAATGTTCACTTTGACCGTGGCCCTAAATAAATTAGTACATAAGTCCATTTTTATTTTATTTTTTTAAATATGCTGTGCCTACAACTTTTGAAAAGAGGCTCTCTGACTCTAAGCTTGCTCAAAATTCCAAAGCGTAATCAATATCAAAAGCAGCAAACTTGTCGCTGGATGAAAAAACAAGCAATTATCACGCAGAGAGATGGAAAATCCATCAGCGCCATGACACAAACATCGGCTGTATACTGAAGCCCATGCAACTTTTTGGACTGCTCCAAAGAAGAAAGAAGCCACCGTGTACTAAATAACAGACGCCAAATGGGTAGACCGAGACGTTGACTGTTGGTGGCATCACAAACAACCTCCGGAGGGCCAAAGGGAACGATGCCGGGACTCAGAAAAGTGCTTTCAGAAAATTGATACAGTAAGGAAGGTGAGAGGAGTCAAATGGTGCATTCAAGTGCGCTCAGTTTGTTTGAGAACCGAAATTTGTTCGTCATCCGAGGCATAAAAAAATCGAAATTTTTGGTCGAAAACGGAATTGGTCGAGAACCGAGACGTTCGAAAACCGAGGTTTGACTGTACTGTATATGATGTACGATTTATTAGTAGCGCACTAAATAGTAAGCGTTTAACGTTGACTGCATTGTCGTTCCGCGTTCTCATGCTTCATCTTTCCAACTGACGCGCGAAGAACTCCTATTTCCGCGCGTCACGCTGGGAAAGGCGCAGTGTTCATCACACTCGGCGTAGCTGTGACTCAGCCGAGGAGAAACTGTGAAACGATGTGAACCAAAACACAAGTTGCTGGCTGCTGTAGCAGATAACATGTTTTGCTTTGCTCAAGGTAGAACCGAAATGAGCTGTCAGACGTGCAGAGGATGGCGTAAAGTGGTTTCGGAGCCCCACAGAACCGCAAATTGGACAAAACAAACGGAGAGGAGGCTTTATTAGGAGGCGCAGCTGGTTAAACACGACCACCTCAAAAGGTGGCTGACAAGTGACGGTGACAGGCTGTCACCAGAAAATAAACCTGAATGCACGTTGTCAAAAAATTGACACATGAGCACCGTGGTATATTTCACCACTGTAGCCAGGGCCATTACATTTCCCATGAGGCCCACCATGCAAGCCCCCCCACTCCCCCATCTCCCCACTTCCTGTCTGCAGCTCATAGGTGCAGACAGCTGGAAAGGAGACAAAAGCCTCCATGGCTAAATTGCTCCACAAGTTACTGTACGGAGCACTACTTAGCACCCATCCATCACTCTGTTTTTAAATGGACAATGAATGGAGATGAAATGAGGAGAGCTGATGTATAATTGAACATACTCAAAGTGTGCGTCTGCCATTGTCTGGTGGGGGGGTGGGGGGGGTGGAATTTGTTTGCTTAGAAATGCACGCAATTACATCTCATGGCACCTCCACCGTTATTTAAAAAAACAAAAAACTTTGCAAGGCTGATTTGGTGTGGTTTAATATTGTCTGTAGAGACATACTGTATATAAATATACAGTCAAACCTCGGTTTTCGAACGTCTCTGTTCTCGACCAAATCGGGTTTCGACCAAAAATTTCAAGTTTTTTATGCCTCGGATTACGACCGAAAATCGGGTTCTCGAACAAACTGAGCGCACTTGAATGCACCACTTGACTCCTCTCTCCTTCCTAACACGAGGAAGTGTCACTTCCTTGCTTTCCATTGTGAGCAGACGTGTTCAATAAACGAGCGTGGTTTCGGTTTTCGAACAGCCTTCTCGAACGGATTATGGACGAAAACCGAGGTTTGACTTTACTATATAGCTCCATAAAATGTGTGCAGAGCAATATCAAGAGATCCATTTACCTATGACACAGGTTTTTCCCCCTAATGTTTACACGCTTCAATACTTGTCACAAATTTGTATGATAACAATATTGATCAATAAGCAGATCTCTCTGAATCCACAAGATGGTTTAACTCACTTACTTGCAGCCGCCTCTCGCCCAGTGATTCCAAGCCACTGTTCTGCGGCATGTTCGTGTGCAATCGTGACAGGTTCCGTTCCTCAGGTGGGCAGCAGGAAGACAACAAGGAAGTGCCCCGCGGATACTACAGTAAACTAAAGTGTCGAATAAACAGAGACAGCGTAGCTGCTCGTCGCCTAACCCGTCGCTCGCACATTGGGCGTGCGTTGGGGTGTAATTAATGTAAATATACTGATCGTCGGGAGTTATTTGTGTGGTGCAAAACGTTCCGGGATAAAATCAACTCGAGCCATCCAGCTAACGAACACCTGGTAAAATGCTCTTGTCAACTCAGCAAACCAGCTACTTTGTTGACTTTCGGTGTGCAGAAGGAAACGTAAACGGAGGACATGCGGAGTACTGAAAAGTTGCCTGTGCTACGAGAATTCAGCGACACACTACCCAAAGGTCAGTACTAATTTGGCCACAAGGAAACTTAAGCCGATGATACATTGCAGCGTCTTGTGTAGTGATACTTGCACATCGTGAAATGTTCATTGATTCCTATAAAACGCTGGCCCGTACGTACGGGATGATGATGATAACCAACTTAACCAACTGCACATTTTGCAATTTTGTGTAGAAATTGACGGCATTTGGGTAAAATGGGCATAAAATGCATCTGAATAAAAAGTAGTTGGCCCGTACGGGGATCGACCCGCACTTGTTATTAGCGTTATTAGCACCACGCTCTAACCAACTGAGCTAAACCGGCCATACGACGCATTCGTGTTGCCAAATTGAAATCATTGCTGGCGGTTCACTGCAGCATTTTTAATGCGAAGTGTTTATCGTTTCCAAAACTAACATGGCCCGTACGGGGATCGAACCCGCGACCTTGGCGTTATTAGCACCACGCTCTAACCAACTGAGCTAACCGGCCACGTAAGGGCTGCAGCCTGAATTTAGTACATCTATACTTAACTATGGAGGTGGAAATGCAAATCGATTGAATGGGCGTCGAACCGGATACTTTGGTGTTTTGAGGATTCGAGCCAATTGAATTTACCGGCCACACTATCTTGAATACGTTAGCCAAAAGCGAAACGAGGTCGCGGTGTCATCATTCGTTGGTTAAAAAAGATAACTGGCCCGTACGGGGATCGAACCCGCGACCTTGGCGTTATTAGCACCACGCTCTAACCAACTGAGCTAACCGGCAGTCTTGATCAATTTAATTAGCCAAAAGGATCGTGGTCGGGGGTACATTGCGGTATCGTAAGAAGCGTCATCGGTTTCAAAAGGTAGCTGGCCCGTACGGGGATCGAACCCGCGACCTTGGCGTTATTAGCACCACGCTCTAACCAACTGAGCTAACCGGCCATACGACGCATTCGTAGTTGCCAAATTGAAATCATTGCTGGCGGTTCACTGCAGCATTTTTAATGCGAAGTGTTTATCGTTTCCAAAACTAACATGGCCCGTACGGGGATCGAACCCGCGACCTTGGCGTTATTAGCACCACGCTCTAACCAACTGAGCTAACCGGCCACGTAAGGGCTGCAGCCTGAATTTAGTACATCTATACTTAACTATGGAGGTGGAAATGCAAATCGATTGAATGGGCGTCGAACCGGATACTTTGGTGTTTTGAGGATTCGAGCCAATTGAATTTACCGGCCACACTATCTTGAATACGTTAGCCAAAAGCGAAACGAGGTCGCGGTGTCATCATTCGTTGGTTAAAAAAGATAACTGGCCCGTACGGGGATCGAACCCGCGACCTTGGCGTTATTAGCACCACGCTCTAACCAACTGAGCTAACCGGCAGTCTTGATCAATTTAATTAGCCAAAAGGATCGTGGTCGGGGGTACATTGCGGTATCGTAAGAAGCGTCATCGGTTTCAAAAGGTAGCTGGCCCGTACGGGGATCGAACCCGCGACCTTGGCGTTATTAGCACCACGCTCTAACCAACTGAGCTAACCGGCCGTGATCGTTTATGGCCTTAAATGCGTAAAAGGAACTCAGCATTTAAAAAAACAATCCGTGCTTGACCAAAGCCAATGGTTTACTGATGTGCTTGATTCTATAGCAATCAACAACCTCTTTGAAATGAATGCAAATGCTATTACTCCATAACTGGTTTTATGATGTGTAATTCAGACAAATATCAGGCACATAAACGCACAGTGGAGTGCACAGGAGTGTTGTGCCTTTTAAGGCCTGGAATGCCTTACCTCGCCAGCAAGCTCTCAGTCAGGGAAAACAGCACTGGCCTCTTTAAGTGCACAATCAATGGCTAATTTATGGGAATAAAACAAGGGTACCTGAAATATGTTACAAGATGAGCAAAAGAACTTAACAAAGCGAGCAGCACTTCGCATGGATGTCAGGAAACTGCTACCAATACCAATTTGATTCATAGCGTTTTTTAAGTAACGGTGGGTGTGTTTTTTTTTTTCATAATTGGTTTTCATTTATAGGGTGCGATCAATACAAACAAAATGTTGACCATCTTTATTTGGCATGGATGTGGACACCATTAAACTACAATGTTGATTATGACACTGAGTTGCTTTAAGTCTGAAATGATGCTGAATGGGACCTTCGATCATGATACATCGTTTTGTTTTTTACGGTGCATTGGAGCAACTTTCAAGACAAAGAAACAAGCTGTGAATGAAATTCCAGCAATCGTTGATCCCCGTTCAGCTTAGCGTGCTCCAAAAGTACCTGCGTGAAGATGAAAATGCGTTTTAAAAGTCATCAGCAGAAAGCGGCGAAATTTGTCCGAAAATATATCAGACAAGCACGTGAAACAATGATCGTAGCTTTACATGAATTAGTTCGTCATCGTTTTTGAAATGCAGGTGCCTCAGCAGGTACCAGCTGGCCACTTGAGGCACAGTCGCAGAGCTTTCTTGAGAGGGGCCGTAGACCAGCTTTTCCAACAGTCGCCTGGTTTCCCTGCAGACGGGACAAAAGGAGACTCGGAGCTGAGGTAAGCAAATGCTGCCGTTCAGTACTTATGCTTATGGGAGAGTGCTACAGATCAAATAGATAAATAGTGAAGGGCCTCTTGGGAATTGTGAGGGGAGGCAGAGGGTGTTTGATACTTGACCATATGAGCTCTTAAGCGATTACAGTTCCACGGAGCCTCTCTCTATGTAGTCACTCCAGGGGTTAAGAGAGCTTCCTGAGCCCCAAGCTCTTTTTTTTTTTTTTTTAAGGAGAAAAAAATAGCATAATGCCAACCTGGCAGCCATCTTGGTCACAAATTGGAACAAGGCCTGGAAGAGGAGAGCCACAGGCGAAGAGCCCAGCTTCAAGGCTTCTGTCGTAGCTTGTCGGACCAGATCCTTCCAGTCATTTCCGGGGACACCTGCCTGAAAAAAAAGTCAAAACAAGCACGCACACAGGTGACGATGGACATGGAAAATCATGACACTGATCATTGAGGTGAAATGTTCCCTTTTTATTACACTAATGTGACCGCCTTCTCGCATACTTTAGACTGTTGTTTTCTTTAATCTGCTCTTGCCCGGAAAATCTTAATCTGCTGTATGCCTATAAGAGATTTACTATCCTCTCAATTTGAATCACAATCGCAAAGCTTCTCATCTTGTTTGGGACTTTCCATTTGACCTTGTCTGATGCTACAACCGGGGTGTCTTTCATCTCTTCTGCTTCATGTTGTCCAACGAATGGGTTACAAAAACAAACAAGCACTCACCATACTGGGCCTCAGGGCTAGAAGGCTGAGACGCAGCAGGCTGCCCACTTGACTGCTGTGCTGCCCGAGCTGGGAGGCGAGCTGCAAACTCTGTCTGAGAACCATGACTGCCTGCACGAGCAGACCCTGGCTGATGTACACCGCGGCTAACCACTAGGAAGGTGATTGTTAGAGGAGATGAAGTCGTTAGAATCATATTTAAATGAGTTTACATTGCTCATGACGTAGATGTTAAAATTTAAATCCAATATATCAAATACAGTTTATAACAGGGTTCCCACTCTTCCACTTGTTTTTTATTTATGGACCTTTTAAGGACTTTTGAGGGCTAATTTAGCCATGTTTTAAGGACTTTTTCTCCATTCAGCAGGGGATACACGGTGGATTTAATACCCGCTCAGCAATATGCGGGCTGAACAGAAAGCCACATTTCACTGGGCTGGTGTTCAAATCATTGCTGCCAAAGGAAGGGCACATCTTTATTTTTAGGGACATACTGTGTGTCAAATGTTCATTTTCCTACCTGTATTGCAGGTAAGAAAATGAAAACAACTTGAATTCATTCTCAAATAAAGTACACTAAGAAAAAACTTAATTTACAAAATATAAAACTTCAATTTATTTTTGAATAAAAATAGTTTTTTGTTTTTTAAGGATTTTTATTGATTTTAGAAGCTTTCCCGGAAAATTAAGGACAATTAAGAACATCATTTTACAACTTTTTTAATGGATTTTTATGAACTTTAAGGAACCGTGGGAACCCTGTATAATGTATTTTCTAGCAGGTCCTTGAAACTGCGAATTGCAGAATGCATATTTGTTCAGTGGGCGCAATATGGAGGTCCTAAAATAATCGGTCATCTTGCAGTCAATAAGCATTACTAAAGTCTGCCCAGACTCTCACAATATAAAACAAGTCAAGCAAAAATCATGCCATTTTCTTTGCTTGACTTATTGCTCTCGAATTGTTCTACTCTATGAATGTGAACAGTGAAGCAAAACACAATTGCCAGATGGACCGGCGGTGCTTAAAATAACTGCGCTAGCTCATCCTCACATGCCACGCCGCAATATTGTTGGGGTTCAACATCACAGCGCTGTTGAGCTGCTCCAAGGCAGACTCTGATAGGAGAGTACCATCGCCGGACTCAAGGAGGCGCAGACACTGTACTTGTCTGAGCGACAACGTCGCTGCGGGATGCTCTGGGGACACATTCAGCACCTAGAACCAAGTACAGCAAAGAAAACTCAAGTGATTCATCCCGTTTGCATTGTACACAAAAGCAATTGAGGTACAGGTACCATGAGAGCGACGCGAGCTCTCTCGAGTGGTACACAAAATAAAGCATCACTGACTTCGTTCATTTCAGTTGTATTGATTCAATGGGGATTTGTTTGTGTTTAATGTTCGATTTTGGTACAGTTGATATTCATTTAACTTTTATGTGTATGAAATATTTGAATGAAATAATTGAGGCAGAGTTTATTATATTTTAAAATTTAAAACGAGACACTAAGAGTGAGTAAATGTCACCTGTGAGCAGACTGCTTCTGCTTGCTCAAGTTGTCCGGTCAGCATGAGACCACTCACTGCCTGTTGTAGTACCCATCCTTGCAGAGATTGTGCTAGGGGGCGCTCTATCTCCTCCAAGCTATGCACTGGGATACACAAGTCCTCATTTAGTTTACACACCACAAGATGAGGGATTGGTACACTTGCACTCGTTAAGGACATTCCGTACAAGACCTTGTTGATGAGTTTGCAAAGCTACAATCTTGCCCGTGACATCTTTTCCGCACAACTATGAGCCCATCTGGGAAATTATCTTTATTTTCAATTCATTAAAAAATATATATAAATAAATGGAGATACAGTAGTTCATTTTTTTGTAAATTTACCAATTCAGCTTGGGATCAAAGGCATTTTTATTCCATGCGTAACATACCTTGGCCAACAGATAAAATGCGTACCTTTTTCAGAAACCGCTGACATGAGCGTTTGCTCTAGTCCTTGCCTACGTGCAGCTGAGCCCGAAAGATAACAGGAAGTGTTTTCGGTGTGACATGCGGCCATTAATCCTGCCCACGCTGCTGGATCATCTGTAAGTAGAGGCGATACTGTACTGCTCAAATACTGGCACATTTACAAAAACGAAAAAAAATGTGACTCGGTATTTTTTTTAAAATGGACATGTGTGTTTTTCACATTTGGGGTCTCCCAAAGGTGTGCTTGCGAGGTGCGCGTTAATGTACCAGGACAGAGCAGCACAGCTCTCTGCATGGTCTTCAGAGCATTCCTGTGAGCATCCTCTCCAGAGTGTCTTCCACAAGCCAACTGATTCACTCCACTGTACAGCAGTGCTCTCTACAAAGTGAAACATGTTTTCGTTAGCGATCGGACAAGACAACGACAGTGAGCTAAAAAAAACAATGAAAGCAATTTATGATGACACGCTGTAAATGTAGAGGCTATTCTACCTTTCCATGGGTCATACTGGAAAGACAGGCAACGTGTCCGGCCATCGCGCCGCCCTGGAAGGCACAGCATTACATTACGTTACCTTTCAACATCGAATGAGAGTGTGTTTTGGTGTTTGTATGAGGCTTACATTTGCCTTCCTGGGGCAGTACTTGGGTACCAGTTTGGACAACAGCGACCACAAAGATGAATTCCCCGGATAGCTAAAAGAATCAGAGGGCAGAGGAGAAGTTGACATGTTCAATGCGACCTCAAAGCGCTGCTTGTTTCACTGTCTCTAGAAATAATCCGTATTCCTCCAGCTCACCTGTGTACGGCTCTGGAGGCCTCTCTTTGCACCGCACTGTAGTTGCCCTGCAACGCCAGTAAGGTGCAGGTGAGAAGACACCGCCGCTCGATAACAGTTGCACAGGACGAGCCTTGTTTTAGCAGCTCGGTACGGGCGGCAGCGGCTAACGTTGTGTCATTGTGGACCAATCCAAGGGCACATAAACACAAAAGAGACTCTGGTGCCGGTTCCTTCAACATGGAGCTGTGGAGGACAGACTGTCGAGTCAGTGCACTGGGGAGCCAAAGTTTCATTTACTTTATTTGTACAGTGAAACTCCTCTACAAAGAAATCATGTTTGCAGCAAGAAAACTTTCACAACAGGGGGTTTTTCACTGTAGCAAATTTGACACTTCATATAGTCAGTGTAGAAAAAAAAAGGGAAAGAAATTGTGAAATTTACGATCAGCATTCACTTTCACTTACATCAATTTCTTGGATAATGTATTTTATTTTGCTTCCTCCGTCTTTCATTTTGATCACTTTTACCCTGTCTTCCAGCGTCAGAGCGCTTCTTGTCCTAGCTGCTTGACATCCAAAGGTCCGTTTTGTAGCCATTTTAGCAATGCAACGTTCATGTAGTGGATCTCTCCGCGAGGCAAGAGCAGAGAAAAAGATTTCGTAGAACGCAACAGAGTTTTTTTTTTTTCGTTGTATGGCAGGCAGGAGAGTGGGAATGGTGTTAATGCATTAAGATTTTTTCACACTAGGGGGTATTTTCGCCCATGTAGGTTTCGTTGTAGAGGAATTTCACTGTACCGCATGCCATCCAGTGGAAAAGCATTCACTTTTTTTCTGCCCGTCGCGACATATTGCTGCTGGCATAGACAGATGAACAAAGGTACAATATTTGTAGTGTATAAATAATCATTTTCAGGCCAGTTAAGTCAAATTTGAAATTTCCCTCGACGGACCTGATGATCTCTGACAAAGCACAACACTGTGCCACAGCACATTGGTTGGTAATCAGTAACATAGTGGACTTACCATTTGAACAGCAGGGTCTTGGCAGAGTCGACATTCCCCTGCTGGTGCTGCAGCAGGGCAAGAGCTGTCAAGACGTACGCCGTCTGCTTCTCACTGGAGGCCACAGCCAGGGCACGCTCATATGCTACAGAGCACAAATAAAACACTTCATAGTCGCTTGGGAAAAGATCTCAAAAGGGCTTCAAGGCTGCTGCTTACCGCTGATGCCCTCTGGTATGAGTCCGGCCTTGCAGTAGGCCAGAGCCAGCCCTGACAGATCACTGAGCTCCTCCAGCGGAGTGGAGTTAAAAACATCAACTGCCTCGCGCCACCGGCCACAAGCACTGAGAGGGACACAGTAGTGAGTGATTATGTTGAGTGGAGGTACTTTTTAGTCAAGCACTCAATTTGCTGGGATTGAAGGGAATTTCTCACCACAAAGCACGAGCATAGTTGCTCCGAGCAAACGATAGTTGTTCTCTGAAGGACGTGGACTGAAGTAACTCAACGGCTCTGAGGGGAGAGAAGTAAAAACACAATTCTTCATCAACAATATTATTGGTACCCCTGCAGAGCACGAATCACACAAGACAAATGATTTCATCCATTATTTGAACTATTAGTTAGTATTACCGTATTGGCCCGAATATAAGACGGTGTTTTTTGCATTGAAATAAGACCGAAAAAGTGGGGGTCGTCTTATATTCGGGGTCTAGACATTATACCCATTCACGACGCTAGATGGCGCCAGATATCATTGAAACGAATGATGAACTTGACTCCCGAGGCCAAAGCGAACCCCTGTCACGAAGAATAAAAATAAAAATAGCGGTAGCACGAAGAAGAAAAATAAAAAATTGTGGTAAGAAAGAAAAGAGAAGAAAATAATAGAAGAGATAACAGAAAATGGAGAAACGTAGTGACAATTTGGAGAAAAGATCGGCTGCCGGAGGAACCGGCAGCTGAGAAGAAGTTATGATGTAATTTACATTTAAAAAACCAGAAGCCAGTTTTTACGAATGTGATTGCACTTTAGTTTACATATTTAAATATTCAGATATTAAGATTTGAATGAGGCACAATAACATGCTTTTTCTCTCAAATATATTGTTATTAATCATTTGTTTCAGATGTACTGTAATTCTTTTCTATATAAAAATTAATTTGGTGTTCAAAAAGTCTTATAATCAGGGCCGTCTTATATTCGGGCCAATACGGTACATTAAAAACAACAATATTTTTTCAAGAAACTTTATATTTTGGTGCAAATCTGATGAAAAACATCCAGGATTTGTTTCTGCTTTGTTTAATCACAATAGAACCACTGATGTTACAATGCCAGTCATTCATTTGCTGCCATCTTGTTGTCCTGTAGTGAAACTACACAGAGGTTCTTTCAGGCAGAAAGTGCAAAGACGTTGTTGGAGAGCTTCCCTACTGAATGTGATTCAAAAGTACTCGTTTAGGTGTTTTCACTGATACCTGTGATAAGCTTGTAGAGCCTGTCTCTTCAGCTGCAGCTGTTCAGCCAGAAAGCCCAGCATGATGAAGGCAACGGCGTCAGACTGGATCCTTTCTGAAAAGCAAACTTCGTATTTCACCACATCGTCTTTGTGACTCGCAAACAACCGCGGTGTACTCTGATGGCATACCGGTGTACTTGCTGAGTGCCACCTGGGCTGCAGAGATGGCATTCATCTGGACTATGTTGTAGCGATACAGTTCGGAGTCTCTCTTGCTCTTATCCAACAAGGTAGAACACACCCAGTGGGCGTAGCCTTTCACTCCCTCCGTCTGGATGACGGCGAGTCGTCGGGTCGAATGGAGAGGGAAGATGCGACACGGCAAGGTTATGCATTCATAAGTTGACAATTCAAAAAGGGCGGCTGGTCGCGTACATGTGCGCTAAGCTCGGTGGTGTGTCTGAAAAGATCCATGGTGTCATAGCTTCCCACTCTCTCTGCTATCAGGGCCTGGAAGGGTTGAAAAAATACGTCACATGCAAAAAAATTAACCGGTGTAAATACCACTAACTGGCATAAAAAAAAAAAAAAAAATTTAAATCAGCAGTCACACAAACATCAAAGTCAATTCTTTGTAAAGCGACCCAAAAAAAAAAGAAAGAAAGAAAAGTACACCTGTCCAATCCAGCAGTTGACATACAGCGGCTCCAATGACTGTGCGACCTTGAAGGACTCATGTGCAAGCTAGACAAGACATTTAAAAATGTGTCAGCCACCATTGATGAAACACAATAGTCGAGCTGTTCAGTGTAGTATAAAACACACACCTCCATGTTGTCCTTTTTCAGATACAAGGTGCCGAGGTTGGTCCATGCAACAACATTCTGTAAAAAAAAAATATATATATATATATATTTCCTAAGAAAAATATTTGAAGCCCAAGCATCACCATAAAGCCCATCGTACATACATTTGGTTCAACTTGAATAGACTTGATAAAGCAATGCTGAGCCAGGGCCAAATTCTCCAGTCCTGGTAACATGGGGAAAGGTGAGAATGATCATATTATGAATTCCTCTCACACACACTCCTTAAAACAATTGTAAATGGGTACCAAAATAAATGTCTTGTTTATCCATAAAATAACCCGGCAAGTTAAATGTGGTCGATATACGACACCTTTGCTTGTGTTGATCACTCCCAAAGCGTTCCAGTAGTTATGGTTGCCGCCGTCCATCATAACTGCCTTTCGTAAACACTGAAATAGCCAAAATGACATTTAAATAACACATGGGGGATGAAAAAAAAATTTGAAATTGCTATTTTCATACTTGTTGTGCTTTCTCTAGTAGTAACGAATGCTCCTCCTCTGCATCACAGGTCAGGCGAGCCTGATGATAAAAATTAAGTCCCAGATCATGCCACAGACTGGCAACTTCTGGCATGAGCTTCAATGCACGAGTGTAACACCTGTGGATACCAAAGTACAACATTCAATGTTTGATTACGAATGAAAGCATTGCGCAATGCCAGTAACATCATAAAGTCCTGAAAAGATGGAGGATTTAGCAACCGGCAGCTGTCATACCGTTCGCCGACTCTGAGCGTCTCAGCCTGGTTCAGCACGTGGACCTGAACTTGTGGGTCCAGACCAGCCAGCGCTGCCGGCATCCGAACCTGAGCCCTCTTTGGAGATACTGTGCTGACAGCGGAGCAGGCATCTCCAAGCAGCTTCCACAAGCAGGACAAGTCAGATCGCAGCTTCACCGCTCTGAGGAGCACAACAGTGACAAAGATCACACATGGTAAGATCCACATCCAAATCTTTCGGTTCAGTTTCAGTACAGTGCCCTTTTTTTTTTTAGCTTTTCCATTGTCAGAAGAAACCTTTTAAGAAATATGACTGCTGATAAAATAGGAGGCACTAACAAGTGCCGCCTTTTGAATTGCGACTTACTTGAAGAGGTTCTGTAGAGCTTGCTCAATCAAGTCAATGGCTCCACCGTCTCTGCAGTCCTCCATTAAACTTTTTGCCAGCGAGAGCTGACACTCACCAAGACCTCAATAAAACATCATTCAAGTCAAATTAAACTTTGCAAAGGAGAGAAAACGCAAATCGCGCCGTGCCACACACACATGGTTCTCTACCTTTAAGGGCAGGGACGTAGTCGTGCTTCGCCGTGATCTGCAAATACTCCGCGACGGCCTCCTTGAACTTGCCTAGGGTCTGTTTGATGGCAGCGGCCTGGTAGACGCTGTAGATGGAGTTGGGCTGAAGGATGTGCGCCTTCCCGAAGGCCTTCAGAGCTGCTGTAAAACTCTGGCGGTTTAAGTAGGCTTCACCTAAACACTCCCAGCACACCCAATCCTCCGGGTCTGCTCTCAGAGCTGCCTGGAGACTTACAAACAAATCATAGATAATCAATAACAAGAACAAAAGCGTGGATTTCTTGTTTTTTTTTTTTTTAGATCAAAATGAACTTTCTTTAGTCCTTACTCCGCAATAGCCAAATGATGCTGTCCAATCTTTAAGTAGTAAAGGCCGCGTCTCATCCAGGTCCATTTAGCAGAGCCTGGAGTGGCCTTCTCGATCACTGACTGGAGGATTGCCAATGCGGTGTCCTGTAGTAGTAAAGGAGGATTTAGAGAAAAGAAAAAAATATATATATATATTTTTTTAATATATATATTTTAAATATATATATTTTATTTATTTTTTTAAATATATATATACTGTATATATTAATATATATTTATTATATATATATATATATATATATATTCTTTTTCCTTTTTTTTTTTTACTAATGGCATAATGACATTAGAACCACACATTCGACATTAGAAACACAAAAACAAAACAATACACATGACACAAATGAAACATTACCATATCGTCATTCGCCATGCTGAGATCGACCGCAGCCGCGCCAGACTCCACGTCGTCACTGTCCAAGTCAAAGGCCTTCCTATAGCAGCCGCGTGCCCGCCCGCAGTCGTTGGCCACTTCCCGATAATAACGTCCAAGGTAGCGGAACACGCAACCGAAGTAAGGGTCTAACTTTGCAGCCTGAGATACACACAAATAAGGCTGAGAAAGGCAGCAGGCGTTTTATTTTCGGAAATCCAACAGTTACTTCTTACCAACCTTGAGAAAATGTGAATGCGCCTTGCTTCTGTCCTTACGGGTCTCTTCTCCCATGGTCCAGTAGAGTTGGCCGAGCAAGAAAAAATACTCGGCGCAGTCGGGGCTTTGTGCTGCTGCCTTGAGAAAACTGCAGCGAGAAGGAAAAAAACTTGTATTGACGGATTGACTCAAGTTGGGGGAGCACCACTGGTCTACCGAACTGTGTTTTTACCTCTGCTCTGCAAGCTGCTTCTTGTCCTCGGCTACATGGGCCAGTCCCTCGAGCGCTGACGCCTGGGCCAGGTGAGGGTCCGAGGCCGCCAGCTGTGATGACACCTGTGAAACATACAGATGTGACTTCCTTTGGACTGTGCACTGACCTGTTATTTAATGACAATCGTGTGCATGCGCGTGCGGTCAAACGGACCTTTAACGCCTCAAATACTTTTCCTTTGTTGAGGTATGCGCGACCTTTAAGGGCGACTAGTAATGGGTCTTTGTCAGCATCAGGGATCTAAAGGACAGAAAGCAACTCATATCAACTCCGCAATCAAAACATGCTCCTTTTTATCATAAGGTTATTATGGCAAAAATAAATAAATAAATAATGAATGAATGGCAGATTATTTTTACATATTTTTACATAATCTGCCATTCATTCATTATTTATTTATTTGTTCCATTTGTGAAATTGCGATGCAATTATTGCAACACACGTCACAATATGATCATTAACCCTCCTGTTCTGTTTATCGGGTACACCAAAAACCTTCACGGATCAATGGGACCTGCTGCATGTTTAGCCCGAAAAAAAATGTCAAAAGGTCAATTTCACCCGCATGACATAACGAGGGTGAATAAAGGGCAGGTGTGATATTTTACCCAGGAAAATGTCTCCAGAGCCTGTTCTGCATCCTTCTCCTCTGCACTCCTGACCAAAGCTTCAAGCCTAAGCTTTAGCAGTCGGATCCTCAGTTCCTTGTCTCTGGGCACGCATGCTGTTAAACCTATTGAAAAACAAACACACACTTCCTGAAGCTGGTTTCAAGCGGTTACTTCATTATATAAACACATGTTGTGCGTAATACCTTGGGCACACGATTTAGAGCAGTCTGAATATTTGTGCACTTTAAGCTGAGCCTCGGCCAGACTGTGCCACGCTGGGTGAAAGTTCATTTTCTTCAATCCTAACAACATAGAAAAGAAGTCAACTTTGACAACTGCATGACTTGAGGCACATGCCCCCCTGGATAGGGCAGTTCTATACGACTGCTAAGTAGTACAGTCAAACCTCGGTTTTCGAACGTCTCGGTTCTCGAACAATTTGGTTTTCGACCAAAAATTTAGAGTTTTTTATGCCTCGGATGACAAACAAATTTCGGTTCTCGAACAAACTGAGCGCACTTGAATGCACCATTTGACTCCTCTCGCCTTCCTTACGCGAGGAAGTGACGCTTTCTCGGGTCGACGAGGAAGTGACGCTTTCTTGTGTTGCTTTCCATTGTGATCAGAAGTGTTCAGTAAACATTTTTATTTTAAAAAGACCGTGGTTTCGGTTTTCGAACAATTTCGGTTTTCGATCAGCCCTCTGGAACGGATTATGGACGAAAACCGAGGTTTGACTGTAACTATTTTAATAAAATACTTCAACACATGCCTCTGCATGGACAGATTTTTAATACAACAGCTCAATCCTTTAAAAAGAGCGTTTTATAAAGTGGCCAAAGTTTGTATGCATACAAACCTTGCGCAAGGTCCTTAATGGCATCCTTATACCTGCCCTCTTGCAGTGCTTTCGTGCCAAATCCCAAATGACACCAAGCGTTATCCGGCGCCAAATTACGAAGCCGTGAAAGGCAATTGACAGCCTCCTCACTCTGGACACCTGCATTGATACAACACAGCAACCCATTTTTTTTCCCCAGCATATTTTATCTGTAAATATCTCTACGCAAGTGAGCATCTACACAAGGTGAACCTTTTTGGAGGTAGTGGGAACAAAGGACTTCAAGAGGATAACTTTGGGCTGGGTAGAGAGACAGCATTGACTCGCACGCTTGTTTCATTTTCTCCTCCTCCTCAGGCAGCTGTGGCAAAGACATCGAGGTGATTTTGAGATTTTGCCCGAGAAAGCAAGATGTCGGACAACAACAAACTGTTAGCCTAATGCTATTAGGCTAACGGCTATTTGCGTCAGTCATATTTGAACATTTTCTGAAAATTACAAGAAAAAAATAATAATAACGTAAGAAAAAAGAAGGGTCAAGTTGCCTTGATTCAATCTTTGCAGATTTTTTTACTGTGTGTTAAAAAGAGACTACCGAAGCTAATTCTGCTGACGGCTTACCTTGGAGAGACATTTGATGTAGTCAACAGAGAGCTTTCGGTGTTCTTCTCCGGGCGTCGGCTCAACGAGAGCCATGGCCTTCTCAAAAGCCGTGCTTAACTGATACACAGGATAAAATATGAAGTTTGCAGCTAATACGAGAAAGTGTGGGGTTTTTTTATGTATCAGTGCAACACTTACATGCTTTTGAGTTTCGACGTCCTGCTCATTGTCATTGAGGCAGTTGGACAGGAGCTGGGCCATCTGTCGCCATAGCTGCAGTAAAGCTTTTTTGTCTGCGCCATCGTCCTGTTTGAGTTGAATCAACTGCAGCCACACCTTTGCCAACTATCGCAGCGTTCAACCATAGAGAGGTGTCTCTCAATTAATTACACTATCGTGGAGAGCTGAATTGATGTCAGTATTTCATTTCAAAAAAGTAGAACTCATCAATTATCTGGATTGACAACACACAGTGAAATATTTCATGATTTTTTTCTTTCACCAACAAGAGGTGACTAATGTAAAGTACAAACCTTGGAATATTCTTTGTCAGACTTATGTATTTCTTGCAGCTTTCCAATCACTTCATAGCACTTGTTTTTGTCCGAGCTGGGAACAGAGGATGCGACGACGTAATTGCAACAGATTAAAAAAAAAAAAAAGATTATAAGTGTCACACAATGTCTTCAAACAATCTTGTATTTTACCTTGCATACAGCTCAACAAGCCTCTGGTAGACGTTGGGAAGCTCAATTTTGAAATCCCACTGATCCGTCTTCTCGTATAAATTGCTCAGGCCCTAGGACAGAACAGAAAGTCAATGCACACGTGTATGTGAATTGACAATACAGTACATCCCTTATTACCTGCCATGCCAGTAGTTGCTCTGGCTCCAGCTCCACAGCCTTCCTGTAGGCCGTCTGTGCCTGATCTGGTTGCTCCAGCTCGCTGGCAGCCAGGCCAATGAACACCCAGGCATTGTAATTGTTTTTTTCAAGCTTCAAAACAGTCTGTCGCCGCATAAAGAAAGTTCCGTGAGACACACACGCATCTCTGTTGATATATGGGGATTCTCGCCCCATGGCGGAAACGAAACCGAAATTTGCACATTGGTTGTAACGAAAAACACTATTTAAGACATTGAAATAAAAATCAATGACATTAGAAAGCAGCACTGCGATACCTGAGCGTGCCTTCCTGCAACTCTTGTGCAGTATTGCATTTGAGACCATGATGACAACTTCTATTTGTTACTCACCTTGCAATGTTTCAACGCCTCTTTGAACTCCTTGTTTTTTATAGCCTCTTTGGCGCTCTTCAGGGCGGCTTTCACTTCTTTATTCGACATGGTGCGGTTACTTGTGTTGATAGGAAGTCATTATACGAACTAGAGGCTGCCACCGAATCGCACTGAATAACTGCGCTATATCTTAGTGATTCATTCGGCTAATTGTCAGTAGCTCAATAGTTGACTAGCAAAGTAAAGGTAACATTTCGGGTGCCTGTTAGCTTTTTGTATCGCCATCAATAATTGACTGTTAGAGTCCAACGCCTAGAAATTTAAAGGGCTACTGTTTGTTGTCATTTATTATGTAGATGACATGTGACGCCTGAATAATTGTGCAAAAAGTTCGAGCCACCCACTGTTTACGTCGACAACTCTTACGGCTCCGGCAGACACCCGGAAGTGCATACAGTCATCAATCTAACTCTTCACAATAAAATACCAATGGTTTTGAATGGAAGGGAATTTACGAAGAGTAAAACCTAAATAAATATTAAAAACAATTAAAACTACCACAAATAAAGGTAAGACACAATTTTTGCACTTGTTGAAATTATAAAAATTGAGGACTGTTGCCAAGATATATTGGGTGAAATGTGTATTGTTATTGAATTGAATTGAATACAACTTTATTGTCAAATGTGCATACAGCACAGATGAAATTTCTTCCCTCTCAACATAAAACAAGATATTATAGATTTTGTTTGCTTTATTATCAAAATCAGAAAGCAGTAAATCATTCATCTCAGAGGGAACGCATTGTTGACCCAATCTAAGTACAGAAACCGACAAAAAATAATGTTTCAAAAATAATTTAAAAAGACAGAAACAAAAAACAGGTACCAAATGAACACAAATAAATATCTGTGATACAAAATATTTCACATCAAACATCCAAGAATAACTTCATTAATCAGGCCTGAGCATACAAATGTGAAAGAATATTTGTAATGTATTTTAACAATCCAGAAAATTCAATATTAAAATCAGAGCAGCATTCATAACACTCACACTGAACAGATAAGAACGATATTTTCGGACAATATGACTAAAAAGCATACAGTAGTATCATAAGGAACTGCCCAGCCACCTGTCAATCAGTCTTTCATTGGTTACGACATCTTTTTGCCAATCAACATGCCACCTGAGATTAGCTATGACCTGACTGTAGTTGCTACCTACACTTTGGCGCCAGGCAGCAAATTCTTTTTTATTGTAGCCATGAACAGTTGCAGAAACGGCCGGATAGTTTACAATGCTACGTAACCGTTTGTCGAGCTGCGCCTTCACGTCAGGGAATTTGAAGGCCACGTTGTGAAGTTCTTCCTTGTCCAATGTTAGGTCTGCGGTAGAACAACAACAACAACAACAACAACAAATGAGTCTATGACTGATTTCGGATTTCACTATTGAAAGAGGTAAGAATAGTTACGTGCTTACCAAAAAGTTGAGGCGGCACACTCATGTCATCAGCATAGGTGATGTATTTCCATTTGCCACTTCTCAGCATGTAGGTTGAGGCATTTACATTGCAGCCATGATATTCGCTCAGAACCCAATCTGGATGTTCGCTCTTGGGGAACATGTTGTACTTGGACAGAAGCGGAAGCAACGAGTGGCCACTGAGGTTCCCTATTCCTGAGATTTCTGCAATATCTGCAAAGTAAGACAAATGCATATTGGCATAAAAATGTTCAAATATCACTTTTGAGTGTGTCTAGACCAAACGACAGAAATATCCTTTCATGCTTTCTATCATTTTCCTCACCCAGCAAAGTAGGGTAGAGATCAACCAGTGACACGAGCTGGTTGACCTGCAGGCCTGACGTTATCCCAGGCCCCATGATGAGCAAGGGAACGTGCGAGCTCCCCTCAAACATGGACATCTTGTAGAACTGACGGTGCTCCATAGCCAGCTCCCCATGGTCGGCCGTGAAGATCACGACAGTGTTGTTGAGCAAACCCGTGTCTCTTAGCGCGGAAATAATCTGTCCTGTGAACAGAAAGTTAAGGCCTTAGCATCCATCAATTTACTCCACTAGTTATGCTCTTTAGGGAAACAGGTGAGCTGGAGCGTATCCCATTTCATTTTATGCGAGTTATAATTACTCTCGATTACCATTTTGTCGTCTCATACGGTCTCGCATTGCTTTTGAATTTTTTTTAGTGGCATTGTCCAACTATTTTTCAACTGCTGGAAATGGACACAATCCTTCATAAAATTATACTGTTAACCAACCCAACATTGCATCTGCTTCAGCACACATGGCATAGTAGAAGGCCCGGATTCTCTTCACTTCCTCCTTTGTGAAATCCCCGCTGCAGTTTTTGGTAAAGGTGGAATAGTAGTCAACAGGGTGCATGGCAGTCAAGGGGAGCCACGTGGGAACAGAGATAAGATCAGAGTTAACCTGCGTACAAAATAAAGCAATTTAGTGGCGGGAAAGCAGTTCAGAACAGGAAAGACAAATCGTGCCTTTTTCAGCCAGTAAGGAGACGAGCGAAATGTGGATCCTCCGGCAGTGGGCCCCAGGGAATCAGTCTTGTAGGTGTGAGGTAGATTGAGACCGAGGTAAACGGCGAAAGGACGGCGCGAGGACGCAGCCTTTTGATGGATCCATTCGGTGGCCAAATCAGTTTTTCTCCAGTCCACAGTATTGACTCTCACTGTTGACATGTTTCCAACCAGCTGAGTGACAGGCCGACCCTCTTGGCGTAGCAGGAAGTGAACGTCCCGTGTCCAGGCTTCAACGCGATTACTGTAATAATATGAACACCACCGTGTAAAATGTAAACAAGGGTGTGGGTGGGAGGTGTGTCAGAAATGTTCCAGGACTTGAAAAAAAAGACATTTCAAATCCAAACTGAAAGTTATCCACTTAGATGTAATCCTCCTGGAGTATCATGCACTTCCCCATCCTTTTCTGTATATTACAGTCAGACAAGTATTCATCATCAAATATTTTAATTACTGGTATTGTAAGTTTGAGATGTCACTGATGTCCATAATGCTATGGCGAGTCAGTAAAAAGACAACCCTTACAAATTTCACATACAGTGTAATTCCCCCCCACCCCCCACCCCCAGTCCCTGACAGTTACCTGAGCGAATGTCCCCCTGACGTGTAGTCCAGCTTGCCGAGCTTCTTTGTAAGGTAACCGTTCTTCTCCAGCAGATCCATCCATGTGGTCGCATTTGCGTCAAGGCACTTGTAATTGTTCCAAGCCTGCGTGAGGTGAATAAACTGGCCGCTCCACATGGCTGCAGATGCAACATATGTTATGTTTCAGCCATATCGATCTCTTGAAAGTGAGAATGTCACAATTGGATTGAAGATCAATTAGGATACAGTGTTTATCGATGACTTGCCTGCACGGGAAGGGCAGCATATTGGAGAGTTGGTGTAAGCATTACTGAAGGTGCTCCCCAGTTCTCTGAGGTAGTTTATATATGGGAGCTGTAAAACTTTGCTGCCGGGGTCAAATGTCAAGCGCCCATCCTGCACAAACAATATGATTCACTAGAAGCACTGTTTAAAAAAGAAAGAAGACCAAAAAAAAATCTATTTTGACTCTGAAAGAGGTTTTAATTTAAGCTGTGTACTGTAGTACTGCCCCGCATTGCACAAACATGCTTCAAATTATATAAGAATCTTTATCATTAAAGGGGACAAATAGAAACAAACAGCTCCCAATTGGTGCAGCTTTACATTACTGCAAACTACACGGATACTACACTAGTATGCAGTATATTTTTCACAAGTCCCATATAAAATACAATAAAAAGTGTTCACATGTCTACTGTACTCACAAATGCATCAGTCATCACCATCACGATGTTGGGTCTTGACCCATCATGCCACAAACTTGCTGCATACATTTGAAATAGACACACCAAAGCGAATCTTAGATTCATGATCGTATTCACGTTGCTATGAAGCGGGTGGAATGTGTCACGAAAAAGTACAACACATTCCAAAACTATGCCTACCGCTGATACTTGAGCATTAACAATATCCGGGTTACGTTAACAAAATAAGGGCATTGGCTTACTAAAACAACCTTAAGGGGAAAACTATCAAATAGACCCGATAAAATATGTAAACATACCAGGCACTCAATGGTTTAGAACAAAATAATAACAATAGCAAATTGTATTAACTATTTTGGCTCGTCCGTTTTTACGACATCGTTTCCATGATCGAGATGCGTGCTGTTTTTCAAGTCATTGTTTAATAATTAAGGACGACAATTGTTTTGAAAAAAAAATTACTTGCGTTGGCGTATATTCAGACTTGAATTGTCACCGTAAGAAGGGAACTACGACGGAAATCAAGCAAGCCCCATAGGTCTTTGTACATGTACGACACATTGAATCCGCTAGATGGGAGCATTGATCAGTTTTAAGTCAGTACTACAGTACAGAGGAATACAGTACAGAACAAATTCCAGACTTCTACTGGGTACGAAAATGTGGGGCTCCTGTTACAAGCTGGGCCAATGCCATTAGATAATCTTTAGAGTAATCAAATGTTTAGTTCACGTGACTTTTAATGAAGCAGTCTTGTAAAGAACTTCTGGGGAGCTGTTTGGCATTCATGGAACAAAATAAATGCTTTCGTAACAACTTTTTGATTTAATACCATGAACATATTTTTAGTGGAAAAAGACACAACTCAAAGTAAAGTGTCAATATCGAAGAGGAAACCAGATCTGTTGATATGCTTGCGAAAACTTACTACATTTTTTTCCTCAACTTGTGTTCAAAACTTGCCATCAAAAAGATAACAATCGAATGCAGGGACAAGTATGGAATATGATGTGGTGATTATCAGGGTTCCTAAACAGAACATAGTCAGTAAGACACGAGAAGTGTTACTGCCCTGCTTTCCAGTCACACATTTGGTCCATAAAAATAACATAGGTCAGTTCAGCCTCAGGCGAGCAGAGACATCATGGCTTGTAATATGCTTTTGGCAGTACATGCATGTCGACTTTTTAACTTTGAACGACCATGAGGTGAACATGAATACCAGTACACCGTAAAAAAAAAAAAAAGAAGAAGAAAAATAATTCAGTGAAAACACTTTCCCCTCTCTGGCTCTTCAGATGGAGCCAAAGTGCTGTCATCTCAAATGCCATTGGTGTTTTTATGTAATCATCATTCAAAGTGTTTTGTTGTACTTATCTGCATCATTCATTTCCTAAAAAAACCAGCACAAATTAAGAAAAGATTTAGACTTTGGGTTTCAGTTTAAATGCCATTAATTCTGACCTGGAGACAAGATAAGCAGTGTTCCCATACTCTCGCCACTGTGAACCATACTCTGGCCAACAGTTAGGGTGCCTTTTCGATCAAAATGTGTTTTTTTTTTTTATAATCACAAATATCCATCCATGAATTTTGTAAAGATAAAAAAGTTGTGCTTTTAAACCTTCCTTAATAATACTGGTGACCTACTGAGGCACTGGGTGGTTTCCCACTGCCAGGAGTGTCTGCTTGCTCAAGCAAGCGCCAAGTTATGGGAATCAAACTGAGGACCACTGGTTAGAGGCCATATTATTAAACCACTTGTCAATTGTCTACCCTACAAACGCACGCAAGTTGGCTTTATTATTATTTTTTCTGTACTACTGCTTCAGCGCTGCTCAACAGGTAGTGTCGCATCACATTGCAGTAACCCCAGTGGCCTGCAGGTGACGTTTTGAGTTTGTTGGAGTTGTTTTTCTGTTCTAACACAATGGAATCCCTGCCCCCCATTTGTGAAAGGATACTTTTTATATTTTTATGCAAAAACAACATCACGTAGAGATGTTATATATATATATTTTTTTCCAAATGCCCATGACCTATTTCTTCTAACATCCCAAGCATTTTCTACTTAATCATCGGTGCAAGATGCTGTGTGCTCTGCCTGATTTGCGAGTGTTGTGGACCATATGCAACCCCCTCAGATAATGCTCGATTTAGCAAAGGAAGGAGGGTTAGCATTTTTTTTTATATTAAAATGTGTGGTGAATATATTTCGTGCCAGAACAATACCTTTATGCAATCTTTCAGCTGTTTGAGCAAATTTGTCATCTGGCCTTCTCCTCCTTTGCACAAGGCGGAAGGAGGGGGCAGTGAGTGATGCCTGCGCATGCGCACGGGCTTGTTTTTCACATCTCCCGTCGCTTAAAGTGAGCTGAGCTGCCAGGCTGCCTTGTCTTTAACCGGAGACCAGGCGGCTGAGAGGCGGACGATAACAGCATCCGTTGCTGTTATTCAGCCTTCACGCATCTCAATGAACCGCACACATCGACACCACTGATCGTGCCTACTGCTTCTCGCAGGGAGGCACCAACACTTTTTTTTTTAACTACTCATTCCCCCTCCACCAGACACACCATTTCTTAAACATTTCTAGGTGTGTGTAGCCCACTTTTTTTTAAGCTTCCAACCATGGTGCTCGGGAAGGTAAAGAGCTTCACGGTGAGCTACGACTGTCTCAATGACAGCAACGTGGCAGTGTTCGCCAGCGGGGACTGCGTCTCAGGGAGGGTGATCGTCGAGGTGACCGGCGAGATCCGCGTCAAGTCCCTCAAGATCCACGCCAAAGGTTTCGCCAAAGTTCGCTGGACCGAGTCGCGAAACGCCGGCTCCAACACCGCCTACACGCAGAACTACACGGAGGAAGTGGAATATCTCAACCATAAAGACGTTCTAATTGGACACGAGAGAGGTAAGACTTGGTTTTTACATGTGTCCTTAAGGGTTTTTTCGAGAGGGTAGTGGAGGGGGATGCTGCAGGTTGCGTTCATAAACATCAAAATGGCACCTTATTTAAGTTTGAGTGGATTTAATAGTTGAGCTCTGTTTTAGAGTTCGAATGACAGCAGCGTACCTGGTTACCTGATTGAGGTGATTTGTCACAATGAATGACAGCCGGAGCCCACCTGTATTTTTCACTTCATTTTGAGGCAGAAAATGGCAATAACAGGCGTTTTCGAAAGGGTCTGAGTGGACTAGAGCATGAATGAATGTCTCTACGGCTTCGTTGGTGAAATTTAGCTCACGTTCATGCTGTAAAATATGTTTCTTTGTGGCTTCTCTGAAGTTTCCACCCATTGTTCAAAGCGGTTCAATCCTGTTCAGAGAACTGGATTGGGAGTGGGCGGGTTTTCAGTCCTAGCCCCGCCCTTGCCTCTCTATGATTGGCTGAGGTGCTCATGTGTGGCCCAATTACGTCATCATTGCAGATTGTGACGAGAAGTTTTTTATTGTCGGTATGCAATTATAAAATGTTAATGTGTGATTCTTTATGAAATACAATTGTACATGATAATATATTGGGGTCACTTCAAATCAACCAATTATTGTGTTTTGCTTGAATGAGGACCCTCGTGAGAATAAACGGTTCGGATAACGGGTGGATGCATCTAATTTAAATATTAGCTAACGCTCAAATGAAAGGGGCAAACGTGAGAGCTGAGGGTGTTTGTTTGCAACTGAAGTTACGGTGGGTGACTAATCATTCACAATTATTATTTTGCAGTCATGCCAGAATAGTGTTAAATTGTTCCAAAAGCATGCAGAATTGAACTTTTTGCAGTCGAGAAATTATAATTGAACAAGTTACATTTACATGTTATGCCACCCAATGCATTGAGTGATGCACATTTGTAAATTCAAAGAAGGAAGAAAAACATTGAGCAATGCACATTTTAAAAAAGAAGGAAATCATGATGTGACCAAATAATGATGTCATGGCAGAATCAAAACTCATAGCTCATAATTAAGCATCCAATCGGTTTGCTCTGATGTCATCCCTCTGATAGTCCTTAGGAACATTCCTAAAATCAACTGATTTGTATTCACCAGCGTACATTAACATTTTCCCAATGGAAGTGAAACGAATGGTCTGTTTAGAGTTCATTAAGTGGTCATTAGCAGCAAAAGGAAATAGACCTCATGAAGAATCTTACTGAAATAAACTAGGTAGTCGCACAGGGCTTTCACTCTCCACAGTGGAGGATAAAAAGCCTGTCGTAGTTTTTCCAAAGGCGAGCTGTGCAGGCTGCAGTGTCGCACCGTGAATGTGTAATGAATGCCTGTGTGTGTGTATGTCAGTGTGCAGGGTAGTGGGGGTGGAGTGAGTGTGTGTGTGCGTGCGTGTGTGTGTAGGAGCTGCTCGCGCCGGTTTAGGCCGGTCTCCTCCTGCTGCTGCCTTTGACTGACAGCTCTGCACTTGTTTACCACACGTCTGCTGCTTGCAGGAGGGGAGGGAGTGCTGAGCTGGCAGAAGCAGCTTTTGACATGCTTATGGCGTCAATGGCAAATGTGTACAGTATTTATTTCACGCTGGAGCTTCGGAAGCTGCACATTATGTAGGGTGTGCTTGTTGCTAAGCAGGCTTCGCTGTTTTTCGTTTAATTTTTATTTGATTTTTTTTGCTTGTGGGTTCCTTGGCCCCTTGAGATTCTGCTCCCAACTTTTATTTTCTGCTCTGAAGAATAACTTGTTCCATTTTAGTCTTATTAAAAAGGCCACTTATGGGGGGGGGGGGGGGGGGGACAAAAACAGCATTTAATGTTACTATCATTGGTATGGCTTTTTATGTGTATATATATCAATTTTTTTTTTTTTTTCTTAGCATTTGCATGGTGGGCCCGGTTCAAATGCGCTTGCACCCCTGCAATGCATAACTTGTTTCCAGGCAAATATCATGAGTAAAAACCCATTTTGTTCTCTTCTGTCTCCCCCCTACCCTCTGTTTTTTTTTCCTTTTACTTTTTCTGTGGTATGACTTGCAGATGCCCTCGTAGAGCAAATGTATCCAAGGTATGGTATACATGTGTTTGGAATAGCGTCCGCCTTGTTTTTCAGACGATGACAATTCTGAGGAAGGACTCACCACTATCCATTCAGGAAGACACGAGTATGCATTCAGCCTGGAGCTTCCACAGACGTGAGTGTTTTCACCCCCCCCCCCAACCCCCCTAAAAAAAAAAAAGCCCACTTCATTTATAAAACTTCTCGTGGGCTAACGTAACTTGCATATCTTTTGCAGACCTTTGGCTACCTCTTTCGAAGGGAAGCATGGCAGCGTGCGCTATTGGGTGAAGGCAGAGCTCCACAGGCCGTGGCTTCTGCCCATCAAGACCAAGAAGGAATTCACCGTCTTTGAGCACATCGACATCAACACTCCGTTACTGCTGGTAAGGAGCAAGTGTGACACAACAACAATGACTCATCCGAAATCCAATTTTCCCTTTTGGCGTGTCACAACGTTGGAAACTTTTACACCTGGTCATCTTACGCAATTCCAAGACTGTCGTTTGTGGTTACCGCCCCGGCGCTGTTGTATAACCTCGGAATTTTGAATGGAATTCACTTCGCGGTACCTTCACTTTGAAGGAATCCAAATTTACTACTGCTTTAGTCAAATGTCAGCCTTCATTTATTCTGTGACCACAATATTCTAACAATCCATTTTTAAAAATATAATTTGAATAGCCTATTATATGTCAAATAAGCAGCATTTTACCCTAATTGAGATTTCGCTTTAGCTTTGAAGTTTAGATGTTCTCCTCGTGGTTGCCTGGGTTCTGCTCTTCCATATTCCAGCAACATGCATGTTAGTTTAATTTCAGACGCCAAACTGTTTGGCTATAAGGTACAGTCAAACCTCGGTTTTCGTCCATAATCCGTTCCAGAAGGCTGTTCGAAAACCGAAATTGTTCGAAAACCGAAACCAGGCTCTTTTTAAAATAAAAATGTTTATTGAACACGTCTGCTCACAATGAAAAGCAACACGAGGAAGCGTCACTTCCTCGTCTGCCCGAGGAAGCGTCACTTCCTCGTGTAAGGAAGGCGAGAGGAGTCAAATGGTGCATTAAAGTGCGCTCAGTTTGTTCGAGAACCGAAATTTGTTCGTCATCTGAGGCATAAAAAACTCAATTTTTGGTCGAAAACTGAATTGGTCGAGAACCGAGACGTTTGAAATCCGAGGTTTGACTGTACTTTCCTCATCCTCCAAACTCCACCGTCACGGCAAAGACCTTTGCAGAGAAAATAGCGAACCAAATTTGATCCTATTAGGCAAATGAACCGATTGAATTTTTTATTTATTTATTTTTTTAACAAATTTCATCTCATGGATCTGCATTTTTTTTTTTCTCTCTCTCCAGTCACCACAGGCCGGCACAAAGGACAAGACACTTTGCTGTTGGTTCTGCACCTCAGGTCCAATTTCCCTAAGTGCCAAAATTGAGCGGAAGGGCTACACCCCAGGTAAAGCATGCGGCGGTTACACTCGAGTCATTCATTCTCTCAACCTCAAAACGACTTCATCAACTTGACTTCTTCTCCCACGCCGCAGGAGAGTCGATCCAGATCTTTGCCGAGATCGAGAACTGCTCGTCCCGCATGGTGGTGCCCAAGGCGGCCATCTACCAGGCGCAGACTTTCTATGCCAAAGGGAAGATGAAGGAGGTCAAGCAACTGGTGGCCAACCTGAGGGGCGAGTCCTTGTCCTCGGGCAAGACGGAGACCTGGAGCGGCAAAATGCTCAAGATCCCGCCCGTGTCGCCCTCCATCCTGGACTGCAGCATCATCCGAGTGGAATACTCTCTCATGGTGAGCGCGCGTGAATGTTCTCAGTGCCGTGGAGCTCATGAGCTTCCTTTTCCAAGTCCTTCCTTACCACCGGGTGTTAACCCCACATGCCGCTAAGAGCATTATCCCGGCGTATCTGCAGCAACACCTGCCTCAAGGGCGCTGATTACCCTCTTTACCGTGTAAACAGCCGCGAGGATCTTCCTCGTGTCCACTTGAAGCATCTCGCATGAACACATTGACCCACATAACGGGGAGTTGTTCTAGAATATCCCGTCGGGTCACTTGAGGAACTTGTAGCCTTTCGGTCGTCTCATGTGGTCTCCTCGTGTCCTTCTTTAGGTGTACGTGGACATACCAGGCGCAATAAACCTTTCCCTGAACCTGCCGCTAGTCATCGGAACCATCCCCTTGCATCCCTTTGGCTCGCGCACATCCAGCGTGAGCAGCCAGTGCAGCATGAGCTGGCTGGGGATGGGTCTGCCAGAGAGGCCTGAAGGTAGGCCGGGTTTTCTTTTTGTTTTGAGTTTTTTGTTGTACTCCTTTGGGGGGGAAAAAAAACCCGTCACTCTGGAGTTTCCCGGAATGCTAATGCACGCCTCTTCTTCCGTAGCCCCTCCAAGTTATGCACAAATTGTGACGGAAGAGCAGCGGCAGAGCAGTCTGGATGTGCCAGCGGCTCGCGAGGGTCTGGATGGACCGCTGTTTGCCTACATCCATGAATTCCGTTTCCAGCCGCCCCCTCTCTACTCGGAGGTAAGGATACCCACTTGACTTCCTCAAATAGCGGCCTTAATTGAATTGAATTGAATACAACTTTATTGTCAAATGTGCTGTACGTATGTGTAACAAACAATACTGTACAGCACAGATGATATTTCTTCCCTTTCAACATAAAGAGAGAGGAGCCGCTGCGGGTGTCCCTGCCCACCCGTCTTAACTCGAATCGATACACACCGCATCAATCAAAACCTTTTATATATGACTCGTACAACCAGGTCATGCGATAGGGAACTTGACCTCAAAGCCATACTTGCACTGTAAACATGGCATATGTAAGGTGATGTTTCAAGAAAAAGTTATTGCAGCTAAACATTTCATTATTCAAAGTAAATGAAACAAAAAAAAGCAGAAATATGATGCGGAGTCAACAAGAGGGCACAGATGTTAATTAATGTGGCGTCGGAGAGAAAACGTGATCATTTATTTGTGCAAATATACTTTTTTTTTTATAACTCAATCAAAACTGGAAAAAAAATGATCAAAATGAATTAATACATAACAACCTAGCTAGAAATACTAACTGGAAAAAAAAAGTTGAGATATAAACTAATGGGAATGGGGAAAAATCCGAAACGATTATAACACTTGGTGCTACTGGTTGTAAAAAGTTTGACAACCACAATGTGAATTATGTACAGTCAAACCTCGGTTTTTGAACGTCTCGGTTCTCGACCAAAAATGTTGAGTTTTTTATGCCTCGGATGACTAACAAATTTCGGTTCTCGAACAAACTGAGTGCACTTGAATGCACCATTTGACTCCTCTCACCTTCCTTACACAAGGAAGTGACGCTTCCTTGTGTTGCTTTCCATTGTGAGCAGACGTGTTCAGTAAACATTTTTATTGTTAAAAGAGCGTGGTTTCGGTTTTTTGAACAATTTCGGTTTTCAAACAGCTTTCTGGAATGTATGATGGATGAAAACCGAGGTTTGACTATATATAGATTATTGAATTATCTATATATAAATAACAGCCATAATGAATTATGGACCCATCAAGTTGGTCTCTCTCAATAATAATCAATTGCTATTTTTTCCCGCTCCCCCAGGTGGATCCGAACCCCGACCATGCCGACCGTCCAGAAGTGCGCAGGCCCGACGCCTGTCCATCACGCTGAGATGTCGTCCGAAAATTCCCTTGGCTGACTTGGGAACCCAAAGAAAGCCGCGCGCTACGAGGCTCCACGTTGTTCATTCTTCTCCTCGAATGGCGTCTTTTGACGACAAGAGAGAAATCCGAAGGAATCCGACCCACCGACAAAGACTTGAGCTGGGATTGGACAAAAAGGAGGGTCACCGTTTTGATGTCTCACTTGCTTGCTGAGGGTGGGCTGTGTACAGACCCCCTACCCCCTCCCATCCCCTAAATCTGTATGGCGAGCCCTCAGTAGCGAGGAAGAGTCTGAAGGTGTGGCACATAAGGACACGAGGCTTCACCAGTCCCGTCCAGACTGCATGAGAAAAAGAAAACCAACGCAGACCCGCTCGCCCTCGACGAGAGGCTTGCGCCGCCAGAGCAAAAAGTCCTCGAGTCCTGCCTCATTTTGGGGATTTTTGTTTTTGCACATCTTTCGTTTTCGCGACTTGACTCGAGTGGCTGTGGGCTAACTGCTCGCTCGCTTTTCCAGACTGCGGGAGAAGCAGGGCTGAAAAAGACAAGAACAACGCACTGATTTTTTGTTTTTCCTTTCAACCTCTTTAAGATTGTTTTCTTTGACAATTCCGGAGTGACTTATGACAACTGAACTTTTTTTTTTTTTTTTTTTTAATGAAAACCCACAAAAACAACCGCAGCACACTTTTGTCTACCTAGAAGCTATTTTGAAGACGTTGCCTCTTCTGCTTGGATCCAGTGTGGCTTTTCCTCCTTTTGTTCCGATCATAGAATTATTAGTGTGTGTGTGTGTGCGCGCGTGTGTTTGCGGAGGGAGTTTAGAGCGGGGGATTTGCAGGCCTCGTTTTGCTACTAAACTAAAGGGAGACTTTTCTCCTTCATGTATGCCTGCTGCCCCCTGTTTCTCTTTCTCTTACTGCCCGAAAGGCACTGTTTCATGTGTCAAAACGGTGTGAACATAGCAGAAAAAAAAAAAAAAACTTTGTTTAATTGCACTGTTGAGAATATTTGAAGAGTTCTGTTTGTTTCGTGCTACCAAAACTATTTAGACAAACGACATGCAGATGAGCTCGGCAGCTTTTGTAGACACATTCCCTTTTGTCCTTGCTGCGCTTGCTCATTTTATCAGACCAGTGAAACCAGAATGCTTTATTAAAAAAATTTAAAAAAAGAAAGAAAGAAGACAAGCACTGACGCCGCTTCTAGTTCGAAGAAGCAAACCTAATTACGCAGTCTGGTCAGAACAAGTAGTCGTAGGTTGACATGAGTACTACATTGGTTTTCTCACTCATTCAACACCATAGGCCAGCTGCGGTAATCGTGGGTTTGTCAGGAAATAGGATGCGCAGCACTTTTTTAAATTTTATTTAAATGATAATTACAAAAAAAAAGCATTACGTGGTGAAGGTCTGGATAAAAAAAATAAATAAAAGGTACGAATCACGTTTCAGCTAAAGCAGTGTTGTGTAGGATGTGGATGCATTATTTAATCTTGAAAGATTAGTTTACATGATGTGTGTGTGTGTGTGTGTGTGTGTGTGGGTATCCAGCCGACAACGAGAACGCTTCTGACGACAAGCGACAAACTGCAGATCATTCAAGTGATCTTATCTTTGTGGCCTTGACACAGAAAATACTTTTTGGGTTTTTTTTCCCCCTTTTTCTTAAGGTTAGGTTTTTTTGGTGGGTTTTTTTTTGCTTCCCGTTGATGCTTGTTCCCTTTTCATTTGTTTGCATGTTTTCAATTCCATTCAAAAGGACAAAAAGGGAAAAGCATGTCCTTTTTAGAAGCAAGACAGCATCAGAGAGGTCTCATAATTCCCCCCCCCCCCCCCCCCCCACACTTAACCGAGGGCATTGGTGTAGTTTAACAAACGGACAACCCACGCGGTCTCCCAGGCTGTTGATCAGCCCCCCCTCCTCTAAGAATGATGTTAATTGCCTTCTTTTTTTTTTTTCCTTCTGTTGTATTTGTTTGACGCTCTTATGTTTCACAATGATGAATAAGCTGACATATTTGCTCCACGCCGGTCAATTCCGAACGAATCTGCTGGCGTGAGTAAGTCCAAAAGTAAGATTAAGCTGATTAAAGAAAAAAAAAAAGAAAAAAATGCAGGAATTGAAATGTTCGAGGACAACCGCATCGGGGAGATGACGTCTGAAACATTTTAGAAACAAAGTGCAATATCACTCGTTGAATTTTCTTCATTCGCCGTTTTTTTTTCGTTTGTGTTTTCCTCCGTTAATCGTGACGATGTATGGATATTCTATGAATATGCGATGTTCTGAATGATTTCATCTTTTGTCTAGTTCTTCCTTTTTTTGATTTAAATAAACATTTTGTTCTAAAAAGACCATTCACATGGTATCTGACTTCTTTTTTTTTTTTAGACATACGAAGCACTGAATTATTAACCCAAGTCACATTTATCTTTGTCGAATGTGCAAGTGTACTTGCCTATTACTACAGAATCAAAGTCAGAATTCTGACTTTAAAGTGAGAATTCTGTGGTAAACTTGAGAATCTTGCCAACCTTGTTTTTTTTCTTCATTGGCCCTAATCCTCTTCCGTAGTATTAAACTGTTAAGGTTTTTTTTTTTTTTTTTTTTACACCAATTAATTCTGTAGGGACGTGTGACTGGCTCAATTCGATCGTTGTCAACACGTTTGAGATTGCCGTGCGACATGTCGGCTGCAGTTTAAGCAGAGACAGAAAACGGAAGTGAAAGGGAGAAAGATATTTGCGGTTGCGTAACTGGAACAGGACGTTTCATCCCTCGTGTGCTACTGAACAAAAACCACATTTTCGGTGGGGGGAGGCGGGGGGGAGCTTCGTCGCACGAGTGATGACTCAGCAGTTATGTCACTCACTTTCGTCTGCCTTTGTACCCCCGCCCCCCTTTATCACCGCCTTTGACTTTTTTTAGTGGGGTGGTGGGAGCGGGCGAGGTGTGGGGGGGGGGGGACCTTTTGTGGGTGTCTGACCCCTACAGGGCGAAAAAAAAAAAGGTGGATGGGATTATTGTCAGCATCGAGCATGCAGGCAAGGGTTGCTCATAAATGCTGACGTGACATGGGCCTCAGCTGTTTCCTCACACCGGATAATCCCGCTACCCACAATCCACCGCGGTACCCAACATCATTGTGACATCATAGCAACACACACGCGTACACAAAGCAGCTACCTGTGCACATCCTTTGAACCAATTTCAATGATTCTAGTTTAGGGTGTCAAACTCATTTTTGGCGCGGGCCACATTTGAGTTACCGTTTCACTTGTCGGGTTGTTATGCCTGAAACCACATCAAGAAGTCAAGAGTAACTGTTGATTTAACTATTGTTTAAGTTACAATCATGAGGGGTTTGGTAACAAGAAAATGCTTCGAATATACGTGTTATTTATTACATATGAGAATTAAAAATCTTGGTAGACATTTTAGAAAGGATCAAGGATGATGTTTGAGCTGCTTTCGCGGGCCACCTAAAATGATGTGGCGGACCACATCTGGCCCCCGGGCCTTAAGTTTGACACCTGTGCTCTCGCTAAAGGAACCAAACGGCCACTCCATTGGGTACCCCCGCATAATTGTAATGAGGTCAATCCTGCACATATAGTGGTTCACATTCCATACATTTTTCTTTCCACTTTCTATCGCGCTTGTACTCGTGAGGGTCATGAGTGACTAGGACCTGTCATCAGCTAATCATAGAGCAGATGAACTCTTAAAATTGCTGGGTTTAAATTAACCCAAATGCTGTGACGTCACAAATTAAAAAAGCGTCGGGTCACACCCAGCACATTGGGTTGAGGATTTGACTCGGCGTGTTGGGACAAGATTTTATCCAACAAAGTGTAAAAGCTATACAGTATTCGTACTGATGAGTTAAAGCTACCAAGAAATTGCTTCTCAAGTTATCAGTAAAGATGTGGTTCAAAAGTAAATGTTGTTTTCTGTTTTGTACCAAACAACCCAGTTTTGGAGTTGTTTAGTTCAAAAGAACCCAACTTTTGAGTTGTTTAATCCAAAACCACCCATTTTCGTGGGATCGCTGTGTGCAAAACAACGCAGAAAATTGGGTCAAATTAACCCAAGGATCGGCCCAGTTTGGGTTGCTTTTGACAAATTTGATGAGATTGTGACCTTTTCTTTCATTTTCTCGTGCCGCAACCAATCAACATTCTGACAAATTAACTCCTGAAAATATTTCACTTCTGCTTGTAGTCAATCAACAAAACGTGAGTTTCACTTTTGGAATTTATTTTCATCCTATTTGGGTTCATTCAGATGCACTCTCGTATTGTATGTGCAGTAATAACATTGTATCAGTGTACCTAATGTTGTGACCCACCGACATGACGTACCTTTGATATTTTTTTTTTTTTTTGTTGTGTATAAAATCTTCAATGACTTTGCTTTTGTTTACATCCTCGAGAAAGTCACTCGAAATGATCATTCCAGTCATCCCTCCCTGATGGCACAAAACACGTAGACTCTACACACACACACACATGTACAGCGCACGCACACGCAACGGCTTCAGTGCCGTGTTACAAGCCAGTATTCTTCAACAGACACAAAGAAAAAAAAGGGGCTGCAGATGGACAGAGGAGAGGCCGAGGAGTGAGGGCAGAGTTTTTTTGTTGTTTTTTTTTTCTGTCCAAGCAGCTGCTTCATTCCAGTTGTGGGCACTTCTGCGCCAGGCCGCTGCTGAAAGCGACGCTGTTTTTCGACCTTGCCAGCGGACACGAGTTGTTTACCCTCAATTTAACATGCCACTCTGGATGGCAAAGACATAAAAGAACCACTATTTTTTGTAAACAACACACACACACACACACACACACTCACACACAAATGTCCTGTTTGTGCCTGTAGTCCTCTGAATGACATGATCATTTTTGTATTATGACATATGTCAACAGCAGCTGCCGTGATGACACCGCGTTGGTTTTTGTCGCTTACACTGGGATCCGTTTTGTCATCAAGGAGTTTTTTTTTTTTTTTTTTAATAGGAGGAAAGTTATTAACTCCGCCCAAAATGTAGTATTGAAAGAAAATGTCTTCAGATAATAATTGTGTTTGTGTCAATTGCAGCACTGTATATTCTGAAAGCCGTTGCTAATATTGGCCGCACGGTGGTCTCATGGTTAACATGTCTGCCTCACATCTCTAGGGTTCCGGGTTCGCGTCGTTTTTGGTTTTCCTGTTTCGGTCGTCATGTTGTCCCCACGCTTGCCGGGTTCGCTTCCAGCTCACGCACAAGCCTCATTAGCTAATGAGAACAAGCAAGGACAAGTTCCATCACAGGGTCAATGTCACGATGATGTGTCTTCGCTGTCCTCATCCGAATCACTCATCTATGGTGAAAATGATGCCGAATAATTCAACTCGGAAGTCCAAACGTTTGTACATATACAGTACCAGTATTGTGATAAGTCACGTAAAATGTGATTCCTTCATTTTATATCATTTTTTTCCCCCCACTGGTTGAACATGATTTGGACACACTACTCTGATGAGAATTTAAAAAAAAATTACAGTCCACAAAAAGTTTTTTGTTTGTTTTTCATCATGTTCAACATCTGAGTATGGACGGAGCTCGTTGAGCATAACCGTCCACTCTGTCATCGTGAAAGATCAACTGATAGATCTTCAGAAATGTGCAAGTATTTGATAAACAGTACGAAGTTGCTTTGCAAACAAAATCCTTTTGCCGGTTGAAGGTCGGCCCAAAATGTCCACCCTGTCACTGTCCAACCTGTCAGCAAGCATGCGAATTTTGCTGCTTGCGCGTAGACTGTATTCTCGCAGTGAATCTAAACCAAAAGTATCGTATTGGCCCGAATATAAGACGGTGTTTTTTTGCATTGAAATAAGACTGAAAAAGTGGGGGTCGTCTTATATTCGGGGTCTAGACATTATACCCATTCATGAGGCTAGATGGCGCCAGATATAATTGAAGCGAAGAATAAAAATAAAAATAACGGTAGCACGAAGAAGAAAAATAAAAAATAGCGGTAAGAAAGAAAAGAGAAGAAAAATAATAGAAGAGATAACAGAAAATGGAGAAACGTAGTGACAATCTGGAGAAAAGTGGGTCAAAGATCGGCCAGGTTAACTGGCAGCTGAGGAGAAGTTATGATGTCATTTACATTTCAAAAACCAGAAGACATTCATTGACGAATGTGCACTTTAGTTTACATATTTAAATGTTCAGATATTAAAATTTGAATGAGGCAAAGTAACATGCTTTTCTCTCAAATATATTGTTAGAATCATTTGTTTCAGATGTACTGCAATTATTTTCTGTATAAAAATTAATTCGGTGTTCAAAAAGTATTTTTCAAACTTGAGTCTTGAAAAAGGAGGGGGTCGTCTTATAATCAGGGCCGTCTTATATTCGGGCCAATACGGTAATGCTAATAAGAGATTGACCAAGATGCATTTCTAACTATGCCGAATATATATAAATATAGCAACTTTTTGGGCCGAACTGTGGAGGCCTCCAAGGCATCGTACGGCGATCGTGACTCACGCCGAACATGCAATTAACTCTGCTTACGACTCTCCTGGTTTCATGCTTGCATAACTGTGCTGTAAAACAAAAACAAAAAAATCACAATCACATGTCATGGTTATCGCACGCAATGCTAAGTTACGAAACTTAGCGTTGGCGCGCGATAACCATTTGACGACATGGATACGCTCCACAAATGGTCCGTGTCCGTTCTATTTGAGGGAGCCAAAGGCCAGGAACGGAGAGCCACATTCTCGCGGGTTATGTCACCCGGGGAATTGGATGCGCACTCGAGGCGGCGCTGGCGGGTGAGGCCGCTGCAAAAGGAGATGGAAAATGTCAGCTTCCTTCGTCGCTGAGAGCCGAACGTCTTTGCTCACCTTAACGTCGGGTTCCAACTGGCTCGGCGTGCCAGACGCAGGTTTGTTCGTTTCGCGACTCATCTTATTTTACCCGCAGCTTCCTTTTTATAGCTCGGGAGCTGACTCACAGCCTCTTTGCTGGACCCCCCCCTCCCCCCCCCCCCTTGCCCCCTTCCTCACCCGCTCACATTTTACTGAGTCACAGGCTGCGAAAGACCACCCCAACCTCCAGCTCACGCTTTGACCTCCCTCCTGTGTGGCTTTCACTCCTGAAAAACAACAGGTGCGAGTGGAGTGTTGGGGTGGGGGTGGGGGTGGGGGGTGTCGGTCTGCGCTTTCCAGTCACGCCTCGCTGATATGTCAGCCGTCTACTTCAAACGGTCAGTCTGCAGAAAGCCCGATCTCCGGGGCAACCTTGCCAACCTTCACATGTCTGCACATTTAGTACTGTTGCCCCCCCCCCCCACTCAAAAGTTCTTATGTGCACATTCCTTCCGTGCAGGCTATATAACTGACTGGCTGCTGCAAGGATGATGTTCAAACATTCACTCAACAATCTACTGTACACTAATGAACCCTGCAATACGGTGGGGGGGTTAAGGGTTGGCACACCTGCCTCGCAGTTCAGAGGTTCTGGGTTCGAATCCCGCTTTGGGACCTTCCTGTGTGGTGTTTACGCATTCCCAAAAATAACTAACTAAATAAATAAATAAATAAAAACCCAACCCTGGGGTGATTTGAAGACTTTTCATTGTCCGTAAATCTGAATGTGAGTGCGAATGGTTGTTTGTCCAGACGTGCCCTGTGACAGTGGCTGGCAGCCAGTCCAAAGGCTGCACTCTCGCAATGAGGTGAAGCGGTGTCGAAAAACGGAATGAATGGATCTGAACACTGGCAACACAGTGGGCTAGTGGTTCCGCCTCACATCAAGTACTGTATCAAGTACAACTTTATTGTCAAATGTGCTGTACGTACAGCACAGATGAAATGTCCTCCCTCTTAACCCTCATGCAGTATTTTTAAGCGGCTGCATGAAGGGTATTACGTCCCAAAAATGTCCCTCTTCCAATGTGCAACAACCTTTTTCACTTTTAATTTTTTTTCACTTTCAACCCCTCAAAATGTTCAGTGGGAATTGGCCAAGACATAGATATACATCCTATGCAAAATTTCAGCTTCGTGGAGTTATTTTTCACTGTTTTGTCTGTGGTGTCCATTTGTCCAACAGTCCAAAATCGTCCAAAGTGTCCGAAATGTCCAATTTGGGATAATTACTGCATGGGGGTTTAAACAGACAACAAGAGGAGCCGCTGCGGGTGCCCGCGCTGCCATGTCGAGGTCCAAATCTCAACTCTGGATATACAAGCTGCCTGGAGATCCATTGTATTCGGGAAACAATAAAATAATGATATATATTTTTGGAAATGAGCACAGTGGCAGGTAGCCCGGTACCATTTCTGTCCACGGTTTTTAGGTTCAGAGTTCTCATGAGCTTGAGCCATCTGTGACACTCTTCTATTTTCTTCTATTCTATTCTGTTTCGTTATTCTTCCATTCCGCACACGGTAGATCATTGAAGCTTACCATTAATTTCTGCACGCTCTCACTTTTCTAGAGATCAAGAAGTCAAAATGGATGCGAGGCGTGTGGGCTTTATAAAGCATCACACGAGGTTCCAAAGCACCTCACATGGACCCCCCCCCCCCCCACTAACCCAGATTCCCGTAACGGCTTCAAGGTGATAACTCACTTTCCAAAATAACACAATGGCCTTGAGCATACCTCATCAAATGTGACAAAGTCCAGGTCCAACTCGCAGCGTTTTGTCCGCTCAGTACATTGACTTGAAGTCTTAAAGCTTGGATCTGAAGCTACGCTTTCAGTGAAAACCGCTATGGGACACTTGACTGCAACAGTTGGGTTGAAGCTTTGTCTAATAATTTTCCATGGAGGCTCCATGTTGCAGATCAACACATATCCACGGCGCATCATTCTATACTTGTATTTTTAATGAGAGCTTAGCTGCTAGTGAAGCGCAACATTGCTTGAAATTCTCCCCCGCTGACCTGACTGCATGCTCTCCTCCTTCATTTCGCTGCCAGATAAGCGCAGACGCTCGCGTCTCGGGTTCCCCCGATTTTCCATCCGTCCCAACCGGACAGGACCAGTGGGCAATTCCCCCCCCACCCCCAAAATCCTCAACCTTTGCTCCTCTGGGCTGGACCGACACCGAGCCTGCTCCGTCTGCACAGCTGCTGTCTGCTATGCTGAAAGCAAAGACATGACCAGGTGGCTAACACACACGCACACACACGCTCACACTCACACAAGCGAGAGTGAAGGCACTAAAACACGCACGCAAACGCATTGGACGCTTGTTGCCGCAGACAACTTGTTGCCTAGCAACGGCCTTTGTTATGTCAATTGTCGTGTCCGGTGACAATTTAATGAAAGCCACAAACGCGCTCCAAGAAGTGATGCTCGAACACCGATAGGAGTGTTGTCAGGATACAATCTCGACTCAAAGGACACGCAGCATAACACTTGTCTTACGTCGATGCGAAACTGTGACCTTAAGTCTGACACAGGCGGCCGGTCTTCTCCAGTTCTGTGACTCACTTGAATGACTGCTGGACTATGCGTGTCTTTCATTGTGTGAAATTGACTCAGGATTTCTCGCTCACTTCGCTTCCTTCCAAATAAAGGGAACAAAGCGGCCTTTGTGAAGTGTCACGTCTCTTATTTTGAAAATATAATACAGTGAAACTCCTCTACAATGAAACCTACATGGGCGAAAATACCCCCTCGTGTGAAAAAAATCTTCATGCATTAACACCATTCCCACTCTCCTGCCCCCATACAACGAAAAAAAAAAAAACCCTGTTGCGTTCTACAAAATGTTTTTCTCTGCTCTTGCCTCGCAAAGAGATTCACTACATGAACGTTGCATTGCTAAAATGGCTACAAAACGGACCTTTGGATGTCAAGCAGCTAAGACAAGAAGCGCTCTGACGCTGGGAAAGAGGGTAAAAGTCATCAAAATGAAAGACGGAGGAAGCAAAATACATTTTCCAAGAAATTGATGTAAGTGAAAATGAATGCTGATCGTAAATTTCGCAATTTCTTTCCCTTTTTTTTCTTTCTGCACTGACGATATGAAGTGTCCAATAAGTGTGTGCTCATACGTATGCACTATTGGAATAAAAATAAAGAGTACACATACGATTGTGTGTGCGTGTACACATACATTTGTGTGTGTGTGTGTGTGTGTTTACGTCTGAGATCAAATTTGCTACAGTGAAAAACCCCCTGTTGTGAAAAAATTCTTGCTGCAAACATGATTTCGTTGTAGAGGAGTTTCACTGCAACACAAGCAAATGAGATGATCAGTACTAATCATGCAGGCCAAACCGGAAAATAGCATCTGTGTGTGTGTGTTTTTTCGAATAATATTGGACCAAAAAACTTTATGGTTAAAAAAACAAAAAAACCCTTACCTTGGCTAACATTTTCGGCTGTTGCTTCGGCCTTCATCTTAAAACACGTCATCAGGAAGTATTGACAGCTACGATGAAGGGCGAAGCAACAGCCGAAACTGTCAGCCAGGAAAGAGTTTTTCTTTTCACCAGAAAAACAAAAAAAAATACCATTGTTTGGGTATTATTATTGTTCTTGTCACGCATCTTTAAGCATATCGTTAGCCCAATAGCATATTTGACTGAGTCGTATTTAAGCGCTAGGTGGAAAAAAAAAAGGTCAACAAGCAAAAAGAGCTTCGCACGTTACCGTGACCTGCGTAAGTGACAATCTACACAGAGATTAAGAAAACAAGCGCACCCGTATTTTTTATTGATATTGTTACAGGGAGTAAAAATGACTCAGGAAGTCATGCTATCAGGCTAACCTATGTCGAAATGTGATTCTGTTTACTAGCTTGGAAGAAGACAACACAACATCATAACAAGACCGATTTAGCCGCGTCTAACAGCAAATACTTTGTTCCGGGTGGCGAGGTGGTCCTTGTAGCGCGAATGCTCTCCCGACATAATCCGGCATGCAACAATGACTGCTAGTGTGTCGTTTGACGTGATTAGGTCCCTCAGTGCCGCAGGATGGAACTGGTTTGGTGTGGTTGTGCTCGCGCACAAACAGCCAGTGTGCTGTGGGGACTTTCACTCTCTCTGATGGGTCACTCGTGACATCATTTTGGAAAGGTCACATGACGTCCCACTGAACTCAACACTGGGGGCTCTCTCTTTATCGCCACAACAGCGAACCTACGGCCTTTTTTTTTTTTTTTTTTTTTGCATCGTCGTTCCAGTGGTCTGTTGTCCGTTATCTCCGACGTGTGATCATGACTACTTATATAAGGCTGAAGTGAGATTGATAAAGACCGTATCACCGATCAATGCAAATGTAATGAGGCCACAGTGACGTCCAATGCTGACGACCCGTGACGATGAGCTTCGCAGCCGTAATTCCTTGCTCAAGGGCGTGTTGAGAACAGACCGACATGACTTTAGGCCCAGAAAAGCTCCCCTGGGGTGAAAGAAAAAAAAAATTGTTGCTCCAACAGCTTATCTGCACAAACACAACTATTTCAGGCCGCAGCGAGGGTTAAAAATATCAGCAAGGAGCGTTCGCCGCGTCGACTGTCCGACACTTGGATGCGGCGTGTACACGGCGGCGGCATTCATGCATGCATGCGATGCATTTAGGATGTGCACACAGTGAAAAGCAAGAACATCCCCCGGGATTTGCTTGGACATACACATCATCATGCGCAGAACACACATATGACTCGACAGAGGGCTCGCTGTGCATGGTGGTGCTGCCATCGTCACAGTCGAGTGTGTGCGTGTATCATTTGCTGGCATGATGTGTCTATTAATCATGCCAGCCCCCCCCCCCCCGAGAAGGCTGTTTGCTTAGGCCATGAGCGTTGGCTTTCACTTTTCTGATTCATGTTTCAGCTCAGGGTTGAATTATAGGTGAGAGAGGTGACAACCATGCCCTGCCTGCATGCTTCTCAAGCGGAGCTTCTCTCGAACTTTCTGCACCAAGTGACACCTCAAAAAATAAAAAATAAAAATAAAAAAGAAGTTTATAAGAGTCACTGCACCGGCATTGTAACAAAAATTGTAATACAAAGTAGAACTAAACTGTGATTAACAAATGTACTACATCCCTTAAATCGGTTGGGTCAAACATAACCCAAATTGGAAAAGGGGATGACCCAACTTTTTGGGTCCTTTATTTAACCCCAAAAGCTATTGGGATTTTCATTGAACTCAAATAGTTTTTTGGGTGATTGATTTAATCCCAAATGTCGGGTCAAATAAATAACAGACAATGCAATAATTTTGAGGGTTAAATAAATAATTAAAAGCTTTTTACAAAACAACCCTTTTTTAATTTCTTATTTTTTGGGTGTGTGGTAGGGGCGGGGCGATTTATTTGACCCTACTATTTGGGTTAAACGAATGACCTAAAAGGATGGGTTGGCCCTTTTTTTAACCAATTTTGGTTATATTTGTCTTAAGGATACAGTCACTCTAACATTACTGTGTGCACAGCATCAACATGCATTTTTTTTTTTTTTTTTGCTTCATTTAACAACCTCATCCAGCACGGCAGACTTGTGGGGAGCGCATCTGCCTCATAGTTGACTTGAAAAACAATTGGGTCAAAAATGATTCAAAACTATTTGGGTTATTTCAACCCAAATTTTTGTTCTTCTTTGTAGCAGCTGACAAAGTTGGGTCAAATTGACCCAAAGAGCAGGTGGGTCCATTTTTAACCAATTTGTTCAGATTTTTTTTTTACACATTGTGTTTGGAGTGTAAGGTTCTGTCGGCTTGAGGCCTCTTATTCCTAACCTCGTTATGCACCTCGACTTCTTGTTTTATAGGTGAAAATATATAGCAGCTGCTGCAGTGTCGGACCACGGCTCAATTTTTTTTTTTTTAAATTGCCTGACCTTTGGATTGAGTGCATGCAAAAAAGCCAAGAGGCCACGTCACCTTTCAGCAGCCTCAAATAAAATGGAAGGCATGACAATCCTGCTCTCCAACCTTGCAGCGCGGAGGCGGCTCTGGCTCCAGTTACCTCCGGCAAGAACGAAAACAGGACTATGAAATCGTGTGTAAATTTAGTTTCCCTCTTTGCATTTGCAGCCATTTTTTCCCCTCTTTTTTTTTTTCACCCTTCAGACAAAAGTATCAGCAGCATGGGGAATGTAGTTTGAGTACAAGCGCCATGTGCGTAGTACACGGATTGACAAATCCTCTGCACTGTACCACTCAGCACTTTTTGGGACGTGCACACTCCCAATGAAGACGTTGCCCCGAGTTTCTCTAGTTCAGGGGTGGCCAACCAGTCAGAGACTAAGAGCCAATTTTTTTAACTGTGTTACTGCAAAGAGCCACACACACACACGCACACACGCGCGCACACACGCACACACTCACGATCATGCACTCACGCACATTTGCATGCACGCCACGACGAGCAACAGCCTGAGCGCCCGAACATAAATGAAACCTAAAGACACAAACACACAAATATGTCCTCCTCCCACTACTCGCCATCGACTTGGGACCAGTTTGCTGGCTCTTGGTCTATTGCGCTCGACGTATTGGGCACCCCTGCCTTAAAAAAAGAGGTAATTTGCTGACTAGCTTAGCATTTAGCGCCGTGAGCGGCGATTCGGTCATCTGATTGGTTGCCCTCTATGTCAATCAAGTAACGGGATTCGTGATAGGCTGACGTAGTACGCTCTGTGTCTTAAGCATGTTGTTTTAATGGCAGCGCCGTCGCCGAGGCGTTTTTTGACAATTGTCATGTGAAAGCCCGGGAGCCGCATTGAACCAGCCAAAGAGCCGAATGCGGTTGCGAGCCGCGGGTTGGCCACCCACCCCTGCTCTAGTTTTTAAAAAAGGGTTAGCTTTGGTGACGCTTATCTCACATCTTTGGAGGTGAGTCTTGCAGTGGTCAAATCCGGTTTGTGCCAGTTTTCAACTCAGGACACAACGAAACAGGGAGCTGATTTGAGACATTCAATCCAGCTGCACCCTGGCCACTGTGTTCTGGAGTTTGCCGCTCTTCTTACCGCACACACAATGTTCTCTGCGGAAGGTCACGTCGGGGGATGCCAAATGAGAACAAACAGGATGCATCAAAAAGACCATTATTCTCTGCCGCATTGATTCAAAGAATGTCAAACTGGGTCGGACCCGGGCTCCCATTGCTGTAAAAGCTTTTGAGTCAAAAGGTAATATGACATTGTTTCCTTACATGATGACGCCAACAATAGCTTGATCATCGTGTTTCACACGCGCAAACCCATGGATTGCATTTTAAACGTGATATTATCTTCGGTTTGGTTGTCATGACAGTCGAGACCGGCGTCAACATTCGGTACACTCACACGACTTAGCAACATGCAACAAAGACCGCAGATTCTGCTGATACAAAGACAACGATGCTCGGTTGTGATTTTGTGGTGAGCGTGACGCGGTGCTTTATTATTATATATTATTATTATTATTATATTTTTGATTCAGCTCTTGTATTGGAGTACAAAAAAAATAAAAATGAAAGACAGAAAAAGCAAATCACAATGAAAACAGTTAGGACCCAAAGCTTGTTGCGAACGTCATTTGGTCTTTTTTGCTTTGACTTGGAAGCACAAATTCGACATGCGGTTGATGGCGGTAGCGAGTCGGTTCAACCCGCTTCATATTTAGCCGCTGTCTGGCAAATATTGAACAGTTCATCGCAAAAGAGGCCTCAAGCTGTTGAATGCGACTCCCAGTTGAAGTTTGCTGTCAAACAAAAAGACAAGTATCCAAGTATTTCAAACAAGCACGAGGCTTTACCTTAGGAAACGCCGGTTGGCTTCATGCTAACGATGCGAAACACCATCGACATGCTAACCATTAGCAATTAACATCAACAGTTGCGGTTTTGGAAAAATAATTGCAGAGCAACACATGTAGATCATGTGACGATATGCTTTCCAATCTTGGAATGAATGAAAGTTTTATGTCGAGGTAGCACTGTAGTAATAATCGAACATACACTAACCCTTCGACTAAAATTCCTTTTGGATTAAAAGAGAAAAAAAAAGCAGGTCCTATTTTCTATTTTTCAAAAGAGTTGGTCATGGAGTGTGACATTCAGGCACGATTTTTATATTTCCTTTATTATCTAGGGTTAAATTTGTTTGTGACCTTGTAGCATAGTAGCTAACAGCTAGCATGTACGCGCAATCCTGGAGTGCAGTAATTGTCACAATGATGCGTCTTTGAGGACCCAAAAGCAGGGAAGAGCGGAGACAACGGGGATTCAGTCACAAAGGAAAGTAATCACATGTTCACAGGGAATTAAAAAAAAAAAAGAAAAGTCCAAGTTACGAAACACCGCGATCAGACTACACACTACGCAACTTGGGAACATGGCAATAGACGGCAAACAAACAATGAAGCAACAAGGAGAGAAAGAAAACCAGGAAATTTAAATACCAGCAACTGACGAGACAATCAAACACCCGAGACAAGTGGCTAAGGAGCTGATTGGTAAACACCAGGGACCGGCTTGACGAGCATGTGGCCACAAGAACAATGACATGGACAATAAAGGGACAACCATGACAAACCAAAAACCTAATTAAAACCAAATTCACAAAACAAAGATATGAAGTAATATTGAAATTCATATCAAATCCACATCGAATTTATTTCATTGTTAAAGGTTTTATTCAGCAGTATTTTTGAAATTTGTGTCTTTCAGGCGCTTTGGTGATTTGTGCCATGGATGACCGAGCCACAACAATAACTTTAGAATGCTTCATTAGTTTTTTTGTAAAAATTTAAAAAAAACTAAAATTTTCTGAAAAAATATTGGTACCTAATTTACCCTCTAATTCTGGAAAATCCCAAACAAAAAACAGCAAGACAGAATATATTATATAATTAGACAACGATTGGTGGCAACCAATCAGGGTGTCCCCCGCATACACTATGCTCCAGCCCCCCCCAGCGCACCCCCCGCGAAGATATGTATGAACGTAATAATGTTAGACAAGCTCGATCACATTTAGTAGATTGCTACAAAAAATACCCAAATATCCACTCAGTCAAACTGCATCCATTAATTTAGTACAACATTCCGATACAGGCTTCGTACCTTCATATAAAAGCAGTACAAATCATTTCAAAGCTTTTTGTGAAAATGCTCTATCACACATAGAAGAAAAAAAAAACACACAACAACAAAAAAAATTTTAGTGCAAATCATCGTGGTATAAAAATACTGTGTTGTGTTACGAGGACGGGCGGTGTTAGAGGTGCGTGTCGGCGATGGGGATCCTTCGCAGCTCCACGATTTGGGAGCTGCTTACGCTACCTCCGTCGTGACTGCCGGGGGTGGACTCACTGTCACTCACGGTAAGCCCGCTCCCTGAAACACACACACACACACACACACACACACAATACAAACACACGTTGGACACATGAGTAGTGTTATGGTCAAGCGACCGTAACAAAACATGAAATCATTCTCAGTAACCTCTTAATGCCACCGTGTCATTAGTGATTTTATCTCAGCCTTATCAGATGATGTGTTTTACATACACGATGATGAAGAGCAGATGATAGACAGCCAAACTATGGAGTGAAGCACTAGTGCGATTGAACCTCACATGATCTTACTCGAGTACAGCCATCCGTGTGTAATAGATTAACGCCTGCGCATGTTTCTTATAGCTTAAGGCAGAACAGCAAAAGTTGTAGCTCAGTTGGTAGGCGTGAGTAACTTTTTAATTGTTGGAACCCCCGTAATTCAACACCTTCCATCTGCTCCTGCTAACAAAGAGGCAAAGCGGAAATGTATAGTAGCAAAGTAGCAAGCCAGCAGGTGCGACATTCACACAAGCACTGAAATGAAGACTGCTACATGCACATTCATGCTTCGCTACACTGAAATGCATGTCTCGAGTGGACTCCAGATATTACACGAAAACCTTATGGTGCGCACACTCAATGTTCTCGTACTCACGACTATGCCACTTTTTTTTTACCACCCAATACCGTATACTACAACGTCATCGTACTGCAGACACTCACAGCATGAAACAATAAACATAATTATTCATACTCACCCATGGACATGTCTTACAGGCACTTTTAAGTGCTCTGCTTGAGCGTCAAGCGTGGTGCTAATACCAGGTCGCGGGTTCGACCCCCTGTACTTTGAACCAGTGGTGACTAAACTTGGAGCACGTTAGCTCAGTTGTGTTAGATCGACCCCCGTACGGGCCAGCTTTTTAAGTGCTGCTTTATCGTCAGGAGGCAAAAGTGGTTGGACTCAGTTGTTAGAGCGTGGTGCTAATAACGCCAAGGTTGCCAAGGTTCGACCCCCGTACGGGCCAGCTTTTTAAGTGAACCAAGTGCGTTGAAACCGCAGTGATTCCTCAACTTCCATCTGCTTTAATCGTTCAGTTGGTTAGAGCGTGGTGCTAATAACGCCAAACCCCGTACGGGCCAAGGCTTTTTAAGTGACCCAAGTGCATTGAAACCGCTCCTCAACTTCCATCTGCTTTATCGTAAACTCAAGAACGTTTAGCTCAGTTGGTTAGAGCGTGGTGCTAATAACGCCATCCTCAACTTCCTGCTTTTTGGTAAACAGAGTAAACATCCAGGTCGCGGGTTCGACCGCCGTTGTTGACCCAACTTCCATCTGTTTTATCGTAAACTCAGTATAGCGGTTTAGCTCAGTTGGTTAGAGCGTGGTGCTAATAACGCCAAGGTCGCAGGTTCGACCCCCGTACGCAAAGGTTCGCAAAGTGCGTTGAAACAACCTGCTTTACGGCCAGCTTTTAGAGGAACCAGTACGCTTTTTAAGTGACAGTGATTCCTCATCTGCTTTTTATCGTAAACTCAGACGGCAAAAGTGGCCGGTTAGAGTTGGTTGGTTCTAATACCGCTCGCTTTTTAAGTGAACCAAAGTGCATCTTTTTCAGGAAGTACCCCCGTCTTTTTAAGTTGAAACCCAGAGTGCTCAGTGGCTTTATCGTAACTCATCTGCTTTACAGAAGTGGGCGTAGCTCAGTGGTTGGAGCGTGGTGCTATAACGCCAAGGTCGCGGGTTAGGTCGCGGGTTCGACCCCCGTTGAACCGCGTTGAAACCGCAATGATTCCTCAACATCTGCTTTCGTAAACTCAGGAGGCGGCCGGTTAGCTCAGTTGGTTAGAGCGTGGTGCTATAACGCCAGAGCGTGGTGTTCGCCACCCGGGTTCAACCCCCGTAGTGACCCCGCTTTTGATTCCTCAACTTCCATCTGCTTTATCGTAAACTCAGAGTTGCAAAAGTGGCCGGTTAGCTCAAGGTAGGCTAACGCCAAGGTCGTGGGTTCGACCCCCGTACGGGCCAGCTTTTTAAGTGAACCAAAGTGCGTTGAAACCGCAATGATTCCTCAACTTCCATCTGGCTTTATTCGTAAACTCAGTACGGCAAAAGTGGCCGGTTACCCCCGTACGGGCCAGCAGTTGGTTAGTGAACCAAAGCGTGGTGCTAATAACGCCAAGGTCTTAGTGCGCTTTATCGTAAACTCAAGTGGCAAAAGTGCCGGTTAGCTCAGTTGGTTAGAGCGTACGGCTAATACGCCAAGGTCGCGGGTAAGTGACCCAGAGTGCGTACGGCCAGAAACCGCAGTGATTCTCGTTGAACTTCCATCTGCTTTATCGTAAACTCAAGATCGCTGAGTGGCGGTTACCAAAGTGCGTTTTCAACTTGATCTGCTTTATCGTAAACTCAAGTGGCAAAAGCGGTTAGCTCAGTTGGTTAGAGCGTGGTGTTAACGCCAAGGTCGGGGCTTTTTAAGTGAACGCCGTACTTTTTAAGTGAACCAAAGTGCGTTGAAACCGCAGTGATTCTCAACTTCCATCTGCTTTTATAAAACTCAGGGAACGTGGCAAAGTGCTGGTTAGCTCAGTTGGTTAGAGCGTGGCTAATAGCGTTGGTGATGACGTTGAAACCGGTGGATTCCTCAACTTCCATCTATATCTGCAAATCGTAAACTCGATTCCTCAACTTCCAAAAGTGGCCGGTTAGCTCATAGAGCGTGGTGCTTAACGCCAATCTTTATAGAGCGTGGTGCTAATAACGCTCGCGTACAAAAGTGGGCAAAGTGCAGTGCTTTGCTAGTTGCCGTTACAGTTGAAACCGCAGTGAAACCGCATAACTCACTCAGGGCAAAAGCAAAAGTGGCCGGTTAGCTCAGTTGGTTGGTTAGAGCGTGGTGCTAATACGCCAGGTCGTGCGGTTCGACACCCGTACGGCCCAGCTTTTTAAAACCCGGAGTGGCCGGTTAGCTCAGTTGGTTAGAGCGTGGTGATCCTACGGGCCAGCTTTTTAAGTGAACCAAAGTGCGTTGAAACCGCAGTGATTCCTCAACTTCCATCTGCTTTATCGTAACTCAGGTAAGTTTCAAAGGCAGTTAGAGCGTGGTCAGGTCGCGGGTCGACCCCCGTACGGGGCTTTTTAAGTGACCAAAGTTGAGCGTCCTCAACTTCCATCTGCTTTATCGTAAACTCAAGGCTGCAAAAGTGGTCGTTAGCTACGGGCCAGACCCCCGTACGGGCCAGCTTTTTAAGTGAACCAAAGACCCTCAAGGTAACGCCAAGGTCGCGGGTTCGACCGCCGTACGGCCAGCTTTTTAAGTGACCAAAGTGCGTTACGCAGTGATTCCTCAACTTCCATCTGTACGGCAAAAGTGGCCGGTTAGCTCAGTTGGTTAGAGCGTGGTGCTAATAACGCCAAGGTCGCGGGTTCGACCCCCTACGGGCCAGCTTTTTAAGTGAACACAAGTGCGTTGAAAACGCAAGATCCTCAACTCCATCTGCTTATCGTACTCAGAAAGCGTTGCAAAAGTGGCGGTTAGCTCAGTTGTTTAGAGCGTGGTTCTAATAACGCCAAGGTCGCGGGTTTCGACCCGCCGTACGGCCCGCTTTTTAAAGTGACAAAGTGGTTGAAGAGTGATTCCTCAACTTCCATCATATCGTAAACTCAGAGTGGCAAAAGTGGCCGGTTAGTAACGCCAAGGTCGGGGTTCGACCCCCGTCCTCACCTTCCGTTGAAATCTGAGGTTAGAGTTGGTTAGAGGCAAACGCCAAGGTCGCGGGTTCGATACGGGCCAGCTTTTTAAGTGAACCAAAGTGCGTGAAACCGCAGCGTGATTCCTCAACTTCCATCTGCTTTATCGCTAAACTCAGGGAAGCAAAACTGGTTAGCTCAAGGTCGCGGGTACGGGCGCTTTTTAAGTGACCCAGGTGCGGATTCCTCAACTTCCATCTGCTTTGAAATCGTAAACTCAAGTGATTCCTCAACTTCTGCAAAAGTGGCCGTAAAGCTCAGTAGAGCGGCTAATAAGTGGCCGGTTAGCTCAAGGTCGCGGGTTCGACCCCGTACGGGCAGCTAATAAGTGAACCAAAGTGCGTTGAAACCGCAATGATTCCTCAACTTCCATCTGCTTATAGTAAACTCAGGGAGGCAAAAGTGGCGGTTAGCTCAGTTGGTTAGAGTGGTGCTAATACGCGCAAGGTCGCGGGTCGACCCCGTACGGGGTTAGCTCAGTTGGTTAGAGCGTGGTGCTAATAACGCCAAGGTCGCGGGTTCGACCCCCGTAGTACGGCCAGCTTTTAAGTGAACAAGAGTGCGTTGAAACCGCAATGATCCTCAACTTCCATCTGCTTTATCGTAACTCAAGAGGCAAAAGTGGCCGTTAGCTCAGTTGTGAGCGTGGTGCTAATAACGCCAAGGTCGCGGGTTCGGCCCCGTACGGCCAGCTTTTAAGTGACCCAAAGTGCGTTGAAACCTTAGTGATTCCTCAATTCCATCTCTCTTTATCGTAACTCAAGTGCAAAGTGGCGTTATCTCAGTTGGGTTAAGCGTGGTGCCCTATACGCCAGGTCGCGGTCGACCCCCGTACGGCCAGCTTTTTAAGTGAACCCGAGTGCATTGAAACCGCAGTGATTCCTCACTTCCATCTGCTTTAATACGTAAATCAAAGGCTAGAGCAAAGTGGCCGGTTTAGCTCAGTTGGTTAGACGTGGTGCTAAATAACGCAAGGTCGCGGTAGACCCCGTAGTACGGGCCAGCTTTTTAAGTGACCCAAAGTGCATTGAAACCGCAATGATCCTCAAATCCATCTGCTTTATCGTAAATCAGGAAGCAAAAGTGCTGGTTAGCTCAGTTGGTTAGAGAGTGGTGCTAATAACGCCAAGGTCGGGGGTTCGACCCCGTACGGGCCAGCTTTTTAAGTGAACCAGAGTGCATTGAAACCGCAGTGATTCTCACTTC